>JBCNJP010000025.1:71437704-71464391 GCA_039602395.1 Deinandra increscens subsp. villosa
TGATGGGCGGAGCAAAAGTTGCTCGGTTGTTGATTGGGGTTGAAGTTCCTATTATTGGGGCGGCGATTAGGTTGGAGATTGGTGTTATTGCGGGGTGGCTGAGTATCGCGGCGGTTGTAGGATTGAGGGGGGGGGGGCTCGATCGGTGGCAAGCGCCTTTGATGGCGGCGGCGGGGGGGGGGGGGGGGGGGGTCTCCCTGGCTTGGAGCCTCTGTTGCTCAAGTTGGAGCATATTACAAGCTTTGTCCCATGTTGGGAGTGTTTGATTAATGTAGGTTACGATGGAATCGAACTCGAGCGGAAGGCCATGTACCAATTGGAGAACGAGGCGTTGCTCGGAGACGAGATGCTCAACATCGTTAAGTTGATTGGCGAGATCCCGAAGGGTCTGGCAGTAAGCATCCAGCGATGGCACGACAGTGAGTTTGAGATTGATGAACTTCTGCTCGAGAGCGGCGGCGCGAGAACCTTTGTTGTTAAGGAATATTTCCTTAACCCGATCCCAAGTCTCTTGAGCGGTGGACTCGGTTTCAAGAACACGTCCAAGATAACTGTCAGATAGGGTGCCATACACCCATTGCAAAACAATAGCATCAATCTTCATCCATTGTTCATATTTCGGGTCAATTTTAGCCGGAGGACCCGATCCATCGATGCGATCAAGTACTTCATAACCGCGAGCGGTGACTTGAATAGCTTGACCCATGCTGAGTATGAAATCTTTAAGCCATCGAGAACCCAGATCTTCTTCTGAATATCCATGACCATGTAGACGGCATGAATGGGTGTTTTTGGGTTGGATTGTTCAGTGTTGGATGCTTCGAGTTTGTCGTCTATGGCCATGGCAACAAGTGATCGATGATCAAAAAGGGTGCAGGAAAGTGGTTGGATCGAAACCCAAGCAAGAAAAAAAGGAACGGAGGAAAAAAATTAGGTTTTAGAGAGAGGCTCTAATACCATGTTAATGTTTGAATTTCCTTGCCTTTCATTCCACAAAGCTAGAACAATATAAGGAGATACAACGAGAAAATACTGGAAACAAGATCTCCTAATTATGGGGAGATATATACAAATCAATTTACAAAATACACTAAATAATATCCGCTAATACTAAGTACCCAAGGATGTTAGGATGTGTAGCCCGACGAAAAGTAAACCCAAAGTAAATGGTGCCTTTAAGGCACCTTAAGATCATTTTGACATGTTAGAAGTGTGTAGTAGTGGGGTTTTGAAGAAACTAATTCACCTGATTAACTGCATACGATATACAAGGAAACTGATAGTTAAGTACTTAAGCGACCCCACTAAGGATTTGTAAAGAGTGTGACATTAAAGGTGTCACTCGTGGTGGTAAGCAAATTAGAAACACGAGGTGTGGCTGCCTGATTGGCTTCCAAAATGTTTACTTTTTAAAGAATATCCCGATCATATTTCGATTGGCTAAGGAATAGAGCACTGGTAGTGTGAGTGATTTCTAACTCAAGAAAATAGCTTAAGTCACCCAATTTTTTAGTGTCAAACTCATAGTTGAGTATAGTAATAAAGGAAACAATGACCTCCTCTTGATTTCCTCTTAAAATTAAGTCATTCACATAGACGAGTAAATATATAATGCAAGCATCTCTTTTGAAAACAAAGAGAGATGGATCGACACGACTATAGGAACATCCACTTTGAACAAGGAACGAGCCCAGACGGTGACACCAAGCTCGTGACCTGTACGCGAGGTGATTTAGAAGACAAAATTAACGGCTATTAGACTAAAGGACATTGAGTGAAACCTTTTAAAATTTTAAGGATACTCATTGTTATTAGTAATGGTAAAGAACAAAACTTACAAAATGTGCAAATCTAAAAAAGACAAAATTTGTAATTTACTCTGTTTAAAAATTTTAAGGTTGCGCTCGAAGTTTGTGTTTACCTTAAACGGTTATTTCATGGCAATCAAATGAATATTCGTAAATTTTTACAAACTTATACACGATCTATAAGTACATTTATTCATTTAAAAATATATATAAATACTTTTAAATACATATTCTTTATGAGAAGACTTAATTTTTATGATTTTTGAAGTTTTTTTTATATATTTTGAGGATCGTCTCCCTCAAATAAGGATCCGTGACTTTTTATCCCTCAAACTTTTCGATGAAGAATCATTAATGTACATCTCCATTGTTACTAAAGTTCTCTCTTATTGATAAACCGAACAAACATATTGTTACCACATTGAATCACACGTTAGAATTAGTTTTGCGGCTCACCACACAGTGACAGAAGTTAAGGAAATAACGGTCTGACGAAAGTAAGTTGACAGACTGGGTCGTGAAGACTGAAGAACACCGATCGAGACGCCACATTTAAGATTTTAAACAATATACATAAATTTAAACTCAAAATCTCTAAATAATATATCTCACAATACAAAGCATTATACAAAGTAAAATTTATTTATGAAATACCACTACGTGTCATATATAACCACCTAGATCCGGTATACATATATATTTTTAGTTTAATCAAGGGGTCGTTGAAGTGGACGCCGGCGGGACGGGAGGGAACCCCGGAATCTTAGGCAACGGAGGCAGAGGGATCGGGAACGCCGGCGGCGGCGGCGGCGGTGGTGACGGGATCAAACTAGGTACCGGTGGAAAGGGCAGGGGTGGAAACAACGACGGCGGTGGCGACGGGAAGACCGGAGGAAACAACGACGGTGGCGGCGACGGGATGAGAGGAGGAATTAACGACGGCGGTGACGGAATCAACGGGAGCGGCGGGAGGAGTGGTGGTTGGAACGGGTTTGGAGGCAGCGGAAACCCGAATTGTTTCTGGTCGGATAATTTATCGGATTCCGATGGTGGGTTTTGGCGGGTAATGGGTGGAAGTGGAACTCCGGGGGCGGGTGGAAGTGGAACTCCGGGGAGGGGTGGAAGTGGAACTCCGGGGACGGGTGGAAGTGGAACTCCGGGGAGGGGTGGAAGCGGGGGAATTACGGGGGGAATGGGTAAGTCCGGTACCGGAAGGTTTGGAACGGGGGGAAGGATTCCTCCGCCGACGGGCGGCAAGAGCGGTGCCGGAGGATCGGGAAGCGACGGTGGGAAGTCTTTTCCGGTGGAGTATTTCTCGTTACATAATTGGGGTTTGAAGGTGAAGAATCCGGCGGAAAAGATGTGAGTTCCGGCGGTCTTTGACTCGAAATGAATCTCCGATGAGGTGGCGGTGGCGGCCACCGCACAGTACGGCTGGCTGCTGCTAATTAATTTAACGGAGCATTCTTTTATTTTGTCTGCATTTTTGCCGATAGAAGCCGGTAGTTTAGCTTCGAACTCACCCTTCTCGTTCGTTTTTACTTCTTGCCGGAATTTATGTTTGATACCGTCGACGCCGCATTCCACCGCCACTGTCGCCCCTGCACAAACAATTCCACATTTATCAGAAATTTTTTAAAATGTCCATATAACCCAACATCCATATCAAATTATAACTTTTTTTACATAAAGTGTTATCGAAACGTCATGTTTTAGTTAACTAATTATCTAAACATTTTATCCAGATAATTATTATTAACGTCTTTAACAATAATTATTTTATTCATATTTAATTTATCTAATAAATTAAATGTCTCTTATATATATTTCACTTCATGAACATTATGTGTTCTAGGAATATGTTTGCCAACACTTTAAATAGTTGTTTGACTTTTTAAACTTTTCGAATAATCGTTTGACTATCTTAGTCTGAAAAGTCAAAAGTTGAAGAAATCAAAGCTTAAAATGGTGGAAAGGCTATTCGATGTGTATGTGAACGACCCCTTAACTATGATTTGACTAAAGGACGGTGTGAAATCAGATTTGAGGGTATGAAAATAACGTCTATAAATAAAATCAACAAATTTTAGTGAATGGGATCAACGGATTCTTTTGACCCTCGTCTGATTTCACCCTTGCAGTAAACCGAAAAAAGAAAATCCAACAAGAGCTAGCTTAAGATAAAGTAGAAGAATACCCGGGATGAAGTGAGTGGATTTGGGTACTTCTTGACGGAAGCAAGTGTCACAGTAAACCGTTCCTGTAAGAACGGCTTCAGGGTGCTGGTATTTCCGGTGCCTGGCACCGGAGACACCATTGAAGGAGAAACATAGGACCAGAAGAATGAATGAAACCCATGAAGACATTCTGAAATTGTGAATTATTATTCCATCTTTTAGAGAAGAGACGTTTGATTATATTTATAGGGAAGTTCACGAGATTTGGATTCATTATGTGAGTCATGCAGAAACCAGTATAACTCCAAACCGAACTAGGAGTGAATGTGGTTGTTGTTAAAAAGTAAAAAATCATTGTTACTACATAAAAATACTACTTTTTTATATAATCATTCCATAATTTAGGATGAATAACTTTGGTAATAAAATGATGATTTATTTTCTAATAAATTTCAGTAAATATTATCATCATATGAGACATATTGACATATAACATAATTTCAAATTTAATAAACTTGATAAGATTACATTAAATAATCAACGTTGCTAAAATTGTTTTGTGATTTCAAATTTCTGTAAGACATCTTGCTGTTAAATTTATTTAAATGTCCATCAACTTACTCGAACTCTTAACCTTATAACAAGAAACACCAATACTTATATCACTGGATACTGTTAAGCTTGCTAGAAATAAATTCCTTTGATTTTCATTCTCTCAAATATGTTCTAAGGCTATGTGTAGTCATAAAACTCTTGCATGGGGCGTCGAGTATCATGTGACAGTCCAGTCAGCAAGGAGCTTATGGCCTTAGGTGTATAATTATTAAGCCCCATAGAGTCCCTCTCATTATTACCCAATTATGTTTTTTTTAATCTTTAATATATGATGTGGACCAATAAGGGTTGAGTTAGACAAATTGGTAGGACGCCATGAGCATTGCGAAACAACCGGATTTTTAATCCATAACGATTAACGCCCTGGAGGGGACGGTGTTGAGGCTTTATGGGGGAGCCATGTTCCCTCCTTTACGCCCATTATGCTCAGACTAAGTAGTTCATGTCAATAATGGCTATCACCGATAAATTTACGATAGATTTTTTTGTTGTTGTTGATGATAGACATGTTTTCTAATAATAGTTATCATTAGAGCTTGCACCGTACCGAAATACACATGCTAAATTCAAAGTTCTTGTGATACAAGTGCATCTAACGTACTTGTTGGGTAACTATAGTGAATTTGTGTAATACCTTTTCATGCAACATGTGAAAATTAGGAAGAAATATTAAATTTTAAAATGTGTTAAGGGTAAATTTTTATATCATTTAATAAATATAATAAGTTCTATTTAAATATACTTTATAGCATTATACAAAGAATTATAAATAGATCTTTAACTTTTAATAATTATGTTATTTTGTTGGTATGTTGATTGGGAATGAGGGAATTAGCCAAAGGGGGTAAATGGACCCCAATGGTTCACGGGAGGGATAAGTTGGCCACATATTCCATGAGGGTGTCAGGCTAAGGGATGGACCCATGGCTCATGGCCATGGCTATCCTTTTTCAACATTCATAGATAACATAACCAGGAATGGTAAATGAATACGAATCCTACAATATGTAATGATGTAAACCCAAAACGCGAAACATTTGAGACATGTATTAGGGTATCAAATCGGATATGATTTTAAAAAATACATAGTAGAAAGTGTTAAGTGATATACACGTTTTAAATATGATTCACAATTCCGCCAACTTCAACTATTTGTTTATTTGAATTTTAAACTAAATTAGGATAGTCAATAGAGTTTGTTGTAATCCTTTATTTTCTCCTATTAGTTAGCTTCTTCCTTGTATATGTACCAGATCACAGATTGAATACAAAACATAACTTTCCAAATCAAATCCATCGATACCTAGCTTTTATATGGTATCAGAGCAAGGCTCTAACCCATCCTCCCAAAATTCTTCTCGCCATTCTTCTCCTACTCGTCCCGTATCTCCGGTAACTCCCAAGTCTCCGATCACCATGTCCGATACATCTTCTCTAGCCAACAACTCCATGAAAGACCTCACTGTGGTCACATTCCCTTCCACACTCAAACTAACCACATCAAACTTCCTTGCATGGAAAACTCAGATCCAAGCGTTGCTATATGGACTTGACCTTTTCAAGTTCGTAGATGGATCTCACCCGAAACCCGCACCCATCGTCAACAATGATGGCACCCAAACACCCGCTGCTACTTACTCGCAATGGTTTCGGCAAGATCGCCTCATCTTTGGTGCTCTTGTTGGAAGCCTATCGGAGGAGATTGTTCCCGTAATTCAAGCCACCGAATCATCCCGTGATGCTTGGGAACTGTTGGAGAAGACCTATGCTTCACCAACCCGTGGTCATCTCAAACAGCTCAAACATCGGCTGAAACAAACCACCAAATTGCCCACACAATCCATCTCCGACTACATGCGTATCATCAAAAACATCACCGATGAACTGGCGATCCTCGGTAAGAAAATGGACAACGAAGACATCATAGATGCTATTCTTGATGGTCTTGATTCAACCCAGTACAAACCTATCCTCGATGCCGTTCATGCCCGTGACACGACCATTTCTTTCAATGAACTTCACGAAAAACTAATAAATCATGAACTTTCTCTAACCCAACAAACCACTGCTACGGGTTTACACCAACCGGCTGCCGTTTTTCACGTGCAATCCCAACACCGCCAAGCTACTGGTAATCGCCAATGGCCACCTAAAAACCAAACCTTTAACTCAACCAACTACAATCGCCAAACCCATCATGGCCAAGGACTTTTACCCACACCCACCAATGTTGCCCGATCCCACACAGGAGCCAAACCATACCTTGGACGTTGCCAATGGTGTCACCAACGTGGACATTCACTCATCAATTGTCCACTCTTCAAACGCATGTTTCCAAATGCGGTCATACCTCCCTTTGATCGCAACTCACAAGCCAAGTATGCACAAGTCAACACAATGGGTCTAGCAAACGCATCGGATCAAGCTAATTGGATCTTTGATAGCGGGGCATCTCACCACGTAACAACCGACCTCAACAACCTCTCTTTTCATGCGCCATATGACGGGACGGAAGAGCTCGTAATCGGTGACGGATCAGGTTTACAAATCACTCATATTGGTTGTCTTTTGATTCATACCACACATACTTCTATTCTTCTCAAAAATGTCTTATGTGTCCCTTCTTTAGCAAAAAATGTTATCTCTATTTCTCGCCTTTGTCTCGATAATAATCTCACCATGAAATTTTACTCTTCTGTTTTTGTTCTTAAGGATCGAGCCTCCAAACTCAAGCTCCTCCAGGGCACGGCGGTCAAGGGCATGTATGAGCTTCGCTCAAGACGTGCATCAATCGCCTCCTCATCTCCTACGGTCAACTCCATGCACACCTCCGATTCCAACACTTGGCATCATCGACTTGGACATCCCCACAATAAAGTCTTGAAGCTTCTATCTTCTCATGTTTCTTTCAATTCTAGTTGTTTATCATATTGTAATGCATGCAATATCAATAAAAGTCACAAACTTCCATTTGCCACTTCAACTCTCATTTCTAATTCTCCACTTGAATTAATTTTTTCTGATGTTTGGTGCTCTCCTATCCCTTCCTATGACAATTACAAATATTATATAATTTTTGTTGACCACTACACCAAGTATATATGGCTCTACCCCCTCAAAAAGAAATCTGACTCATACACCATTTTTATTAGATACCAAAAACTAGTTGAAAATTTCTTTAACACCAAAATTAAAACCTTCTTTTCCGACAATGGTGGCGAATTCATCAAGCTCACCTCCCATTTTGCTTCTTGTGGGATCTCCCATCTCACGAGCCCGCCCCACACTCCTCAACACAATGGTTATGCCGAACGACGACACCGACATATCGTCGAAACGGGTCTTTTTCTTCTATCTCACGCCACTCTTCCTCTTACCTTTTGGCCTTTAGCCTTCACAACCGCAGCCTATCTCATTAATCGACTACCTACTCCCACCTTAAACAACCAATCACCCTATTTTACCTTATTCCAAACCCATCCCAACTATCGCAAACTCCGCGCTTTCGGTTGCCTTTGCTACCCTTGGTTGAGACCATATTCCCCTCATAAACTTCACCAACGATCCACTCCTTGCATTTTCGTAGGATACTCACCATCCCAGAGTGCATATTATACACTTGACCCAGTCACGTACAAGATTTACACCTCTCGTCACGTGACTTTTCTTGAACATATCTTTCCCTTTTCCAAATTAACTAATTCCTTCACCCTAAACCAAAACCCAGACATTGAACTCTGGGCTCCTTTTTCTATTTCCATTACCCCACCTTTGACCACTTTATCTACAACCCCACCTCCTTCACTAAATAATTCACCCACCCCACATACCCCAATTCCCACGCCAACCTCATCCCCTACTGCTACCTCCCAAATTCCCTCACCCATCACATCCACTATTTCACCCTCTTCACCCAACACGTCTCCTTTATCTTCACCCAATGTTACACCACCTTTTATCTCATCCTCCCCCATTCATAATACCCGTAAAAACCCAAACCCCAACCCAAAATACCACAATTCAGATTTCCAACTCTATACCTCTTCCCTTCAGACCCACACTGAACCACCAACAATAGCTCATGCTCTCAAACATCCCTCTTGGAGGGCAGCCATGCAACTGGAATATGATGCCCTTCAACGAAACAAAACTTGGACATTAGTCCCCTCCTCTCAAGCCCCCAATCTTGTCGGCTGCAAATGGGTGTACCGCACAAAGTATAATCCCGATGGATCGATTGACCGTTTAAAGGCTCGCTTAGTTGCCAAAGGCTTCACCCAACGACCCGGTATCGATTATCGTGATACTTTCAGCCCCGTTCTTAAACCGGCAACTCTTCGTCTCATCCTTACCCTCGCTGTCTCCCAACGTTGGGTCTTACACCAACTCGACATCAACAACGCATTCCTCCAAGGCACTCTCACCGAAGATGTCTACATGGCTCAACCACCCGGTTTCATTGATCCCAACTTCCCTTCCCATGTCTGCAAATTACAACGAGCCATCTACGGCCTCAAACAAGCTTCCCGAGCTTGGTACGATGAGCTCAAAACCTACCTCCTTTCCAACGGTTTCAAGCCTACGATTTCTGATTCATCCCTTTTTACACTCACCATTGGATCCTCTCCTCTCTATCTTCTTGTCTATGTCGATGACATCATAATCACCGGTCCCTCCGCCTCACTTGTTAACCGCTTCATTCAACTCCTGTCCACAAAATTCTCTCTCAAAGATCTCGGTAATCTCTCTTATTTTCTAGGTGTCGAATGTATTCCACATTCTCATGGTCTTCTCCTATCCCAACAAAAATACATTACCGATCTCCTTAAAAAGGCACAAATGAGTGATTGTCGACCGGTTTCCACTCCTATTACCTGCTCCGAAACTCTCACCCTTGATGGCGCTGCTCCTTACCCCTCACCCACTGATTATCGAGCTCTCGTAGGTGCTCTGCAGTACTTGTCACTTACGAGACCCGATGTAGCCTTCACTGTGAACAAACTATCACAGTTCATGCACGCTCCTACATTGCAACATTGGTCCGCTCTCAAAAGATTACTACGTTATCTTCAAGGTACGATCACAACAGGTTTACTCATCCGCCATGGTTCTCCTCTACACCTACATGCATTTACCGATGCCGATTGGGCGGGTGACAAAACCACATACCGAAGCACCACCGGCTACATTGTATTTCTCGGCTCTAACCCTATAGCCTGGAGCTCAAAACGACAAAGTACATTAGCCCGAAGCACAACCGAAGCTGAATTTCGGGCCGTCGCTTCCGCCACAACGGAGGTTCAATGGCTTGCCAACCTTCTTACTGAACTTGGGTATCACCTCTCCTATGCTCCTACAATATACTGTGACAACCTTAGTGCTACGACGTATTCCGCCAACCCCGTATTTCACTCTCGAATGAAACATCTTGCTCTTGATTTTCATTTCGTCCGTGAAAAGGTTCAACAAAATACACTTCGGGTCACTCATGTTTCCGGGGACGATCAACTAGCAGACTCGCTTACAAAACCGTTACTAAGGCCACGTTTTCAACTGCTTAATTCCAAGATTGGTCTCGCGTCACGCTCGTCCATCTTGCGGGGGAATGTTAAGTGATATACACGTTTTAAATATGATTCACAATTCCGCCAACTTCAACTATTTGTTTATTTGAATTTTAAACTAAATTAGGATAGTCAATAGAGTTTGTTGTAATCCTTTATTTTCTCCTATTAGTTAGCTTCTTCCTTGTATATGTACCAGATCACAGATTGAATACAAAACATAACTTTCCAAATCAAATCCATCGATACCTAGCTTTTATAGAAAGTTGTATTTAGATCTATGAAAGGTAATTTTGATAAACTAATGTGTATACCTATTATATAACCAGTAAAATTCTATATATATACAATCAACAACTTTGTTCTTACTGGCGAAGGATAGTGGCCGAATTGCTAACTTTTACGTTTTTTTTATATATATTGAGAAACCTCCCTCCCCCTCCCCCCCTCTCCCGGGATAAGATCCGTGACTTTTTACCTCTTCAAACTTTTCGGTAAAGCTTCGCTAATGTTTATTCTAGAAGAAGAGGAAAAAAAACTCTTTGATGTTAAATATAATAAAGTTGATATAGTTTAACAAAAGGGGTTCAACCCAGCCGGCGCAGGCTTTCATAAATTTCACGTAGGTCCCTAGTTACGACTCTTCCTATGAAATTTTTTTAACTAAATAAAACCCTTCACCAGCTTCTGCCTCGCTCGATCCCATGGTCATCATCATGTTTTTGCCCAACTTTTATACACATCGAATTATTTGGGCGGCAGAAGGGAAATAGTGTTTCCTTTTTATATTCTTCGCTATAATACTTTTTACATTGTTTGTTTTGGTTTTTTTATTCACGCATAACGCGTTTAACACATAAGTTGGTGGTGTGATGTTTACAGCAATGTTTTAAAAACCGGTTTTTTAGTTGAACCGGAAAACCTTCCGGGACTGGTTCGACCGGTCGGACCGGTTAGACCGGGTGGTTGAACCGGTTAGGGGATTTATATATATTTTTTTATAAAAATGCTAATAAACTTGTACACCCCAACAAAAGTAGTTAAAATACAAATATAATCCACTCAAAAATAATATCAAATATGTATTTCATAAGAAAATATAAGTTTTAAACTTTAAAAAATAATAAAAAATAAAAAAAAAATTAAAAAAAATAAAAAAAAAATCAGAAAACCGGTTGAACCGGGAAAAACCGGTTGAACCGGAAAAAACCGGAAAAAACCGGAAAACCGGCCGGTCTAACCCGGTCCGGTTATTGCCAAAAAACCGGCCTTTAAAAAACCGGCTAGAGGACCGGTCACCGGTCGAACCGGTCGAACCGGCCGGTTCGAACCGGTTTTTAAAACACTGGTTTACAGTCACGTAACATAACTTTTAGGTTAGAGCATTCACGGCTCCCTATCCCTATAATTTATACTTTTATTATTACTGTTTTCCTCCCTTTCACTTACATCCATAATTAAATAATATTTTTTATACATTTATCATTACCTTTCATCTCTCTTCTAATCCCCAGCTTTTGACAAATCATCAGTTCTTTTTGTCAAATATGCAGATTTGCTAAATTTTTTATCTCTCCTCTACTCACAACCACTCACAACCAAACCTCAAATTTTGCATATTTACACTCACATATTTTTTAGGGAACCTACCGTTAATGTCTGATAGGCTTAAAACTTTGAGCGTTCGGTTTCATTTTTTATTGTTTTCATTATTCTTTGCTACAGTACCATATTTATTTATTTATTAACAATTAGTTTAGCACATACGATATTTATTTATTTATGTATATTTTTTTATCCAATCACAATTAGTTTAGCACTTAGGTTGATATTATTTATATTATATACTAGGATAGAACCCGTGTATTACACGGGCTTAATCATTAAAATGTTAGTTCATAATGTAGGTTAAAGATTCATATAAAAAGTTATTTCAATAGATGTTAGCGTAAAAAATAACCATCCACTACGAGGAGTACAAAGATATCAATTTCAAAGTTTTTTAAACTCTTCAATTGAATGCTATTATAATTTATTAAGTTTTAATAAACTACTGAAATAAGTAATTTTATATTTTTGATATTTAGTTATATATTTTAATTATAATTTATTAAGTTTTAATAAACTACTGAAATAAGTAATTTTATATTTTTGTACATTTTAAACATCCAAAAGTATTTAAATTTTTTAAATTTTTTAGTATAAAATAGAAAAGATAATTTATATTTAATAGCAGAGAGAGAGAGGCGGAAAAAATTATGATGAGAATGTATATGGTGATTCTATAATTTATTAAGTTTTAATAAATTATTGAAATAAGTAATTTTATATTTTTGATATTTAGTTATATATTTAAAAATTTTAGTATAAAATAGAAAAGATAATTTATATTTAATAGAAAAGAGAAGCGGGAAAAATTATGATGAGAATGTATATGGTGATGACATGTGGAATAAATGTAATCTTTTATTAGTATTAGATATGTTTTACAGATTTATCAACAATGAACGAACACCACAGCTGATACGAGCCCCTATTTGTCAATCGGATTACCCGGGTTCAACTCATGCTAGGCGCATTCTTTTAATAAATTTCTGTACTTTGCTAAATAATAACAAAAACGTGAGAAAAATTATAGTCAACGAGATTTGAACTCCGTCAGCTTTGAAACTCGAGGACGCAAATTATCAGTTGAGGTGAACTGTGTTTCATTTATTTATTGGAGCGCGATATTAATATAGAAACTGCGAGCGTGACAATTTTATACTTTAGTGGACAAATTGTCTAATTAGAGTTTTCGTTTTTACGTTTATATTTAGATTTCATCAAATTTCATATGGATCTATTTTGTGTAATTAGAGTTTTCAGTCATATTTTCTTTTATAATGTTTTATACGTCTTGAGGTTGATTTTATGTTAAATATCTAGGTTGATATATAGAATTTGTTTTAGATTGAGATGAGTAACAAATTTTTTTTCTTTATTTTCTTTTACTTTTAACTTTATTTTATGACTTTCTCTCATGTGCCAGATTACCAAAGTTAGGTTTCCATTTAGTTTTTATTAAAGTTCGGATGAAACTCCTTCGTGTAAGGCGAGTTTCAATTATATATATATATACATATATATATATATTGTTATATATTTTACATGTTTTATATTAGTTTTATGTTTACTATCTATTTTTAGATATATAATTGGTTTTAAAGTGAGAAGATAATTTAATTTCGACTTTCAACTGCTTAAAAAATCGTTGCTACTTTTCTTTTATTTATCTTCTGTTTGTTTTAGATCTAGATGAGTAACAAATATTTTTTCTATATTATCTAGGCTTTTGTTTTTTTGTATGTGAAAATCCATTGCTAATTAGTTTTGGGTTTAAACATGCTCCTTCCGCTTTTTATATTGCAATGTTGTTTGCCGCTTTAAAGTTTGTTTGTCATTTTATGTTACTTTTGCTACTAAACATTGCATTTTATTTCCGTATTCAAACTGACTTCTGTGTCCTCGAGCGGTTCGTAACTTAACTTAGTATTTTATTTATATTCGTGCATGTCCAATAAGTTCGTTATAAATTCTAAACCTTTGATATGACTTACTAACCGCAGTAACGTACGGTTACCCTTTAGTTACCTATAACATAAACCCGACATATATAGAGTCAAATAGACATTTTTATAATTAAATATAAAACTGAGATTACCAATACATTTCTAGACTCATATTTTTCCAAACCCCAAAAACATAACCGTTCTATGACCCATGACTCTATGGCCTACCTATCTACTATCTTTACAAGTATATCCACACGATAACATAAAATGCAATGATAGGTAAGGGTAAGTGTGAACTTTGAGATGAAGACAAGTTGAAGGCATATTTTTATACTTTCATCTATTATTTTTTAGGGATACATATATGTATGTTATTAGGATTTTATTCTCATAGGTCGTTTATATAAATAAAATTATCTTTTTTTCTCTAACATTATATTAATCATATTTCATCAACTACATTGTAAGGATTCATGAACAACACTATAAACCCTAAGGGAGGACGATGTCGTTTCACAACGATTCACTGTCGCTCACAAAAAAACAGAAGGGTGATGTTCTCCCTCATAACTATTGGAATGTTTTAGATTAAGATTAATTAGTATAAACCCACGAACCCATTAGATATATAGGGTTTATTTATATTCTCTATATAATGTAATCTAGATTATCGATAATCTAGATTAGTAATTCAGTTATCTATATAATATAATGTAATCTGATACCATGTAAGAATATGAAATATTGAAATTTTCATTAACGATAAAGTAGATTACAATATATAAAGATAATACGTAACCCTAGAAACCTAATTGGACCCGTAGGCTCAAACCTAATAATAATAAATCTTAAACCTAATACTATGTTCCAATACTCCCCCGCAGTGAGAGCGGGAGAAAATCAGAAGCTCACACTGAAAAACAATAAACACATAAAGATACTAGCTTCAATCTCGATTCTTGACTCCTAAGTCCAAAATTTTGCAAGCGCCTCAAAAGAGTTGCATCCCTGAAAAAAACTTGGCTTGGTTCCTTTCATGACTTCTTCCGGAGTTTTTTTTTAATTGAAATAATTGAATTGATATTACCGATAATCTAGATTACATTATATAGATAATATAAATAAACCCTATATACCTAATGGGCCCGTGGGCTTATACTAATTAACCCTAATCTAATACATTCTAATACTCCCTCGTAGTCGGAGCGGAAAGATAATGGATGCTAAGACTGAAAAAAAAAATTAAATAAAAAACATAATTATAAAAACTTAAAAACTAATACTATGTTCCAATAATAACATCTCGTCTCGTACGTCGAGTCCACCCTGATCTTCCTCCTCCTAGAGTCCAAACAGAAAGATAGGGGCGATGTTCCCTAGAGGAGAATGATACACCTCAATCGAGCCTCAACGCCACTGTATACCCTAATAATATTCACTAAGTTTAAAATAATTTTACAAACAATAGATAAAATATGTTGATGTTAGAAATAACACCAGAGAAATAGAATACAAAACTGAGATGCAATCGAATGATTTCAGGATCTTATTACTAACATGAATTGATTACAAATGAACAAGAAACATTGAAAGAAAGAAGAAGCTCTTAGAAGATTGATCTAAAAAAGAACTAACTAATCGCTTATAATAGTCATTAGCCTCTAACAATCTCGTGAACCAAATTTAACCAAGTTGCACTATAGCCCCTCAGACTATTAGAAACTTGTTATAATGTGAATTAAGTATGTGTTGACCAGTGTTGTCCTGCACCACCACATTATTAACAATCTCCATCTTGAAGCAAATTCAACCAATCCCCAAAGTCTCCAAACACAATCAAATGCAGATCCAGGTAATGACTTTGTCAACATATCAAATAGATTTTCCTTTGTACCAATTTCTTCCACAAGAACCTCCTTTGATGGTATGACTTCTCTTATAAAATGAAGCTTGAAATTTATATGCTTTGTTCTTTCATGATAGATTTGAATTTAATAACTACACGGCTCCCTGATTGTCACAAAACACAACAAGATCAACTCCCTCAACTCACAGTTCTGTTATAAACCATCTTAACCATATAACTTCTTTCACACTCTCTATAAGAGCTATATACTCTAATTATGATGTATACAAAGCAAGAACATGTTGAAGATATGCCTTTGAACTAACTAGAATGCTAAGTACCAAGAATGCATAACTTGTAATGGGACTCCCTTTATCCCAATCTTTGACAAAATCAAGGTTCACATACCCTTCTATTGAAGGACCTGATTTGGACTTGCCACCGAATGTTAAACAAACACTTAAAGTTCAACTTAGATATCTTAGGACCCATTTTACAACATCCCAATGTTTCCTGTCCGATTAGCAAGAAACCTACTTACCAAACTTACTCCATAACTAATATCATGTCTTGTACAGACCATTAGGTACATTAAACTTCCAACCAAGTTTGCATATGGAATACCTCTCATCTTTGCAGCCTCCTCCTCAGTTTTAGGAATATTTAGCCTAGACAATTTAAAATGTTATGCAATAGGAGTAACAAATGACTTGTAGTGTTTCATTGAAAATTTAGATAACACCGTTCTCAAATAAGATTTCTAAGACAAAAAAAGTTTACCATTTACTCTGTCCCTTTCAATTTCCATTCCACGTATCTTCCTTTGCTAGCTAAGCTCTTTCATATCAAACTCCTGCATCAATAACTCCTTGGTATACTGAATCTGGTACCTATTTTTGCAAGCCACCAACATGTCATCAATGTACAACAAAAGATACACAAACTAATGTTTTTTGTATTCTTCAAAACAAAAAAAGTGATCATATTTGCTCCTGTTGAACCCACATTTAATTATGTAATCATCAAACCTTCTATACCACTGTATAGGACTTTGTTTAAGCCCATACAGTGACCTTTTTAAAAGACATAACTTATCTTCTTGACCTTGAACTTTAAATCCTTGAGACCGTTTCATAAAGAGCTCTTCCTGAAATATGTACCATGTAAAAATGCAGTCTTAACATCAAGTTGCTCCAATTCATAATCTCTCAAACTAGTCAATGAAAATAATACTTTGATAGAGGTAGGCTTTACCATTGGTGAGAATATTTCATTAGCAATCATCATGGCTTTGAATCTTAGACCTTCACCACCGGGTATCGCATCCTTTAGCTTAAATAACCATTTTTGGTCCACAAGCTTCCCGTTTTCTGGTTTATCAATAAGTACCCATGTCTCACTTTTATACAGTGAATTCATTTAATCCTCTATAGCACTTATTCACTTATGTTTGTTCACTGAATTTACAGACTCCGCAAAAGTTAAAGGGCTTGCAGCCTCTTCTACACTGAACACAAATGCAGAAAAATCAGTGAACTCAGGACTACAACTGTACTTGTAGGTGGTTGAATATTTCTCCTTTCTCCGTCTCTTGCTAAACTATACTTAGAGCTTACAATCACAGTATCCCTTGACTTTCCGGACATATCCCTTTCACTAGATTCTTAATTATATGCTTCTCCACCACAATATTAAGCCTATGGCTATCTTCACATTCACTTATAGTCATTTCTTTATTTATGGGTTTACTGGATTTTAATAATCTAAGTTATACTCGATTGGCCGATAATAATCTCAATTACGTTTATTCCTACAATAATCTGAATTATCAAGGTATTGGAATATGTTGCACCTCCTTTAAAAAAAACCCTAATCCTGTTAGTTTTTTGCTGACATTACATCTTATGTATTTTTTTACCAACATATTAAAATAAAGGGGCCATTTTTGTAATTTCTCTTACTTTATTAATTCACTAAAATCAAAACCTCCTTCCCTCGTGACTCCGACCTCCTCCTTCCATCCGGCGACCCTGCAAACCTCCGGCGACCCTTTTCCGGCCAGCCTCAACGACCGGCGACCTCACCATTCGATGCCCTCATGACTCCGACCACCTCCTTCCCTCGTTTCTAGTGGCGGGGGTGGCACAAAGGGTTTTTGATAGGTTAGCCAAGGTTGGAAAAGGGACCAGATCGCTGCCATAGCTCCGGCAACGACATGATGAAGGTTTTTCGGTGACCTTGTCGAGGCTTGAAATCAACAAGAATACCCACATTTAGGGCTGAAATCAAAGAAATTTAACGTGGGTATTTTTAGGTTTAAACAAATTCATCATGGTTTTAAGAAATCCGAATTATCGAGGCTTGAAATCAGCGGCGAGTTAATCAACCTCCTTAAGTCCTTCGCCCTTGAAACAAGACATGATGGTTGGGAGGAATTGGAGATTTGTTTAGGTGGGGGATATGGTGAACGGGAGGAGATGATGGCTATACCGGCGGATGGGTGTCGCTGGAGATGAACGGACCGACTCCTTCTTTCTTTCTATTCTTCTCCCTTCTTTTTTTCTACTTACTTTTCTATTAACATAAAAACTCATTAAAAAACACATTAAAAAATACATTTAAAAAAACATCCCTCCATTTTAAGAAATTATAAAAATAGTCCCCCGTCATATGCCACGTCAGCAAAGAACTACGGGGTTAGAGTATTTTTTAACGCAATACCTTGATAATTCGGATTATTATAAGGAATGAACATAATTGAGATTATTATCGGCCAATCGGGCATACATTGGATTATTAAAATCCAATAAACCTTATTTATGCCCATTATCTCTTTATACATAACATATTCTTTAAGTACAACATCTTTACTCACCATTATTTTGGGATTAGCTTACCCATCCTCCATAGCCTATAACCACTAACACCTTTAGGGTATCCCAAAAATATGCATTTATGAGCTCTAGGTTCTAATTTTGCTTGATTCACATGTGAAAAAGCTAGTAAACCAAACACTCTATGGTGTTTCATAGGTTGGAGTGACACTGGTCTACACACTCATTGGACTCTTTATATCAATAGTAGATGATGATGACCTATTAATGAGATATACAGTTGTGGATGTTGCTTCAATCTCTTAGGTAAACCTTAAATCAACAACATGCATCTTACCTTTTTAGTATAGTTTTGTTCATCTTTTTCATAAGCCGATTTTGTTGAGGTGTTCTTGGTACAGTGAGGTGCCTAGATATGCTTTATCCCTGCACAACTGCTCAAAGTCTTTGTTACAAAATTCCAGGCCATTATCGGACCAAGCCTTTTTGACCTTTTTTTTTTACCAATTTCATTCTCTACCAGCACCATCCATTCCTTAAACTTCTTGAATGTTTCATCCTTGTGCTTAAGAAATATAACCACACTTTTCTTAAGTACTCATCATCTTGAATATATATATATATATAAAAAATATCTAGCACCACCAAATGACACATGTTTAGATGGACCCCAAAGATTATTATGCACATAATCAAGAATGCCTTTAGGTGAGTGAATCCCTCGATCAAATCTCACCCTATGTGCTTTACCCATAACATAGTGCTCACAGAAACCAGTGCCAAAGATCCTTCAACTTCTTGAACACTTGTTGCTTATGTAACTCAGCAAGTCCCTAATAACTGATGTATCTCATTCTATTATGCCATAAAATCGCCTTGCTTTCACAATCAAGTAAGGCAACAGAAACTGGCCCATGCACTAAATTACCATCTAACATATAAATGTTGTTTTCCCTTCTTCTACCAGACAATAACACCATTGAGCCCTTTATAAGCATGGCCTTCCTAGTATTCAAATTAGCATGACAACTAACCCTTTCAAACATACCAAGTGATATCAAATTTCTATATAACTCAGGAATATACCTCACTTTTGGCAATTGAAATTCCGCTCCACCTTCAAGTTGCTGAGAAATAGTTCCATGTCCTTTGATGCATCATGCTCTATCATCACCCAACTTAATTGTTCCAAGATCCTCCATCTTCAAGTCTTTACAGAATCCCTTGTTAGGAGTCATATGGTAAGAAAAACCAGAATCCATAACCCATTCTGATTTGGAAATTTTATTTGATACAACAAGAACATCTGAACTCTCATATCCTTCTATAGAACTTTTAGGAGGTAAGTTTCCATAAATTTTGAATGAACTACTCTCACCTTTCTTCTTCCTTTATCAGGACATTTCGTCTTTTAGTGTTTCTCTCGCCCACATACAAAACATTTTCTTCTAAATTTAGATTTTGATCTTCAGTTAAACGTAGGCTTGAAATTCCTTTGTTCAGACGTGCATCTAACATACATACCCTCACCAGATTCCTCTTTAGTGTCTGGTCTCCTCTTAAGTTCCTTGGAATTTAGGGCTGCTAACACATCTCCATAGAAAGAGTATCTCTGCTATACATTAACATATCCAAAAAAAAAAAATGATCACATGAATAAGGCAAGGAAGCTAAGAAAATTATTGCCTAGTCTTCTTCATCAATTTTGACTTCAGTGTTTTCCCGATCAATCACTATCTTGTTGAAGTCATTAGTATGATCCTCCAATGACTTATCCTTTGTCATTTCAAAGGTATACAGTCTCTTCTTGAGATACAGTCGATTTGCGAATGATTTGGTCATACAGAGACATTCTAATTTATCCCAAATCTTAGCCGCTGATGTTTCGTCGGACACTTCTCGAAGCACACAATCTCCAGACTCAAAAGGATCGCACTGTGAGCTTTATCAATGATGTCTTTCTTTTCCTTGTCTATGAGCGTATCTGGTAGCTTTGATTCACTGGCTAAGGCCTCCACGAATCCTTGGTGAACCAACAACGCTTTCATCTTTGATCGCCACAAGCCAAAATCATTTCTCCTGTCAATTTTTTCCAACTCGAACTTTGTAGACACCATCGCAGATCTCTAATTGAACTATGATTCACTTTAATTTCTCTAATTCGAGGTGGTTAACTTTGGCCCTGATACCAATTGTTGATATTAGAAACAACACAAGAGAAATTAAATATAAAACAGAGATCTTATTAGCAATACGAAGAAGCTCTCAGCAGCTTCATCTAAACAAGCTTGATCTAAACAAGAACTAACTAATTATTATATAATACAATGAAAATTTGAAGATTAATAGTATTCTTTTGCTTTTTTTTTTAGTTTAGCCACAGCTTTTTGGTTTGAAGACATTTTTGGTCCTTATGTTTAAGACATTTTAGCCCCTCTTTTTTGGGTTTACGTTTGTGAATTAATTGTTTTCTTAGGTTTCTACACGTGTTCTTTGGTTAATGTGCCTCTTTCTTTTCTCGCCACAAATTACCTCGCCTTCCATTTACTCCACTGTTCTTCTTCCGGGTTTCTTTTCATGCATCTTCTCCAACTTAAGCTCTGCTCTTCTGCATCAGGTTAGATTCTATTGTTGTCTTCTACATCTACATTTTCTTATAGGCTTCTGATTTTGGGTTATTATGGTGGCTTTTTTGTTGTCTTCAGTCCAGTTAATTTGTTGGTTTAACGGCTTCACTCTTTGCTTTCGTAACTTCGATTGACTACCATTTTCTTTTGTTTTGATCGACTTTTGGATCTGATTATTAATTGAATTTTTTACTACTCTTTGCTTTTGTTTTTGCGACATAATTGCATTCGAGATTTGATCGACTTGACTAACCCTAATTGTGAGTCTTGGAGGCTTTTCATTCGAACTAACTTCTCCAAATCATTATGATATTTGATTAATTCTATGTATTTTATTTTCAAAGCTCCGTATCCTTTGAGAAGAATTAGATGAACTAGATGATTCAATTTTAAAGATACAGACGTGAGAAGAATTAGATGAATTCAATTTTAAGAGCATCTTTATTTTCAAAGCTTTGTATTTTATTTTCAAAGCTCCGTATCTTTTGTTTATATTTGTTGGAGTGAAGATTAGATGGGTTCAATTTAGTTACATAATTCTATTTAGTTAGATAATTATTTAAAGATATCTATTTAGTTCTTAATCGACTAGAAACATAATATACCTTTCTAAATTATAATATTTTGCTTGGTGACTTCATTTTGGCTTTGAATACTTGATGTTGTTGCTGCAATTTGTATAATTGTCAGATTCAAATAAAGACAAATGATAGATTAGTTTAAAGTATTTGAACATAAATTTATATTACTACTTCTTATAATTTGTTTTCATTGTTATATGCACATTTGTGTAACAAGGTATTACAAAATCAAATTGAAGATATGCTTTCTTTTTAAACTTAAGTTTTGATTTCTTACTAACACTTATGTAGTTAGTGTTTTGGTCAAAAACTGCCTAAGCAATTAGTTGATCAAACTTTGTAAGTGAGGTAGAGTGTTTGATGTAAATAGAGATGAAAATGTAAATTCGGAGATTGACACGAGGATGTAATGAGGGAAAAATCCAGGAATCCTTGAGTATCCTCAAGGAACCTAGCAAAAAACCTCGGGAGCCGGCTTAAAGTGTCTGTTGCCTGAAACTTTTATATAATTGAATAGTGTTCAAGTATAAATGAAATGAGCATGTATTCTACGTGTTACAGAGAGTTGTGATAGCGAGTATCGTGTGTTGTGTGCAAGCCTAAAGCTCAATATAAAGAGAATACATCGTAACAATATCTCCTAAAAACTAGCAACAAACTCCACGTCTCCCACTTAGCCGTTTGAAGTCCATTTAGTCCACGTTTCTGTTAGCTGACCGGGTCTTTAGGACACGTGATCCATGTTGGAATTAACGTGCGAATAACAAACAAAAGGGGAAAAGCAATAGTTAGTCTAGAAATATAGTTCAGGATCCTTACAGCGAAGTGCTTCCGAGCTGCTTGACATATCCTGAAATCTGGTACCAACAATTACCCCCAAATTTTTTACGGTTATCGCATGCAGTACAGCTGTCAAAAATTTGAAATACTTACAGGCTTATCCGCAGTACAAATGATGATAAAGCAGAACATTAATCAGCGCAACTTCTAAGCGAGTTTTCCGTTGCCATTTTCTTTTATAACCCCCAGCACTCGGTCCAAGACTTCCTCTGCCAAGAAGCGCAAGGCTTCAGACACCACCATCAACGTGGACAGCTTCGAAGGTCTTCCTCCTGTCGCAGCAGCCAACAAGCTTCTCTCACTGCAAGCTGTGGTGAACATTGTAAGTATAGTTTAATGATAGAGAAGTATGTTAGAATTAGAATACTTCCCTTGTTGATTCTGATCCATTTTGATCTGATGCAGGGCATTGACAAGCTGAGCCATGAAGTCATCGAACTTGAAGGCAAACTGGAAGCAGCTGAGCAGAAACTTGAGTCCTCCAAGCTTAAACTGGACGAAGCCTTGCTCCGCATCGAGCAGATGGGTAAAATAGCTGCCAGTAAGAATCGCTACCATGAGAAGCAGCTCAAGGAACAAGAGGCTGCTGCTGCTGAAGCCCTAAAGCTGGCTGATCAGAACGCTCAATCCTCAGCTGCCATCAGCGTGCTCGAATGCATGATTGAGATGGCTACCGCTGCGCAGGCTGAAGGCTTCACTCCAGAGAGTTGGCCGGTTAAGGATTGGGAGGTAAGCCTTAAAAAGCTGATGGCTGAGAGGGATGAAGCTGCTGAGAAGGTTGCTAAGGAGGTTGAGCCAGAGGTCATGAAGGTGGACAAGGAAGCTGGTAAGAAGGAAAAGGGCAAGGGTAAGGAGGTGAAGCAGGCGGAGGCTGCTGGTGATAAGCCAGGCGATGAAGGCATTCTTGACTAGGTCGGAGCCCGCTTTTTTAGGTTGTTTGTTTGGTGGTTGATTTTAAAACAATGGTTGTGGAACAAACCAATGATACTTTAACTTTTGGGGGCTTGGATGGAGGGACCTTGAGTTTCAAGGCGAAGTCCAAGCTCCTTAGACAATACGGTTGGCCTCAGGTGGAGGGATTTTGGGTTCCAAGACGAAGCCTGGGGTCAACTTCTTTAATTACCTGCATATATATAATCTAGAAGTATTTTGATCATCATGGTGTGCCGTGCGTATTTTGGTCTTGTAGTAGATTCTGAAAAATATTTGAATGAGGATCCTGTAGGATGCTCAATGACACAGTTTAGTTTAAAAACTTAAAAGTTGATAAAACCTGCCGAAATTAACAAATCATGATGCTAGCCAATACTCAGTTAGTAATAAAAATATGTAATATATGTAGTACCGATGTCACCTGTACAAGAATATTCCAACTGTTGAGATAGTCAAGATCTTTGAGGATCCATAGAAATCCTAAAAATAGACTTGGTGAAATTCCGATGAAACTGAGAATAAACTTAGGAATGAGCCAAACAGGGGTCAAGCCCATCTTAATCCTTTGCGGCACGAAATGCCTCATAAGTCTTGGGTCTAAGCCAACTGGGGTCAAGCCCATAAACTTGAGAGACACGAAAGTGCCTAAACCTTAGTTAATATGGAAACATTAAAAACCTTTGTTAAACTGAGTCAAGCTCAAAAAATACTTGGGACTAAGCCAACTGGGGTCAAACCCATAAATTTGAGAGACACAAAAGTGCTTAAACTTTAGTTGACATGAAAATGCAAAAAATCTTAGGACCTTTTCGAGATGACACGTCTGCCACCCATTTTTGAGATGCGCTCTATGGCCAACAGTGATGAAATTATCAACCACCCGTGGATGGACTGGTCGCACCACCTCGAAACATAGGCCACCATCGTGCGCTCCTGGCGAGGGTCTTGCGCTCCTTGCGATTCCCAGTAGTGAACGAGAAGGTGAAAACCTCCTAAACCTTTGATTGGATTCAGAATGCTTTATACTTAGAAGAGGTGATCAGCCTCTAGCTTATGATAGGATGCTTAGAACTTCTGCAAAGCACTCAAGGCTTGGTGAGGGGTGGGTGTTAGCTTGGCTAAAACCCCTCCGATGCCTAAGTCAGTAATCATACCATAAAGATAATAATATGAAATTGAAATAAGAATCAAAATCATACCTGAAGTTTTCGAAGCTTAAACAAGGATTCTTGGAGATGCTCGAAGGATCCTGAGGGTACTCACATAAAATATAAATTCAAGTGAATTGCGTTCTAAGCTCTTGGGAGCAGCTCACCTTCCATGGTAGCCAACCTATATGCCCCCTTTCCAGCTTCTGAGTCTATTAGGTAAGGACCCTCCCATTTAGGTGTAAGCTTTCCATCTGCCGGCTTGGTAGTATTTTGAAAAGCTTTTCTGAGTACTAGATCCCCTACTTGAAATCTTCTGACCCTGAGATTCTTATTGTAAGATTTGGCCATCCTTTGCTGGTACGCTGCCATTCTAAATTTTGCGAGGTCTCTAATTTCGTCGATTGTTTCAAGATCTTCAAGAAGCTCCTGCTTATTGACTTCAAAATCTCGGCAGCTTGTTCTGGCAGTTGGCATCACCATTTCGGTGGGAATCACAGCTTCTGAACCAAATACCAAGGAGAATGGTGTTTGACCCGTAACGTTCTTGGAAGTTGCTCTGTCAGCCCACAATACGAAAGGTAGCTCTTCAGCCCACTTCCCTTTTTTGGCCCCTAGCTTCTTCTTGAGATTATTGATGATGATCTTATTGCTCGATTCCGCTTGACCGTTAGCTTGTGGATGTATGGGAGTCGAAGTCACCATCTTGATGCCCCATGCTTCACAAAAGCCAGTCGTTCTTTTTCCAATAAACTGAGATCCGTTGTCACATACTATTTCTGATGGGATTCCAAATCTTGTTAGGATATTCCTTTTAATGAAGGAAATTACTTCTTTTTCTCTAACTTGAACAAATGCTTCAGCTTCAATCCACTTAGAGAAATAGTCCGTCATAGCCAGCATAAAAACTTTTCCTCCAGGTGCCACAGGTAGCTTACCAACTATGTCCATCTCCCATTTCATGAACGGCCACGGGGATGATATTGAATGGAGCGGCTCAGCAGGCTGATGGAGGATATTGCCGTGCCGCTGGCATGCGTCACACTTCTGAACAAAATCCATCGCATCCTTCTTCATAGTAGGCCAATAGTATCCTGTCCTCAATACTTTGGAAAATAATGATCTGCCCCAGCGTCATTGCCACAATCACCTTCATGAATATCCTGGAGTACTGCAAGTGCTTTAGGCTGCTCGAGACATCTCAAGTACGGACCTGCAAGAGATTTCTTGTATAAGATACCATTTATTATTGAATACGGGATTACCTTGGTTCGGAAAAGCCTGGAATTCTCGTTTTTGGGGATTTCTCCTTCTTGGATAAATCTTCTGATAAGGTGTGTCCAGGATTCCTGAGGATCCTGAGAGTCTATCATTTCTTGATCTTTATCCGCTGTGATGTCATTAACCTTCTGTTCTTCAATTGCTGGGGTCAGGATGTGAGTTATGGGAATCTTGAAGCCTTCTGGGATCCTTAAAGATGATGCTAAGTTTGCCAAAGCATCAGCTTCTGTGTTTTCTTCTCTAGGTACCTGTGATATGCTGCAATTTTTAAAAGATAATGCTAATTTTTTTACGAGGTCTAGATATTTGGTTAGCCTTTCGCCTTTCACTGCAAAGGATCCATTAAATTGGTTAGTTAATAACAGGGAATCGATAAAAACTTGAATGTGTTGGATACCCATATCTTTAGCGAGTTGTAATCGTGCAATTAAAGCCTCATATTCGGCTTCATTATTAGTAGCCTTGAATTCACAATGGATAGATAGAGGAATAATGTCCCCCTGTGGCGATTTCAGTAGTGCACCCAATCCTGTTCCTCTAACGTTAGATGCTCCGTCTGTGTACAGGATCCAGCTTCCTGAAGCTTCTTCGAGCTGCTTGACCTCTAGTTCAACTTCTGGCAGTATGTCGCTGCTGAAATCAGCCACAAAATCTGCAAGGGCTTGTGACTTGGTTGCTGTTCTCGGCTCATATATGATGTCATAGGCACTTAATTTAACTACCCATTTCGCCATTCTCCCGGACATTTCTGGTTTTCTTAAGACACACTTAATAGGATAGTTAGTTTTCACATAAATAACATGAGTTTCAAAGTAATGGCTTAACTTTTGAGAAGCCATCACGAGAGCTAAAATCAATTTTTCTAAATAAGAATACCTT
>JBCNJP010000025.1:71464891-71520083 GCA_039602395.1 Deinandra increscens subsp. villosa
ATTTTGAGCCGAGCATGTACCAGAAACTGGATTTCGAGATCGGATCTATAACTCGTCCGCCAAGACTAACTTCAGCGGATAATTTCTTAGAGTGGAAGTACAGATTCGAAAATCATTTGAAGAGTGTGGATCTGAGACTATGGAGGGCAGTTCTCAATGGACCGTACACGCCTACTCACACAACGGGAGCAAATGCCGGAAAGGAGAAGAAAGAGGAGGAATATGATGATGATGACTGGGAGAGGTGCAACAAGGCTGAGAGGGCTTTTGCAATAATGACTATGGCCCTAACTCCAGACATCGCTCAAGGGTTCAAGCACTGCAAAACAGCAAAGCAACTGTGGAACGCTTTGATTGTTGCTTATGAAGGAAATCCGGATATTAAGGCTAGTAGGAAGCAGATGTTGAAGCAGAAGTTTAACTTGTTCAACCATATCCAGGGTGAATCTTTTGAGGCTCAAGTTCAGAGGTATGTGTCCTTGATGGCAGAGATGTCCAGTTATGGTGTGGAGCCGGACACTGAAGACAAGAATTTGAAGTTGCTAAACAGTCTGCCTAAATCTTGGAACACCAACATATCCATCATCAAAGACAACAATAGACTGACTGAAGTGACTTTGGATGAACTAATTAACAAACTGAAGTCAAAGATGATAGATGATAAGCAGAGAGAGCTAAACCACATAAGCTCATTAAGTTTGGCAGGGAAATTGAATCAGGCTCTGTTATCTGAAGAAGTTGAAGGTAAGCATGAAGGAAAAGCTTCGGGAAGTGGATCAAGTTCAGTTTCAATGGGTAATGCATTTGTGGCACAGCCTCAAGGAAGTTCAAGCGGAGGTGTCAACTCTGGTGATGTCAATGATCCTAACTTTGCCCTTGGAATGGGTTTCATGAACAGCTATCATGCCCTTGTGGCCGGGAATCTTGTACCTTCTGATATGGTGGCTGGTGATCTTAATCAGATAAATCCTGAGGACGTGGAGATGCTAGATGTCTCTTGGCAAATGGCCATGGCTGTATTCAGAGCCAAGAAATTTATGGCCAAAACTGGAAGGAACGTCTGGAAGGATCAGGATAAAATCAGAATGGGGTTTGACAAGTCGAAGCTGAGGTGCTACAATTGTGATGAGTATGGTCACTTTGCCAGGGAATGCACGAAGCCAAAGAAAGAGAGGGTTGAAGAGAAGAAGGCAGCTGAGGTAAAAGGTAAAGGAGAAGACAAGGCATTGGTGGTTCAGGGAGGTGGAGGTTATGACTGGACCCCCCAGCTGAGGGAACTGACCCCCCAGATGAAGGATCTTAGTTTGTCACATGCTTTGATTGCTACTGCAGAAGAGGATGATGAAGAAAATCATGCATTTGTGGTCACTGATGAGGAAAAGCCTGAGGAGACTGAGATAGAAGACAAGGAAGCATACGTTGCTGATGCTGAGAACCTCAAGGTATGTTCTGATCCCACTTGTGCTCGTATTATACCTGGTCTTAGACAAGTTTGTAAGAATTATCAACTAGAATTGTTTGAGATCAAGTGTGAGAGGAGTTCATTTAAGGGTAGATGGATAAAAGGTGAGGAAAAGATTAAGGCACAAAAGCTAGATATTGTTAAGTACCAACAGATAGCAACTGAACAATCTATCCTGTATGATAATGCTAAATTAGAAATAGCTGACCTTAGAAAGCAGGTAGATGAATTGACACATAAGAACAATGAGATGCAGGTTCAGTTAGATGTGAATAAATTAAGAAACAAAAGAATGCTTCAGGCAGGTAAAGAACTATCTCAGGCTATCACTTGTGGTCAAGTAGGGAAACATACGCCAGGATTTGGTTCGGAAAAGTCTGACAAGTCCGTGGCCGCAAATGTTGTAATTCCCCCACCTATCCCTAGAGATATTATAGGAGTGCTCTATGAGGAGGATCAGGTAGACAGAACTAAGTCAGGTTATCATGAAGCAGGTCCTCCTATAGATAGTATGTTGGTAGGTGTGACCCCTATGACAGAAGAGGAGTTAGAAAGAGAGAGACTTGGAATATATGGGATGAGTAGTCAGAACAAGGTAGATGAACACAGAAATGAACCAGGCCCTTCCCAGGAATCATTAAACAATAATGTTAGTCCTACTAATGTTTTTGTTACATGTGCAGATGTTGTAGGCATTGAAGATGTATCTGGGGAGGATGCTGAATGCTTGAGAGTCAATGAGTGTCATGAGTCTAGTTGTTCTGTTTCTAGTTTACCTAAGGATGACGTTCTGGCATCTGTGTCAGAACTTGAAGCATCCAAGTCCAATCAAATTGTCTTGTTAAAACATGTTTCTAATCCTAATGAAGTCGTTAGTTCTTTTAAAATGCGTGTTCCTAACACAAAGATTGGCCGTCAGTCTAAGCCCAATGATTTTGTTCCGTATCCCCAGGTTGTGTCAACTTATAATAGAACTGATAAATCAAAATCTGAACAATTTTGTTTAATAACACAACCTGAAAAACATTCAAAACGTGTGATACACAAATGGGATGATCAACCGGAATGGAAGTCGTCTTACCCAAGACGCTCATACTTGTGTAGCAACGTCAATGGGCCTAGACAAATGAATTGTTTTCAATGTGGTCAACCAGGTCATTTTGCTGCTAATTGTATGAACAGACCCTATGAGCCATATTATCCGCAGAACAAGCGGACAAATATGCTTGAGAAAATGATGAGGGGTGAGAACAGAACTCAAAAGCAGCAAGCTTCGTCACAGGGGAAGCAGAGTTCTGAACCAATGAAGACTCAAAAGTCTAAGGTTCTAAACACAAAAGCCCCAGTGACAAAGCCTGTCAATGAAAGGAGAGATGTGGGCCAAACTTCAAAACCTGCTCATGCAGCTAAAGAAGTTTACAACAGACCTAACAAAGTTAAAACAAAGCCTTTTGAGAAACAAGTGCCAAAAGTTAATCAGATTGCTGAACCTAAGGGTAAAGCAGTTATGGAACAACCAAAAACTGTTACTCAACCAAAACAAATGGTTTATACCAAATTAAAACTTGAGTGGACACCGGTTGTTAAAACAAAAGGTAAAAAGGCTGCATCTCCTCCAAGAAAAGCATCACCCACAAAGAACTCTGCCAGTAGTTCAAACTCACAAAAGCAACCAAATTGGAAGCCAAAAGTTAATGCTAGAATTATAAATCAACCTGAATCAAAAGCAGGAATGTCTTTCAAAATGGTTAACTACATTGACTCCAAGGGAGTGCCCAGATCTGTTATGACCTGGGTACCTGACTCTAACTGATCTCTGATTTGTGTAGGGACAGCCTAGAAGATCTGTCAACAATCTCTGGTATGTTGATAGTGGTTGCTCCCGACACATGACCGGAGATCTGTCTCTTTTGGAAGATGTAGAGGATTTCAATGGAGGTGGAGTTTCTTTTGCAGGCGGTGTGGGTGGTCGAATCAGTAAGAAAGGTGTGGTGAGGAGCGGTAATCTGTCATTTTCTGACGTTCATTATGTGGAGGAACTGTCGCACAGTTTGCTGAGTGTTTCTCAGATCTGTGACAGAGACTTTTCTGTGATGTTCAATCGAAAGGAGTGTATTATTCTGAAGCCAGGTGTGAAGATACCCGAGGAGTGTGTACTAATGCGCACTCCAAGACGCTCAAACTCATATCTTCTCAACTTGAGCAATCCTCCTTCGTCAGAAGAAGCTTGCCTTATATCAAAACAGAATGAAAATCTTGCATTGTTGTGGCATCGTCGTCTGGGACATGCAAACATGAAGAATTTATCCAAGCTGGCTAAAGGAGAGCATGTCAGAAACCTTCCGATCACAGACTTCACTTCAGTAGAAAAGTGTGTGGCATGTGCTAAGGGGAAGCAGCACAAACTGCCACATCGTCCAAAGGTTACAAATTCTGTCTCTTCTGTGCTTCAACTCTTACATATGGATTTGTTTGGTCCTATGCAGGTACAAAGTGTCAGCAAGTTCTCATACTGCCTCGTGATAGTGGACGACTACTCGCGATTTACTTGGGTCTTTTTCTTGTCGAACAAGTACGAAACTCCGGCCCTAGTAAAGCAGTTTGTGACTCTTATTGAAAACCAGCTGGATAAAAGAGTGAAGGCAATCAGATCTGACAATGGGACAGAATTCAAGAATGCTGAGCTGAATATGTTTTGTGGTGAAAAGGGGATTGAAAGGCAGTTCAGTGCTCCTTACACTCCTCAGCAGAATGGAGTTGCCGAAAGAAGAAATAGGACACTCATCGAAGCAGCTAGAACGATGATGTGTGAAGCAAAATTACCGATCTTCTTTTGGGCAGAAGCTGTGAATACTGCTTGTTATGTACAAAACAGAGTTCTTCTGAACAAGCGTCACGAGCAAACTCCATATCAGATCATTTATGGAGAGAAACCGAAGGTGGGTTACTTCAAGACGTTTGGATGTCCATGCACGGTGCTGATCCAGTCCGATGTAGGGAAATTCGAAGCGAAGGCCGATGAGTGCTATTTTGTTGGTTATTCAGCAAATAGTGCTTATCGTGTGTACAACAAGACCACTGGGTTGATCATTGAGGCATTCAATGTAGATTGGATGGAGGACAATCCTACTGATGCGGGAACTGGACCTAATTGGATCTTCGACTATGGATCATTGTTTGAGGGATTTAATTTCTCGAATGTTTTCCACAATTTGGGCGAAGAAGAAGACATTGTAGCTCCCAGTGCTGATGTAAGACCTCATGTGGATAGAGCATCAGCTGAATCTTCTCGGAATGCAACTGCTGATATTCCAGAATGTTCAGGGACACGTGATGCTCCAGTGGATTCTCAAGGCTCAGGTATGTCTGAAAATGTTGTCAATACTAATCTGCCTGTTAATGTTTCAGTGCCTGAAGTCCAAGAGAGCAGAATCAACAAGGATCATCCACTGAGTAATGTTGTTGGGCCAGTGACAGCGGGTGTCACCACAAGGAGCCGGACAGGACACATCAACTTTTGTATGTTTTCCTGTTTCATCTCCCAGATAGAACCTCCCAATGTGATGGTTGCTCTTAAAGATCCAAACTGGATGGAGGCCATGCACAATGAACTCAATCAATTTTCAAAGCTGGGAGTGTGGCGTCTTGTGAAGCGGCCAGAAGACAAGAAGGTGATTCCCACGAGATGGTTGTACAAGAACAAAAAAGATGACTCGGGGATCATTGTGAGAAACAAAGCAAGGCTGATAGTACAAGGGCACAGGCAAGTCCAGGGTATCGACTATGATGAGGTTTACGCTCCGGTGGCAAGATTGGAAGCAATTCGGATCTTTCTAGCTGTAGCTTCGTATCTCAATTTTACCGTACATCAGATGGATGTGAAGACTGCCTTCCTGTATGCAGAGATGAACGAGGAAGTCTATGTTGCTCAACCACCAGGGTTCATAGATGAAGAAAATCCGGATCACGTTTATCTGCTGGATAAGGCTTTGTACGGTTTGCATCAAGCTCCTAGAACCTGGTATGAAACGTTGTCCAATCACCTGGTGGAGAATGGATATACAAGAGGAGTCGTTGATCAAACATTGTTTAGGAAAAGGGTGGGAGAAGACATTATCATGGTGCAAGTATATGTAGATGATATTATCTACGGATCGACAAACGAAGAATTGTGCACCGAGTTTGAGGAGATCATGAAGAAAAAGTTTGAGATGAGTGACCAAGGCGAGATGAGTTTCTTTCTTGCACTTCAAGTCAAGCAGAATGATTCCGGGATTCTTATTCATCAGGAGAAGTATGTGAATGAGATTCTGGACAAATTCAAGATGCAGGATTGCAAGCCCATCGCCACTCCCATGGCATCCAGACCACTCCTGTCAGCGGATCTTAACGGGGAGTCAGTGAGTGAATTCCAGTATCGGTCGATGATTGGATCACTAATGTACTTGACAGCAAGCAGGCCAGACATCATGTATGCAGTTTGCGTGTGTGCTCGATATCAGGCTAACCCTAAACTCTCTCATTTAGCTGCTGTTAAGCGTATCTTCAGGTATCTGAAGGGCAGGCCTAGGCTTGGTCTTTGGTACCCGAAGAACACTGATTTTCAATTATATGCTTTTACTGACAGTGATTATGGAGGTAGTGACCTTGACAGGAAATCTACTACTGGAGGATGTCAGTACCTGGGAGATAGGCTCATCTCTTGGCAGAGCAAGAAGCAGCATACCGTATCCAAATCAACTGCAGAAGCTGAGTACGTGGCCGCATCTGCCGGTACTTCACAGGTAGTGTGGATCCAAAACCAGCTCACGGATTACGGTATGGAATTCGTTAACACTCCAATATTTTGTGATAATGCTGCTGCTCTTGAGATTGTGAAAAACCCTGTCCAACATTCCAAAACCAAGCACATTGATATTAAGGTACATTTTATTCGTGATTGCTTTGATCGTGAGCTGATTCAGCTACAAAAGGTAAGCTCCGATCAGAATGTTTCGGACATCTTTACAAAACCCCTTCCTCGTCCTAATTTTGAATCTTGTGTTGAAGGCCTGAAGATGATTGCCTTCGAGGAATGATCTGATCATCTATGTTTTTGTACAAAGTTTTTTTTTGGTTTTTAAATTTTACTTAAAAAAAAATATATATATATATATATATATAGAAAATGACTGAAAAATTGAGTCTTGTTTCAAAAGCCTCACAAAAACAGGGGAAGAAATGGTGCTGGTTAAACTGAAAGGTTTTTATGATGTCTTTTGATAGGACCTAAATGCTTAATGACGGTTGGAGACTGACACGTGTAAGGCTGATGTGAAAGATTGCTCGAAGATGATATGTCGGTAAGCTCAACCAAAACAATGATCATCTAAGTAAGTGCAGTAATCTTAAACTCTATACATGTTTAGTTTCCCATCCTAGTCTACATGGTTTAAAAAACTGAGTCCCGACAAAAATGGGTTGAGAGTGGTATTACCTAGTATTCACTCTCTCACACGCCATGCTTACACTGTATAAGACAACACCACAAGAAAAAGAAAAAGAAAAAGAATTCAAAGAATTCAAAATTGAAAATTCTGAAAAAGAAAAAGAAAAGAAAAGAAAATTATTCAGTTGGTCTTCTCTGCGTGCTTATGCGGCCGACCTGATCATCAACTGTTAATGCATAAAAAAAAAATCAGAAATAAGTGGTAGTCAAAAGCGGTGTTGCATGGTTCCTCAAGTTGGGGGTTTGTGAATCCTCAATAAACTCTGAGGTTGGGTAGGTTTTGCTATGGAAAATTGGGTGTGGGGACGGGTAAACATAACGGTAAATCTGTACTATATTTAAGCACTTTACTGGATGTGAGTTTCTGTGATCAAACCACCTGACAATTGTCTAGAGTGTCTAGTAACGGAAGCTGAAAAGGGTTCCTCAGTCAAAGACCGGTCTGAAATTATCTGTGAAAAATACCAGCACCAGGTATGTGAATATTTGAAATTTCTCAGGTAAGTTTGTGAATATTTTAATTTTGTTTTAATTTTATCTGTTTTTTTTTAACTGTTAAAGTTTTCATGATCATGATCGGATACTCGGGTATGATTCTGAGGGGAAGTTTTGTGAAAAATTCTCAAAGTGTTAAAATCTTAAATTTTGTGAGAATTAACAAGTTTGGGGTGAACTTGTGTGACTTTTTGAAAGATAAAGGGGCTTATTTGAAAAACTTCAAGTTTACGGTTTTAGGGAGGGGGGCAAAGTGTAAATTGGTCATTTAAATATCTCATTTCGGATTTTTTTTAACCCATTTACGATTCTCCTCTCTCTACCACCGATTACGACTCCTCCACAACAAACCCTAACCTCCGTCCTCCGCCGCCTTGCTCACCGGAAAGCTTCACCAAGCCCATTTCCGACCACCTCTTCCCAAACAAACCACACCACCACTCTCGTCTCTCATTTCCGACCAAGACCCCTCGGTTTATTGACCGTTTTCACCACTGTTTCTCGATTACCCGTTCCAAACCCTTAAATCGCAATCGGTCGAGATTTATTCTGTGTTCGAGCAATTTTCAAGGCGGTTTGTTGTCGACTTTGAGTTTAGAAGTGATTAAAGGTAGTTTTTTATGATGAACTCGTGTTTTTGAGGTGTTTAAGTGTGTTTACGAGTTGTTGCAGGTTGGTATCCATGGCGATTTCAGTGTTTACGACTGATTTGGTGAAGAAGACGAAGTCTCGGGCGTTTACGAGTCGTGTTTACGACTCCGGTCTTTCGAATGGACCGTTTACGACTCCGGTTTATTGATATGGACCGTTTACGACCCAAGGATAACGACAAAGTGGTTTCGGGTGTTTACGATTGGGCTTCTGTCGAATTATAGCTGTTTACGACTGGATCGTTGTGATTACGATTGGGCCTTACTTTATTCATTCGTAAACCCGTATATAGGGTCGTAATCGCTCATTTTGGATCGTAAACCCGTTTTCTAAATCTTAAACTCTTAATAAATGTGAATTAAAGAAATAAACACTTAACAATTTTTAAAATCTCATTAAATGTGAACGGTTTTGAGATAAATTTGACGGTGTTTGTAAGCAGGTTATAAATTCAATTATTTTCCCGAAAAATGTTCAAATTGAAATTTTGTGAAGTTAAAAAGTAATATGTGATTATCAATTGAACACGTTAAGGGTTAATAATCATAATTGCTTACTCATGATCAAATCTGATGCATATGTCTTGTCTGTCTCAGATGGCAGGAAATGTTATTGATGAACCAATCAAGTTTGATCAGGATCACTGTATTCCAGCATTTTTGGAAAACCCACCAGAGCATCACATGGACTTATTTTACTCTCTGGTGGCGGGGATGAACATCTGCAAGATCAACCATGCTTTGAGAACAAGCGTGTTGATAGATGAGATGCTAGTAAGAGAATTCTGGGGGACTGCACGGGCGAGTGCTGATAAGACGAGAATCACTGCTACAATCCAGAATCGTCAGGTTGTCATACTGGAAGATGACATTAGAAGAGGCCTGAATATCAACGATCGTGCTACCGATCCGGTTGATTACCCCAAGGAAGCCGTTCTGGCAGGTGCTCAATTACTGGGATATGAAGGCAGATTCCCGCCTATCATGAAGAAGCAGCTGCCGCACTACTGGAGGTGCCTTGCCCATTTCATGCAGAAATCTTTTCTGGGCAAGAGAACGAGCTTTGACCAGCTGAACAAGGTCCACGGCACTGCTTTCGTCGCGTTGGCCCTTGACTGGAACTACAATTTCTCGAAGATGATGCTGCTAGATTGGATCGGCAATGCTATCTTGGGTGCTCGTGAGCAGTTTCTGATGACACCAAGATTCGTGCAGATGGTGGTCATGCTGAAATATCCAATGATTGAGGAAAGGATACAGAAACTGGATGTAAAGGTGATGGATGCTGGTGTTTTTGGTCTCCAGACTCAGGATAGAAGTGGCAAATACATGTATGAAGGTAGACTGGAATGGGTTAAGAGAGGTGCCTTTCCAGAGGTAGCCCGGGAACAAGTTATGGAGGATGAAGAGCCAGAAGCTGACTTGCCAGTTGTGAATGCCATGGTTGCAGAAGACCAAGACTTGACAGTAACTCCAGCTGTTAATGTACAAAATGAAGATGTCATTCCCTCAGATGAAGAAAATATAATGGATGACATCCTCACTGGCCAGGACTTAGCTGAAGATGATATTTATGGGGACTTGGAGCCACTAACCCATAAAAGATCAAGAGAAGATATGATTGGGTCATCTGGCAGTGATGATACACCTCCTGAGCTGGAGTTAAACACTGATGAAGCTTTCGTGGAAGAACCCGTCCCTGCTCGTGAACCATCTCCACGAAAGAAAACTGATCCTAGGAGCATACGGTTCAGATTCACCAAGACTAGCTCGAGTCTAATGATTGTAGAACCGACTGGACCCAGTTCTGCGGGTGCCAGTGGTCAAGAAGAATCTGTTAATGAAGCACTCCAAGAGCAACCGTCTCTCACACAGACAGAAGAGGTGCATGATCAACCTGCCCCTGTGCAGCAAGCTAGTCCGATTCTGAACGTGCAAAGCCCTGTACGTGAAGATAGGCAATTTCTGGAGGTTGATAGCACCTTCGTTGTTCCTAGTCCGGTTAGAGTGAGCCTCTCTACCGCGACAAGCCAACCACTCGCAGCTCCAGGTTTCCGCCCTTTGATGGCTGCTGAGCTTCCAGTTGATCTGAGGATTAGTGCTGATCCTCAGATTAACTTCCTGATCTCTCAGAATAGGATGAGACAAAATGAGATCAAGGCTCTCATGGAAGAAAATCAGCGTTTGAGAGAGAAGGAGGAGGCAAACAGCAAATATATGAGAGAATATGAGGTAGCTGACAAGGAAAGAATGGAATATCTCTACAATATGATAAAGGGCCTGAGAAGGAAGGTTAATGAACTGACGGAGGGTGCAGGGCCTAACAACTCTGGTGCCCCTGGTCAGAGTTCATCTCAGGGAAATCAAGCTGCTGCCATGGAGACAGACGAAGGTGATGAGAATATGGAGATGCCAGATTACGCCCGAAGTGGCAGAGTTATCTCCAAAGCCCCTGAAGGACACCAGAACTGGTTCAGAGAGTTCTTCCAAGGACCAGCTCCCATTCTATACACCATCGATGTTGGCAAAAGCTCAATTGATAAGCGTGGGAGTTGTGAGGAAATCCTATGTTGGCACTACGACATGGAGAAGAAGATCTTTGCTGTTATCCGTGACGGCTACAGTCCAGTGGAGTACTACTCTACACGTGCTCAATTCCACTCCTGGACTGAGCCTGAGATAAGGAAACTTCTGAGAGCTCCATTTATCAACAGGTGGAATGGACCAGAAGGGAATCTGATCAGAGATAATCTGCTAGGCCACATGGAGAATGATTTCAGAGATTTTGAGCTGAAGGAGGTCAGGTGGAGAGAGACCGGTACTGACCCTGTGACAGGGGAGTCGATTGGAGAAGTACGGAGGCCACCGACCAAGCGCACAAGGGTCATCAACATGTTGGATGAGATCGAGGATGGAACACTGGTAAGAAACTTTGATTGCTGGTACTACGATCCAACAACACATGAGGTGGTGGTTCTCTGTAAGCCGATGCGTCAATTCCGATTTTATGACCCGGTGGATCTTCTTCGATTTGGTGAAAGAGATATAAAGCTTCTGGCCACCCAACCCATTCTTGCAGACGAGACTGATATGGTAAATGCTGTAAGGGTTGGCATCTTCGATGGAGCAGCTAAGAAGATTGTAGAGAAGGGATGGTGGTTCAACAACGTTCAAACCTCATTCCGATTTGACTTGCTGCTGCCGTGAAGTGGTCTAATGGTTCATGCCTAGGGGAAGATTGTAGGGCTATATATTTTAGAGGCATGAACATTAGTTATGGGCTTAGTTGTTAATGGGCTTTTGGGCTTATCTAGTGGGTTTTTACTTTGTTTATGATTGGGCCATGTGGGCTTATTAGTGTTTGCGATTTTGTATGGGTGCTATATAAACCCACTTGTCTTTCATTGTATGCAAGCTTTTCAATACACTTATCAAGTTTACGATTTCTTGGTGTTTTCTCATTTACGATCAGCTTCCTTTAGTAGCATTTATCATTCAAGACTTCATCTTTACACGAGATTTAGTCTATTCTTCTACTATTGTTCTTGAATCAAGCTTGTACGAGGTTTCCGCACTCGTATTAGTTTAGATATCGTGTTGTTTGGTTAAATTTCGGACCTACAGTACATGGCCTTCCGCTCGAGTTCGATTCCATCGTAACCTACATTAATCAAACACTCCCAACATGGGATAAAGCTTGTAATATGCTCCAACTTGAGCAACAGAGGCTCCAAGCCAGGGAGACCCCCCCCCTGCCATCAGAGGCGCTTGCCACCGACCGAGCCCCCCCCCCTCAATCCTACAACCGCCGCGATACTCAGCCACCCCGCAATAACACCAATCTCCAACCTAATCGCCGCCCCAATAATAGGAACTTCAACCCCAATCAACAACCGAGCAACTCTTGCTCCGCCCATCCCCGTCAACCGGCTCGGCAACCCACTGGCAATAACTACCAGCGCCCTCCTTGGTCCTCCCCTTGGCTATCATACCCATATCCCCCTCCACCCTATTGGCAGCCGCCAATGTGGACTCCCCTACCATGCCCATACCCCACACAATCGGGTTGGGCAGCATCGATGCAAGCACCAAATCAACCATCCACATCGGGTCAGGCACACATCACCGACGTTAACCCATTGGACCCCAATGAGCTCGGATCTGCCTTTCAAGCTATGACGATGGACCCGGGCGAACAGGAATGGATCATGGACTCTGGAGCTTCCGATCATCTCACGTCGGACGCAAGTATGATTAAGTAACCCGGTATGCATTCTATTAAATCCATTATTGTTGGGAATGGTCATCACGTCCAGTCCTTGGATCAGGCACATCTCCCCTTCCCCACTCCTCGACCCATCTTCAACTTAATAGTATTCTTCACACTCCTCATATCATTAAAAACCTTATTTCCGTTCGTAAATTTACAACTGATAATAATGTTTCTATTGATTTTGATCCATTTGGTTTTTCTGTGAAGGCATACCCGAGTGGGAAGATTCTTTCCCGACACAATAGTTCCAGCCACCTATACCCGCTCACGGCTCCAACGACAACTGCTCTACTCTTGCAATCTGACTCTACTTTTTGGCATAATCGTCTAGGACATCCCGGGCTTCCAGTTCTAGATTTTTTACGGTTGAATAAGTTTATTCCTTGTAATAAACAAACTACTTTTTTTTTTGTAATTCTTGTCAGATTGTCAAACATAAAAGATTATCTTTCAATTTATCAATTTCTTTCACTATTTGTCCTTTTGATATACTTCACTATGACCTTTAGACATCTCCCATTGTGAGCAAACATGCATATAAATATTATCTTGTCATGATAGATGATTACACACATTTCACATGGATATATCCCTTAAAACTCAAATCTGAAACCTTCATTAAATTTCAACAATTTCATTCTTTTGTACTTACCCAATTCAACCTTAAAATTAAAAATTTTCAATGTGACATGGGTGGTGAATTTGACAACACCAATTTTAAAAACTTCGCCCTCAAACATGGCCTACAATTTCGTTTTTCTTGTGCTCATACATCTAAACAAAATGGAAAAGCCGAACGCATGATTCGCCGCATCAACAAACTCATGCTCTCACTTCTCACTCATGCTTCGCTCCCCCCCCCCCCTGAATATTGGGTCGAAGCCCTTCATAACATTTTGCCATATATGGGTACTCTATATTCCTTGGGGGCAACCTTGTTTCTTGGAGTGCTTAGAAACAATCTAGTGTAGCTCGATCCAGTTGTGAATCAGAATATCATGCCATGGTCAACATTGCTACGGAAATCATTTGGGTAACTCATCCTTTTCATGGGCTTCATGCTTTACCACCGGATTGTCCCACTCTGTTATGTGACAATCATAGTGTCTTATTTCTAACTCAGAATTCAGTTGCTTATTAACGAGCCAAACACATTGATATCAACTACCACTTCGTTCGTGAGCTCATCTCCTCTGGAAAACTATACACTAAGTTTGTGCCTACCTAGCTTTAAGTTGCATATATATTTACCAAGAGCTTCTCAAGACCTCAATTTGAGTTATTTCGGGACATGCTTTGCCTTGGATCTCTCCCGTCTCGCTGGAGGAGGGGGGGGGGGGGGGGTTAAATATAACCAAACTAGTGTTACATAGTTTGTTCTAGGGTTGTAATTATTTCATTCTTATGTACCTAAATGTAAATTACAATTCTATTTATACTAACTTATTCACTCATCGGTGGATCATTCAATCACAAAACCTTTAAAAAACACTCAAGGTTAGATTTTGCTCCATGCCCCTCATAACCATCTAGAGGCGGTGTTTGAGGTGTTATGGGCTCCACGCTCCCCATAACCCCCATTGCATATAGCCTTGTAGAGCCATCTCAAGCTTTTTGAGGCCCCAAACAAACTCTAAAATGGGGGTTTCAAGTCTTAATTTTCTTTTGAATTTTCCGAATAACCCAATTCATAATCTTTGATTCCAAATTATAAAAAGAACTTGTGTCATGTTGCAAATTAAAATCAAAATGCATAATCAATAAGATAATATAACACCCAATACAACTATACTCAAATGAGCATAATGTGGCATCAATTGTCTTTGTGCGCCATAATGCTATCATATTAGAACATTAAGGTGGCGTTTGGTTCGTGGAATTCTGTAGAGGCTAGATTATGAGGCTTGTAATATTAAATTAGTTGGGCTGGGCTTAGAGGGTTTCATTAGAATTATAGGCTAGTTTGCTATTGTATTTAGGCTAGTTTATGATTGGGTTTGGGTTTACTATTGGGTTTATGATCCACAAGGGGCCCAATAGTAAACCCATTGGGTACCTATATAAACCCATTTGTGTTTATGATTAACTAAGCTTTGGAGATACTTGTTCACGATTTCATCATCCTTGTTGGTGTTTACGATCAGATCTAAAGCTTCAATAGTAGTTGTTCTTCATTCAAGATTCAATCTTTCTTATAGATTGTATCTCTTCTTCTACTTGTTTCTTGGATCAATCGTGTTTGAGGATTCCGCACTCATTCACGATCAAATATCGTGTTCTTGGTTGATTTCGGACCTACAAATTCAATGGAATTGGAATTGCAAAGTGTTCCTTTGAAAGTTGTGTTTACTTGGATTTTGGACAAATTTAGATTGAAATGAATTTCTTTAATCAATGGAATTTGAGGCCATGTAACTTTCCTTCGTTAAAGTGCAAGATTTCTAAGAAATGTTGAAATGGTAGTAGATTTCATTGATTAAAGAATTTCATTACATTTTAAATTCATTCGTTACCCAATCAATAACAATTTTAAAAGAAGAATATTCAAATTTCAATTTTTGAATTTCACGAACTAAACGCCACCTAAGAATTAAATTTATACATATTAATTAAAATAATTAAAACTAAGTTTAAATGAGGATACAAATTAAATAGTTAGAAAAGGAAAAACCAAAGTTAAATTTGTAAAAAAAAAACAAACCTATGTAAAAATAATTTGTTAAAAATATGTCGGAAATAAATATATAAGGTAGGAAATCAAACAAACAAACAAACAAAACGATAGTGGCTTTTCAATATAAAATACTAGTCAGTAACCCGGGTAAATACCCGAGGCTGAGATAAAAAAAAAAGAATTATACAAATTTAAATATGAACCAAAAAATGAAAAGAAAAATTGAAATGAATAATACATAAAGCTAAAGAGCCGATAAATATTTGATAATATTAAACTAAAGAGCCGATAAATATTTAATAATATCAAATTTACAAGTTTGAAAAAGAGATTTGAATACAATGTTAAGTCAGCCTTGTGAGGATCCTAAAAAATGGACTATAAAGAACACACAATAGATCTATATCATTGGATTTTAATTATACAAACCATGTACACCGAATAGGATTGGTTGCTTCAATCAGTATTTTGTATTTCTTCTTCTGACCTAAAAAGTAAAATCAAGAAAACATATTAACAGAGCAATAACAGTGAAATTATGAAGAAAAAAAACGTAATCAAAGAGCAGACCCATGAACTGTTATTAGACATTCTGTCTTGTCAATCAGATTGTTAATAGACTCTAGCCCATCATTAACCATCTCATAATCTGTATTGCTAACTGTAAATGGGGTAGAGAGGGACTCATCTGCTTTGTTAATTACATCAGACATAGACAAACATTGAGTAACTGTCACATGAGAAAACAGAATAGCAGACTCCAACTCAGAAATGTTCACTTGAGAGCACTATATAGTGTTCATAGTTGGCTCTGGCACAAAAGGAAGCCCAAAACCAATATTATATGTTTGTGCATGATTTTAATATAATGATAACAAACAAATCACTCTTGTGCATGATAACAAATATAAGATAACAAACAAATAAAAACATTTTAAATATATTCTAAATGAAATGCTATTTGTGCATGAGATATTAAGAGGGTGATCACCAAAAAAACAACCACAAAGAGAGCCCCATTTGTGCATGCCACAATGTGTATTAGAAGTGTATTGCACAGTTGGTGCAAATGTGTTTTGGTGTAGCAAATTAGTGCCACATGAGCATCTCAAGCATAGAACATGCAAATTTTATGAGCTGAAAATCTAAACATGTTCAAGAATACACTTCTAAAATATATGTGACAAACCTGAAAAGAGATTTTTCCAACACTGAAAGGAAATATGCTTATATAACAAATAAGATACATTCATATTAGTTAATTCTCAATCGAACATATTACCATATGTGTCTTGCTTGTAGAATAGACTTAGAAGCCTCAGTTACGGTACTTTTGAAGAATTACCTTTGCTTATCACCCGTTTTTTTATGATGCCAAGCCCCATAGGACTTCGCATTCTTCCTCAATACATTCTCTACATTCTCTACATATATATAAAGGAAAACAATTATCAAATTCAAATTTCAAACTGCTACTGTATCTGCTGGAATATTAGCTCAGTTATCTGCACTATATAAAATGGAGCAGAGTTCTCGTTCTATATATTACATCAATTTGTGGTTACCAATTCTGGTTCTATATTATTAATTGGACCAATTCTGCTGAAAGCATTCTGTTGACCCATTAAACAACATTACACATCTTTTTGTTTAAAGTTTAAACCCATTAAGTCTCTTGAAAGCATTCTGTTGACCCATTAAGAAAAATATGAATAAACACCAGAAAAGAATACACATATGTTACCCATTAAGAAAAATATGAAGCACAAATAGACACATTACTATGAAAAGAAATAGCATTGCAATTTTCCTCCATGCTTTAACAGAACCGTGTTAAAACCCACTAAATGTACCCATTTAATTCTATTACATATTAAAACACATTTAATTCTGTTACTATCGTAAAAAATCGATTGATTGATTGCCAAATAAAATGAATACAATGAATTACAACATATCCCTCCTGTGATTTTGGTCGAATACAAGGAAACATATAAGGTAGTAAATGTAGTTTTGGTCAATGGTCTTGGTCATCAGCCATATCCTTTACACATATTTTTACAACAATCTACCATATTTTTCACATGAACGTTAGTCTTCTACACTACAAAGAAAAAAAAACAGATGCTACAAAGGGAATTCAACTAATCTTCCGGTAATCAAGTTAAACAATATTATATTTAAAATGAGAAAAAATGCAGTAACCTTCTAATCTGCTTGAATCAATTTTCAGATTCTGATTTTGTGGAAGAAAATATGGGCTTGAACCTTGGAATTGAGTTTCGCAATAAGGCTTTCACTGTTTAAGGCTAACTTGGATTCACCCTTTTGCTTGAAATCTTGAATTACCGAATCCATAATCAATCGCTGTCATAGAATTACAAAAAATTCAGATTTTATTTAGGGTTTGGTTAAAATCCATCAAGAACATCATATGAAAAACTGATTACTGGATCATCAATCTTAACTCGTATAAGGTAGAAACGCAAAATCATAGAAAATTACCGGAAGATTCAACCTTTGGATTTGAAGCGTTGGAGGCGAGAGTAATGTGAAGAACTTGAAGAACCCTAATCCTTGAACGTGGGAATGAGAAAAAGATCTGGACTTTAAATACCCGGGTCAAAAAATCCGGATACCCAAAAGCGGATCTACAGGGTCCGCGAGTTTTAGAGGGGTTTTTCACAATATTTTTAATTCGAAATTCTGACATAATTACACCTCATCAAAATCCTATGTGGCTTAATTTAAAAGAAAGAGTAATCCTAGGTGGCACACCTTAAAATGCGTCACCTGGACGGCAAAAACTAGTGTTTATTATAGTTAAAGATTTGAAGCCGTGAAGGGTAGGATTTAAACCATGGATTAGGAAAAGAAACCTAACAAATAACCATTGCGACAGAATCCTTTGAACCATAGCAATGAGAAATGACGTGTAAAGAGCTTTGGCAGTTGAACTAATAGATAAGTTTGTAATCTTTTCCAACACATTCTATTAATATACGAGTTGGACGACCCGCGCTTCGCCGCGGAGCCTTGACATGTTTAATACATCTAATTTTACAAAGAAACAATATGTGGAGATACAGTCAGAGAGTTCCCTATTAACACCAAAAGAGAAATAAACATAAAGCCATATTAATATGATGTTCCTTTGGCATTTCCAACCCAATCTATAACTAAAATCAACAGTTACATATATGCTACCTAAAGGTAATGGTTGTATGTTATAAGAAGAATCCATAATTGACTTTATAAAGTCAACCCTGGTCGAAGGTAATATGTGGTTGGGAGTATAAGAACGAAAACACAAATGCCCTAACCCAGTGACATTGAATGCTTTTGTAACCATCTCTTGATGTTTATGGAAATCAACCGTGCCATTATCATCTTGTATAGCTGCATAAGATCCCAAAAAAATCAGCATTACTTCCTAAGAACAATTTTATTGAACTTGAATCCAACCAATAATCGTCTGATGTTTAAACTCCGGTTAACTTAGAAATAAAAAGAACAGTAAGTGTAAGATCTAATGGTGTAATTATGGCTCTAATTAAGAGAAATAAAACACAACACAAAAGTAGAAAAACTACAAACCCAAAATTAAAAGTGAGAAACAGAACACAAAAGTAAGTATAGTCAGACGAATGAGTTGAAACACATTAGCTTACATCAAGCTTTGAAATGAGCCAATCTCATTAGAATTCATCTGATGTTACAAAATCTTAGAGCAAGATAACAAATGAAATATAGTTTAACAAACCCTTTGAAAGATAACCTTGTGAAAAATTAGGATTTCAAGAGTTATTACATGCACAACGGCAGTGAAAATTCTTCCGGTGAGTACCCAAACAGGAAAATCTATTGATGTTCGTGAGGCAGCGTAAGGAAGAAGACGATTTGTGGGCTCGAATGCCCTCACCTATTCAACTGTAAATAAACACCTATCAAAGATATGGTTCAACTATAATGAAAACACTAGTAAGTGAGCATCACATAACAACACAAATTATGGTCCTACCGAAATATCAAGTAGAAAAAAAATAATAAGAGGCCTTCATCATATCAACAAAATGAAAGCAATCAAATGTAAACCTATTTTTGAGTCCGAAATATCACTCACCTTTCGAAAACTTGTGACCTTTTAAGATCTTCAATCGCACTTGTGAGCCGATCGGAATTTTGATTTGCCCTAATATCTTGTAATCTGATTTACATCTTCAATCGTACGTCGATTTTAGGTAGCGCGTTGTTGAGAGAGAAGTATGTATGCGAAAGATGAAATTAGGGCTTTACCTTGTGTTGCAAGGTGATGGCAGTGGTCGATGTGGTGGTTCCGCCCATGCTTTTTCTTTTGAACCGACTATCGTTCCATTGCAAGAGAGAGGAAGAAACAAATATAGGCCACATATATGGATAGGATATGTTGCCATCACAACCACACAACCACACAACCACACAACCATGAATTTGGCAGACACAATCAAAAGCAATGTACAACTCACGTTGTGCTTTAGGTGTTGGTACCATATGCATAAAGCTTATACATTATGCTTTAAAAGTTGTACAATGAAGTTGTAAAATGTATATAAGGTATAATACGTTATTTGGATCAGTTTTTTAAAATGAAGGCCCTAAAATTTTAAAGCCCCAATCCTTAACTTGGGTTGCTTGGCTAATTGGGTAGGTGTATAGCTTTGGTATCGTATCATCCTCATAGCAAGGTGCCCAACACCGCACCCTTTACAACTAAAGAGGCAAATTAAGATTAGATATTCTACTTATAACAAAGACAGAGTTTGAGTTATTTATGATTTTGTCATTGCAAATTATTTATGATTTTGCCATTAGACAAAGTTTGAATTATTTATGATTTTGTCATTTGATTTTGTCATTGTAAGTAATTTACGATTTCGCCATTGCAAGTTATAAATGATTTTGCCAATGGACAGTGTTTGATTTATTTACGATTTTGCCATTTGACAAAGTTATAGTTATTTATCATTTTGCCCTTCAGGGAGTTTTTTTTTGCAATTTGTTTTCTCCACCCCCCCCCCCCCTCCACCCACACGCTACAATAGCTATAGTAAAATAAGAAAGAAAAATTGGGCTTATTCTGTTAAATTACCAATTTTTGGACGTTTTTTTTTTGTTTTTGTATCCGAACGCAACGACTTTAGTACATAAATTTGTGGTGTAATGTGTACAATCGTGTAACATAACTTTTAAGTCAGAGGCTTAACAATTTGAGCATTCGGATCTAACTTTTTAACGTTGTAACGGAGTCAAAAGTATATGCGAATGAGTCGTTTTAGCTTCGTAAATGAGTTGGTGTTTTTTTCTTTGGTGTTGTAGTCGGTATACATAGATTTTCTTAGATAAAGTAGTGTAACATAGTTTTTGATCTGAAGCGTTTTGATACATATATTTTAATTTCGTTTTCTTTACATACCGTTATATAATGTGACGGTTTTATATGTCAAAGTTACCCCACCAACGCACGAGAAGCTAATCTAGTCTAGTTGGGCATGTTTGGGATTCCATTTGAAAATGACTTTTGACTTTTGGAGGAGGCAAAAAGTCAAAAATGCCCTCCAAAAGCAGCAAAAAGCCACAATGTTGTGACTTATTAGCTTTTGGAGGGGTATTTTTGACTTTTTGCCTCCTCCAAACGCCAAAAGTCATTTTGAAATGGAATCCCAAACATAAGCCTGAGTCGTTTAACATAAATGACGAGAAATCAACCCACACACATTAGTTGAAAACCATACCTTCTTCAGTTGAATTCACAGTTTGTACGCCCAATACAATACTGCAAGCAGCATTTAGTTGAATCAATTTTCCACAAATCCGATTTGACAATTTCAAATTGTCCTAATCTTGGCAGTTGGTAAACCTTTCTAACTCATCTTTCCATCATAAACCATTCGACTCGGTCTTGTTTCTTCATCAACTTTCTCCACAGTTCGCCGGATCTCTCTCACTTGATAAAGAAAAAGGTCAAGATCCTTCCATTCTTCATCATTTTCTGTTCGTAAATTTTGATGTTCTGTACTCGATTTGTAGAAATTGATTGTTTTTGTTTGTGAGTTCATAAATGGTTAATTCAAGTTTAGTAGTAACCAGATTCAATTAGATGATATGTTGGGTAAAGGGATCACGAATCATCATGTGATAAACCTCGGCAAATTGGGTGTTTTGAATTTTTACTTTGTGCTGGTCAACCTTCATATGATCTCTTTAATTCTGTTGATTTCCGATTTACTAAATAGGATGCCCATATTGGATTTGAGTTAGGGTTCTCTTTCTCACCCCTAGTTACCCCTTTTGGTGATAAGATTTTGAATCTAGTGGTGTTTGCATACACCCAATATTTTTTTCTTCTCTTTATTACATTGTATACCATCAACCATTGTGTGATCATCATTATGTTATTTGTTCTATCTTCTTTTTTTTTTGTAAAAAAATTTGGATATAAGGGGTGTTTGGATGTGTGGAAGATTTGGCAATAGTAGTCTTGTGTTGTTTGACAAATCCTATGTTGATTTTGAATGACTATAAAAACAAACTAAGAAACATACCCAACAAAATCCCACCCAGACAGTTGGGTCGAGGGTAAGAACCTTATTTTTATCCTATGGAATAAAGAGGCTGCACCCAGAAAGACCCTGATTCAGCTGAATGTATGAATATACTCTGTCAATATAATATAGTCTAGAGGAGTAGGTAAGAAGTTGATACAACCAAATTGGGTTTCTAGTGTAAAAGGGGATACTTTATACTTATCTAACTAACAAAGTAACCATAACCTAAATCACTTCATTGTATCTAATTATCCGATTCTTGATTCCTTGACATCACAATAATCACCTTTTGGAGGCTAAACATGTTTTCATGGCTCGTTATGCTTTTGACAGGTTAAGGGGAAAATTGAATTTTACCTTTTGGTGACATTTAGAACTTGAAGTTTCCTGCAAGATGTTATCTTTGATGATACAAAGAGGTCAAAAACATGCATAAAGCTGATTTAGTGATCATTGGAGTGTGTGTTGGTGTGGCGGTTGGCATTTTTCTAGCATCACTTGCATTCTTTGGCATTAGATGGTACAAAAGGCGGGCTCATCTCAGAAAGTGTGCAATTGATCACGGTGCATCAACGCTGCCTATACGTGAAAATGGTGTAGATACAAGTAACATCTTGAGTGAATCTTTCCCAAACTCTGTGACTGTTAAAGTTTTAACCTATCCTGCAAAAAGTTCCCCGCGCTCTAAATGGAACAAGAACAGCAAAGAAGATATAGTTTCAGCATCTGGATTACCTAGATACTCTTACAAGTATGTTGTTTTACAAGCTTTTAATATATTATATTTGGGAAAGTATGATTGCCCTATTAATCCTAAAATAAGAGTTATTGACCTTCTGGATCGATCATACTTGGCCTTTTGTTGCAAGCAGATCATCATTCTTGGAAAAAAATGTAAAAAAAAAACATGTTACACTTAGGAAACACGTAAAAAGTTAGATAAAAAAATGTGAAGTAGTTATTTATTTATTTATTCTTTTGCATTTACATGTCCAGATTGTGTTTAAATGTTAGTTATTCTTACAAACTATAAATTTATTGGAAGCTTTTGATGTTTCATAGGAATGGTTGTTGGTTTGAAACAAAAAAGCTAAAAGTCAGCCACTCGTAAAAAGAAAGAGAATTTGCTTAAGAAAAAATAAAGATCAGAAACGGGCATCAATTCTGCTACGAAGATATCATTACTAAAAATGTTTCCGAAAAAATGCATTTGGTTTGAGCCGCTAAAAAAATGCATTTGGTTTGAGCCACTAACTTTTTCAGGGATATACAAAAAGCTACCAGAAACTTTACAACTATTTTGGGACAAGGGTCTTTTGGTCCAGTATACAAAGCAATAATGCCTGCTGGTGAAGTTGTTGCTGTGAAGGCTCTTGCTTCGGATTCCAAACAAGGGGAGATAGAATTTCAAACTGAGGTAATAGCCGAATCTTTGGAACTTCTCAAATTACCTTTATGCCCATTACAAGATCTAAAAATGAAAGATCTAAACACCCACATGTTCAACTAATCAGAATAGGTTAATGGGCACTAATTAACTTATTACATCATGTTGACTAAATAGTGATATTTAAGTTATTCATATACCTTGTATTTTGCTAGGAAATTTGTTAATGTCACAAAGCAGGTCTAGGAAGTCCACATTGCGAAATATAATTAACAAAATGAGTATATGAGGTGTCCATAAAGTTTGAAAACATGGCTTATCTAGGAATTTAGCGCATTAGAAACTGGTATGTGATGGCTGCTGGTTAGTTGACTTTGCATGTTTCCCCCTCTCCTCTTCAAGATGAAAGAACCCAAATTACTTTATTTGTTTGTCCAGTACCAGAAGAGAGTGTTTTTAAAATAAATATGTTGTTTGTAAACTATGCTCCTTTTAGAAGATTATATGAAGAGTCACTTTGTTAATTTCATAAAAGAAATCACTTTTGAGTTGGGATTATTAGACAAGTTATGTATATAACTATAATTATCATAGTCACGAAGGCATCTATATATACTATCAACCTCTATATATAGAGCCTCTCAACCATATCCTAACACAGTCAATCTACAACTACCTTTATGGTTCAACTTGGTATCTGAGCCAAGTTTCTCCCAACCCTAGCAGAAACAAATTGCTCCCCAGTTGCTCACAACCACCACCAAAAGGATACCATCATTAGGATCACATTAACAGGAAAAGCCACATCCAGAAGATCACTCGCAAATCTCGCTCACATTCCATCACAAGATCTTCTCGAAAAATAGATTTCCGGTCATATTCTGTCCTTTTATGTCGTGTTTTCCTTCATTGACTACATAGTACATCACCATCTCTATTGGACAAAACCAACCTGAATCACTTTTAACACGACTTAGAAATGAGTCACTGCTCCAAACCGCATCAGATTCTAATTCTCATCATGACTATGCCTTTAGTTGCCACTTTTACCACAACTGTGAAATGAGTCACAGCTCCCACAAGCTTTGCCTTTATTCTATCTTCCATTCCAGGCAAAGCATGTGGAAGTTTATTAATGATCAATTTGTTGATTTCTTCACAAAGTTGTTGCCAACTCCAATATTTCTCTCTTTATGTTCCAAGCTACATGTTGTTCCCTGTCCTTAGCTTGCGGGGGTGTATTAGACTACTTATGTATTAAATGAAATTATTGTAGTCAAGAAGTCATATATGAGTAAATGAGTAATGTCAACCTCTGTATATAGAGCCCCTGTGAAACCCTATTATACACAAAATCCGACTATCCTTCATGGTTCAGCTGGGATGGACCGTGGACGGTGAAGCAAGAAAGTATTTGAGCTGAGCGGAGCTTAATATGACACAGTCTCGGCTCATAGAAAGCTTAAGACTTAGTGTTCGGCTCAGCAAAAACTCAAGCCTTGGCTTTAGCTCATAAAATACTGGCCCTTTGTGTATGTAGTTTGCAAGGTTGTAAAAAACGCTCGGGGGTCGACTAGTGTTAAGGGATTAATCGAAGATTAATCGGTAATTAATCGTCCTTGACAGGATTAATCGGTGATTAGTTGGTAATCGGTTAAAGACCGCTAAACGATTAGTCGGTGATTAATCGGATGCTTGGCAGGATTTTTACAACCATGAGTTTATGGTTGATAGTAAAATGAAGTTAAACCTTAAAAAATGATACAAATAGGACCTCCTGAAATAAAATTGCCTAAAAGTTTGCAAGAAGCTAAGAGAGGATAAAAACTACTATACCACTAACTTGGCGGTATAGGCTTGGTATGCTTGGCCCATCTAGTGTCAATCAATAAGGGAGCCTGAGCCATATTAGGGAACTTGGGCTTGGGCTCGGATGGTCGACTGAGTGGGCTAAGATCAAACTCCAAAGTGTATTAACACACACTAGTACATGGCTGGTATAGGTGTGGTAAGCGTGGCTCGTTTAGGCTCACCAAATGGCCTCAGGCTCCAATAGTTAAATAGGCCAGCTTGGTTTTGGCGTGAGCTTGTCAAGCGGTTTACCAGCATGCTTGAATCATTTGCATTCTGTAGTGAAGCTACAAAATATTTGAAGGATAGCTGAACTTCACAGAATTAATGTGTGTGTGTGTTTTGTGTGGGGGGAGTAATTAGTTCATAATATTTTAATTTCTTTTTGGAACACCTCGGTAACTATAAACTGGAGTGACTGCACCTGCTAGTACCCTAGCTCAATCACTGTCTAAATCTGTGTGTAATATATATTGTTTGTAATGCAAAGGCCACATCTCTGTAGACTGGTACTGTTATTATATTTTGCATACTTGGGTACAATTAAGGATATTCTTGTTGCAGGTATCTCTTCTGGGAAGGTTGCACCACAGAAACTTGGTAAATCTAGTCGGATATTGCGTAGATAAAGGACAACGCATGCTAATATATGAATACATGAGTAACGGAAGCTTGGCAACTTTTCTATATAGTATGTTAAACCACTCCTCTCTTCTTGCTTTTACTCATTGGGCTTGAAAATGGTCAAAAAACGAAAAGAAACTGGATGCATTATTCTAATTTCTACATCATCTATTCATTTCGTACTAAATTATGAACTTTTCATGTTCTAAAATGACTCATAGACGAAGAAAAACATGCGTTGAATTGGCAAGAAAGACTTCAAATTGCCCTCGATATATCACATGGAATAGAGTATCTTCACGATGGGGTTCGGCTTTCTCTCCCCTTTTTTTCTCCTCTTTTGTGGGTTTAAATGGGGCACTTATGTTACATGCATATATTCACTGAGCAGGCAGTTCCTCCCGTCATACATCGAGACTTGAAGTCTGCAAATATATTGCTAGACCACTTAATGAGAGCCAAGGTAAAGATTATGTTTAAGTCATTTGTTTGATTTTCCTTTTTTTTTTTTTTTTTGCATCATTGTGAAAATGACATGTATTTGACTTGAAAAACATCCTACTAAATAGGTTGCTGATTTTGGTCTATCGAAAGAAGAGGTTTACGATGGTAGAAATTCGGGCCTTAAAGGTACATACGGGTACATTGATCCTGTATATATATCCACAAACAAGTTCACAATGAAAAGTGACATCTACAGTTTCGGGATCATCTTATTTGAACTCATTACAGCCATTCACCCACAGCAAAATCTCATAGAGTATGTCAATCTAGTAAGTTAATACCATCTATTCATGAATCATGTAACAGTTTTACGTAGAGGTGCAAAAATGAGCGGGTCAGACAAGTTGGGTAACGGGTCAACATGAGTTCATGCCAAAACAAATAAGATTAACCATTTGAATAAATCTTGCGGTTAACCATTAAAATAATATATATTTTTTTTACTAGTAAAATAATTTAGGAAGTTGTAAGCATTTGAATATACTCTTGATCCATTATCTGAATTCTGACCCTTCCAAATTTAGGTAGATTGATCAAAACTGGCAACTCTAGTTTTTGAACATTCCTAGTATGTAAATATTGTTAACTTTTCTTTTTAAATTCAAAAGGCGGCAATGAGCTCAGATGGGATCGATGAAATTCTCGACAAGGAGCTTGTTGGTGAGTGTGATCCCGAAGATGCAAGAAGCTTGGCACGAATAGCACACAGATGCTTGCATAAGACACCAAGAAAACGGCCTTCAATCGGGGAGGTTTCACAGGCTATAGCTAAGCTGAGACAGAGGCGGCTGGTTAGAGAAGATAGCACAATGTCGTTTGCGGCTGAAGAGTTCTCGGGGGTTGTTGGATGCATCGAGTTACAGCAAAATCAGTTGAAAAAGATGACAAGCATAGCTGAATCTTGAAACATTCAGATCTGTTATTTGTATCTAGCCTCCTGTTGTAGTAATTTTTGTGGAAATGAATGTACATGTTGTGGCCCCTTGTTTCTGGTCAAACTTGTCTCATACAGAATAAATTCGGGTCGATTCAAGATCCGAGTATATCTGGTGAGTAAAACGTATAACGTTGTTTCGGAAATGAAAATCTAGAAGTTAGAAGGACGTCTGAGATTCTTTAAAGATAGCAATTTAGTGTGTATCTAACAAAAAGCTTAAACCTTTTAAGAAATCATGAAATCTATGCTACTTTTTTGGGATAATGGATGTGAAACTTACCAATTTGTTATGAAACGTTTGAAATGAAAACAATACAAAGATAACAATTTATCTTGGGATAATGGATGTGAAACTTACCAATTTGTTTAAGTTCTGAGATTTACTTGATAAGATTCGAAATTGAGCGGAGTTTAAAAGATTGAAATAAGCTTTGTGATTTATATAATTATTTTTACGAATCTATTAATTTTATAAATATAATAATATGTGTGCCAAATAGTAACAATACATACATATATTGTTATATATTAATAGAAAACCTAAAACAATGTAAAAGGATAAAAAAAACTAGTTAAAATGAGCAAATGTGAAATTTTAATTTTTTTAAAGTTTCAATAAAAATAAGGGTAAAATAATTATTTATAATTTATATTTTAAAAAATAAAATAGATAAATTTGAAAATATGTAGGAATTAGATATATGCAATTTTGGTTTTGTTTTTTTTTTTGAACAGATTCATTATACTACCAAGACGCTAGAAAAAGAGATACAAAACGACAAGATTTAAAAGTGAAAAGTAGCATTTTTACACCAATTTTTCCAGTTTAAATCTAACAGATTTGCACGATGATGTAGCCATAAAAACGTGCTCATTTTAACCTCCTTGAATATTTTTCTCGGGTGTGTGTTTCTACCTTCGCAATTTTATTTTTTTTCTCGGGTGTGTGTTTCTACCTTCGCAATTTTATTTTTGTCTTTGGTCATTATGTAACTAAAAAGGGATATACACAATTTTGATTTTAAGTTATGCAAATATACAATTAAAAATGTTAAAGAGGGTATATTCGATTCTACCCGGATAAAAAGGGCTCACTAAAATCTCAAAAAAACTGGTAATGACACTTAAAAAAAATTCGACTCTGCTGGGGATCGAACCCAGAATCTCTGGTTTCGTAGACCAGCGCCTTATCCATTGGGCCACAGAGTCTTTGTTGTAAATGTTTATCCCTCCGTTATTAAATAATAAGGTATCCGACAGCTCTTCCTTATGAATGCTTAAAAAAGGGGTTCGGCTTGGTTTCTGTTTTGAACAGGGAATCGATTTTTGGCTAACCAACAACATTTTCACCAGCTACTACACTTTTTATTAGCCGTATTTTATTAGCCGTATCAATGAGACATTTTTTGCCCCTTCCTCACCTACCTAGTATTTTTTTAACGGCTAATACACATATTTATATTACTACTAAGTTACAACATTATTCTATATTACATCAGTCATAAATTTTGAACTGAGTATTAAAAAAAAAGTCAACCTCTTACCAATGAATTACAACCCAAATGGCACCTACCTTATGGTAATGCCGGTTAAGGTCGCTATTAGTCTAGGGCTTAATTTTGAATGATTTTATAAACTTGTTCATTGCCCAGTTTGTAATGTGATGTTTAAAAGTCTTTGTACATTATGGTTCTGACCGGTGACATGCTACACGCAACGAATGTTTTGTGGCATCCCCCCACATGACTTCAAGCTTGTATCTTTTTTTTTTAAATCTTTACATCAGAATTTATAAATACCCAAAACTTTATATGAAAATAGAAGACAAACGAGCAACAATATATTTCGTTAGCCCTTTTTGTACCTTTTGAATTTGCCATTGTAACAAAGACAGATCATACTATAAAACTGATGACTTTCACTAATCCTCATGTTCGTAGAAACTTTTAGGTTAAGATGATGACCAACGGAGATCTGTTAGTGATATTATGTCTGAAATTGGTAGTAATTTGATTTCAAACACATTACCGATGGAATTTATCGATGGATTACAGATGGGCTTTTAGGGATGGATCACCAACAAGTCTTTCGACGTTGCAATTAGACAGTTTTCCTGACACATTTGAGGTAGTGATATATAGACAAATTACCACTGTCCTTTTTACCGATGGAATATCAACGATGTCCATGAAAATTTACCAACGACTTTCTCTTGATAATCCAGTAAGTTTTTAATAAAAATTAAAACTAACTATATTTTGTTTTCTAGAAATTAGAAATTTTGGAAAATAAACTTTTCATAAATTAAAACTAAATGACAAAACTATAATAATTTAAGATAATTTCTAGTGACAAAGAATTTACGCTGGACTCGGTTTTAATGTATGTCTTGTGACGTACTTAGCCACTTAAATCCTATATTTTAACAAAATAAATGGATAAAGAATCAGTTTATTCATAGAAATTTTGGCATCGTAACTGGGGTAAATCAAACATTTCAGTTACCTATTTTATCATACTCTTAGATAAAAATTCAAATATAAAATGCGTTTTCGATATAAACTATAAAGTATATGAGAATGATGCTAGGATAAATTGTTCTTACATGATCATTACATCTTTTTGCGTGATAATTATACTATAGCACGTAGAGAGGTGTAATAATCATTCAGGCAAATTCCTTCTTGTGTAATTCTTTTGAAAAATTTGTAACGAAAACGTATTTTATACACTAACTATGCATCTTAATTATCCTAACTTATACATAACACCCAGTCGTGAATAATATTGCAGATACGTGAGCTCCTTAGGGACAAAGACGACAATATTGGTGGTATGAGGGGCCGGATATTACACTAGGCAGGGGCGGACCTACCCTATGGGTAGGGGTAGCCCCCGCGACTCCTGAACCGTTAACGCGAAGAAGGAAATTTTTTCGGGGTTTTACGTTTTTGGTATTTTGCGACCCCTGAAACGAAATTTTCGCGACCCCTGGAAGAAATTTTATGGTTTTTACTAAAAATATGATCAAAAGCCCATTAATTACCTAAAAAAAATTCGGAGGCGCTGCCCCCGAACCCCCATTAGTCCCAGCTACCCCTGATTTTCTTTCCTAGATCCGCCCCTGACACTAGGTGATCGTGTATTGCGAGAAGTGGCTAAAGAAACAACTGCAGGTGGAATCTAGGTCAAAATTAAAGGTATTTACATGACTAAATCATTAGCTAATCAACTCTATTTGAAGAAACTGGTTTATACTTTCCAGATGTCATCTGGTAAGGCTCTAGAACAACATACTAATGAGTTTAATAAGCTAGTAACTGATTTAGAGAATATTGATGTAAAACTTGTTCATGAGGATCAAGTTATCTTGTTCTTGACTTCCCTGCCACAGTCACTTGAACATTTTGTTGATACTTTAATGTATAGGAGGGACACTCTTAGTGGAAGATGTTTTAGCAGCCTTCAATTCTAGATAATTGAAGAAGACGTCTGCCATTAAAGATGAAACCGGCGATGGCCTGGTTGTAAGAGGCGGTCTAAACATAGAGACCTCAAATCAGAAAAAGAACTCTAGATCAAAATCTAAGTTCAAAAGGAAGTGCTATGTTTGTGGCTCAGGGAAGCATCTTAACAAGGATTGCACTGAAAGAAGAAAGAACAAGGGTGAATCATCAAGTAATTCTTTCAAGAATTCAGGAAATGCATCCTGAAAGTTCAAATGATGGTTATGACAGCTATCATGTACTAGTAGTCTCAAATGGAGGTGTTAATTCAGAATGGATCATGGACTGTGGATGTTCTTATCACATGGATCCAAACAAAGATTTCTTTCAAGATTTAGTGATGGAGGATCTTGGTACAGTTCAATTAGATGATGACAGACCCTGAAAAATGAAGGGGCATGAATCTATTGTATTGAATCTTGAAGGTGGAGCAGAGTTTAAACTACTGGATGTGAGGTATATTCCTGATTTATCAAAAAATATAATTTCACTTGGTATGTTTGAAGGGTATGGGTTCCATGTGAGTTTAAAGAATGGAAATGCCAGAGTTGTTAACGGTTCTATGATAAAGTTGTCCGGTACTAGAATAAATAACAGCTTATATGTGTTGGATGGTAAAGTTATGGCTGGATCAATTAATATATCTTCTAGTAATGGTTGTGAAAAGGGAAATTTGTGACATAAGAGGTTGGGCCATATTAGCAATCATGGGCTTGATGAGTTGTGCAAACAACAATTGATTAAGGATGTACGAGTTGTAAACACTGAGTTTTGTGAGGAATTTGTTATGGGAAAGGCTCACAGGGTGAGGTTTCATAGAGGCAAACATATTACCAAAGGCATCTTAGACTACATTCACACAGATTTGTGAGGTCCAACAAAACACAGTTCACTTGGTGGTGCCCTATAGTTCCTATCAATTGTAGATAACCAATCAAGGCGAGTTTGGTTTTATGTTTTGAAATGTAAGTATGATACCTTCAAGAAGTTTAAGGAATGGAAGGTTCTTGTGGAAAACCAAACTGGTAAGTGGGTCAAGAAAATAGGCCAGACAATGGGTTGGAGTTTTGTAACAAGGATTCTGAGTAATTGCACAAAGAAAGTGGTTGTACAAACTCAAAGAAGGAATTTTTGGAGTTGAAAAGACTAGATACAAAGCTAGGCTTGTAGCCAAATGTTATAAACAAAGGGCATGTATTGACTATACTAAATATTTTCACCTATTGTGAAACATACTTTTATTAGAATAATATTGTCCTTAACTGCTTTAAGGGACTATGCGTTAGAATAACTTGATGTAAAGACTGCCTTTTTACATGGAACTTTGGATGAAATATTTACATGAAACAACCTTTGGGATTTGAAGTAGAAGGGCAGGAGCATAAGTTTTGTTCGCTTAAAAGAGCCTTGGATGGTCTCAAATAAAGTCCTAGGCAATGGTATAGGACGTTTGATGAACATATGATTAATGTTGTATTTAATATGAGTCAATATGATAACTATGTATACTTTAAGGACTATGATCATGGTGAATTCATATATCTTCTATTCTATGTGGATGATATGCTATTGACTCGTAAGAGTCAAGATCATATATTGGATACAAAAGGTATTTATTATGAAGAAATTTGATATGAAGGAGTTGGGACTACTAAAATGATTTTAGGTATGGAAACAGAGAGAGACAGAGCACAAAGAAGGTTACTTGTCTCAAAAGTCATACTTGAGAAATGTGCTTAATGCCTTTAATATGAGAAGTTGTAAAGCTGCGGTGACTCCCTTAGCTCAATATTTTAACTTATTAAACCAGTGTTGTCCCAAAACAGATGAAGCAATTGAAAATATATAGGCTTTACCATATTCAAATTTGGTAGGTAGCCTTATGTACCTGACGGCCTGCACCAGGCCTAACATAAGCTATGGTGACAACCTGGTAAGCAGATACTTGGCTAATCGTGGCATTGATCATTAGTATGCTGCAAAGTGGATTCTGAGGTATCTTAGAGGTACACAAGACACTGGGTCTAATCTTTGGTAATACTTAAGAATCTGATCAAGAAGTCATGGGTTTTGTAGACTCAGGTTTTGCAAAAGACTTAGATAAGGGAAGATCTATTACAAGGTATGCTTTTAAAGTATTGGGCAGTTTGGTGAGATGGAAAACCTCTCTGCAACATGTAGTGGCCTTAACCACTACTGAATCATAATATATAGCATTGACTGAATTGAAGCTATAAAGGAGGTAATTTGGCTTAAAGTCTTCATTCTATAGTTGGGAGTAAAGGGTGCTAATGCATTTGTGTATTGTGACAGTCAAGGTGCAATACCGTTGTCTAGAAATCAAGTATTCCATGAGCATACCAAGCACATAAATTTCAAATTACACTTTATAAAGGAGGAGGTGATTCAATCTCAAGAAGTTTTGGTGGGAAGTATAGACACAAATTCAAATCCTGCCAATATGATGACAAAGGCCTTACCTGGAACCAAATTTGTGTAGTGTTTGGGTACATTTGGAGTTGATTGACTAATCATGAAGGTGGAGGTTTTTAGGAAAGTAATGAGTTAGTCAACGGAAGTCAACATCAAACTTTGTTCTTGATATGTCAAGTTATTCAAAGATGAGGGGTCAGTTCTGCACATTTGGTTAATGTTTCTGTTAATCGGTTGTCAGGCTTAAGATTTGAGGATTAATAGTTGTTAGTCGTTTACATTCAGTTCAGTTCGTATATTCTTCTTTTCAATTCATTTGTCCTTTGTAATCACTTCCTTAAATCAATAAGAGAGCAAAGCATTTGATTGATCTTGTTTTCTTGATTCAGTTCATCTTTATTTTATTTTTGGTGTTGCTCTTTGATTGATTATCAGCAGATATGAAAGTAAGTTTTGAAATACAGAATTATTGTTAATTAAAGAGCAAAAATGTTTTGTTAATGATTGAACGTTCAAGTTTTATTCCGGATAAAATATATAACTTAAGCATATAATTAAATGACGCGTGACTTAGCTATTTAAAGAAAACATATATCATTGTTTAAGAGTTCTATTATCTAAACATTAAACAATAAAAAAAAAGAAAAAAAAAGCATCTCTAATTCCTAAATAAACAATGTACATTATATTTTATATGTACAAACCTTTTATAAAACTTAAATATAATTATAAAAAGCTAAGACCTAACACACTCTCTCATAATACATATTCATTATTGGTCAAAATTTCATTTTATGAAAATAAAAATTCATCGGAAAAGCTAAAAGTTAAAAAAGAAAGAAAGATACGATAAAAGAAGGGAATATAAAATAAACATAATATCAAAAAAGGGTTATCAATGTCCAACGAAGAGGGTGTTGGTGCATTTGGAACGAAAGGAATAGGGTCATATTCAAGCAACGTTTTCCTTCGGTGAATCGGGTTTTGTTGGAGATTAAAAGTTGGAGTTTTTTATGGTATGTTAACCGATGTAATGACCGATCCGTTAGTTGGCGGGATTGGTTTTCTTTTTGTTTGTAATGTTTCCGTTGTTTTCCGGCCTCTAGCGTCTTGCTAGGGTGTCTGTTTTAATGCCATTCGCCGTTCAAAAAAAAAATGTCCAACGAAGAGGGTGCACAGCTTTAATTTGAGACTAGCTCCTAGCCTCTCACACCTTTAGCTTGAGTGGGATAACGAAGCACGGAAAATATGTCTCAAGAAAGTCGATTACGATGATTAAACGATATCCTGATGATTAAATGGTATATTTTACAACTAAAAGGTCAAATGTTCAAATCTTCTAAGTTGTAAATATAGAGTATTTAATCTAGAAAATGTAGAAATTGTTATTCAAAAGAAAAATGCAATCAAATAAGAAAATAAATAAGCTAGGAATAGTATTTGAAAAACCATCTGAAAGTACATGAGTGTTTTCTTATAGAAAAAAGAGGTCGAAACCTGTTTTTCAAAAACACAAAATCAATTTTAAATATGTTTGATGTTTCCAAACATGCCCCTTTATTAGACGAAATGTTGCTTATAATGTAAACCCGTAACTCGAGTTAGGTGAGGAATTATAAACTAGTACGTGATAAAAAGCTTTCTTTCATTCTTTTCAATGTTCGAAAATGTCCATCTTTTTTTTTTTGGAATGGCAGTAAAATTTATAATAAAACTAACTCATAATTCATAAAAGAGCGAAAGTTACAAAAAATAAAGCGGATTCAACATCCAATTGTTCCAATGGACTATGAACTTATGATTTCTAGATGAGAACCACAAAAAAGAATTATAAACTATATTATCAAAGATACCACCGTCCGAACTTTGCTTGGTTGAAAAATGAACATACAAAACAACTAAAAGTTGATTTAGCCATTGAACCGGTTAATCTTGTCTTGTTTTGATTCAAACCTAAAATAATTTTTTTTTCTGAATTAATATTTTTATATTAATATTCGTGTTACTTGTCACTTTTACATCTTCGAAAGTTGAATAAATTATTTTTCAAAAAGACACTTTGGACCAGGAGAATCTCAATTCTAGGTTGAGGCATTGGCTAAAATATCATCAATTATAGGTTGTTAAATCAGCGCCCATTCGTGTGAGACGTATCCCGTTAGTTAAGGGTACTATTCTTATCTTGTCTGTTATATGTACATTGTTTCATAATATATATCGTTATTATTTTATGCTCAAACTTAAGAATACTTTAATAAAATGGTTAATATCTTATATATAGAGGTAAAAGATAACTTTAGAACAATATAGATTAGAGTACATGAACAACATTAAAAAATGATCTAACTCAATTTAGTGAGTTCTAACTTAACCAAACGGCCGGGTCGAGTTGGAATGATGTTAATAGACTCGTGTTCTTTTTTGGGTGTATAAGCATGATCGAATGGATGCCTATAGTGTTGGAAAAATGAGAAAAATAAAAATGATTCTTTTATTAAATTTATTAATTTTAGACACAAATAATTATTCTTTTATGTTATATAATTAATTATTTTCGAATTGGGTTCTATATACGAGAGTATCACAATGAATCAAACGGTGTCTAAAATAGAGCTAAGATAAATAAAATATCAAGGCTTAAAGTTGAATGACGGAACTGTTAAAGGATATCAAATTGATTAAATTTAAGTGAAACCCATCCCACAAACCATTGAGTGATTTTGTGATGATCAGGAAAATCTCAGGTCAAAGCTTAACTTTGACACACATTTAGTTGAAGCATTTTCACTTTAGACTTAATTTCACACAAATTAGGTCATTATATGAATTTTATGTCCGGTTCACACAGTTCACCACTGTCTGTTAAATTTCAGTTAACATCCAAGTCACCCCATAAATTGATAACTAATGATATTGAATTTATATATTCACGAAAAACGGATGGAATGGTTTCACGAATTACAAGATTATAACGGATTTACGATTTATGATTTTGTGTGAGTTTTGTCATAAATACATTATTTATGGCACGATATGTTTAATTTTTTTCACGTCCACATTTTCAATCGGTTTAATTATATAAGTATTTATTTTAAACAGCTAAAAATCTCATGATTTACCTAAATCGTAAACTCACCCGAGAACGCGTCACAACCGAAAACCTAACCCACCGGAGAATACACAACCTAGCCCATAAACCCCCAACCTGACCAGGAACCGATCCCCTTCCCTTCCTCTTTGCGGTTTGCTAGACTTCCCTTCTGAACCCCATTTGAAAATTCCCAAACTCCTAAATAAACTCAAAACATCACCCACACTCCACCCCTTAAGGCCACCATACTATCATCATCATCACTCTTGCCATAATGAGCCACCACCCAAGTCATTCTCTTGCCATAATGAGCCACCACCCAAGTCATTCAATCAGCTCCCCCCCCCCCCCTCTCACTCCTTTACTCCCTATATTTAAACACACTCAATCACACTTGAACTCGTTCACCACACTCTCACAACTCACAAACACCCTCACTGATCTCTCTAGCTCTAGGCCGACACCACCATCACCACTGAACCGTCGTTCGACCGCCGTGAGACACCGCCAACCAATGCTAGCATTTGGCGAGCAACACCTCTTTTGAGCTTTCTTCAATCACGGTTCATGCCCCTCATCTCGCTACCCTTCATGAGCATCCTAAATCATCATTTTACATGTTTTATTATGTATATAGCAACTTTCAACCAACTCCTCTGACTTTGTAACATCCCCTAAATCCCTAATAGGATTTTGATAACAATAAGCTTAGTATTCTTAGAATTTTGTATTATTATTATTATTTTTTTTAACGGCGGTATATATTAAAAAACCAAAAGAGAAAAAACTAACTCAATGTTAGTTAGAAAAAGTACTAATTACATCGAAAGAAAAGGATTGAGAATCCACTCATCCTAAGCGATAGTAGCTTTATTATTCCTATTAACAAACCAAATATATGAATAGAATACAATGTTATCAAATAGTTCGCCGTTTCGAGCTTTATTTGGTTGAAAGATATTCATGTTCCGGGCTCTCCAAACAATCCACCAAAAAGTGTAAATAACCGAGAGAATCAAATCTTTCTTTAACCGCGATAATCGACTATCTTCAACCAAATTCAAAATCCCCAATGGCGTATCCGGAAATAAGAAATCCACCTCAAGCCAAGCCGAAATACGATCATAAATTTTGGAGATCACATTGCAACTACCAAACAGATGCCTCACCGACTCTACGTTAAATGAATAGAGGGGACAAGAAATAATGGGAATATCCACCCCCCCTATTTGATAAGTTGAGGCGGGTAGGTAATCGATCTAAAAGAAGTCTCCATACATGAATGTTAACTTTTTTAGGCACATACCTTAGCCATTTGGTCTCAAAGTCGCCAACCGGAAGATAAAAACGATCGATCCTATTGCGAATAGCTTTGACCGAGAAACATGAATCGCCATCTAAATTCCAAATCCACGAGTCACGAGAATCCGACAAGATGGTGTTGTTAAGTAAACCCAAAAGATCGTCAAACTGTTGTTGCTCTATGCCCCCCCCCTAACCGATCGTCGCCAAAACCAAGACCAACCTAGACCATCCCGATAATTAACAATCAGACCACTCTTATTCATTGAGAGAGCGAATAACCGAGGAAACATGATGTTAAGGGGTCGGTCGCTAGCCCAAGTATCATTCCAAAAACTTGTAGTATCTCCTATCCCCACCTTTTTTCGAATAGAATTAACCGGCAAAAAATCTTTCTCATGAGCATGATGAATAGCGCTAACAATGCGGTTCCAAACGCTAGACTTATTGCCAAATCTCGAAGTCCCAAATTTGTCACCATGAATTGCCTGAATAAGCTTGACCCAAGGACAATTTTCATTAGAAGAAAATCTCCATTTCCATTTGTAGAGAAGAGCCAAATTCATCCCGAATAAGCTCCCAAACCCGAGGCCACCATGCTCTTTGCTGGCAAGAACTAAAGACCATTTGACCCATCTAGAGCACTTTGCATTAACATCCGCACCCCCAAAGAAATTAGCTCTTATAGATTCCAATAACTTATTCACTTTCTGTAGAAGCCAAAAAAGCGAAAAATAATAAGAACCCAAAGAACCCAAAACCGAAGTCACTAAAGTAGCACGACCACTGATAGAGAGCAGATTTTTCTTCCAAGTACACAATCTCTTTTTGAAACGGTTAGTGATAGGATCCCAACTAGCAATGCGCGACATATTAGCACCAACCGGAAGACCCAAATAAGTAACCGGAAGACACTCTGATTTGCACCCAACTGTGTTCGCATACGTCGAGACGTCCGCCGAACTAACACCAATTCCATAAATCGAAGACTTTTGCATATTAATTGATAAACCAGAGGCAAGGAAAAAAACAACGAAGAAGTTCAACAATGTTACGCATATTCTCTATAGACCAATGTCCCACAAAAATTGTATCATCAACATAGAAAAGAATGTGAAATATGAATATTTTTAAAGCGGATACCTTTAAAAAAACCGGCTTCAATGGCATCCTCAATAAAAACGTGTAAACCCTCCATAATAAGAATAAACAAAAATGGCGACATCGGGTCACCTTGACGTAAACCTCTCCCAAGTTTGAATTCCGAAGAAGGGCTGCCGTTAACCAAAACCGAGGATTTGATCGAAGATAAACGAGCACGAATCCATCCACGCCATTTATTTCCAAAACCCATGAAATCCAACATCGAATCCAAATAATCCCAAGAGACCGAATCATAAGCTTTCGCGAAATCAATCTTAAAAAGAAGAAGCTTTTTCTTTTTAAATTTGTACCAATCGATGATGTCATTAAGCATGAGTGGTCCATCTAAAATTTGTCTCTCTTTTATAAAAGTGGATTGTTCAGGATTAATCACACGTTCAATAACACCGGCCAAACGATTTGCCAAGATTTTGGTGATGATCTTGTATTGGACCCCAATTAAACTAATCGGACGATAGTCAGTGATTAACAATGGACTCTGAATCTTGGGGAGGAGCGTGATAAAAGATGCATTGCACCCATTTGGAATATGGGAAGTCTCGAAAAATTCATTCACAAAACCCACTATATCATCTTTAAGTACATCCCAAAAGTGTTTAATAAAACCAAAAGAGAAATTGTCCGGACCCGGGGCTTTATCCGAACCGCATGACCAAATGGCTTCCTTAATCTCGACAATAGTGGGACTAACTTCGATGCTTTCCCAGACCACGTCTCCGAGAGACTTAAATCTGTTACTTTTCGTAACGAGTTTGAAATCATTACCTTTCCTGAATTTATTATCAAAAAACTTCACGAACTATTCTTTAATTTCATTTGGTTTATCAATCCACATACCATCAACTTTAATCCCTTTAATAGAAGTTTGTCGACGTTTATAATTGATGACCTCGTGAAAGAATTTAGAATTCTCGTCTCCTTCAATGCCCCATTTAATCTTGGCTTTTTGAGCAAAATCCTCCAAAATTGGCTTTTCCGCAACGTTAAGTTTTTTCAACTCACGACGTTGACCACCCAAAGTACTAGAAATAACACCCGAATCGACAAGATTATTAATAGCAATAATTTCCTTCTTGGTCGACGAAATCGCATCATTAGGGTTCAGACAGGTTTTCCGCCATTCTTTTATCTTCATTTTGAGGAATTTGAGCTTGTTTTTGAAAATTTCAAACCTAGTAGCGCCAACCGGAGCCTCAGCCCAACAACATTTAACCAAGGAGTCGAGATCCGGAGTAGATAACCAAGAATTATAGAACTTAAAGGGGCTCGGACCAAAATCAACCAACGATTGCCTTAACAAAATGGCTCAATGGTCCACAATCGATTTCTCAAGAGCAATAGCTTCCACATGATGCACCAACTCAAGGAAATCTAGAGATACTAAGAAACGATCTAACTTGCTAGCATTTCGACATTTGACATCCACACGAGTATATATTTGAATAAAATTTATTCAAAATACGACAATGTATATTTGAATGTGATATTTTTATTTACATTCAAGTATTTAAAATCTAGTTGGGTTGAATATTATAATATATTTTTATTATATTTATCTTAAAAGATGCTTTAGCGTTTTTTAAAGCTTATTTTAACGATGTAACTTTCTATTGATTTCTAAAAATACTGTTACGACCTGTCACCTGAGTCACGATAACTTCATACGTCACCCTTTATATACTTAACCATGTTGGTGTTACCGCCCGAACATACTGTTACTAAATCTAGTTATAATAAAAATGACCGAGAATCTCATACCGTTTAAAAGAAAATTTTAATTATTTAACTTATAATCGTAACGGCTGAACTACCGCACCATCCACCTCCAACTTTTTCTCTCTATCTCTCTTCATCCCCTCTCTAGCTTTTATTGATTTAATATTAAAAACTTAGAAAGTTAATTAATACACATGTAAAATATAAAAGTAAATGGTGGTGATGTGACGTTAACTTTGCGAAAGTAGTGAGAAAAATATGGGATTAAAAATGTATAGCGTGATTACTACGGATAGCTTTTAACAAACGCCCGATTGAACTTTAGTATCATTAGCGAAAAATCGGAAGAGTCCAAATAAATTACGCTGAACTTTCATTTTCCACTTTATATTAGTTATAGAACTCGTGCAAAAGCTTGTCACGTTGATCATCAATTTTAATTTGCTCTTGTTTGCTTTTTCTTTTGGATCTTTTTAAAAGAACTCATCACGACATAAGTTCCGTGTTCTAGACAGATTCTTTAGAGATTCATACCATAGTTATGGGCTGATTGCTACTTGAGAGACCTTTAAAACAACACACTAAAGAGGGAAAACAATTGATAGAGCAACAAGATGGGAAAAGACAAGTAAGAGCAAGTGATCTTTATCTGACTATTTATACTTTTGATGAGAGAAACCGTATCGGTGATAATATGTTTAGAGGTTGAGAGTTCAAATCTCATAGTAGACAAGTGACGTTTAAATTTACTCTTAAAATCTCTTAATTTCTGCTCTTACATCAAGTAATATATCAGCGTCAAATGAGACTATACTTAACTTCACTTCATTCAGCTTATCTAATAAACTACTCTTTCACTTGCTACCACTTACAATTTTTTATTAAAAATTTAAGAATAAAGAATACATTTTTTAACACTGTTATATGATTATATATATATACAATGAAATTTAAGATGAATAGTAACCTTTGCATTTTTTATAGTTTGGCCACGAAAAGTTTCAGTGTTTGACATTTTTTTACTCTAAGTTTTAACACTTTGTTTTTTTTTCTATAATGAAGTTTGGCATATTGACATTTTCTACTCTAAACTTTAACACTTTGTTTTCTTTAACGAAATAGTAAACTTTAAGTTTTCATAGTTTAGCCACATGTTTCATACTTTTAAAAGTTTTTTTTTTTTTTTAAAGTTTTGTGGTCTTCTACTTTAGCCACTAAACTTTTAACTTTTCTATTTTCGTTTTTTAGTATACTTTTATAGTTATATACTTTCACCACGAGACTATTAGACTTTTACGTTTAACTCCTTAGCTTTTTATTTTTTTAACTTTTGTTTTATAAACGTTTTTTTACTTGAACTTCAGTTGTCTTCTACCTTGGTTACGAAACTTTAAACTTTTCTACTTTCGTTTTCAGTATACTTTTATAATTTTATACTTTCACCATGAGACTTTTAGACTTTTACGTTTCATACCCCTTAACTTTTAACTTTCGTTCAGCATACAAATTCAACCCCGCAGCAACGCGCGGGGTGGTAAACATCTCGTTTAAAACAATAGTAATTAAACATTATAACTGAAAATAAATAAAAACATTACATAGTTAAAACTTAAAAGAAAACCTAAAATCACTAAAAAAAAAAGGCCTTGGAGATTTTATTTTTTAATGTCTTGGTCGCTAGTCGGTGATTCTCCGGCATGTTATCGGTACTAGTAGTTAAGATTTTAAAACCGTCCGCAACTGACATATTGGAAACCAATTTTTTCTCTCAACTTCATTTTTTGATCATTCATCTTTTGATCATCCATCTTCAAATAAGAGTTATTGAAAACATCTAATTTAGTGCCCAATGCATCTATTTTTCAGTCGTTGATGAAGTTGCAGTGACTCGCTTTACTTTGTCCCTCCCGATGGACAGAGTCGGTTCGATTGGATCCTAGATGAGATCATCCCCTTCAACGTTGAGCTCAATATTGGTTTGGGCGCCGGAGGCATTTGATACATAATCGTTGTCCTTAAAGGTCTTCTAGTACTTGGAACAGCCTACGTTTTAAAGCATTTCTGGCACCATCACTCATTTTAGGCGGTATTTGACAATGAGCGAAATCTTTATACGAGAAAATAGTCACTTTGCTGGACTGGTAATTTATCTTGGGCTTTCACCGTTATGTTTGTTTCATTCCAACTGCTTTTACGGTTGTTTTACGTTTATTAGGTTGTTATAGATACCACAAAACTTCACCGTTCTCTTTTGCATATAACGTCACTTTGAGCAAAGTTGATGATAGGTACAGGTCCCAACATCAAATGAGACCGTGTTGTGACTCGACCATAAAATTCACCATAATTTTGTGCTTACTAGAAGAAAAAAAAACTAGAAGTTAATAAAAAAAAGAACTAAAACTAGAAGTTAATAAAAAAAAGAACTAGAAGTTAATAAAAAAATATAATAAATAAATAAATAAATAAACAAAATAGTAAAAATATATACTTTACAGGGTAATTGGAAACATTAACCAAAGCCTTAGCTAACAAATTTTCACTAGCTATGTCTACATTTGAGACACAACATAATTTTTTTTTTTTTGGCTCCTCTTTTTTCTTTCCTTTATTATTTATTTATTTGACCTCATTGTTCTAATGGTGGTGACAGTTGTGTTTTGGGTATTGATTCAAACAATGATGGTGAAGTGAAATGTTAAATGGTTGTGAGTCGCGTAGGTTGTGGCTCGGAAAAGGATTAGTTTTGTTGGATTTGTTGGTATTGTTGTACTTGCTAAACCCATATAAACAATGGCACTTGAATATAATTAGGCGGGTCTTGTACCATCTCAAACCCTTTAGTAAGAAACAGTTGATACGACATCCTCGAATGTTTATGATCTATTTGGTATAAATTTGAAAGTATTTGAATAGAAAGAATATAGAGAATTAGGTGTTAGGGTATAGATGGGAATCGGGTGCACACACTGATCAGGAGGCATGCATACTTCAAGCAAGAAAAGTAAAAACACAAGATTTATGTGGTTCGGTCTAAACTGACCTACATCCACATGCTAACTAGGAGATATATATTTACTAGTTAGTGTCCCGGGTAAATACCCGAGGCTGTGATATAAAAAAAATTAAACGAATTAAAAGATGAAAGTTTTTTTCTAACTATTAAACGAATGATCGAATTGGAGTTTAAGTTCATCAATTGTGGGTTTAGAAAGTCGCGACTTTGTTTTTTGATTCGTTCACCATCATTCGTTGATCGAAACCTAAGCAATATGGATTTAGTTTTGTTAGGTTTTCTTTCACGAATTCAAAGCAATTTACAGATCAAATTTTCATTGAGAAATGAATAAAATATGATGAATCAAAGTTATTGTATTGTAAAACAAATATGGATAATTTTATATGGAAATAATTTAATTTTTTGATTTTTAATTATAAGATCTTTCCTTTTTGTAAATACCATTTTTTTTAATTCAAAAATCTGTAAAATGACACATAAGCTAATCCTAAGTTGTACACCTTAAATTGTGCCACCTACACATTAACAACTTGTGTTTATTATATAGTATAGATAGAAGTATAGATGTGCTCAATGAAATGTTACAATTACATCGGTATAAATAGAGAAACAATTAGGTTATCCCGTAAATGGGTCAGACCTAGTACTATAGATGTGAACTAAGCCAACATACCCAACAATTCTCCCACTTGGTGGCCTTGACATCTTCAACCCTGCCAACCAAGACGTTGTAATATTTGTAAACGGATCTCATCATTTTAAATTCCTAGTTGATTTGTCAGCCTTCTTATCATTCATTTAAGAAGGCCAGTTGAAGCTACATACAACTTCAACTTCTCTAAGGTAACAACTTTAGTCAACATGTCTGCTGGATTTTCTGTTCCTTTGATCTTCTCCAGTTTTAAATAGCCATCATTAATCAAATTCCTGATAAGGTGATATTTCAGTTGGATGTGCTTGGTCTTTCCATGGAACACAGGGTTCTTGGCTAAGTAAATAGCGCTCTGACTGTCACAGTACAACGAACAGTCCTTCTGCTTTTTGCCAAGTTCTTCTAGAAAAATCTTCAACCATATAAGCTCTTTGGCGGCTTCAGCCACTGCCATATACTCTACTTCTGTGGTTAAGAGAGCAACGATTTTCTGCAATCTAGACTTCCAACCGATTGTCGTTCCTCCCACTGAAAAAACATAACCTGTGGTGCTTTTAAAAAAATTTTGTACCCGTCCAAATCTGCACAAGTATACCCCTTCAGGACACCATTTTTTTTACCTTAAAACACAATGCCATCTTTTAAGTCCCCTTCAAGTACCTCAATAGCCATTTAACTGCTTCCCAATGTTCTCTACCCGGATTAGACATAAACCGACTAACAAGCCCCCACAACATGTGTTATATCTGGCCTCGTGCACACCATAGGATACATCAAACTACCAGCTGCCGATGCATAAGGAACTTTAGCCATTTCAGCTATGTCTTCTTCTATCTTGGGTGACTGATCTTCGGAAAGCTTAAACTGACTGCACAATGAAGTACTTCTGAGTTTGGCATCTTTAAGGCTGAATTTCTCTAACACTTTTCGGATGTACTTCTCCTAGGATAGTGTCAAAGATCCATCTTTCCGATTTCTGATAATGCTCATCCCCAATATTTGCTTTGCAGGGCCTAGATCTTTCATCTCGAACTCCGCAGATAGCTGTCGTTTCAACTTCTTGATTTTTGACATGTCTGGTCCAACAATTAACATATTATCTACATACAGTAGTAGAATGATGTACGAACTGTTAACTTCTTGATGTAACAACAATGGTCCATGTCACATCTCTTGTAACCTGTTCTACCCATGAAGTTATTAAACTTGAGGCACCATTATTTTGGAGCCTGCTTGAGACCATACAAGCTCTTCTTTAGTTTACACACCAAGTTTTCCTTGTCCTTGACTTGAAAACTCTCTGTTTGTGTCATATAAATGTCCTCGTTCAAATCACCATGTAGGAAATATGTCTTAACATCTAATTGCTTTAGATGTAAGCCCTCTGCCGCTACAATACTGCGCACTAGCCTGATTGTGGCCATCTTTGACTCTGAATACAAATGTATTCTGAAGAGCCTTCTTCCCTACTGGAAGTTTAGTAACATGTCTTGTTCTTCTCAAGAGATTTCATTTCTTTTTTCATTGCATTCTCCCACTACAACGAATCTCTCACACTAATGGCTTCAGTGTAAGTCTGTGGTTCTCCATTTTGCAGATGGAGAATATCTAGCAGTAGGTTTCTTGACTCGGGTCGACCTTCTGACCTGAGGTATAATTAGTGGATCTCCTCCCTCAATATCTGATTTTCCTGGTGAACCGTCTACTACACCCTCTTCTAATTCACCTTAATTCTCTGCCTCTGAGCTCCCACTTTCAGCACTCTCTGCCGGAGTCTCAGTTTTAACTGTATATGTCATCGTCTTTTTCTAGAGTTTAAACTATTCTTTGTCTTTCTCTTTTTGAACTATTGGATTTTCTGCAAGTAAGTATATGTACATCCGTGTTTCTTTGAAGATGGCATCTCTGCTTTTGATGAATTTTGTGTTCTGGAAGTCCCAAAGTCTATACCACATCTCTTCCGAACCATAGCCAATGAACGTACACTTCTTTGACTTTGCATCGAGCTTGTCTTTGTCCATATCTTTCAACTTAACATATGCACTGCAACCAAACACCTTATATGTGTAAGGTTGACTTCACGACATTGCCATTCTTCTTCTGTATTCTTGAAACCGATAGGAACTGATGGTCCACGATTAATTAGATAGGCTGCATCAGCGCAGAACATCTTTGGTAAACCAACATGTAGCATCATGCTTCTGGTTCTTTTATTCAAAGTTATGTTCATCCTCTCAGCTAAATCGTTCTGCTGAGATGTTTCAGGAACTGTATTAACCATCTTGATTCCATTCTTGGCACAATAAGCAGTAAACTCTTTACTGATGTACTTTCCTCCATTTTCATATCTTAAGCATTTAACCTTTAAACCAATTTCAAGCTCAACAACATATTTCCATTTCATAAAAGTAGAAAAAACATATGATTTATACTCCAAGAAATAGACTCATACCTTTTGTGTCGAATAGTCTATGAAGGTGACATAAGAGTTCGATCCTCCCACCGATGAGACTAAGGTGGGTCCATAAAGATCTGAACGAACTAACTCTAGCTTTTCTGCCTTTGGTGTTCTCCCGTTTATCATGATGGAAACTTGTTTCTGCTTACCCAAAACACATGATTCACATAAACCACTTTCTACCTTCTTCTGATCTGGGAACTTTCCTTTGGTGGCTAGCATCTTCATTCCTTTCTTGCTCATGTGTCCGAGTCTCTGATGCCACAGAACAAACCAATTCGTACCCGATGTCATAGCATTAACACCATCAAAAGGTACCTCGACCATATACAAAGTACCATTTTTTTCTCCACAGGAAATCACTAGATTTCCTTTGACAACTTTTCATTTTCCTCCACCGAACATAACGTCATAACCCTCGTTATCTAACTGTCCAACAGAAATCAACTTTTTCCCACTTTCTCCTCAAGTTAGGCATGACTCTGACGTCCCTCAGAGTCCATGTAGTACCTAATGAGGTTCTCAGATGTCACACCCCCAAAAATCCCACGCGCCGCAGGGAGCGTGACAAACCAGGATCGAACACATTAGCCATACGAACAGTCTATATGCAATGTAAAAGTAAAACCAGAGTAAATGCGGTTATTAAATGCGGAAGCGTAAACGACAAAGTTGTAATAATTGTTCAAGCGCCAAAACATGCGCAAACCAAAAGTTAATAAGTTTGATAAATAAATAAGTCTATGATGCATGCATGGTAATAGTAATCCTTATGTGGTGCATCCTAGCTCGTGGCAGACAATCCAGTTTAGCGACCTGAGATATAACATGCTAAAGTGTCAACACAATGGTTGGTGAGTTCACAGGTTTATCAGTTCAATAACATTTCAAGTTCAGTTTAAGATTGACCGTTCAATAACGTCAAGTTGTAAGAGCATAATCACTAATATATATCAAATAGCTAGCTAGGCTATATACATGAAACTTCGCACGTTGATGGTCACCGAAGCTAACAGTTGTTTACAGTTTGCCTTGTTGTGTTTAGGACGAATATAACACCCGTTCGATATCCAATCGTGTCAGAGCGACTGACCCGGATGGGGTTTGTCAGACCCAGTAGTACTACAATATATTTCCCGCTATCGTCATTAATACTAACGGTACCATAGAAGGACTTTGTTGTATAGTGTGCTACAAGTACTTCAAGTGATATATAAAAGTCTAATTATCTCAGTTGTATAAGTCATGCATGTTAATCTCCCCCAAAAGGATTAAAAGTAGTAAAATGGGGCCGTGAAACTCACCTTAGGTTGCTCGGCAAGGTTTTCAGGCAAACAGTTAATTCAAGTAGCAAATACGAGTCTTGTGCAAGCAATCAATCACCTAACGAGCATTCAAGTATAAGTGTGTGTTTTATAAACTATCAAGTCTAATCAAAATGACAAAAGTGACAGATCGTGGAATCCAAAACGAGTCGAGGATGGCACGTGTGCCAAATCCGGGCGATTATCGAAATAGTACGAGAGAATACAATATATATTAATATTATATATTTTCCAAGTTCAAAGATTCACTAAATAAATAAATCTATATATATATTTATATATATATATATATATAATATGTATTTACTAAACGTTCAAGAAGTGTTGATAACGAATTTTGCGATGACAATATATATTAGTAAAAAGGTTATTATAAAATATCCGGTTATTTCAATAGAAATTTAACGGCATAAGTTTATATATATTACATTACTCAAGATATATATTTTTACCTCTTTGTAAAACTAGAATGTTTATATCAATATATATATATATATATATATATAGACGTTGGAAATATATATTTTAATTTTAAACACCTTTTGCAACTTAAAATATGTTTTACGAGGGTTTAATGGTTTCAATTATGCTTTCACGGGGCTAGGATATGAGGAGGAACAATTTTTGGTACCAAATCTAGTAAGCACATGCTCAAACAACACAAAATAACACAAAAAAACACAAAAAAACACAAAAATAAAGATTATGGAGGTCACTGGGTTCGAACCCGTGACCTCCCGGACGAACAGCAGCAACCTAACCATCCGGCCAGCGTCCCAGTGTGTTAATATTTCAGTCGGAAATGGTTTTGTATTCAAACTGTGCCCAGAAACCGGTTTCAATTAAATAAGGAAAAAAGAATGGTGAGGCCGGGACTCGAACCCGCGCCTCCAGCGAGGAACCCAGTGCCCTTACCAATCATGCCAGTTTGGCGTCTGTTTATTAAACCGGTTTTCATTTTATTTAACAAGGGACGACTGCATGTCATCATCTTCCTCAAGAACTCCGGTGACCGGAACCCTAACTCCGGTCGCCGGAAAACCGCGAAACTCAAATAAAACACGTAAAAATATGCGACTAGCATTAAGGATTCATTACCTCGAGTCGGAGATGAGAGAAAATGAGTTTTTGACACCGAAATCAATCCCGAAACTTTGACGACCACTCCGTACGTTGCTTCGATTCACCAAACAAAGGACTCCTGCTTGCTCGGTGATGAAAGGCGATCACGATGGTGATCAAATGGAGGTTGATCGAGCAGTGTTTGGTCGGAATTGCTTGAGTTCACCGGAAAACTTTGAAAAAAAGAAAAACGAGAGCGAGAGAGAACAGGGAGAGATCGTGAGAAGAGAAAGGTGCTGTGAATGGACATATGATTGCCAATATATACCTATATCATTGAATTCTCCATTGATGGTCTATAAATTAGAAACCGAAGTCGACGTTGAATGGAGTCGGTCGAAACCGATCCTCTGATTCAATTCTCTCGTAAATGCCATTTTGAAATGAGTTTCAGTTTATGGCACGTTTAGTCCCTGGAGAATTTTACAATAGAGAAGGCAAGTTTGAGATAATCACATAGTAGTCCCTCCAGGTTTAATTAAATAAAATTATGTTTGAGAAATGACAAACGAGTCCCTTGAAGTTCTAAAAGGGTTAACGGCTCTGACGGAGGCTAACGAAGGAGCAAAGAAACGACGAATATACGAGGAATGTCGGAGTATAACGTTTATAAAATGTATAACCCTTATTTTGTCCATATGAAACCATAGAATTATAATTCCATAATTATTTTCTAAAACCACATAAAATCACAACTTAACTATATATAATAACTCATATTTACTCCTCTTAAATTCTCATAAAATCATAGACTTTAGACTTATAACTTATATATATTTAAGTCCCATAAAACCATGAATAATAGCTTGTAATTAAATCATTAGGTTACATATAGTCATAAATATGATTGAGATCTAGATAAATATATCATACAAGAGTAAATGTTTAATTATTACATAAAATGACATGACGTCCCATGAAATTATACTTTATGATTTACTAATAAATCAAGAATATCAAACGTCTAGACTTAAGTGCATGCTCGTTTAGTGATTGCTACACAAAACCCTAATTTGCTAAAGTCAACCAGTCAACACAGTTAAGCACACAAATGTTCACACAACATTTAATATGTTTTACGTTCAGTTAATGCCAGAAAAATGACCTGAAAAGTCGGATTGTCACATCAGATCAACATAACCAATACCTGCGACGTTAAATGCCTTGTTATCAGCTAAACGAACTTTACCGAGGTTACCTGTTCGTAGATTCTTAACCATCTCTATATTATAAACTGTGTGAAAAAAAAAGCTCTTGAGTACGTAGCCCATGACTCGACTAAGTTTTCAATGCTGCAGATGAGGGCATCATTTGACTCTTCACCAGCTACATTTTTCACCTCTTTAACTGCTGGTTTAGCACATTGGTTCTTGAAAATGCCCTGATTCTTTGTAGTTCTAGCAAGTAATATATTTTCTGTTCTTAGACTGACCTCTTTTTCTTGACTTTGATTTGCCCTTCTGTTTACCTCATATGTCTTGTCTTCTACCTCTGCCTTCTGTATTTAACAGAGAGCTGGAAGATTCTCCAGAACTCTTTTTATCTTATATCTTCACCAACAATCAAGTCTCTCATACCATTAAATGTTAGCTTGGTTGTTCCGGACGTACTACTGACAACAATCACTGTACCTGCCCAGATTTCTGGCAAAGACGATAGTAGGAGTAGGGCATGTACTTCATTATCAAACTTGATGTCCACGGTATTCAAACATGAGTTAATAGAGTTGAACTCAGTAACGTGTGCAGTAACAGAAGCACTTTCCTTCATCTTGGTCTTAATCAATTGTCTGATGAGGAACACCTTGTTAGCGGTCGTTGGCTTTTCATACATGTCGGACAAGGCTTTTAATACTCCATGACTAGTCTTTTCATTCACAACATTTTACACGTCACTCTTCAATAATGAAAGTCTAACAGCATCCAAAGCCTCTATGTCTAACAATTCCTATTCAGGGTCTGTCATCTTCTCGGGTTTACAAGTTTTACTTAACATCGGAAGATGTAACTTATTCTGGTATAACAAATCCTCAACCTGCATTCTCCAGAACCCGTAATCTTTACCCAAATTTTTTTCAATTCTCATCTTGCCATCTTCTGCCATTTCTGCACTTTTTCGTAACTTGAAAAAACTGTTCACCCCGAGATACCCACTACCGAAAACTGTTTGCAGGATCTGGGTTCAAACTGACCAACTCATAAACTATAGGGGTTGTTTTGACAAACTGCCAAACTTAAACTTCAGGGACCAAACTTATCAAACTCCTAAACTTAAGCTGCATGAGAGGTAAAGTTGACAATTTGCCAAACTTTAATTAAAACCCTCTTAAAGTAGAGGGACCTGTTTGTTAATGACTAAACTCCAAGGGGTAATAAAAATAGAGGCCCAAACTTCTAGGGTATAAACGGGAATCGGGTGCACATACTGATCACGAGACACACACACTTCAAGCAAGAAAAGTGTACATGAGATTTATGTGGTTCGATTTAGCTGATCTACGTCCAAAGGCTAAATAGGAGATATATGTATTTATGTGCTCAAATGAAATGTTATAATTACATCGATATAAATAGAGAAACACTTAGGTTATCCCGTAAATGGATCGGGCCCAACACTACTGTAGATGTGAAGTGGGCCAACATACCCAACATTAGGCAACAAGAAAACTAAACGAGCGTAAACCCGGTCATCACGTCTTCATTAATCTAGCCCGTAAAGATTCCACTAAACCAACGGTTGTGCGACTTGTGGCAGTTACTTTCTCTATTCTAAACTATTTAGTAGCAAGTTCGAAGCTTGATACAATTCAGAAATCAATAGTCGTGAGGTTGAAGCTTAACCTGGGCGATTCAATTGTTTCTTTCCTCTTGATGATGTGATACAATTCAGAATTCAACTTAGTCATTTAAAAATGCAGATGAATAGTTTCGAACTCAAGACCTTTGATAGAATTTTAGAGAGACTTAACCAACTCATCTATGAAGTTTTTGGTTGTAAACTTTATATCTAGCTTAAGTACTAGTTTTAAATTAGTACTTTTTTTTCATTGTGTCTCAGTTTTATTTAGTTTTTTCCCTTCAACTTTTTTATTATTTTGCGGATCCTAATTTCTACACCTTGGTGTTTCTCCAACATGTACTTCTATAGGTTTAGTAGCCAATAGAAAGCCTCTTAATTGCAACTTAAATAATTACAATAAAGTAGCAGATAAACGGGCAACAAGTTACGCCGCAACCTCCTTTTAGATAGCAAAACCGATTCTGCTAAAAACAAAGCTATGATTTTTAGGGGTCGATGAATCGTTGTGCACGACCCGCTGAACTCTATTGAGAAAAACCACTGCCTCAGGATCGAGGGACCCAAATGTATCAAACGCAAATGGGATAAACACATGTTGAATCTCTAAGCAAGTTTTCTCGTGTTTAGCGACTTTGTCTGATTCCGCCTTCAGCACAGCTTAACCAATAGCAAACCCATTGTCCCTAAGCCAAACAAGAGGGGACACTCCTGTAAGGTCTACACACGCAATAGATTTATAATTATTTGAAAAGGTAACAATCAATATAATGAAGAATTTGTCCGGGTTTCCAACTATATCAGGGACTCTACACATTAGAAAAAAATATTAAGATCCTAAAAATACTCTTGACTTGGATCTTATCATTTGACATCTCAAAATTTGTGAGTAGATGACGAAAAAGTGTTCTGTTCGGATTCAGTTCTGAAAACATTGGTTGTGAGTGCGTAATTAACGACTTGTTTAACTATTTAAATTAAAACATTTTCTACAAATACTTTAATTTCAATTATTATTATTACAATTATAATCGTATTATTGACTTTTTATATATGAATTACTGATCATTTTATATGTTAAGAAGCCCAAATTTTAACGTCACCTCGGGCGTCTGAATTTTTTGAGATTCTAAGGGACACCCTGAGAATGGCCAAGAGGAAATCTCTAGATGGTTAATAAATTCATATCAAGTAGGGTTGTTGACGACCCGCTCCAAACATGTTCAATTACCATGTCTGACCCGCTGGATATCTTGCCGAAAGAAGTCAATGACCCATTTAACCCGTATTTAGTTTTCTTCCTCCCAAATCACCCAAAACAAATAAATTGTTTACCCACAATGATTCAAAATTGACATGTAGGGTTAGGATTGCGAAGCTTAACTTTACGAGTCCATGAGAAAGAGTTGTTTACTTCAATTATATTTAGCAGGGGCGACATTATCTGATAATATACCACAACACAATTCACCAGCTTTAGCCCTTCTCAATTATATTTAAAAGCACTGCCTTTTCTCATTCAAAATGGGGCATAAAAGCTAATCATTCATTTGGTATCACATATTAATTTATTGTATATGGACCAAAAAAGACCAACTTTACAAATAATGTGCCACTGATTGGTGCCCAACTGCGTCATATGAAGAGCTCTGATTTCTAAAAAAACATGAAATAGTTGCAAAAGACAGCGTAATTATTTAGAAGTGATAGAGATGAGATGATCACGGGTCTTCTGGCCTTGTGATAGCCTGATAACTCTTTTTAAAAGAAATCGTCGTTCGAGCCTTGACATTTCTGTCGAAGGGGTTGTTTTATCTCTGGTTATTAGGATTTTCATTTTTGAGGGATTTTCGAGTCAATTATGAAGTGTCAAACAAGGGAGGTTGAAAAAAACACTATTAAAAAAGAAAGGATATAAATGACTATGGATTAATCATTAAAAAAGTAGAAAGAAACGTATTTATTTTAATACTCGTACCTTTTCAAAAGAAATAGCTTTTTTTGTGAAAATAAAATAATAGACAACTACGTAACTTATTATATTATCAATCACTAGCATTAGCAACAATCTTTTCTTTATAAAAGTTGAATAAATTCAAACAATATAAACATTCAAATCGTGGGTGAGGTTAGAACATTTACATTAGCTTCTTTATCCTTATCCTTATAATTTTTATCTTTATTATTATTTTTTCTGTCTTTCACTTATAAATACAATTAAATAATACTTTTTTATACCTTTATCATTACATTTTATCATTCTTTCATCACAACCAAACCTTAAATTTTAAAAAATCAACATATTTTTTTTTCGTCAAATATACACATGAACAGTAACTTTTTCTCTCTCCTCTACTCACAACCACTCACAATCAAATCTCAAATTTTAAGGTTTACACTCACATATTTATAAGGAACCTACCGTGAATGTTTTTATTGTGAGAAGTTTAGTTTGGATAAAAAGAATAAGAAAGAATCATAATCATTAGATCTTCAATTAAAAGAAGATTAATGGCTCAAAGTTCTCCTGGATAAATTAGAGAGAAAAAACTAAAGAAAATAAACGATGAAAAGTCATTTTTGACTTTTTATCAAATTCACCCCATTTTTTAAACCTTTATAACTCTTAGATATGACATTATTTTTTTAAAAAAACAATTACACCATAAAAACGAGCGTTTTTTATCTTTAAAACGCGTACAGTGTTGTTATATATAAAATTATTTTTTTTATTCTTTCGATTGTATCAAAATGTTCAGATCATTGTTTCATTGTGTCAGAATGTTCAGATCATTGTGTCATATTGTGTCAACAATGTTCAGATCATTGTGTCATATTGTGTCAAAATGTTCAGATCATTGTGTCATATGGTGTCAAAAATCGAAAAAGTAATTTTTTTTTAAAATTTTATATATAGTAACACTATATATACTTTTGACAAAATGACACAATGACAATGATTTGAACATTGTAACGCAATGATCTGAACATTGTGTCAAAAATCGAAAGAGTAATTTTTTTAAAATTTTTTTATATAGCAACACTATGCGCGTTTTAAAGATAAAAAAAAACGTTCGTTTTTATGGTGTAATTTAAAAAAATTATATAATGACGTATGTGAAAGTTATGAATGTTTTAAAAAAATGAAGAAAGTAGATAAAAAGTCAACAAAAGTTCCTAAGACTAAAATACCACTCCGATCTTTTTTATTAGATCAAAATCAAATGACTGAAATTTCTTCTTATCCTTTTTACCTAAAACAAACTTCTCATTTGAACCTCTCCCTTCAAATCATAACATGATCATAATACTTTCTAATTGTGCTCGTTTTTATTACCGAAAACTCTCATCAGTCATCACCTAATTTAGAGGAGTAGCTCCTTAGGGTGAAGGGACCAGGATCAGAGAGGGACGTAATTAGGTAAAGACGATTTATCACACGGACATATCACCCCTTCTAAGATTATCGGTAATGGTCATCTCACATCCCACACTTCTTATTTTTTTTTCGGTCATCTCACTGCTACGTTATCACCACACACATTCACTCTTTTTCAAATATAATGCTCACTCCACACCTTTTCAGACCCTATCTTTTTTAATATTAGTTTATTCACTCTAAAATAATTAAAAACTAAAAAAAAGTTAATAAATAATTCATTTAAAACAAATATTTCAT
>JBCNJP010000025.1:71520583-71539583 GCA_039602395.1 Deinandra increscens subsp. villosa
TTTTGTATGTTTCCTTAGTCACATGAAGTTAAAGATGGTCATTTTCCAACATTGAAAAGAATGAAAGAAAGCTTTTTATCACGTACTAGTTTATAATTCCTCACCTAACTCGAGTTACGGGTTTACACTATAAGCAACATATCATCTAATTAAGAGGTATGTTTTGGAAACACGTTTGAAATAGATTTAGTGTTTTTAAAAGACAGGTTTCGACCTCTTTTTAGTGTTATAAAGTTACACTATGTTAGTAACCCGTGTACTACACGGGTTAAATTTAGGTTTATAAAATTAGCTAAATATAAAAAATGATTAAGAAATTTGAAAATTATAAATGACATAATTCATTATAAAAAATATTAATTGATAATTTTATACATTGAAGATGACAAATTCTTGATTTGTTTTCCTTAAAAGACTCAAATTATTGAGTAATTTATCAAATCTACAGTATGTTTGCCAATTCTTTTAAAATTAAAACTTAATAGGTAATTAGTCTTTATTGGTAATTTACTAAATTGATAATTAAATCTGGTTTTGACATGTGGCAGTGCTGATGTGGACACCTTAAAAAAAGACATGTGGAAGTCATTTTATTGCTTTATTAGGATTAAGATTTCGTCTAATTAAGGGGTATGTTTGGAAACATATTTAAAATTGATTTTGTGTTTTTGAAAGACAGGTTTCGACCTCTTTTTTTAATAAGAAAACACTCATGGTATTTTCAGATGGTTTTTCAAATACTATTCCTAGCTTATTTATTTACTTATATTGATTTCGTTTTTCTTTTTGAATAACAATTCATTTTCTAGTCCATTGGAACAGTTGGATGTTGAATCCGCTTTATTTTTTGTAACTTTCGCTCTTTTATGAGTTAGTTTTATTATATATTTTACTGTCATTCCAAAAAAAAAAGATGAACATTTTCGAACATTGAAAAGAATGAAAGAAAGCTTTTTATCACGTACTAGTTTATAATTCCTCACCTAACTCGAGTTACGGGTTTACATTATAAGCAACATATCATCTAATTAAGAGGTATGTTTTGGAAACACGTTTGAAATAGATTTAGGGACTGTTTGGTTCGTCTTTTTCGTTTAGCAACAAATGAATAAGAGGTAGTATGGTAAAGACGATATTGTCTTTTTCGTTCAGCAACAAATATGGGGAATGATGAAACAGACAAAAATGTCTTTTTCGGTCAGACAATTTCATTCAGACATTCGAACCAAACAACACCATATGACAAAAATGTCTTATTCGGTCAGATTAAGTAAAAAATAAGCTAAACCAAACATGACCTTAATGTTTTTAAAAGACAGGTTTCGACCTATTTTTAGTGTTATAAAGTTACATTTCGTCTAATTAAGGGGTATGTTTGGAAACATATTTAAAATTGATTTTGTGTTTTTGAAAGACAGATTTCGACCTCTTTTTTCTATAAAAAACACTCATGGTACTTTCAGATGGTTTTCAAATAGGGTTTTTCTAATATGTGCCTTAAGGGCACACATAAGATGCAATAAATGCACCTAGAAAATTGAAAAAGACACCAAGATTCTTTTTGAAAATTGAAAAGGATATCAAGATTCATCTTGAAAAATGAGAAAGGTATAAATATTCTTCTTGGAAAATGTATTTTGTAATTTTCAAGATACATTTATTGTATCTTATGTGTGCCCTTAGGGCACATGTTAGAAAACCCCTTTCAAATACTATTCCTAGCTTATTTATTTTCTTATTTTGATTACGTTTTTCTTTTCAATAACAATTTCTACATTTTTTAGATTAAATACTCTATATTTAAAACTTAGAAGATTTGAACATTCGACTTTTTAGTTGTAAAATATACCATTTAACCATCAGGATATCGCTTAATCATCGTAATCGACTAATTTCTTGAGACATATTTTCCGTGCTTCGTTATCCCACTCAAGCTAAAGGTGTGAGAGGCTAGGAGCTAGTCTCAAATTAAAGCTGTGCACCCTCTTCGTTGGACATTGATAACCCTTTTTTGATATTATGTTTATTTTATATTCTCTTCTTTTATCGTATCTTTCTTTCTTTTTTAACTTTTAGCTTTTCCGATGAATTTTTATTTTCATAAAATAAAATTTTGACCAATAATGAATATGTATTATGAGAAAGTGTGTTAGGTCTTAGCTTTTTATAATTATTTAAGTTTTATAAAAGGTTTGTAAATATAAATATAATGTACATTGTTTTATTAGGAATTAGAGATGCTTTTTTTTGTTATATTGTGTAATGTTTAGATAGAACTCTTAAACAATGATAAACGTTTTCTTTAAATAGCTAAGTCACACGTCATTTAATTTTATGCTTAAGTTATATATTTTATCCGGAATAAAACTTGAACGTTCAATCATTAACAAAACATTTTTGCTCTTTAATTAACATTAATTCTGTATTTCAAAACTTACTTTCATTTCTGCTGATTATCAAAGAGCAACACCAAAAATAAAATAAAGATGAACTGAATTAAGAAAACAAGATCAATCAAATGCTTTGCTCTCTTATTGATTTAAGGAAGTGATTACAAAGGATAAATGAATTAAAAAGAAGAATATACGAACTGAACTGAATGTAAACGACTAACAACTATTAATCCTCAAATCTTAAGCCTGACAACCGATTAACAGAAACACTAACCAAATGTGTAGAACTGACCCCTCATCTTTAATTACTTGACATATTAAGAACAAAGTTTGATGTTGACTTCCGTTGACTAACTCATTACTTTCCTAAAAACCTCCAGCTCCATGATTAGTCAATCAACTCCAAATGTACCCAAACACTACACGAATATGGTTCCAGATAAGGCCTTTGTCATCATATTAGCAGGATTTGAATTTGTGTCTATACTTCCCACCAAAACTTCTTGAGATTGAATCACCTCCTTTATAAAGTGTAATTTGAAATTTATGTGCTTAGTATGCTCATGGAATACTTGATTTCTAGACAACGGTATTGCACCTTGACTGTCACAATACACAAATGCATTAGCACCCTTTACTCCCAACTATAGAATGAAGACTTTAAGCCAAATTACCTCCTTTATAGATTCGGTCAATGCTATATATTATGATTTAGTAGTGGTTAAGGCCACTACATGTTGCAGAGAGGTTTTCCATCTCACCAAACTGCCCAATACTTTAAAAGCATACCTTGTAATAGATCTCCCCTTATCTAAGTCTTTTGCAAAACCTGAGTCTACAAAACCCATGACTTCTTGATCAGATTCTTAAGTATTACCAAAGATTAGACCCAGTGTCTTGTGTACCTCTAAGATACCTCAGAATCCACTTTGCAGCATACCAATGATCAATGCCACGATTAGCCAAGTATCTGCTTACCAGGTTGTCACCATAGCTTATGTTAGGCCTGGTGCAGGCCATCAGGTACATAAGGCTACCTACCAAATTTGAATATGGTAAATCGTATATATTTTCAATTGCTTCATCTGTTTTTGGGACAACACTTGTTAAATAAGTTAAACTATTGAGCTAAGGGAGTGACCGCAGCTTTACAACTTCTCATATTAAAGGCATTAAGCACATTTCTCAAGTATGACTTTTGAGACAAGTAACCTTCTTTGTGCTCTGTCTCTCTCTGTTTCCATACCTAAAATCATTTTAGTAGTCCCAACTCCTTCATATCAAATTTCTTCATCATAAATACCTTTTGTATCCAATATACTCTTACGAGCCAATAGCATATCATCCACATAGAATAGAAGATATATGAATTCACCATGATCATAGTCCTTAAAGTATACATAGTTATCATATTGACTCATATTAAATCCAACATTAATCATATGTTCATCAAACGTCCTATAACATTGCCTAGGACTTTATTTGAGACCATCCAAGGCTCTTTTAAGCAAACAAAACTTATGCTCCTGCCCTTCTACTTCAAATCCCAAAGGTTGTTTCATGTAAATATTTCATCCAAAGTTCCATGTAAAAAGGCAGTCTTTACATCAAGTTATTTTTAACGCATAGTCCCTTAAAGCAGTTAAAGACAATATTATTCTAATAAAAGTATGTTTTACAATAGGTGAAAATATTTAGTATAGTCAATACATGCCCTTTGTTTATAACATTTGGCTACAAGCCTAGCTTTGTATCTAGTCTTTTCAACTCCAAAAATGTCACACCCCCAATTTCCACCTAACGGAGTTTAACCGCGTGAGGGTATGATCCAGACCAGGATCCCAAACTTCAGTTACAACCAAACCATAACAGAGTTTAATTTAGGTAAATAAAGGGCAGTTATTACAGACCAAAGTGTATTAACGAGTCAGCGGAAGCATAAAACGAATTACAGATATTGTTTACGAAATGTTTAATTCAACTGATTGGAAACATAGTTTTCAATTCAAAAAGGGATGTCCAGTACTGCCGTTGCCGGTGCCTTCAATGATCCTCCTAGCGACCTGAAAAGCATTCAACAATCAAGTGTCAGCCAAGGCTGGTGAGTTCACTAAGCGGTCTACCTGTCACAAGTAGACCAAAATTTTATGATCAAAGAAAGGTAAAACACAATCAATATCATAAGACTAGTAAGTTTTCCATATCGTAGGTAGCTAGCCTAAGTTATGCACATTTGAATTGTTCGCAACCGAAGCTGACAATGTATAGGTATTACCTACGGATTTTGCCTTCCCGTGTCCTGAAAGACCACGGAGGGTAGGGTAACATTGGTCCCAGTCCGACCGCCAGTCGGGTTGGTGCATCCCGTGCACCGCTGGGCGGGGGTGTCGATCCCCAGTAGTACTACTCAACATCACCTAGCTATTCTATATTAACGGCCCGAATGTAAGGACTTTTTAGTTTATCAATCAATTCAATGTCGCATATGATATTTGGTCGGAAAAGTTTACTTAGTAAGAAATACCTTACCGCTGCGCGTTATCATCCCTGAAAGGACATAACAACATATAGTAACGAACTCACCTTAGGTTGCTCAGCTTATTCTTCAAATAAACCCGGTTATGATTGTTAACGAGGACCTAGTAATCACATTAAGGTCTTAGGTGTTAGGTTGTTTAACTTTTAGCTATACCGCCAAGACCATAACACTAGCACATTGGAAAGTACGACACGACATAACGACGCACGACACCGATGGTTGATCATACGCAAGTGTTTATATACATCAGGAGTCCAGCAAGTATTATCATAATATAGAGCATGCAAGTCATGGCATATCATTCGAGCAAATTGTACAAGTTTGGATTCTGGTAACAGTTTCGCTAGCAGTTTCGCTAGGCAGTTTCGCCGTGTGCACGGGCAGCACTTTCGCTAGGCAGTGCCCGGTGACACAGTTTCGCTAGGCTAGTTTCGCTCGAAACTGTTGGCACAGTTTCGCTAGCCTAGTTTCGCCCGAAACTGGTTTGAACTTTCGTTCAGGGAATTTCGCTCAGCAGATTCGCTCGGACAGGTCTGGTCAGTTTACCTAGCGACACTATAGTTTCGCTGGACTAGTTTCGCTAAAGGGAGATAGGCACAGTTTCGCTACACAGTTTCGCCTGATGAAGGCACAGTTTCGCTAGTCGCTAGAAAAACCCGTAAATTTGACTAAAAACCTTTCTAACAGCTTCTGCATCACATGCAAACCAATATCTAGCATACCTAAACGTTTACTAACATCATGGGAGCAATTCTAACACCTGAAACATGGTTTCTAGTCATCAATTTGTCAAAAATGCAATTTCACATAAATAGCCTAATCTAGCATGGATCTTCATACATACAAGGCAAGTTGCAGAATTTATGTTACATCTAGCATCCCTAAGCATTTTCACAGCAGATTTTACCATTGCATGTAAGTTTTTGGTCATCAAATTAAGCAAGCACAAGAGAAGCATACAAAAAGGGGTTTTGGGGACTCACGGTTTGTCTCCTAGCTTGAATGGATGGTGCTCTAGGCTGGAAATCACAGAGTGTCGTGTTGTTTCTTGCTGGACAGAAATCTCGAGAGAGAGAGCAGAAATGCAGAAGTGGTGTGTGTTTGTGTGGAAGTGGTAAAAATGAGAAAGTTAGGCTTGGGTTTGCTTATATAAGGTGCCAGTTTCGCTGGCAGTGTCGCTGGCAGTTTCGCTGGCCACGCGAAACTGGTCAGGCATCAGCTAACCGGGCGAAACTGTAATTTCGCCCAGTAGTTTCGCTGGTCACCAAAAGAGTCGATTTCCACTCTAAGTAAAATAAACACAATTCCTCGATAAATCACATAATTGCACAATTGATTGAGTAAGCACGTTGCATAAATTCACACAGTGGTAACAAGTAAATAATCACATAACACATTTGGACGGGTTCGGTGATCAACCAAAGGTCGTGAACGTATTCGGTCTAGTTAAGTAGTAGTTTTTATCTGTAATGTGACTAACGGAGTTTACTTGGGAAATTGCAGTTGTCACAAAAAATTCCTTCTTTGAGTTTGTACAACCACTTTCTTTGTGCAATTACTCAGAATCCTTGTTACAAAACTCCAACCCATTGTCTGGCTTATTTTCTTGACCCACTTATCAGTTTGGTTTTCCACAAGAACCTTCCATTCCTTAAACTTCTTGAAGGTATCATCCTTACATTTCAAAACATAAAACCAAACTCGCCTTGATTGGTTATCTACAATTGATAGGAACTATAGGGCACCACCAAGTGAACTGTGTTTTGTTGGACCCCACAAATCTGTGTGAATGTAATCTAAGATGCCTTTGGTAGTATGCTTGCCTCTACGAAACCTCACCCTGTGAGCCTTTCCCATAACAAATTCCTCATAAAACTCAGTGTTTACAACTCGTACATCCTTAATCAATTGTTGTTTGCACAACTCATCAAGCCCATGATTGCTAATATGGCCCAACCTCTTATGTCACAAATTTCCCTTTTCACAACCATTACTAGAAGATATATTAATTGATTCAGCCATAACTTTACCATCCAACACATATAAGCTGTTATTTATTCTAGTACCGGACAACTTTATCATAGAACCCTTAACAACTCTGGCATTTCCATTCTTTAAACTCACATGGAACCCATACCCTTCAAACATACCAAGTGAAATTATATTTTTTTGATAAATCAGGAATATACCTCACATCCAGTAGTTTAAACTCTGCTCCACCTTCAATATTCAATACAACAGATTCATGCCCCTTCATTTTTCAGGGTCTGTCATCATCTAATTGAACTGTACCAAGATCCTCCATCACTAAATCTTGAAAGAAATCTTTGTTTGGATCCATGTGATAAGAACATCCACAGTCCATGATCCATTCTGAATTAACACCTCCATTTGAGACTACTAGTACATGATAGCTGTCATAACCATCATTTGAACTTTCAGGATGCATTTCCTGAATTCTTGAAAGAATTACTTGATGATTCACCCTTGTTCTTTCTTCTTTCAGTGCAATCCTTGTTAAGATGCTTCCCTGAGCCACAAACATAACACTTCCTTTTGAACTTAGATTTTGATCTAGAGTTCTTTTTCTGATTTGAGGTCTCTATGTTTAGACCGCCTCTTACAACCAGGCCATCGCCGGTTTCATCTTTAATGGCAGACGTCTTCTTCAATTTTCTAGAATTGAAGGCTGCTCAAAAATCTTCCACTAAGAGTGTCCCTCCTATACATTAAAGTATCAACAAAAGGTTCAAGTGACTGTGGCAGGGAAGTCAAGAACAAGATAACTTGATCCTCATGAACAAGTTTTACATCAATATTCTCTAAATCAGTTACTAGCTTATTAAACTCATTAGTATGTTGTTCTAGAGCCTTACCAGATGACATCTGGAAAGTATAAACCAGTTTCTTCAAATAGAGTTGATTAGCTAATGATTTAGTCATGTAAAGACCTTTAATTTTGACCTAGATTCCACCTGCAGTTGTTTCTTTAGCCACTTCTCGCAATACACGATCACCTAGTGTAATATCCGGCCCCTCATACCACCAATATTGTCGTATTTGTCCCTAAGGAGCTCACGTATCTTCAATATTATTCACGACTGGGTGTTATGTATAAGTTAGGATAATTAAGATACATAGTTAGTGTATAAAATACGTTTTCGTTACAAATTGTTCAAAAGAATTACACAAGAAGGAATTTGCCTGAATAATTATTACACCTCTCTACGTGCTATAGTATAATTATCACGCAAAAAGATGTAATGATTATGTAAGAACAATTTATCCTAGCATGATTCTCATATACTTTATAGTTTATATCGAAAACGCATTTTATATTTGAATTTTTATCTAAGAGTATGATAAAATAGGTAACCGAAATGTTTGATTTACCCCAGTTACGATGCCAAAATTTCTATGAATAAACTGATTCTTTTATCCATTTATTTTGTTAAAATATAGGATTTAAGTGGCTAAGTACGTCACAAGACATACATTAAAACCGAGTCCAGCGTAAATTCTTTGTCACTAGAAATTATCTTAAATTATTATAGTTTTGTCATTTAGTTTTAGTTTATGAAAAGTTTATTTTCCAAAATTTCTAATTTCTAAAAACCAAAATATAGTTAGTTTTAATTTTTTATTAAAAACTTACTGGATTATCAAGAGAAAGTCGTTGGTAAATTTTCATGGATATCGTTGATATTCCATCGGTAAAAAGGACAGTGGTAATTTGTCTATATATCACTACCTCAGTTGTGTCAGGAAAACTGTCTAATTGCAACGTCGAAAGACTTGTTGGTGATCCATCCCTAAAAGCCCATCTGTAATCCATCGATAAATTCCATTGGTAATGTGTTTGAAATCAAATTACTACCAATTTCAGACATAATATCACTAACAGATCTCCGTTGGTCATCATCTTAACCTAAAAGTTTCTACGAACATGAGGATTTAGTGAAAGTCATCAGTTTTATAGTATGATCTGTCTTTGTTACAATGGCAAATTCAAAAGGTATAGAAAGGGCTAACGAAATATATTGTTGCTCGTTTGTCTTCTATTTTCATATAAAGTTTTGAGTATTTATAAATTCTAATGTAAAGATTTAAAAAAAAAAAGATACAAGCTTGAAGTCATGTGGGGGGATGCCACCAAACATTCGTTGCGTGTAGCATGTCACCGGTCACAACCATAATGTACAAAGAATTTTAAACATCACATTACAAAGTGGGCAATGAACAAGTTTAAGAAATCATTCAAAATTAAGCCCTAGACTAATAGCGACATTAACCGGCATCACCATAAGGTAGGTGCCATTTGGGTTGTAATTCATTGGTAAGAGGTTGACCTTTTTTTTAATACTCAGTTCAAAATTTATGACTGATGTAATGTAGAATAATGTTGTAGTTTAGTAGTAATATAAATATGTGTATTAGCCGTTAAAAAAATACTAGGTAGGTGAGGAGGGGCAAAAAATGTCTCGTTGATACGGCTAATAAAAAGTGTAGTAGCTGGTGAAAATGTAGTTGGTTAGCCAAAAATCGATTCCCTGTTCAAAACAGAAATCAAGCCGAACCCCTTTTTTAAGCATTCATAAGGAAGAGCTGTCGGATACCTTATTATTTAAAGACGGAGGGATAAACATGTACAACAAAGACTCTGTGGCCCAATGGATAAGGCGCTGGTCTACGAAACCAGAGATTCTGGGTTCGATCCCCAGCAGAGTCGATTTTTTAAATCTTTTTTTTTTAGTGTCATTACCAGCTGTTTTGAGATTTTAGTGAGCCCTTTTTATCCCGGGAGAATCGAAATATATCCCTCTTTAACATTTTTAATGGTATATTTGCGTAACTTAAAATCAAAATTGTGTATATCCCCTTTTTAGTTGCATAATGACCAAAGACAAAAACAAAATTGCCAAGGTAGAAACACACACCCGGGAAAAATATTCAAGGAGGTTAAAATGAACACGTTTTTATGGCTACATCATCGTGCAAACCTGTTAGATTTAGACTGGAAAAGTTGGTGTAAAAATGCTACTTTTCACTTTTAAATCTTGTCGTTTTGTATCTCTTTTTCTAGCGTCTTGGTAGTATAATGAATCTGTTGTTCAAAAAAAAAACAAAATCAAAATTGCATATATCTCATTCCTACATAATTTCCAATTTATCTATTTTATTTTTTAAAATATAAATTATAAATAATTATTTTACCCTTATTTTTATTGAAACTTTTTAATTTTTTTAAATTTTCACATTTGCTCATTCTTAACTAGTTTTTTTTATCCTTTTACATTTTTTTTAGGTTTTCTATTTAATATATAACAATATATGTATGTATTGTTACTATCTGGCATACATATTCTCATATTTATAAAATATTCGTAAAATAATTATATAAATCACAAAGCTTATTTTCGATTTTTTATACTTGCCTCAATTTCAACTCTTATCAAGTTAATCTCGAGTAACTTACAATAAAGCCGCAAGATAAATTGCTATCTTTGTATAGTATGATTTTCGTCGACGTTTCATAACAAAGTGGTAAGTTTCACATGCATTATCCCAAAAAATTAGCAAAGATTTCATGATTTGTTAAAAGCTTTAAGCTTTATAGCTTTTTGTTAGATACACATTGTTATCTTTAAAGAAGACGTCCTTCTAACTTTGTATTCTCGTTTTCCGAAACGTTATATGTTCTACTCACCAGATTGATACTCGGATCTTGAATCGACCCGAATTTATTCTGTATGTGACAAGTTTGACCAGAAACAAGGGGCCACAACATGTACATTCATTTCCACAAAAAATACTACAACAGGAGGCTAGATACAAATAACAGATCTGAATGTTTCAAGATTCAGCTATGCTTGTCATCTTTTTCAACTGATTTTGCTGTAACTCGATGCATCCAACAACCCCCGAGAACTCTTCAGCCGCAAACGACATTGTGCTATCTTCTCTAACCAACCGCCTCTGTTTCAGCTTAGCTATAGCCTGTGAAACCTCCCCGATTGAAGGCCGTTTTCTTGGTGTCTTATGCAAGCATCTGTGTGCTATTCTTGCCAAGCTTCTTGCATCTTCGGGATCACACTCACCAACAAGCTCCTTGTCGAGAATTTCATCGATCCCATCTGAGCTCATTGCCGCCTTTTGAATTTAAAAAGAAAAGTTAACAGTATTTACATACCAGGAAATGTTCAAAAACTAGAGTTGCCAGTTTTGATCAATCTACCCAAGTTTGGAAGGGTCAGAATTCAGATAATGGATCAAGAGTATATTCAAATGCTTACAACTTCCTAAATTATTTTACTAGTAAAAAATATTATTTTAATGGTTAACCGTAAGAATATAGTTAAAAATCATTATATGTTCTCAACCTGCATCATGCATTTGTTTTATAACATGAACTCATTTTGACCCATTACCTAGTAACCCAACTTGTTTGACCCACTCATTTTTTGCAGTTCTACCTAAAACTATGACATGATTCAGGAATAGATGGTATTAACTTACTAGATTGACATACTCTATGAGATTTTGCTGTGGGTGAATGGCTGTAATGAGTTCAAATAAGATGATCCCGAAACTGTAGATGTCGCTTTTCATTGTGAACTTGTTTGTGGATATATATACAGGATCAATGTACCCGTATGTACCTTTAAGGCCCGAATTTCTACCATCGTAAACCTCTTCTTTCGATAGACCAAAATCAGCAACCTGTTTAGTAGGATGTTTTTCAAGTCAAATACATGTCATTTTCACAATGATGCAAAAAAAAAAAAGGAAAATCAAACAAATGACTTAAACATAATCTTTACCTTGGCTCTCATTAAGTGGTCTAGCAATATATTTGCAGACTTCAAGTCTCGATGTATGACAGGAGGAACTGCCTGCTCAGTGAATATATGCATGTAACATAAGTGCCCCATTTAAACCCACAAAAGAGGAGAAAAAAAGGGGAGAGAAAGCCGAACCCCATCGTGAAGATACTCTATTCCATGTGATATATCGAGGGCAATTTGAAGTCTTTCTTGCCAATTCAATGCATGTTTTTCTTCGTCTACGAGTCATTTTAGAACATGAAAAGTTCATAATTTAGTACGAAATGAATAGATGATGTAGAAATTAGAATAATGCATCCAATTTCTTTTCGTTTTTTGGCCATTTTCAAGCCCAATGAGTAAAAGCAAGAAGAGAGGAGTAGTTTAACATACTATATAGAAAAGTTGCCAAGCTTCCGTTACTCATGTATTCATATATTAGCATGCGTTGTCCTTTATCTACGCAATACCCGACTAGATTTACCAAGTTTCTGTGGTGCAACCTTCCCAGGAGAGATACCTGCAACAAGACTATCCTTAATTGTACCCAAGTATACAAAATATAATAACAGTACCAGTCCACAGAGATGTGACCTTTTCTTTACAAACAAAACATATATTATACACAGATCTAGAAAGTGATTGAGCTAGGGGACTAAAAGGTGCAGTCACTCCAGTTTATAGTTACTGATGTGTTCCAAAAAGATCTTAGAAAATTATGATTTAAATTATCCCCCCCACCCACCCACCACAAAACACACACACTAATTCTGTGAAGTTCAGCTGTCCTTCATATATTTTGTAGCTTCACTACAGAATGCAAATGATTCAAGCATGCTGGTAAACAGCTTGACAAGCTCACGCCAAAACCAAGCTGGCCTATTTGACTATTGGAGCCTGAGGCCATTTGGTGAGCCTAAACGAGCCACGCTTACCACACCTATACCAGCCATGTACTAGTGTGTGTTATACACTTTGGAGTTTGATCTTAGCCCACTCAGTCGACCATCCGAGCCCAAGCCCAAGTTCCCTAATATGGCTCAGGCTCCCTTATTTAGTGACACTGGAAGGGCCAAGCATACCAAGCCTATACCGCAAAGTTCGTGCCTTAGTGGTATAGTAGTTTTTATCCTCTTGGCCTTCTTGCAAACTTTTAGGCAATTTTATTTTCAGGAGGTCCAATTTGTAGAATTTTTTTAAGGTTCAACTTCATTTTACTATCAACCATAAATTGCATACACAAAGAGCCTGTATTTTATGAGCTAAAGCCAAGGCTCGAGTTTTTGCTGAGCCGAAAACTGAGTCTTAGGCTTTCAATGAGCCGAAACTGAGTCATATTAAGCTCCGCTCAGCTCAAATACTCTCTTGCTTCACCATCCATCCCAGCTGAACCATGAAGGGTAGTCGGATTTTGTGTCCAATAGGGTTACACAGGGGATCTATATACAAAGGTTGACACTACACATACATGAGTTCTTGACTACAATAATTACATTTAATACATAACTAGTCTAATATACCCCCCGCAAGCTAAGGACAAGGAACATCATGCAACTTGGATCATAAAGAGAGATATATTGGAGTTGGCAACGAATTTATGAAGATATCACTATTCACCAAATTGATCATAAATAAACTTCAACCTGCTTTGCCCGGCATGGAAGATAGAAGAAAGGCAAAGCTTGTGGGAGCTGTGACTCATTTCTCAGTTGTGGTAAAAGTGGCAATTAAAGGCATAGTCATGATGAAAGTTAAAATCTGATCCGGTTTGGAGCTGTTCATAAAGTTTGAAAGTTGGCCGACGGCAACAGATCCGTATCACTGAGTGATTCAGGTCGGTTTTGTCCAATAGAGACGGTGATGTAGTCAATGAAGGAAAACACAACATAAAAGAACGGAATTATGACCGGAAATCTATTTTTCGAGAAGATCTTGTGATGGCATGTGAGCGAGATTTGCGGGTGATCTTCGGGACATGGGTTTTCCTGTTAATGTGATCCTAATGATGGTATCTTTTTGGTGGTTGTTGTTCAGATTACCAAGTTCAACCATAAAGGTAGTTGTAGATTGACTGTGTTAGGATATGGTTGAGACTTGAGAGGCTCTATATATAGAGTTTGATATTAATTATAGATACCTTCGTGACATTGATAATTATAGTTATATACATAACTTGCCTAATAATCCCAAATCAAAAGGTGATTGCTTTTATGAAAATTCACATATGATCAATAGGAAATTAACAAAGTGACTCTTCATATACTCCTCTAAAAGGAGTGTAGTTTACGAACAACACATTTATCTTACAAAAACTCCCTATATAAGCCATATTTTTCAAACTCTATGGATACCTTATGTAGCTCATTTTGTTAAACATATTTCACAATGCGGACTTCCTAGACCTGCTTCATGAAATTAACAACTTTCCTAGCAAAATACAAGGAATATGAAACACTTAAATATCACTATTTAGTCAACATAATGTAAATTAAACTATTCTGATTAGGTGAACATGTGGTTGTTTAGGTCTTTCATTTTTAGATCCTGCAATGGGCATAAAGGTAATTCGAGAAGTTCCAAAGACTCGGCTATTACCTCAGTTTGAAATTCTATCTCCCCTTGTTTGGAATCCGAAGCAAGAGCCTTCACAGCAACAACTTCACCAGCAGGCATTATTGCCTTGTATACTGGACCAAAAGACCCTTGTCCCAAAATGGTTGTAAAGTTTCTGGTAGCTTTTTGTATATCCCTGAAAAAGTTAGCGGCTTAAACCAAATGCGTTTTTCAGCAACATTTTTAGTAATGATATCTTCATAGCAGAATTGATGCCCATTTCTGATCTTTATTTTTTCTTAAGCAAATTTCCTTTCTTTCTACAAGTGGTTAACTTTTTAGCTTTTTTGTTTCAAACCAACCACCATTCCTATGAAACATCAAAAGCTTCAAAAACATTTAGTTTGTAAGAATAACTAACTTTTAAACACAATCTGGAAATGTAAATGCAAAAAATAAATAAATAAATAAATAAATAACTACTTCACATTATTATCTAATTTTTTACATTTTTTCAAGGAAAATTGGATTTTAATAATCCAAACTATGACCCATTGGCCGAAGATAATCCAAACTATCAGTTTGGCTAACAACAGTCCCAACTTTCATTTTCGTTATCAGGAGCAATCCCATTAGCATAATCATCATACATTTACACTTAATTTTGGCTCGTAATGATGGATCTGAACAAAATAAGGAAGCATAAAAGCAAAAACAAACGAAAAACAAGTGTAAATCATGTGTTAATGTATGATGTTTCAGGACTAAGACTACTCCTAATAACGAAAATAGAATTTGGGACTGTTGTTGGCCAAACTGATAGTTTGGATTATTATCGGCCAATATGTCATAGTTTGGATTATTAAAATCCAATTTTCCTTTTTTCAAAGTGAAACATGTTTCTTTTTTGCAATTTTTTTTTTCCAAGAATGATCTGCTTGCAACAAAAGGCCAAGTATGATCGATCCAGAAGTTCAATAACTCTTATTTTTGGGATAGATAGGGGGATCATAATTTCCCAAATATAACATACTAAAAGCTTGTAAAACAACATACTTGTAAGAGTATCTTGGTAATCCAGATGCTGAAACTATATCTTCTTTGCTGTTTTTGTTCCATTTCGAGCGGGGGGAATTTTTTGCAGGATAGGTTACAACTTTAACAGTCACAGAGTTTGGGAAAGATTCACTCAAGATGTTACTTGTATCTACACCATTTTCACGTATAGGCAGCGTTGATGCACCGTGATCAATTGCACACTTTCTGAGATGAGCCCGCCTTTTGTACCATCTAATGCCAAAGAATGCAAGTGATGCTAGAAAAATGCCAACCGCCACACCAACACACACTCCAATGATCACTAAATCAGCTTTATGCATGTTTTTTATCTCTTTGTATCATCAAAGATAACATCTTGCAGGAAACTTCAGGTTCTAAATGTCATCAAAAGGTGTAAAACTCAAATTTTCTCTTAACCCCTGTCAAAAAAATATAACGAGACAAGAAAACATGTTTAGCCTCCATAAAATGATTATTGTGAATCAAGTATCAAATAATTAGCTACAATAAAGTGATTTAGGTTATGATTACTTGGTTAGTTAGATAAGTGTCCCCTTTTACACTAGAAACCCAATTTGGTTGTATCAACTTCTTACCTACTCCTCAAGACTATATTATTTTGACATTGTATATTCATACATTCAAATGAGTCAGGATCTCTCTCGGAGCAGCCTCTTTATTTCATAGGATAGAGATAAGGTTTGCCCTCATCTTAGCTTTCCTGGACCCTACTGTCTAAGTGGGATAGTGGGATTATGCTTGGCATGTTTGTTTGTTTGTTTTTATAGTCGTGCATTCAAAATTAACATAGGATTTGTCAAACAACACAAGACTACTATTGCCAAATCTTCCACACATCCAAACACCTTATAACCAAATCATTTACAAATAAAGAAGATGGAACAAGCAACATGATGATGATCACAAATGGGTTCATGGAAACATCACTAGATTCAAAATCATATCACCAAAAGGGGTACTGGGGTTGGAAAGAGAACCCTTATATCCAAATTATTTACAAATAAAGAAGATAGAACAAGCAACATGATGATGATAACACAATGGTATACAATGTAATAAAATAAAAAAATAAAAAATATTGGGTTTATGCAAACATCACTGGATTCAAAATCTTAGCAACAAAAGGGGTATCTGGGGGTGGGAAAGATAACCCTAACTCAAATCCAATATGGGTATCCAATTCAGTTAATAGGAAATCGACAGAATTAAAAAGAGATCATATGAAGGTTGACCAGAAGAAATTAAAAAGTCAAAACACCCAAGTTTCCTGAGGCTTATTACTGTATTACATGATGATTCGTGATCCCTTTACCCAACATATCATCGAACTGAATCTGGTTACTGCTAAAGCAGAATCAATAATTTATGAACTCACAAACAAAAACAATCAATTTCTACAAATCGAGTACAGAACATCAAAATTAACGAACAGAAAATGATGAAGAATGGAAGGATCTTGACCTTTTTCTTTATCAAGTGAGAGAGATCCGGCGAACTGTGGAGAAAGTTGATGAAGAAACAAGACCGAGTCGAGTGGTTTATGATGGAAAGATGAGTTAGAAAGGTTTACCAACTGCCAAGATTAGGACAATTTGAAATTGTCAAATCGGATTTGTGGAAAATTGATTCAACTAAATGCTGCTTGCAGTATTGTATTGGCCATTGGGCGTACAAACTGTGAATTCAACTGAAGAATGTATGGTTTTCAACTAATGTGTGTGGGTTGATTTCTCGTCATTTATGTCAAACAACTCAAACTAGACTAGATTAGCTTCTCGTGCGTTGGTGGGGTAACTTTGACATATAAAACTGTCACATTATATAACGGTATGGTATGTAAAGAAAACGAAATTAAAATATATGTATCAAAACGCTTCAGATCAAAAACTATGTTACACTACTTTATCTAAGAAAATCTATGTATACCGACTACAACACCAAAAAAAAAACACCAACTCATTTACGACGCTAAAACGACTCATTCGCATATACTTTTGACTCCGTTACAACGTTAAAAAGTTAGATCCGAATGCTCAAATTGTTAAGCCTCTGACTTAAAAGTTATGTTACACGATTGTACACATTACACCACAAATTTATGTACTAAAGTCGTTGCGTTCGGATACAAAAACAAAAAAAAACGTCCAAGAATTGGTAATTTAACAGAATAAGCCCAATTTTTCTTTCTTATTTTACTATAGCTATTGTAGCGTGTGGGTGGAGGGTGGGGGGGGGGGGGGTGGAGAAAACAAATTGCAAAAAAAAACTCCCTGAAGGGCAAAATGATAAATAACTATAACTTTGTCAAATGGCAAAATCGTAAATAAATCAAACATTGTCCAATGGCAAAATCATTTATAACTTGCAATGGCGAAATCGTAAATTACTTACAATGACAAAATCATAAATAATTCAAACTTTGTCTAATGGCAAAATCATAAATAACTTGCAATGACAAAATCATAAATAACTCAAACTCTGTCTTTGTTATAAGTAGAATATCTAATCTTAATTTGCCTCTTTAGTTGTAAAGGGTGCGGTGTTGGGCACCTTGCTATGAGGATGATACGATACCAAAGCTATACACCTACCCAATTAGCCAAGCAACCCAAGTTAAGGATTGGGGCTTTAAAATTTTAGGGCCTCCATTTTAAAAAACTGATCCAAATAACGTATTATACCGTATATACATTTTACAACTTTATTGTACAACTTTTAAAGCATAATGTATAAGCTTTATGCATATGGTACCAACACCTAAAGCACAACGTGAGTTGTACATTGCTTTTGATTGTGTCTGCCAAATTCATGGTTGTGTGGTTGTGATGGCAGCATATCCTATCCATATATGTGGCCTATATTTGTTTCTTCCTCTCTCTTGCAATGGAACGATAGTCGGTTCAAAAGAAAAAGCATGGGCGGAACCACCACTGCCATCACCTTGCAACACAGGGTAAAGCCCTAATTTCATCTTTCGCATACATACTTCTCTCTCAACAACGCGCTACCTAAAATCGACGTACGATTGAAGATGTAAATCAGATTACAAGATATTAGGGCAAATCAAAATTCCGATCGGCTCACAAGTGCGATTAAAGATCTTAAAAGGTCACAAGTTTTCGAAAGGTGAGTGATATTTCGGACTCAAAAATAGGTTTACATTTGATTGCTTTCATTTTGTTGATATGATGAAGGCCTCTTATTATTTTTTTTCTACTTGATATTTCGGTAGGACCATAATTTGTGTTGTTATGTGATGCTCACTTATTAGTGTTTCCATTATAGTTGAACCATATCTTTGATAGGTGTTTATTTACAGTTGAATAGGTGAGGGCATTCGAGCCCACAAATCGTCTTCTTCCTTACGCTGCCTCACGAAAATCAATAGATTTTCCTGTTTGGGTACTCACCGGAAGAATTTTCACTGTCGTTGTGCATGTAATAACTCTTGAAATCCTAATTTTTCACAAGGTTATCTTTCAAGGGTTTGTTAAACTATATTTCATTTGTTATCTTGCTCTAAGATTTTGTAACATCAGATGAATACTAATGAGATTGGCTCATTTCAAAGCTTGATGTAAGCTAATGTGTTTCAACTCATTCGTCTGACT
>JBCNJP010000025.1:71540083-71649197 GCA_039602395.1 Deinandra increscens subsp. villosa
GTAAACTCGAAGTCACCGTGATCGAAAACCTCTTGCCGAATCGAAAACCCTAAATTTTAGCTCTAAAATTTGATTTTGTGATCTAAAATTATAAATCCAAGTTTTGTTATTTGATAATCAACATGTTGTACCTTATATTTTAAATGTTAAAAGGAAGTAAAAACCATGATGTTTCATGCAAATCGTTCATGGTTATTACTTATATCAAAGAGGATTAAAATTAAAATTATGTTAGATAATTAGAAACCCTAAAATTATGTGATTATTTGTGATAATTGTGACATAATAAAAGGTTTTATTGCAAATTTGTTTTATGAAAATCGAAATTTGCTTAAATATCTATTGAAATATGATTTTGTTTATAAAATAAAATTTGTGTCCTAAAACTCAAAAGAAACACCGGCTCACCCATTTGAACACACTCTAAGAGAGGTATAAGTCGGGTCGCCATGCTTCCCTAAAGTGGGTAGGTTTTTAATTGCAAAAGTGCAAACCTCACCCCTACGCTTCTTTGTGTGTTGCAAATGGAGCTACCGAGCTCTTTTGACTTGGAAGACAAACTAAGAATTTTATAAACACATTATGTGATGAAGATGTGCATGAATCTTCACACATAACATTTTTGATCACACATCAAAATTGTTTTGACCCAAACCAAACTTAAGTCTTTGCCATCCACCTTGAAAAGGACACTTGTGGATGTCATCTTACTCATTGGTACACAATGGTAAAATGGCATTTACATGGCAAATTCCCACTCATTGGTACACAATGGTGGACAATTTGTGCGTTCTTAGTTGGACGACTTAAAGCGAGCTAGGCGGTGAGACCCTTGGCCCGTGGCAAAAGATGGGATGAAACATGACTACAAATTACTTGGTGCAAGATTCACAAGTGTTATTTGTAGGTCCCATAAAATCTAGGAATTGTACTTGGAGTACAATTATTGATCGTCACTTACCTTTTGAATGCATCATTTCTAGCAGATCAACTGATGAAATGATGGCATGTCAAATTGGATCCTAGCCTTAATAAGCTTAATTGTTTAAAATGTTTAAACATTGGGTAATTAAATTTATTAAGGAAAAGATTATCGAAAATACTGATTTTTGAACTTAATCTGTTTTGTAGATGGCAACAAACCCTCCTCAAAACAATGTTGGTCATGCTTTTCGTCAAATGTTTGAAAGAGAAAAGCTGAATGGATCTAACTTCAATGACTGGTATCGTCAACTGAGGATCGTCCTTAGAGTTGAACGGAGGACCGATGTCCTTGAAAATCATTGGCCGACCGAGCCAGCTGCTAATGCTACTGAGCAAGAGAAAGCGTTCTACAATGCTGAGTATAGCGGATACGATGAGGTTGCTTGCATGATGATCTCGAGTATGACTCCCGATCTTCAGAAGCAATACGAATTTCATACACCTTGTGATATGATCAAAGAGCTAAAGAAGATGTATGAAAAACAAGCTGGTGTTGAATTGTTCGACCTAGTCGTGGAACTCCACGACTTGAAGCTTGAAACTGGTAAATCGGTCAGTAGTCATGTGCTCAAGATGAAGAGCTACTTTGACAAATTGGAATCACTCAATTATGGGTATAATCAGGCTGTGGCAGTTGGCATGATCCTCAAATCTCTTACGAAGGATTATGAGGGTTTTGTGCGCAACTACAACATGCATAGTATGACTAAAACTATACCTGAGCTTCATGCTATGCTTGTCGAGTATGAAAAAATGATTCCTAAGAAGGCCACTGAAACACCCCAAGTTCTTATGATCAAAGGGGGAAAGATCCAAAAGGCTAAACGACCGCAAAAGGCGAAGGGCAAGAATGATGGTAAAGGAAAAGGCAAGGCAGTTGCGCTTGTTCCTAAAACCAAGCAAACCCCTCCGGCCGCAAAAGAGCATCCGGCTAAAGACCAGATCTGTCACCATTGTGGTGAAGTTGGACACTGGAAGAGGAACTGTCCTACCTATCTAGCTGAGTTGATGAAGAAGAGAAAGAGTACTAGCGGGGCTAGTACTTCAGGTATCTTCACAATTGAATTATTTTCCTTTTCTAAGAGTGATTCATGGGTGTATGACACTGGCTGTGGAACTCACATCTGTAATTCGTTACAGGGTCTTAGAAAGAGGAGGAAACTGAAGCCTGGAGCTTTGCAGTTGTACGTTGGGAAATGGTTTGCCAGCAGCTGTAGAAGCTATAGGAGAATATCATTTAATTCTGCCTTCTGGGTTATTCATTGTATTAGACAATTGTCATTATGCACCTTCTATCACTAGAGGTGTTATTTCTAGTTTCTTTGTTGAAAAACCAAGGATTTATTAATGCATTTAATAATATCGGTATTTCAGTTTCTAAAAATAATGTTCATTATTTTGATGCTATTCCTTGTGACGGCATTTATGAAATTGATATGCGTGGTTGTGTTTCAAATAATTCAATATACAATATTAGCAAACGAGCCAAAACTAGTTTGGACTCTACCTATCTTTGGCACTGTCGTCTTGCCCATGTTGGCAAAAACCGCATTGAAAGACTTCAACGTGAAGGGATCTTACAATCAAATGATGAATCATTTGATAAATGCGTTTCCTGTATCTCAGGAAAGATGACAAGAAAACCCTTTCCGAACAAGCCGCAAAGGGCTAAAGAACTACTTGGACTCATTCATACTGATGTTTGTGGCCCATTTAGACATGTGTCAAGAAAAGGTGCTAGCTACTTCGTGACTTTCACGGATGATTTCAGTCGTTATGGTTATGTTTACTTGCTTAAACATAAATATGAGTATTTGAAACATTCAAAGAGTTCAAGAACGAAGTAGAAAATCAACTCGGAAAGACCATCAAGATCCTTCGATCGGATCGTGGTGGAGAATACTTAAGCCAAGAGTTTAAGGATTATCTTAAAGCGTGTGGAATTGTCCAACAGCTTACTCCTCCTTACACTCCTCAGCATAATGGAGTCTCTGAGAGGAGGAATCGAACCTTACTAGAAATGGTGAGGTCGATGATGAACCTTACAACTCTCCCAATATCATTTTGGGATTTTGCTCTAGAAACCGATGTACGCGTTCTAAATATGGTTCCAACCAAGAAGGTTGAAAAGACACCGCATCAATTGTGGCATGGAGAAGTCCCTGTGTTGTCTTACTTAAGAGTCTGGGGATGTGAGGCACTTGTGAAGCGTGATACGCCTGACAAACTACAACCCAGGACTACTAAATGCATCTTCGTAGGATACCCAAAGGAAACAATGGGTTACTACTTTTACAATCCTTCTGAAAATACTGTTCGTGTTGCTCGATATGCTGAATTCTTTGAAAAGAATTTTATAGCTCAAGAGAACAGTGGGAGAATTGTAGAACTACTAGAAGATGTGTCACCTTCTGAAACAACTAGCAATCATCAACTTGGGGGGGGGGGGAATGTTCAAAGTGATGAACCTCAAGTCGATGATGTTGCGATTCCACTTCGGAGATCCGAAAGGATCGTACGTAATCTGGATAGATGGATTGGTCTAGTCGAATCCGAGGATAACGTATCAAGAGATCTCAATGAGCCTCCGAACTTCAAAGCTGCATTATCAGATCCGGAATCTGACAAATGGCTTGAAGCTGCGAACGTGGAAATGAAATCCATGAGAGATAATCAAGTTTGGAACTTGGTTGATCTTCCTCCTAACGCGAAGACCATTGGGAGTAAATGGATCTTCAAGAAGAAGACTGACATGGATGGAAATGTACACACCTATAAAGCTCGTCTCGTGGCGAAAGGTTATACTCAACGTTTTGGCGTTGACTATGATGAGACCTTTTCACCAGTAGCTGACATTAGAGCTATTAGGATTCTCTTAGCCATAGCAGCGTACTATGACTTTGAGATATGGCAAATGGATGTTAAGACTGCCTTCTTAAATGGTTACTTGGATGAAGAAGTCTATATGGATCAACCTGAAGGGTTTATTGATCCAGAACATCCCAACCAAGTATGCAAGCTTCAAAGGTCCATTTATGGACTAAAGCAAGCATCGAGGAGTTGGAATAAACGGTTTGATGAAGAAATCAGAAAGTTTGGTTTCGTTCAGAATCTCGATGAGCCATGTGTATATCGCAAAGCTAGTGGGAGTAATGTTACTTTCCTTGTCTTATATGTAGATGACATATTGATTATAGGAAAACACATTCCAATGTTGCAAGATGTAAAATCCCATCTTGAAAAGTGTTTTGCCATGAAAGACTTGGGAGAAGCAGCATTCATTCTCGGAATCAAGATCTATAGAGATAGAACTAAGCGGTTGATTGGACTAAGTCAAAGTGCTTATATTGATAAGATCTTGAAGCGATTCAAGATGGAGAATTCCAAGCGTGGTATAGTACCTATGCAGGAAGGACTTGGTCTATCGGTCAAACAAGGTGCTTCTACACCTGATGAGTTGAAGCGTATGCAGAGAGTACCTTATGCTTCGGCTGTAGGCTCTATAATGTATGCGGTGAGATGCACTAGACCTGATATAGCGTTTGCGCAAAATATCGTTAGCCGATTTCAACAGAATCCAGGTGAAAGTCACTGGACTGCTGTTAAGACCATTCTCAAGTACCTACGGGCTACTAGAGATTTGTTTTTGGTATATGGGGGAAATCCAGATCAAGAGCTCAAAGTGACCGGATACTGCGATGCTGGATTTCAGACTTATAGAGATGACACGAAGTCTCAGTCTGGGTACGTCTTCGTTCTGAATGGAGGCGCTGTGGATTGGAAAAGCAAGAAACAAACCACAGTTGCTATGTCTGCAACAAAGTCTGAGTACATTGCTGCTTCGGAAGCTGTAATGGAGGCAGTCTGGATAAGGAAGTTTATTTGTGGGCTTGATGTGATCCCTACAAGTAACTTGCCTATTGATATGTACTGTGATAATACTGGTGCATTAATCATTTCCAAAGAACCTGGAGTTCGGAAGGGCGTCAGACACTATGCCAGGAGATATCACTATGTTCGTGAGCAGATCGAACTAGGTGAAATCAGATTACTCAAAGTTCACACAGATATTAACTTAGCTGATTCTTTCACGAAAGCTTTGTCGAGGCCGAAGCTTGAAAGGCATGCCGAGGGCATGGGACTTATATTAGGTAGTTAAATCATGTATGTCTGATGTTCTGTATTTGGATAAGGGATGTTAAACAATTTCTATTTATATAATGAAATAAAGTACTTGATATGTTTGATTTCATTTAATAGAAAATTGTGTCCTATATTTGCATGTTTAATCCTTGAGTACTTGTCAAGTATTCTAAATTGTCCATTGTCGATTAACTATATGGGAATATAGTTAAACTAAGACAAATCTGAGTGATTGGTAATATTCTTGGAATATATAATGGATGGTCCCACCAAACTCACATGGTATTCATAAGATGCATATCGGACTACCCCACTAACGAATTGTCACTTTATGGATCGTCGGCATTGAGTGAAATTCGGAAATGGTTGCTTTATTTATCCTTAGACTTGAGATATAAGCAGGTCATGCATGTATGGATTGCACCTACTTGATATAGTTCTAACTATCCTGAATAAGGTAGTACAAAAGGGCTATTTTCAGTAAGTGTAGTGAAGTATGTGACTGGACACGTGTAGTCAAGAGGATTTGTTCCTTTAGCTTAAAAGTTGAAGCAGATACCACTGGGCCCCTCATTAGGACTAATTAAGATGTTTGCATGGCCATGCCCAAATGAAATCCAGATGTGTCTCGATTTTGAATTTGGTAATCTTTAATTAGTTATTGAATGAGAATCAAAATCGTTAAAGTATGAAATGACTTGATCCATATTCATATTTAACAACGGCATCGGTAACAAAGGGATAGTAAATGACTGTACCATTTAAATACACTTTGAGAAACTGTACTTAAATATTTCCGGGAGCATTGGCGTGTTGCTAGACGCTAACCAATATTATTACCTTTATTACTACGAGCTCAAGTGGGAGCTGTAGAGATATGATCACGTATTAATAAGCGTATGTCCGGAAAGTATATAAGCCTACGGGGTTACACGTCTCGACACTAATGTATTTGTATTAATTAATTAGTTAATTAATACTTATCACGAACATTTAACGAGAAGTCGTTAAGAACTAATAGTTAATTGTTAACAGGGGTGTTAGTTGTAAATTAAAGAGAATTGTAATTGGATTACAATTAGGAAAAGGCTTGGGATAGGCCTTAGGGCCGAAATTTCGTGAAGCCCTATCCCAATCCCTAACTTGTTCATCAAGTTCCTAAACCCTATAAATAAACCTTATGGGTTTAAGGTTTATGCTGCGGATTTTATCTGATAAAAGTGCAAACCCTACTCTCTCTCTCTTTTCCTCTCTAATTTTCGGCAAACAAGAAAGAACCCTAGGGGTTTCGATTTCTTGTGTGGTTCGACCAAGCCTACATCACCAAGAAGATTTCGTGATCGAGTACTAGCATACGTACATCGGTGTGTCGTGTGTGCGAACATAGAGTGATTTACTTCAAATCCTAAAGGTTCTTCTCTTGCCGAGCTAAAAAGGTACACGTTCTTTAATCGGTTAGTTAGATTAATTCATGGGATTAATTCCGCTGTGTGCTCGTGTTTAAAGTGATAATTTGTTATATAACCCAACAACGCCCTGTATACATACACCAACGGTAAATTGGGGAATGTCCACTTGTTGCAGTATATGAAGACCTTATCACTGTTTACTAATAATCTTAAGTCACTTGGGTATTTAACTAAGGGCGGGTAGTAATACAAGGGAGTTAAGAGGTAGTGTTGCTCAATGGGATTAGAGACCACTACAAATAGAAAGGAGGAAAAAGGCTACTGACCGTTATAGGTAATACTCTAGAAGGGTAAACTCGGCAGTTAGCAAATAGGGGGAAACGGGGCAACTGTCCGTTATAGGGAATACTCTAGAAGGGTAAACTCGGCTGCTAGCAAATAGGGGGAAATGGGGCAACTGTCCGTTACAGGGAATGCCCTAGAAGGGTAAACTCGGCAGTTAGCAAATAAGGGAAAGCGGGGCAACGGACCGTTATAGGGAATACCCTACAGGGGTAAACTCGGCAGTCGGCAAAGATGGTTTCTCTGCTTATACAATTAGCAGGGTTTACACTGGTAATAAATGTTAGGGTTGTAGGAAGGGATAGCGGGATAAATGGTTTTATAAGGGGTGTTTCCTGTTAAGGAATATTACGTGTTGTATAATTGTGATATATATATTATACTTGATAAATATATGTGAAAAAGGGATCTTGCAGGTCCAAGGGTTTTAAACCTCACACCGAGGTAAAGCTTTTTTAAAATATAGAACTCACCAGCGTAAGCTGACCTTTTCCAAAAATGTATGTATGTCAGGTCAGGGTGAGGCTTCGACTAGTTATGAGAAGGCCCTGGTGATAAGGGATTAGACGGGCAAGCTATCGGACGGAAGGAAGGTGTTGTCAAGCTGGCATAGTTATAGCAATAAAACGTAGTGACAGTTAGTATCTCCTTATGTAAATTATCTCTTACTTTGTAGTACTTGGCAAATAAATAAAAGTTTAAAATTTCCGCTGCTTAGTTATCTCTGTTGATACCTTGTGTTCATGAGTAAATCCGATTCGTGACCCCTTTCTAGAGCTAAGTCTGGGAGTGGGCGTCACATATATAGAGGTAAAAGATAATTTTAGAACAATATAGATTAGAGTACATTGTACATGAACAACATTAAAAAATGATCTAACTCAATTTAGTGAGTTCTAACTTAACCAAACGGCCGGGTCGAGTTGGAATGAAGTTAATAGACTCGTGTTCTTTTTGGGTGTATAAGCATGATCGAATGGATGCCTATAGTGTTGGAAAAATAAGAAAAATAAAAATGATTCTTTTATTAAATTTATTAATTTTAGACACAAATAATTATTCTTATATGTTATATAATTAATTATTTTCGAATTGGGTTCTATATACGAGAGTATCACAATGAATCAAACGGTGTCTAAAATAGAGCTAAGATAAATGAAATATCAAGGCTTAAAGTTGAATGACGGAACTATTAAAGGATATCAAATTGATTAAATTTAAGTGAAACCCATCCCACAAACCATTGAGTGATTTTGTGACGATCAGGAAAATCTTAGGTCAAAGCTTAACTTTGACACACATTTAGTTGAAGCACTTTCACTTTTGACTTCATTTCACACAAATTAGGTCATTATATGAATTTTATGTCCGGTTCACACAGTTCACCACTGTCGGTTAAAATTCAGTTCACATCCAAGTCACCCCATAAATTGATAACTAATGATATTGAATTTATATATCCACGAAAAACGGATGGAATGGTTTCACAAATTACAAAATTATAACGGATTTACGATTTATGATTTTGTGTAAGTTTTGTCATAAATGGCACGATATGTTTAATTTTTTTTCACGTCCACGTTTTCACTCGGTTTAATTATATAAGTATTTATTTATTTTAAACAGCTACAAATCTCATGATTTACCTAAATCGTAAACTCACCCGAGAACGCGTCGCAACCGAAAACCTAACCCACCCGAGAATACACAACCTAGCCCATAAACCCCCCACCTGACCAGGAACCGATCCCCTTCCCTCCCTCTTTGCGGTTTGCTAGACTTCCCTTCTGAACCCCATTTGAAAATTCCCAACTCCTAAATAAACTCAAAACATCACCCACACTCCACCCCTTATGGCCACCATACTATCATCATCATCCCTCTTGCCATCATAAGCCACCACCCAAGTCATTCAACCAGCCCCCCCCCCCCCCCCCCACCTCTCACTCCTTTACTCCCTATATTTAAACACAATCAACCACACTTGAACTCTTTCACTACACTCTCACAACTCACAAACACCCTCACTCTTTCTAGCTCTAGGCCGACACCACCATCACCACCCGACCTTCGTTCGACCACCGTGAGACACCGCTAACAAATGCTAGCATTCGGCGAGCAACACCTCTTTCGAGCTTTCTTCAGTCACGGTTCAAGCCCCTCATCTCGCTACCCTTCATGAGCATCCTAAAACCTCAGTTTACTTGTTTTATTATGTATATAGCAACTTTCAACTAACTCCTCTGACTTTGTAACATCCCCTAATAGGATTTTGATAACAATAAGCTTAGTATTCTTAGAATTTTGTATCATTATTATTATTTTTTTGAACGGCGATATATATTAAAAAACCAAAAGAGAAAAAACTAACTCAACGTGAGTTAGAAAAAGTACTAATTACATCGAAAGGAAAGGATTGAGAATCCACTCATCCCAAGCGATAGTAGCTTTATTATTCCTATTAACAAACCAAACATATGAATAGAAAACGATGTTATCAAATAGTTCGCCGTTGAGCTTTATTTGGTTGAAAGATATTCATGTTCCGGGCTCTCCAAACAATCCACCAAAAAGTGTAAATAACCAAGAGAATCAAATCTTTCTTCAACCGCGATAATCGACTATCTTCAACCGAATTCAAAATCCCTAATGGCGTATCTGGAAATAAGAAATCCACCTCAAGCCAAGCCGAAATACGATCATAAATTTTGGAGATCACATTGCAACTACCAAACAGATGCCTCACCGACTCTACGTTAAATGAACAGAGGGGACAAGAAATAATGGGAATATCCACCCCCCTATATGATAAGTTGAGGCGGGTAGGTAATCGATCTAAAAGAAGTCTCCATACATGAATGTTAACTTTTTTAGGCACATACCTTAGCCATTTGGTCTCAAAGTCGCCAACCGGAAGATAAAAAAGATCGATCCTATTGCGAATAGCTTTGACTGAGAAACATGAATCGCCATATAAATTCCAAATCCACGAGTCACGAGAATCCGACAAGATGGTGTTGTTAAGTAAACCCAAAAGATCGTCAAACTGTTGTTGCTCTATGCCCCCCCCCCCTAACCGATCGTCGCCAAAACCAAGACCAACCCAGACCATCCCGATAATTAACAATCATACCACTCTTATTCATTGAGAGAGCGAATAACCGAGGAAACAAGATGTTAAGGGTTCGGTCGCTAGCCCAAGTATCATTCGAAAAACTTGTAGTATCCCCTATCCCCACCTTTTTTCGAATAGAATTAACCGGCAAAAAATCTTTCTCATGAGCATGATGAATAGCGCTAACAATGCGGTTCCAAACGCTAGACTTATTGCCAAATCTCGAAGTCCCAAATTTGTCACCATGAATTGCCCGAATAAGCTTGACCCAAAGACAATTTTCATTAGAAAAAAATCTCCATTTCCATTTGTAGAGAAGAGCCAAATTCATCCCGAATAAGCTCCCAAACCCGAGGCCACCATGCTCTTTGCTGGCAAGAACTAAAGACCATTTGACCCATCTAGAGCACTTCACATTAACATCCGCACCCCAAAAGAAATTAGCTCTTATAGATTCCAATAACTTATTCACTTTCTGCGGAAGCCAAAAAAGCGAAAAATAATAAGAACCCAAAGAACCCAAAACCGAAGTCACTAAAGTAGCACGGCCACCGATAGAGAGCAGATTTTTCTTCCAAGTACACGATCTCTTTTTGAAACGGTTAGTGATAGGATCCCAACTAGCAATGCACGACATATTAGCACCAACCGGAAGACCCAAATAAGTAACCGGAAGACACTTTGATTTGCACCCAACTGTGTTTGCATACATCGAGACGTCGGCTGAACTAACACCAATTCCATAAATCGAAGAGTTTTGCAAATTAATTGATAAACCAGAGGCAAGGAAAAAACAACGAAGAAGTTCAACAATGTTACGCATATTCTCTATAGACCAATGTCCCACAAAAATTGTATCATCGACATAGAAAAAATGTGAAATATGAATATTTTAAAAGCGGATACCTTTGAAAAAAAAAACCGGCTTCAATGACATCCTCAATAAAAACGTGTAAACCCTCCATAATAAGAAAAAACAAAATTGGCGACATCGGGTCACCTTGACGTAAACCTCTCCCAAGTTTGAATTCCGAAGAAGGGCTGCCGTTAACCAAAACTGAGGATTTGATCGAAGTTAAACGAGCACGAATCCATCCATGCCATTTATTTCCAAAACCCATGAAATCCAACATCGAATCCAAATAATCCCAAGAGACCGAATCATAAGTTTTCGCGAAATCAATCTTAAAAAGAAGAAGCTTTTTCTTTTTAAATTTGTACCAATCAATGATCTCATTAAGCATGAGTGGTCCATCTAAAATTTGTCTCCCTTTTATAAAAGTGGATTGTTCAGGACTAATCACACGTTCAATAACATGGGCCAAACGATTTGCCAAGATTTTGGTGATGATCTTGTATTGGACCCCAATTAAACTAATTGGACGATAGTCAGTGATTAACAATGGACTCTGAATCTTGGGGAGGAGCGTGATAAAAGATGCATTGCACCCATTCGGAATATGGGAAGTCTCGAAAAATTCATTCACAAAACCTACTATATCATCTTTAAGTACATCCCAAAAGTGTTTAATAGAACCAAAAGAGAAACCGTCCGGACCCGGGGCTTTTTCCGAACCGCACGACCAAATGGCGTCCTTAATCTCGACAATAGTGGGACTAACTTCGATGCTTTCCCAGACCACGTCTCCGAGAGACTTAAATCTATTACTTTTCGTAACGAGTTTGAAATCATTACCTTTCCTGAATTTATTATCAAAAAACTTCACGAACTCTTCTTTAATTTCATTTAGTTTATCAATCCACACACCATCAACTTTAATCCCTTTAATAGAAGTTTGTCGACGTTTATAATTGATGACCCCGTGAAAGAATTTAGAATTCTCATCTCCTTCAATGCCCCATTTAATCTTGGCTTTTTGAGCAAAATCCTCCAAAATTCGCTTTTCCGCATCGTTAAGTTTTTTCAACAACTCACGACGTTGACCACCCAAAGTACTAGAAATAACACCCGAATCGAAAAAATTATCAATAGCAATAATTTCCTTCTTGATCGACGAAATCACATCATTAGGGTTCGGACAAGTTTTCCACCATTCTTTTATCTTCACTTTGAGGAATTTGAGCTTGTTTTTGAAAATTTCAAACCTAGTAGCGCCAACCGGAGCCTCAGCCCAACAACTTTTAACCAAGGAGTCGAGATCCGGAGTAGATAGCCAAGAATTATAGAACTTAAAGGGGCTCGGACCAAAATCAACCAACGATTGCCGTAACAAAATGGATCTATGATCCACAATTGATTTCTCAAGAGCAATAGCTTCCACATGATGCACCAACTCAAGAAAATCTGGAGATACTAAGAAACGATCTAACTTGCTAGCATTTCGACATTTGGCATCCACACGAGTATATATTTGAATAAAATTTATTCAAAATATGACAATATATATTTGAATGTGGTATTTTTATTTAAATTCAAGTATTTAAAATCAAGTTGGGTTGAATATAATATATTTTTATTATTTTTATCTTAAAGATGCTTTAGCGTTTTTTAAAGCTTATTTTAACGATGTAACTTTCTATTGATTTCTAAAAATATTGTTACGACCCGAGTCACGACAACTTCATACGTCTCCCTTTATATACTTAACCATGTCGGTGTTACCGCCACAACATACTATTACTAAATCTAGTTATTGTAACACCCAATACTTATAATGCGGAAAATACACCTTTGAAAATTGGTCCCAGAAAATTTCGCCAGCTAAAACAATGTTTTGACTAAAAAGGTTTAACGATGGTCATCCCAAAACTACGTTTGGGTGAGAATACAACCCCTTTTAGAACATGCAAGTTAATTAAACAACATCATCAATTAAATTTTAACACATGCTCCTATTGGTGTTCGGTTCTCCAAAAGCTTCACCCGATCGTGACCCACTAGCGACCCATTCCTTTCCTGTCACAAATACCAGTAACACATTAGTATTGGTGACAAAAACAATCAACAACCCAACCTACCCTTCCAAAAAGGGGAATAACAAAAAAAGTTCTAGTCTCAGGTCCATCACGTATCGCGAAGGATCTCTCGCACCACGCTAGAGATCCAAGCGTATCGCTTGCAGCTTCATCACTTCCAAGCGATACGCTTGGAAGAGAATTTCCAGGGATCCTGACAGAATTTGCCAGTTTGTCATACTTAGTTAAATTTTTGGGCATTTTCAGTTTGTGCTGCAAAAATACCCATTCATTCCCATTCTTTTGGCCATACGTGAACTACGATATCAATCAAACAATTAATCATTTATTTCATTTATTTCTATGGATTCAACGTATGGTATTCAATATTACGAATTCCCAACCCGTTGACCCATTTCACCATCATACATCCTTAAAAAGGCCAACTATTACTTCACCTCTTATTCTCGTCTCAAAATAACATTTACCACATTCCATGTTAGCTTACTAAGTATTCATAGCATGGATAAGATAAAACATAATCAAGTCACACCTACTTGCATATCAACCCTCAATATACTATTGGGTTTACCATTATTCCTTCTTAACATAAACACATATCACACTTGTTGCATTCTTTCACCCGAAGGTGCCACTTAGAGTATAAGAACTCATACATTTCTATAAACACACTTTGATTCATCCACCTTAACCCAACCGGGCTTTCAACATACTATATAAACACATACTTTGGTTTATCTACTTAACAAAACACGGGTCATAAAACATTCTTTATTTAATCGCATACATTGATTTATGTATCTTAACCCAAAACGGGTCATAAAACATACTTTATTTAATCATATACTTTGTTTATCATCTTACCCCAGACGAGTCTTATTACACATTTTGTGTAACACATATTGGTGTTACACATCTTTACCCGAACGGGTCATATTACACACTTTTTTAACACAATTTAGTGTTGTTCGTCATTACCCAAACGGGTCATATTGCATACTTTGTTTAACATACATTTGTGTTACTCATTCTTACCCAAACGGGTCATAAAACATACACTATATAAACATGTTTTAGTCTATCCATCTTACCCAAATGGGTCATAAAATATACTTTATATAAACACATTTTGGTTTACCCTCTTACCCAAACGGGTTATAAAACATACTTTATATAAACACATTTTGGTTTATCCTTCTTAATAGACTATATTGTACGATTTGTATTATTGTATTAGTCTAGTTATGTCCATATTGTATAGGGACTGTATCTGTAATTTATTCTCCTATATTAGGAGTCCTTGTGGTATGCAATATTCACTTTGGAAATCTTGATTCACTTTCCTTCATGGTATCATCCCTCTGATCCTGCAAACCCTAGGGTTCTCCCTGCCGTCTCCCCTCCTCCACCTTCCTTCCTGCAATTTTTTTCTCTCACCCTCTCCCTAATCTCTCGATATCTCTCCTTCTCTAACCTATGGACTCCAAAATCCACCCTGCAACCACCGTGAGCAACATCCGTAACCATGTACCTCTCACCCTCAAACTCGGTACTCAGGAATACGGCAACTGGTCGGAGCTTTTCAAGATCACGTGTCGTGCTTATCTTGTTGCCGATCACCTCCGCCCCAAGTCCACTGCTGCCGCTGCCCCAACTGATGCCGCTGCTAAAGCCGCCGCCGAGGCAAAGGAAGCCGAATGGGATCGCTTGGATGCCATAGTTCTGTCTTGGATCTATGGCACCATCTCACCGGAGTTAATCACTAACGTCATGAAGAAAGACACGACGGCATACGATGCCTGGACAACGCTCGCCGCCATCTTCAACGACAACAAAGTCTCTCGAGCCCTGCAACTCGAGCAAAAACTGCTCACTACTCGTCTGGATCAATTCCCAGATGTCTCTGCGTATTGCCAAGAGTTGAAGTCGATCTCCGATCAACTCGCAAACGTCGACACTCCTGTGTCGGATCAGCGGTTAGTCATGCAACTTATCTCCGGTCTGAATGAACAATATGAGGGCATAGGCATGTTCTTGCAACAAACAAACCCGCTTCCTGATTTCTTTGAGGCACGATCCAAATTATTACTCGAAGAAACTCGGAAGAAGACGATTGCTCTTAACTCTGCTAAGGCTGCCGGAGAGGCGCTTCACGCCGCCGGTCCGTCGTCTGGCGTCGCCGCTCCACCGGCGGACCACCGCCCACCCGCCACCACATACGGCCGCAGTCGCAATCGGAATAATGTCCGGAACAGGAACCAAGGTCGCAGCCGCAGTCGGGGGTTCCAGCAACGAGGATCAAACGCACCCGCAAATTACTTGCCCCCTAATTGGGCCGCCAATTTAAATTGGGCTGGTCCCATGCACTTCGTTCCTCCCAGGCCCACTTGGAATAATTCTCATCAGCCCACCCCTCCCTGCCCATACCCGACACTTGCTTCTAGCTCAGCCCCGGGGATCCTTGGACCACGACCGGCTCAAGCTCATCTTTCTGGCTACCCGGGCTCCGAAAATGGTTTCACGGGTTACAATACCACTGGTTTGGAACAAGCTATGTACACCGTGTCTCTCAATCCTCCGGACAACACATGGTACCTCGACACCGGCGCCACCTCTCACATGACTCATAGTGCAGGTAATCTATCATCTGTTTTTAATACTGGCACTTTACGGAACATCACTATTGGTAATGGCGGAACCATTCCCGTGACTGGACAGGGTAATCTTACCCTTTCTAACCCCTTTCCCCCATTCCGCCTTAATAACATACTTCTAGCCCCCCACTTAATCAAAAACCTTTTATATGTTCGTCGTCTTACCACTGATAACAATATTTCCATTGAGTTTGATCCGTTTGGTTTTCTTGTCAAGGATCTCAAGACCAGGGCTCCTATCCTCAGATGCAATAGTTCTGGCGACCTCTACCCCCTTCATCCTCAACTCCTCACAACACTCAAGTCTCCCTCAACATTTGCTGCTATTTCACATGATCGTTGGCATCAACGCCTTGGTCACCCGGGCCCTCATCTTCTGCATCTCCTAAAGCAGAATAGTTATATTGATTATGGCAAAATAAATAAAAATCTTTGTCAAGCTTGTGTTTTTGGCAAAAGTACTAGTTTCCCGTTTTGTGATTCTAGCACTATTACTTACAATAAATTTGACATTGTTCACAGTGATTTATGGACATCTCCTGTCATTAGCACTAGTGGTCACCGATATTACATTTTATTCATAGATGACTTTAGCAATTTCTTATGGACTTATCCTCTTGCTTCAAAGTCCCATGTGTTTGCCATTTTTGCTCAATTTTACAAACATATCCATACTCAGTTTGACAGAAAAATTAAACAATTCCAATGTGATAACGGTAAAGAGTACGCCAACACACAATTTGAAACTTTTTGCAAAGCACAAGGCATGGCTTTCCGATTTTCGTGTCCTTACACGTCCTCCCAAAACGGAAAAGCCGAACGTACCATACGTTCCATTAATAACATCGTTCGGACCCTCCTTTCCCAAGCCCATCTCCCCGCTTCTTTTTGGCCTCACGCTCTTGCCATGGCAACATACATCCTTAACATCCTTCCCGCGAAAACCAAACAAAACCACACACCTACATTCCTCTTGTACAATAGACACCCAACCTATGACACCCTACGTGTTTTCGGGTGCCTTTGCTACCCTCTTCTTCCTTCCACCACCATCCACAAACTTCACCAACGGTCGGTCCCATGTATCTTTCTCGGTTACCCCTCCAACCATCGAGGCTACAAGTGCCTTGATCTCTCGACAAATAAAATCATTGTCTCCCGTCATGTTCAGTTTGACGAGTCCATCTTCCCTTATTCCGCAAAACCTCCACCTCCCGATACATACCGCTTTCTCACCGACTCCATACATCCCTCCTTCTGGACGCATGTCTCCACCTCCACGGCCCACCTCAACCCTCCTTCTCACCCCACTGCCACCACGCCGTAACCTCCCCCCATGGGCTCCCCTCCCAACGGCCCAACTGCCCAGCCGTTGGGCTCTCCTCCTTTCGGCCCAACTACCCAGCCGCCAGCCTCGCCTCCATCCACATCGCCACCACAGCCCACTTCACCCACCCACTCCCCCCCACCATCGGCTGCTACCGCCGAGTCACCGCCACACCCGCCATCTCCTCCCCAGCGGACCATTCGTATCCGCTCTATGTCCGGTATCACAAAACCAAAAGTCCCATTCAACCTCCATACCTCCACCGTAGCCCCTCTACCAAAAACTCCCAAAGCCGCCCTGTCTTGTCCCGAATGGAAATCCGCCATGGCCGACGAGTTTAGTGCCCTTATTAAAAATAAGACGTGGGAACTTGTACCACGACATGAGAATATGAATGTTATTCGAAGTATTTGGCTATTTAAACACAAATTTAAATCAGATGGGTCTCTGGAGCGCTACAAGGCTCGTCTTGTCTGTGACGGGCGAACCCAACAGGTGGGCATTGACTGTGGTGAAACATTCAGCCCGGTGGTTAAACCTGCCACCATTCGGCTCGTTCTCTCGCTCGCTTTATCTCAGTCATGGGCGGTTCATCAACTAGACGTCTCCAATGCATTCTTACATGGCAACTTACATGAGACGGTCTATATGCATCAGCCCATGGGATTTCGTCACAAGGATTTTCCAGATCACGTGTGTCTCTTGAAGAAATCTTTATATGGCCTCAAACAAGCCCCTCGGGCGTGGTACCAGCGGTTTACAGACTTTGTTCTCACTCTTGGTTTTAGGCAAAGTCGTTGTGATAATTCTCTCTTCATCTACCGACACGGTCCGGATACTTCATATCTCCTGATTTATGTGGATGACATCATTCTATGTTCGTCCTCCGAGGCCCTGCGGACCCATCTCATGGCCCGTCTTTCGGATGAGTTTGCCATGAAAGACTTGGGCCCCCTCAGCTACTTCTTAGGTATTTCTGTCTCTCGCACAGGTGATTCCATGTTTCTCTCGCAGGAGTCTTACGCTCGTGACATTATTGAGCGTGCGGCTATGTCTTCATGTAACCCAGTCGCCACTCCTGTCGACACCAATGCTAAACTGTCTTCTGACTCCGGCCCGGTGTTCGCGGATGCTACTCTGTATCGTAGTCTTGCAGGGGCGCTCCAATACCTAACATTCACCCGTCCGGATATCACTTATGCGGTGCAGCAAATCTGTATGCACATGCATGCCCCTCGCTTGGATCACTGGAACGCCTTGAAGCGTATCATTCGTTACTTACAGGGAACTTCTCATTACGGGCTCACGTTAGGTCGTTCGACATCGGAGGGTTTATTAGCATACACGGATGCCGATTGGGCTGGGTATCCCGATACGCGCCGCTCCACCTCCGGCTACTGTGTTTATTTTGGATCTAACCTTGTATCATGGTCCTCTAAGCGACAGTCCACCATCTCTCGATCCAGTGCTGAGGCGGAATACAGGGGCGTTGCCAACGTTGTCGCTGAGTTGTGCTGGATACGCAACATTCTTCTTGAGCTTCATCGCCCGCTGTCTCGGGCGTCCGTCGTCTATTGTGACAACATCAGTGCCATCTACTTATCAGGTAATCCGGTACAACATCAGCGGACTGAGCACATTGAGTTGGATATTCATTTTGTTCGTGAGCATGTTCAGCGTGGCACGGTTCGCATCTTACATGTCCCCTCTAAGTTTCAGGTTGCAGACATTTTCACAAAGGGCCTCCCGCGTGTTCTATTTGATGATTTCCGAGACAGTCTCAGCATTCGGCCACCTCCCGCTTCGACTGCGGGGGTGTAATAGACTATATTGTACGATTTGTATTATTGTATTAGTCTAGTTATGTCCATATTGTATAGGGACTGTATCTGTAATTTATTCTCCTATATTAGGAGTCCTTGTGGTATGCAATATTCACTTTGGAAATCTTGATTCACTTTCCTTCACTTCTTACCCAAACGGGTCATAAAACACACTTTATATAAACACAATTTGGTTTATCCATCTTACCCAAACGGGTCGTAAAACATTCTTTATATAAGCACATCTTGGTTTATCCATCTTACCCAAACGGGTCGTAAAACATTCTTTATATAAACACATCTTGGCTTATCCACCTTACCCAAACGGGTTCTTAAAACACACTATATATAAACACATCTTGGTTTATCCATCTTACCCAAACGGGCTCTTAAAACACTCTTTATATAAACACATCTTGGTTTATCCATCTTACCCAAACGGGTTCTTAAAACACATTTTGTCTAACACACTTTGGTGTTATTCATCCTTGACCCAAACGGGTCAAGGTCATTCTTTAGCAACACACAATTTGATTTATTCATCTTTAACCCAAACGAATTCTTAAAACGTACTTTATGTTAACACAAACCGATTTATTCACCTTAACCCAAACGGATCATAAAACATACTTTATATGCACACTTTGAATCCATCTTATCCCAAACGGGTCATAAAACTTACTTTATATGCACACTTTGAATTATCCATCTTATCCCAAATGGGTCATAAAACATACTTTATTCATTCAACTTATGTTACCAATCACATTATAGGCAATTATAATGCTCCAACTAAATTTATAATCTCACTTGTGATCAAACTACTTTATAACATACTTTGTAACATAAGACTATAACAGCTTATGTGTTACCTCGAGCCTTCCATTTTGCACTTCTTTAATGACATGGGCTCCCTCCTTGATCACCTATAAATACTTAAGCATTTAGCTTAACCATTCTCAATATAATCACACATGATTCTCAAATACCTCACTAACTATAATTAGACAAAACTCCATACTTTCAAGTTCACTTTTTCTTTGAGGCATTTTCACAAACACTTGGCGTGCTTAAAAATGCTTAATCCTACGCCTTGGATTTTAACATACTAATTTACCACATTCTTGCTCACATCCAAAATCTAATCACTTCCTCTTGATAAATTAGCAATATTCACAACAGCTATAAGCACGAATGAAGCTTAACTTACCAAACCCAACCCCACATACCAACCACTTTACAATTTTTAACCATGACTAGCAAGTATACTATCATGCATACTTAATCCATACTTTAGTAGCACAAGAAGGCACATATAACCAATTTCTCACATCCATTTAGCCATAAATATGATTTCAATCTTGGCTACACAACTTAGGAAGAACTTACTTGGCTTACATCACGAAATTGAAGAGAAAATCATGTGTAGAACATGTTGCTTTCTCCAAATCGCCATTTTCTTCATGGTTTTCACCAATTTTTGGCCTTGAATCAAAGATTGCTCAAGCCCTAGTCTTCTTCCCCTCTTCCTTACTTGTCTGCGTATTTCTCCATGGAGAAATCTAGACATTTCTTTTTAACCCCATATTTTCATAGTGCCCCCCTCAAATATGGACTTTTTGTTAACTTTAGCCACATACTTAGATTTTACACACAACACCCTCTTTTTTCCATGACATTCTATTAGTTACTTATAAGATTAGTAACTAGTTAAAACATTCGTTATTTCACATCGGGTCATCCATTTGAAATGTACTTCACCCAATAGCCCCACAATTCTTAAAATAAACAATCTAAATTCAAAATGGGTTTTGGGATGTTATAGTTATAATAAAAATGACCGAGAATTCATACCGTTTAAAAGAATTTTTAATTATTTAACTTATAACCGTAACGGTTGAACTACCGCACCATCCACCTCTAAATTTTTTTTCTCTATCTCTCTCCATCCCCTCTCTAGCTTTTATTGATTTAATATTAAATACTTAGAGAGTTGATCAATACACATGTAAAATATAAAAATAAAGGGTGATGATGTGACGTAAACTTTGCTAAAGTAGTGAGAAAAAATATGACACTAAAAAGGTATAGCGTGATTACTACGGATAGCTTTTAACAAGCGCCCGATGAACTTTAGTATCATTGACGGAAAATCGGAAGAGTCCAAATAAATTACGCTGAACTTTCATTTTCAACTTTATATTAGTTATAGAACTCGTGCAAAAGCTTGTCACGTTGATCATCAATTTTAATTTGCTCTTGTTTGCTTTTTCTTTTGGATCTTTTAAAAAGAACTCATCACGACATAAGTTCCGTGTTCTAGACAGATTCTTTAGAGATTCATACCATAGTTATGGGCTGATTGCTACTTGAGAGACCATTAAAACAACACACTAAAGAGGGAAAACAATTGGTAGAGCAACAAGATGGGAAAAGACAAGTAAGAGTAAATGATCTTTTATCTGACTATTTATACTTTTGACGAGAGAAACCGTATCGGTGATAATATGTTTAGAGGTTGAAAGTTTAAATCTCATAGTAGATAAGTGACGTTTAAATTTACTCTTAAAAAACTCTTAATTTGTGCTCTTACATCAAGTATTATATCAGCGTCAAATCAGACTATACTTAACTTCACTCCATTCAACCTATATCTAATAAACTACTCTTTTACTTGCTACCACTTACAGTTTTTTATTAAAAAATTTAAGAATAAAGAATACATTTATTAACAACGTTATATGATTTGAAACAATAGTAATTAAACATTATAACTGAAAATAAATAGAAACATTACATAGTTAAAACTAAAAAGACAACCTAAAATCACTAAAAAAGGCCTTGGCGATTTTATTTTTTAATGTCTTGGTCGCTAGTCGGTGATTCTCCGGCATGTTATTGGTACTAGTAGTTAAGATTTTAAAACCGTACGCAACTGACATACAATTTTTTCTCTCAATTTTATTTTTTGATCATCCATCTTCAAATACGAGTTGTTGAGAACATCTAATTTAGTGCCCAATGCATCTATTTTTCAGTCGTTGATGAAGTTGCAGTGACTCGCTTTACTTTGTCCCTCCCGATGGACAGAGTCGGTTCGATTGGATCCTAGATGAGATCATCCCCTTCAACGTTGAGGTCAATATTGATTTGGGCGCCGGAGGCATTTGATACATAGTCGTTGTCCTTAAGGGTCTTCTAGTACTTGGAACCGCCTACATTTTAAAGCATTTCTGGCACCATCACTCATTTTAGGTGGTATTTGACAATGAGCGAAATCTTTATACGAGAAAATAGTCACTTTGCTGGATTGGTAATTTATCTTGGGCTTTCACGGTTATGTTTGTATCATTCCAACTGCTTTTACGGTTGTTTATTAGGTTGTTATAGATACCACAAAACTTCACCGTTCTCTTTTGCATATAACGTCACTTTGAGCAAAGTTGATGATAGGTACAGCCGTACAGGTTCCAACATCAAATGAAACCGTGTTGTGACTCGACCATAAAATTTACCATAATTTTGTGCTTACTAGAAAAAAAAAACTAGAAGTTAATAAATAAAAAAAGAACTAGAAGTTAATAAAAAATAAAATAAATAAATAAACAAAATAGTAAAAATATATACTTTACAGGGTAATCCCCCTATATATACATATTACAACTTATTGTACAAATTTTAAAGCAAAATTTACAACTCCATAATGCACACATTGTACAGCCTTTAAAGCCAAATTTACAACTCCATAAAGCATGCTCAAAGTGGTTCCTTTACCTATAAAACGCGCGGGTCGGGTCATCCATATCCATATGGATATGGATCATATATAAGTGTTTGTAGCTGAGATTAGGGCACATGTGCGCCTCTTTTGCACAATCGTTATCTTCTTCTCTCTGTCTGGTCTTGCCGGCGTTTCTATATCGCCGGAATAGGCATGGTGGTCACTGTGCTCGCCGGTCTATAGGATCGTCTCTGAGTACTATGTGCTTGGCGTTCTCTTCTCTCTGTCTTGTCTTGCCGGCGTTTCTAAATCGCCGAAAACGGTTACGGCGTTGAAGCGGCGTGGCTGCTCCGCCTGGGCTGTTGAAACGACGATGGTTACCTATTTCTTTTTCTTGGCTCCGCTAGGGCGTTGAAGCGGCGTGGCTGCTCTGCCTGGGCCGATGAAACAGCGGTGGTTCTTGGTCTCGGTGCTCCTGTGTGTAAAAACTGGTTTCATGGCTCCGTCTATGATAAAATATCCGATTTTCTTTATGAATCTTTCTGTGATATTGATGCGATTCGGTGTTTGGTGGTTTTTATGCTCCGGTTTGGTGGCCGTTAGGTTACTAGAATTTTCTGGCTTTCGTTTGTTTTTTTTGTGTGTTTTTGGTGATGCGTTATTTGACTTTTATGCGATTCATTTTAGGGTTTTCATAGTTTCTTCGATGCGATTCGATCGAGGGTTTTCATAGTGAGGGTTTTCATGCTTCATCTTTGTTCTTCTCTGATGTCTCCGATTTGCTTTGTCAGTTGCTTTACGAATTTGATTCCGGTTGTTTTTTGTGGTGAACACTTTTGACTACATGGATCCGGAAAGAATTTCATGTTTATTTGTTGTTGATGGTGTTGATTTGAGTCGACTCGGATCTGGTTATTTCCTATGAAGTGCTGTTGGTTCCTAAATCCGATCTGGTCCCTTCGATGTTGCTAATGGTTTTTTTTCTGCTATGAAATTAATTGTTCTTTGAGGCAATGCTGCAATCGAAATTATTTGTCCCTTTGGAGCTGATGAATTTTTTCTAAGCTTATGTTCCTGATCCACTTAGCTTCTTTTGAAGTGTTGTTGGTTCCTAAATCTGATCTCTTATTTGGATGTTGCTGATGGTTCTGATTTGGTCCCTTGGATGTTGCTAATGGTTTTTTTTTTCTGAATCGAGGCTGCTATGAAATTATTTGTTCTTTGAGGCAATCATGTAATCGAAATTATGTCCCTTTGAGGCTATGATGATTTTTTCCTGAGACTGTGTTCCTGATCCACTCAGCTTCTTTTGAAGTGTTGTTGGTTCCTAAATCTGATCTGTTCATTTGGATGTTGCTGATGATTCTGATCTGGTCCCTTGGATGTTGCTGATGGCTTTTCCTTGAATTGAGGCTGCTATGAAATTAATTGTTTTTTGAGGCAATCCTGCAATCGAAATTATTTGTCCCTTTGAGGCTATGATGAATTTTTTTCTGAGCCTATGTTCCTGAACCACTTAGTTTCTTTTGAAGTATTATTGGTTTCTAAATCTGATATGGTGATTACTTCATTGACAAAGATGGTTGTAGAAATTTATGAGTAATCATGTTTTTTAAGTTTCATTTATGTTTTACCTGTTGAATTGAGTTTCATTCTTATTATTTTACTTTACGATTGCAGAAAATAGACATGAGTAGCTCATAAACAATTGGGACTTCATCATTGATATTGAATTTTTTGAGGTAATTTTTCTCATTTTGTTTGATTAATAAATGTTAAAGACCATGTTTTGTTTCATTAATTTTAAATGTATTATAAGTTGTGTATTGATTGTTTGGGGCAATATGATTAATAATGAAAACATGGATATAGTAAGATTTCTATTTGCAAATTTCATATGTAATAAGATTTTAGAGAATGTGTTTTCGTTTTTGTACCGGTGTGTTGGTGTTGGTGTTTTGTTAAGTTTATGTTTTAGATGGTTGTTTTGGTTTTTTTTTTACCTGTCTGGATTTTGAAACTGTTTTGGGTTTATTTGTGGTTGGTTAACCGGTGAAAGTTTGTTGTTGTTTATACTCTTTAGGCTTTAACCTTTTTTCTAAAGGTTTATAAACAGTTCGTGGTGTCTAAGGTTAGGCCTTTTGCACCTTTTTGTTTCATCTTCGTTTTGTTATGTGAATCTTTGGCTGTTTTAGAATTTTAAGAAACTGGTTTCTTTGTTAGTTGAATTTTATGGGTTATCGAAGTTTAAAAAAACATGATAGAGTCTTTTAACGGTCTGATTTTGTGATGAAGCGAGAGTCTCTTTAGCCATCGTATTACCATATGCTAGCAGCTGCAGCAAGATAATTGTTTGTCCATTCCCCCTACCCACCTGCAGATGCCAAAGCTACCGAACCAAACACGCCATTGGCACCAGACAACACCTACGTACAGAGGAAGGCGGATCCAAAAATGAAGGTAACCATACACCTATGCATACCCTACTTTGATGTTCATGTTTGTTAGCCATCATTATAGCTTATGCTTATAATATGGTCTGTTTGTAAATTTTATAATATAGTCATAATATATTATGTTTATAATATAGTCTGTTCATCATTATGTTTGTTATGCTTATAAGCCATCATTATAGCTTATGTTATAATGGTTATATTGCTGCATCTATTTGTAAATCCTAAAGCATGTTCATATAGTCTTTCTGATTAAATATGGTTACTTTTCCCAGTTTGTTTAGCTAATATCTATTGAGTGCAGGCCCAAGCGAAGCTACTGCGTTTAGAGAATAACACAAGATCCAGCTAAGAAGATGAAGCTCAAGACAGAGCTGAAAAAAGAACCTTGAAGAAGCGCATATAAGCGATGCCACGACGTATTGGGAATCCCTTTTTAAAGCACTTAGGTATAAGTGTGCCTTGAAAAGTCTTTTGTAGGAAAGGGTGAACCCAATGGGTTGCATGAATATCACAATCTTTTTTGTTACACCAAACTAAGGTGTGTAATTTTTAAAGGCGTTTTTATGTCTGTATCATTTATTTTGGAACAATGTCACGGGCTAAATCCTTAAAGCGAGAGTCTCTTTAGCTCAAAAAATGGGTCAACTCCGCGGCGAAGCGCGGGTTGACCCACTTGTTGGAAACATTAACCAAAGCCTTAGCTAACAACTTTTCACTAGCTATGTCTACATTTGAGACACAACATAATTATTTTTTTTGGCTCCTCTTTTTTCTTTCCTTTATTATTTATTTATTTGACCTCATTGTTCTAATGGTGGTGATAGTTGTGTTTTGGGTATTGATTCAAACAATGATGGTGAAGTGAAATGTTAAATGGTTGTGAGTCGCGTAGGTTGTGGCTCGGGAAAGGATTAGTTTTGTTGGTATTGTTGTAGTTGCTAAACCCATATAAACAATGGCACTTGAATATAATTAGGCGGGTCTTGTACCATCGCATACCCTTTAGTAAGAAACAGTTGATACGACATCCTCGAATGTTTATGATCTATTTGGTATAAATTTGAAAGTATTTGAATAGAAAGAATATAGAGAATTAGGTGTTAGGGTATAGACGGGAATCGGGTGCACACACTGATCACGAGGCACGCATACTTCAAGCAAGAAAAGTAAAAAACACAAGATTTATGTGGTTCGGTCTAAACTGACCTACGTCCACATGCTAACTAGGAGATATATATATATATGTGCTCAATGAAATGTTACAATTACATCGCTATAAATAGAGAAACAATTAGGTCATCCCGTAAATGGGTCAGACCTAGCACTATAGATGTGAACTGGGCCAACATACCCAACAATTCTCCCACTTGGTGGCCTTGACATCTTCAACCCTGCCAACCAACACGTTGTAATATTTGTAAACGGATCTCATCATTTTAAATTCCTAGTTGATTTGTCAGCCTTCTTATCATTCATTTAAGAAGGCCAGTTGAAGCTACATACAACTTCAACTTCTCTAAGGTAACAACCTTAGTCAACATGTCTGCTGAATTTTCTGTTCCTTTGATCTTCTCAAGTTTTAAATAGCCATCATTAATCAAATTCCTGATAAGGTGATATTTCAGTTGGATGTGCTTGGTCTTTCCATGGAACACAGGGTTCTTGGCTAAGTGAATAGCGCTCTGACTGTCACAGTACAACGAACAGTCCTTCTGCTTTTTGCCAAGTTCTTCTAGAAAATTCTTCAACCATATAAGCTCTTTGGCGGCTTCAACCACTGCCATATACTCTGCTTCTGTGGTTAAGAGAGCAACGATTTTCTGCAATCTAGACTTCCAACTGATTGTCGTTCCTCCCACTGAAAAAACATAACATGGGTGCTTTTAAAAAAAATTTGTACCCGCCCAAATCTGCACCAGTATACCCCTTCAGGACACCATTTTTTTTCCTTAAAACACAATGCCATCTTTTAAGTCCCCTTCAAGTACCTCAATAGCCATTTAACTGCTTCCCAATGTTCTCTACCCGGATTAGACATAAACCGACTAACAAGCCCCATAACATGTGTTATATTTGGCCTCGTGCACACCATAGGATACATCAAACTACCAGCTGCCGATGCATAAGGAACTTTAGCCATTTCAGCTATGTCTTCTTCTATCTTGGGTGACTGATCTTCGGAAAGCTTAAACTGACTGCACAATGAAGTACTTCTGAGTTTGGCATCTTTAAGGCTGAATTTCTCTAACACTTTCCGGATGTACTTCTCCTAGGATAGTGTCAAAGATCCATCTTTCCGATTTCTGATAATGCTCATCCCCAATATTTGCTTTGCAGGGCCTAGATCTTTCATCTCAAACTCCGCAGATAGCTGTCGTTTCAACTTCTTGATTTTTGACATGTCTGATCCAACAATTAACATATTATCTACATACAATAGTAGAATGATGTACGTAATGTTAACTTCTTGATGTAACAACAATGGTCCATGTCACATCTCTTTTAACCTGTACTTCTCCTAGGATAGTGTCAAAGATCCATCTTTCTGATTTCTGATAATGCTCATCCCCAATATTCGCTTTGCAGGGCCTAGATCTTTCTTCTCAAACTCCGCAGATAGCTGTCGTTTCAACTTCTTGATTTTTGACATGTCTGATCCAGCAATTAACATATTATCTACATACAGTAGTAGAATGATGTACGAACTGTTAACTTCTTGATGTAACAACAATGGTCCATGTCACATCTCTTGTAACCTGTTCTACCCATGAAGTTATTAAACTTGAGGCACCATTATTTTGGAGCCTGCTTGAGACCATACAAGCTCTTCTTTAGTTTACACACCAAGTTATCCTTGTCCTTGACTTGAAAACCCTCTGTTTGTGTCATATAAATGTCCTCGTTCAAATCACCATGTAGGAAATATGTCTTAACATCTAATTGCTTTAGATGTAAGCCCTCTGCCGCTACAATACTGCACACTAGCCTGATTGTGGCCATCTTTACTACTGGGGAGAAAATTTCATTGTAGTCGACACCCTCCTTCTGTTGGAAACAATTAACAACCATCATGGCTTTGAATCTATTGGTACCATTATGCTCATCTTTGACTCTGAATACAAATGTATTCTGAAGAGCCTTCTTCCCTACTAGAAGTTTAGTAACATGTCTTGTTCTTCTCAAGCGATTTCATTTCTTTTTTCATTGCATTCTCCCACTACAACGAATCTCTCACACTAATGGCGTCAGTGTAAGTCTGTGGTTCTCCATTTTGCAGATGGAGAATATCTAGCAGTAGGTTTCTTGACTCGGGTCGACCTTCTGACCTGAGGTATAATTGGTGGATCTCCTCCCTCAATATCTGATTTTCCTGGTGAATCGTCTACTACACCCTCTTCTAAGTCATCTTGATTCTCTGCCTCTGAGCTCCCACTTTCAGCACTCTCTGCCGGAGACTCAGTTTTAAATGTATATGTCATCATCTTTTTCTAGAGCTTAAACTATTCTTTGTCTTTCTCTTTTCGAACTATTGGATTTTCTGCAAGTAAGTATATGTACATCCGTATTTCGTTGAAGATGGCATCTCTGCTTTTGATGAATTTTGTGTTCTGGAAGTCCCAAAGTCTATACCACATCTCTTCCGAACCATAGCCAATGAACGTACACTTCTTTGACTTTGCATCGAGCTTGTCTTTGTCCATATCTTTCAACTTAACATATGCACTGCAACCAAACACCTTTATATGTGTAAGGTTGACTTCACGACATTGCCATTCTTCTTCTGTATTCCTGAAACCGATAGGAACTGATGGTCCTCGATTAATTAGATAGGCTGCATCAGCCCAGAACATCTTTGGTAAACCAACATGTAGCATCATGCTTCTGGTTCTTTTATTCAAAGTTTTGTTCATCCTCTCAGCTACATCGTTCTGGCTGAGATGTTTCAGGAACTGTATTAACCATCTTGATTCCATTATTGGCACAATAAGCAGTAAACTCTTTACTGATGTACTTTCCTCCATTTTCATATCTTAAGCATTTAACCTTTAAACCAGTTTCAAGCTCAACAACATATTTCCATTTCATAAAAGTAGAAAAAACATATGATTTATACTCCAAAAAATAGACTCATACCTTCTGTGTTGAATAGTCTATGAAGGTGACATAAGAGTTCGATCCTCCCACCGATGAGACTAAGGTGGGTCCATAAAGATCTGAACGAACTAACTCTAGCTTTTATGCCTTTGGTGTTCTCCCGTTTTTCATGATGGAAACCTGCTTCTGCTTACCCAAAACACATGATTCACATAAACCACTCTCTACCTTCTTCTAATCTGGGAACTTTCCTTTGGTGGCTAGCATCTTCATTCCTTTCTCACTCATGTGTCCGAATCTCTAATGCCACAGAACAAACCAATTCGTACCCGATGTCATAGCATTAACACCATCAAAAGGTACCTTGACCATATACAAAGTACCATTTTTTTCTCCACAGGAAATCACTGGATTTCCTTTGACAGCTTTTCATTTTCCTCCGCCGAACATAACGTCATAACCCTCGTTATCTAACTGTCCAACATAAATCAACTTTCTCCCGCTTTCTCCTCAAGTTAGGCATGACTCTGACGTCCCTCAGAGTCCATGTAGTACCTAATGAGGTTCTCAGATCAACATAACCAATACCTACAACGTTAAATGCCTTGTTATCAGCTAAACGAACTTTACCGATGTTACCTGTTCGTAGATTCTTAACCATCTCTATATTATAAACTGTGTGAAAAAAAAGCTCTTGAGTCCGTAGCCCATGACTCGACTAAATTTTCAATGCTGCAGATGAAGGCATCATTTGACTCTTCACCAGCTACATTGTTCACCTCTTTAACTGCTGGTTTAGTACATTGGTTCTTGAAAATGCCCTGATTCTTTGTAGTTCTAGCAAGTAATATATTTTCTGGTCTTAGACTGACCTCTTTTTCTTGACTTTGATTTGCCCTTCTGTTTACCTCATATGTCTTGTCTTCTACCTCTGCCTTCTGTATTTAACAGAGAGCTGGAAGATTCTCCAGAACTCTTTTTATCTTATATCTTCACCAACAATCAAGTCTCTCATACCATTAAATGTTAGCTTGGTTGTTCCGGACGTACTACTGACAACAATCACTGTACCTGCCCAGATTTCTGGCAAAGACGATATAGTATGGCCTATACTTCATTATCAAACTTGATGTCCACAGTATTCAAACATGAGTTAATAGAGTTGAACTCATTAACGTGTGCAGTAACTGAAGCACTTTCCTTCATCTTGGTCTTAATCAATTGTCTGATGAGGAACACCTTGTTAGCGGTCGTTGGCTTTTCATACATGTCGGACAAGGCTTTTAATACTCCATGACTAGTCTTTTCATTCACAACATTTTACACGTCACTCTTCAATAATGAAAGTCTAACAGCATCCAAAGCCTGTCTGTCTAACAATTCCCATTCAGGGTCTGTCATCTTTTCGGGTTTACAAGTTTTACCTAACATCGGAAGGTGTAACTTATTCTGGTATAACAGATCCTCAACCTGCATTCTCCAGAACCCGTAATCTTTACCCAATTTTTTTTCAATTCTCATCTTGCTATCTTCTGCCATTTCTGCACTTTTTCGTAACTTGAAAAAATTGTTCACCCCGAGATACCCACTACCGAAAACTGTTTGCGGGATCTGGGTCCAAACTGACCAACTCATAAACTATAGGGGTTGTTTTGACAAACTGCCAAACTTATACTTCAGGGACCAAACTTGTCAAACTCCTGCATGAGAGGTAAAGTTGACAATTTGCCAACTTTAATTAAAACCCTCTTAAAGTAGAGGGACCTGTTTGTTAATGACTAAACTCCAAGGGGTAATAAAAATAGAGGCCCAAACTTTAGGGTATAAACGGGAATCGGGTGCACATACTGATCACGAGACACACACACTTCAAGCAAGAAAAGTGTACATGAGATTTATGTGGTTCGATTTAACTGATCTACGTCCAAAGGCTAAATAGGAGATATATATATTTATGTGCTCAAATGAAATGTTATAATTACATCGATATAAATAGAGAAACACTTAGGTTATCCCGTAAATGGATCGGGCCCAACACTACTGTAGATGTGAAGTGGGCCAACATACCCAACATTAGGCAACAAGAAAACTAAACGAGCGTAAACCCGGTCATCACGTCTTCAATAATCTAGCCCGTAAAGACTCCACTAAACCAACGGTTGTGCGACTTGTGGCAGTTACTTTCTCTATTCTAAACTATTTAGTAGCAAGTTCGAAGCTTGATACAATTCGGAAATCAATAGTCGTGAGGTTGAAGCTTAACCTGGGCGATTCAATTGTTTCTTTCCTCTTGATGATGTGATACAATTCATCAACTTAGTCATTTAAAAATGCAGATGAATAGTTTTGAACTCTAGACTTTTGATAGAATTTAAGAGAGACTTAACCAACTCATCTATGAAGTTTTTGGTTGTAAACTTTATATCTAGCTTAAGTACTAGTTTTAAATTAGTATTTTTTTTTCATTGTGTCTCAGTTTTATTTAGTTTTTTCCCTTAACTTTTTTATTATTTTGCGGATCCTAATTTCTACACCTTGGTGTTTCTCCAACATGTACTTCTATAGGTTTAGTAGCCAATAGAAAGCCTCTTAATTGCAACTTAAATAATTACAATAAAGTAGCAGATAAACGGGCAACAAGTTACGCCGCAACCTCCTTTTAGATAGCAAAACCGATTCTGCTAAAAACAAAGCTATGATTTTTAGGGGTCGATGAATCGTTGTGCATGACCCGCTGAACTCTATTGAGAAAAACCACTGCCTCAGGATCGAGGGACCCAAATGTATCAAACGCAAATGGGATAAACACATGTTGAATCTCTAAGCAAGTTTTCTCGTGTTTAGCGACTTTGTCTGATTCCGCCTTCAGCACAGCTTAACCAATAGCAAACCCATTGTCCCTAAGCCAAACAAGAGGGGACACTCCTGTAAGGTCTACACACGCAATAGATTTATAATTATTTGAAAAGGTAACAATCAATATAATGAAGAATTTGTCCGGGTTTCCAACTATATCAGGGACTCTACACATAAGAAAAAAATATTAAGATCCTAAAAATACTCTTGACTTGGATCTTATCATTTGACATCTCAAAATTTGTGAGTAGATGACGAAAAAGTGTTCTGTTCGGATTCAGTTCTGAAAACATTGGTTGTGAGGCGTAATTAACGACTTGTTTAACTATTTAAATTAAAACATTTTCTACAAATACTTTAATTTCAATTATTATTATTACAATTATAATCGTATTATTGACTTTTTATATATGAATTACTGATTTTATATGTTAAGAAGCCCAAATTTTAACTCACCTCAGGCGTTGAATTTTTTGAGATTCTGAGGGACACCCTGAGAATGGCCAAGAGGAAATCTCTAATGGTTAATAAGTTCATATCAAGTAGGGTTGTTGACGACCCGCTCCAAACATGTTCAATTACCATGTCTGACCCGCTGGATATCTTGCCGAAAGAAGTCAATGACCCATTTAACCCGTATTTAGTTTTCTTCCTCCCAACCCAAAACAAATAAATTGTTTACCCACAATGATTCAAAATTGACATGTAGGGTTAGGATTGCGAAGCTTAACTTTACGAGTCCATGAGAAAGAGTTGTTTACTTCAATTATATTTAGCAGGGGCGACATTATCTGATAATATACCACAACACAATTCACCAGCTTTAGCCCTTCTCAATTATATTTAAAAGCACTGCCTTTTCTCATTCAAAATGGGGCATAAAAGCTAATCATTCATTTGGTATCACATATTAATTTATTGTATATGGACCAAAAAAGACCAACTTTACAAATAATGTGCCACTGATTGGTGCCCAACTGCGTCATATGAAGAGCTCTGATTTCTAAAAAAACATGAAATAGTTGCAAAAGACGCGTAATTATTTAGAAGTGATAGAGATGAGATGATCACGGGTCTTCTGGCCTTGTGATAGCCTGATAACTCTTTTTAAAAGAAATCGTCGTTCGAGCCTTGACATTTCTGTCGAAGGGGTTGTTTTATCTCTGGTTATTAGGATTTTCATTTGTAAGGGATTTTCGAATCAATTATGAAGTGTCAAACAAGGGAGGTTGAAAAAAACACTATTAAAAAAGAAAGGATATAAATGACTATGGATTAATCATTAAAAAAGTAGAAAGAAACGTATTTATTTTAATACTCGTACCTTTTCAAAAGAAATAGCTTTTTTTGTGAAAATAAAATAATAGACAACTACGTAACTTATTATATTATCAATCACTAGCATTAGCAACAATCTTTTCTTTATAAAAGTTGAATAAATTCAAACAATATAAACATTCAAATCGTGGGTGAGGTTAGAACATTTACATTAGCTTCTTTATCCTTATCCTTATAATTTTTATCTTTATCATTATTTTTTCTGTCTTTCACTTATAAATACAATTAAATAATACTTTTTTATACCTTTATCATTACATTTTATCATTCTTTCATCACAACCAAACCTTAAATTTTAAAAAATCAACATATTTTTTTTTTGTCAAATATACACATGAACAGTAACTTTTTCTCTTTCCTCTACTCACAACCACTCACAATCAAATCTCAAATTTTAAGGTTTACACTCACATATTTATAAGGAACCTACCGTGAATGTTTTTATTGTGAGAAGTTTAGTTTGGATAAAAAGAATAAGAAAGAATCATAATCATTAGATCTTCAATTAAAAGAAGATTAATGGCTCAAAGTTCTCCTGGATAAATTAGAGAGAAAAAACTAAAGAAAATAAACGATGAAAAGTCATTTTTGACTTTTTATCAAATTCACCCCATTTTTTAAACCTTTATAACTCTTAAATATGACATTATTTTTTTTAAAAAACAATTACACCAAAAAAACGAGCGTTTTTTATCTTTAAAACGCGTACAGTGTTGTTATATATAAAATTATTTTTCTTATTCTTTTGATTGTATCAAAATGTTCAGATCACTGTTTCATTGTGTCAGAATGTTCAGATCATTGTGTCATATTGTGTCAACAATGTTCAGATCATTGTGTCATATTGTGTCAAAATGTTCAGATCATTGTGTCATATGGTGTCAAAAACCGAAAGAGTAATTTTTTTTAAATTTTATATATAGTAACACTATATATACTTTTGACAAAATGACACAATGACAATGATTTGAACATTGTAACGCAATGATCTGAACATTGTGTCAAAAATCGAAAGAGTAATTTTTTTTTAATTTTTTATATAGCAACACTATGCGCGTTTTAAAGATAAAAAAAACGTTCGTTTTTATGGTGTAATTTAAAAAAATTATATAATGACGTATGTGAAAGTTATGAATGTTTTAAAAAAATAAAGAAAGTAGATAAAAAGTCAACAAAAGTTCCTAAGACTAAAATACCACTCCGATCTTTTTTATTAGATCAAAATCAAATGACTGAAATTTCTTCTTATCCTTTTTACCTAAAACAAACTTCTCATTTGAACATCTCCCTTCAAATCATAACATGATCATAATACTTTCTAATTGTGCTCGGTTTTATTACCGAAAACTCTCATCAGTCATCACCTAATTTAGAGGAGTAGCTCCTTAGGGTGAAGGGACCAGGATCAGAGAGGGACGTAATTAGGTAAAGACGATTTATCACACGGACATATCACCCCTTCTAAGATTATCGGTAATGGTCATCTCACATCCCACACTTCTTATTTTTTTTTTCGGTCATCTCACTACTACGTTATCACCACACACATTCACTCTTTTTCAAATATAATGCTCACTCCACACCTTTTCAGACCCTATCTTTTTTAATATTAGTTTATTCACTCTAAAATAATTAAAAACTAAAAAAAACTTAATAAATAATTCATTTAAAACAAATATTTCATACCTCTATCTTACTACTAGACCACGATAACAAAAGAAACAAATAGACACGAATGAGACTCCACAAATGCTCCTCGAATGCTCCACGCGCAAGAGCGGAGCTTTTAAGGGGCCAAAAGCGGCTCCGCCTTGATCCGTTTTTTCGCTCCGTAGTGTAGAATTAATACTCGTTCTGTCCAGAAAATTTTTATATATTTAGTCCGGCCCTATCCGCCTTTGGTCCGTCCCCATCCCCATTTCGGCCCAAGCTTCGCCCCTGTCCACACGAGAGGCTCCGGGTCCGATTTTCTCTTGGTTCACAACGGGTTTGGAGTTGGGTGAGGGTTCACGATGACTCAAGGTGGTTGGGGGCTGCTCGACGGGGCTGGTGGTCACCGGTTCGGTGGAGGTCGGCCGGTAGAGAGGGAGACCGGGAGGGAAGATTAAGAGAGAGGAGAAATAATGTTGTGTTTTTGATGGTGTGCTTCTCTACCTTCATGCATGCATCCTTTTATAGGAAAGGTTTAGGAAACACATGGTTCTTCATTAATTCTTGTACCACCTTGGAGTAGTGGGTAAGCAATTAACCTTGACTACACATGGTGATAGAAATGATGGATCATGAGTAGGGTGGTGGTGGAGGGTGGTAGCGGCGGAGACGAGCTGGGTGGTGGTGATGGAGATCCGTTCGGTATTGGAGAAGAGGTCCAATGGTTAATAGATTTGTCCATTGGACAAACACGATATGTTGATCGTTCAGATAGAAATATTGGTTCATCAGGTTCATCTAAATAAAATGAGGATTCCATTGAGTTGGGTTTTATTTCGTGGTTTAGGTTCATACGAAAGATGCTTCGAGATGGTCCATAGGTTATTACTCAATGGATGATAGCATATTAGACGAATTTATTTAATGAAAGAGTGTTCTACAAGTTTCGTAGGCTTTTCGTAGGTAGAAATGAGTTCAAACAAAAGAACAAAGTGGTACAAAATACCGGGGTTTCGTGTTTATCCAAGATAATAAAATAGCATTTCGTTACTTTCATATATATCTAAATGAAAGTAAATAAATATTAGCCTAGATATTTATTTTCGTTCCATGTGATGTTACACCAACGTACACGGGTGAAATACATTGTCGTTTCTATAAAATAAAAGCTACAAAATTCATTTCTCATGTCGTTATGCACATGGATAAAGTAACTATACCAGATAATTAGATACGTCGTTACTAACAAATTGGCAATTATTGTAGTAAATAATGACCTTAAAATTCGCGATTGTGATCACAACCTTTATGTTGTGTTTTGGTGTAAAACTCCATGGTTATTTGGTTGGTTGATTTCAGGCCTATACGTTTTATGTTAGTTGAGTATTTTTGAAACTATGTCATGTTTGTTTCAGAGGTTGACCTTCGTAAGGATGTTTGAACTTACGAATAGGTCATGCTAAAATTTCTATGAAAGTTATATATTAGATAAACTTTTATACAAGTTGAGATTTGTAAAGTATGCTTTTGATAGTTAACACCCCAATTGATATTCTTTAAAAGTGAATAATTTGGGCCTATTTTTGGTAACTATTATTATATGATGTTTGTTGTATTTAGGTGTTACAGATGATCGGTGATTTTAGGTTGTGTTTGGTGATGGTTAGTGGAATGTACTGTAAGGGAACCTTGTGATTGCTCGTGGGAAAAAAAAGGGTTTCTTTGTAAATGGTCATTTTACCGTCTGAGGGAATTATCTAAGTTGAGAAGAAAAATAAAATATGATTAAGAGATTCTAGTTGGTAGAAGAGGGTTTGCTTTGCTTGTAAGAAATCTAGAGCCATAGTTAAGATTCAGGGTGAATGTGTTTGGAAAGGTTCCAGTAAACCAGTTAGAGGCGTTGGTAGCAGTGGGAGCACGAGGCGTACTTCAGCTAGGGATCCTAGTAAACAATGGGGCTGTTAAAATATCTCCAGCGGGTTCAGGTTCCGGAAGTTTGTGTTAGTGGGAGCCATAGAGAATGAAGATGGGATAGGGTCAGTTTTAGCCATGACTGATGTGTACATTGTAGCACGAGCGAGCTTCAACAAGCCTTCAGGTTAACAGATGTGAAGGCTGCTGCAACCAAGAGAGTTAAGGAAGATCACAAGAGGTACGGAGTCAGCGGATGACAATTTTAATATGATCAAGCCTCCCAAGTGGGAGATTATTGGGTTATGGAGTCTTGATGAGCTAGGTTAATTCAAGACATGAGAGTATATATTATATTTGTGGTCTTGTAATTATAAATGCTTACGAGTATTAGATTGAGGCAGAAAACAATAATAAAATTGCTAATAACACGTAGGTTACATCGACATAATCATGTTAAATTTTTATATTATATTGTCTTTTTACTTTTCTACATGTCTATGATACCTCAATCTCTATCACAATCCTCGTCATTACTTAACTAAAGCGCAGGGCCGGCCCCGAAAACCTTCAAAAAAGTCTGGGCCCTAGGCGAGAAAAAAAAAGACCTTATAATAAAAGACAAAAACACATGTATAAAAAGACAATATTCTAACGAGAGATTGTAATAACATTAGATCACTGTTATGTGTATTATTAGCCAAAAGAACAGGTAGTTGGAATGATCCAATGACCCTTTATTCCTTTAAGACTTAAGAGTTTCAACAAACAGAGAGTAACAATATACGACAAATAACCCAACATTATAAAAGATATGTTAATGCTTAATGTGCACTAGTTCTATCAACAACACATAGGTTAGCAATAATCAACAAGAACACACCTAAAACGAATGACTACACACACGTTTACATCTATGTTCCATAGATTAGGATACAAAAGACCTCAAATAAAAAGCTAACCCATTAAAACTGGATGCATTCGCCATCACACAGATAATCGCACATAACAAGAAAACCAACAAGGTGTAAACGGAAAAGAATCAACCGAATAAACCCTAGAAAAGATAATCACCTAGTTCACAGTGGGGGTTGGCCGGCGTTCACGGTTCACTTGGTAGCAGTAGGGGTGGCTAGAGCGGTGGCACGGCGGAGTAGCGATGGAACAGAAGTAGCGATGGTCGATGGAATCGCTTAATTCTCTGATTTGGGTTGGCAGGGTAGCGCAAACAGAAGTAGCGATGGAACAGGGGGTGACTTCTGGGTATAAAAAAAAAAAGTTTAAGGGTTGGCAAAATTAGTCCTTCTAATTTGAAAAACAAAAGAACCGGCCAAAAAAAAGAATCCTGGCTGTCGGGATCGAACCTGCGACGTAAGAATTATAATCCCGGAGAAAAACCACGCCGGCTGAGAACTCACTAGTTTAAATTTTGCACAGATATTTATAAGTATACTAAATATAATATATATATATACAACAAAATTTTTTAAAAATTTCGGGCCCTCTAGAATCCCGGGCCCTAGGCGGTCGCCTACCCCGCCTATGCTCGGGGCCGGCCCTGCTAAAGCGCGTACTCTCTATTACTTAGTAAGTGGGGCAATTGCGATTGATGAAAGCATGCTTTAAGCTTCAAATTAAATCCTATCCACAACTAAATTTAAAGTAGCAGAAATGCAAAGGATTTAAAACCAAACTTTTGAGAAAGAATCGGATATCGAACCATATGGCTTACTGGTCTCGAGAACATTAGGAAAACGTCACTAGAATGACCTTTGAATTTACATGTACACACACGAAGTATATATGGACCAAAAATAATATATATTTTGAGTGAGTTCTTTTTCTAGTTTTAAATTATTTCTATAATAAAGCATGCAATTATTTCAGCAATAAGTAAACTCACTTTATAATAGCCACATATGTACTAAAAAATTAAAAAAAGCTAAACTTTTCATCGTATATAACTTATTTTTAAGTTTTTTTTATTGGATTTATACAAGTGGGACCTTTTAGCATCCTATAAAATGCATACTCTCCTCATCTTCTCCTTCATCTCCAAAACCAAAAAAAATCTGCCCCATCTGAGAATTCATTTTCATATAGCCATGCAAGAGCTTCATGACTCCCACTACTTAATTCCTTCAACCCAAAATAATCCTAACACACCACAGTTAGTCATGAACCTAAACAATCTTTCAACCTCCACCGCACTCGACGATTTTAACTCGTTTTCGAACGGGTTCTACCAGCTTCAAGAACTCAACATGCAATCCATATACTCAACTTCCGATGAAGCGGACGAGCAGCAACTAAGTCTAATCAACGAGAGGAAGCGGAGGAGGATGATCTCTAACCGAGAGTCGGCACGCAGATCAAGAATGCGCAAGCAGAAACACCTGGATGAACTTTGGTCGATGGTGTTTTGGCTCCGAAATGAAAACCAGCAACTTGTGGACAGACTGAATAACTTCTCGGAGACTCATGATCAGGCGGTTCGAGAGAATGCTAAGCTTAAGGAGGAGGTTTCGGGGTTACGAAAAATGGTTACTGCTACTTACCCTACTGAAAAACATCCGAATAGATCTTGAAACCGCTATATTTTAAGCTCTTGCTTGAAAATCGTTAAAATAGACATTGATCGGTTAAAATTACAAAATATGCATCAGAGGCCGAAGATTGAAGGCTTAGCCGACGCTTATGACTGCTTTCGAAGGCTTAATTAACAGTCGGTTTATATGTATAAATAGCTTAGTTGCTGGCTGAGCCTTTAGGCTTTGATATCTAATATAAAGGTGATTATCGTTGATCAAAATTACCTATCTTAATAATTTTCTCGCTACTTAGACTTCATTTAAAAAGACCCATAGTTATTTTCTCATGTTTTTATTAAGTATAGAGTGATGTAGTAATTAAAATAGTCTGAATAAATAAAAACTGTATGGTGGTTTAGAACAATATTTATTACGGGATGGATAGTTTTTATAATAATAGTGACACGTAATATAAGCTCGGCATCAAGGTTCACAAATATAGTGATTTATATATGTCGTTTATAAAAACGAATGTTTATAATAAAAACTCCAAAAATTAAAATAAGACTTTTTAGAAAACTTTTCTAAAAACTCTCAGACCAGCCGACGTTCTCGTTTTTGGGTGGCAGAATGGGAAACATGCTTGCGTCGATCTTACGGGCGTTTCTCCTCTTGTGGGGTTGCGGGCGAGTACTTTCAAGGCTGGCCAAGCGGCCTCCAGGGCGGCTGCTGGGAAGGTGAGCAAACACGAGAAAGCGTGTATTGAAAATCAACATGTGTTTGTTCCCTTCGCGTTTGATACCTTCGGTCATCTTGAATCGGAGGCGGTGGCCACGCTGAAACGCATCCAAAGAGTCATACACGGGAATAGTACAAACTCTAGAATGAAGAACTTTGTATTTATACGTCTAGGTTTTGCTATTCAAAAAGGGTTGGCGGCGCAGCTTGTTGCCCGCCTTCCCGGCATGACGACTTGATGTCATGTGTATTTCCCGCTTATGTAACTTTTGGATTTTAGAGTTAAAAAAAAAAAAAAATTTCAATAATATATAGAGAGATATATTCAATCAAGAATCAAGTTTTTGTTGAGAACCAAAAAAATCACCGTATTACTTTACTTTTAATTGTAAAATATGTATTTTTTATTACTGGATATCTACATAGAATTAGATATCTACATAGAATTAGTTCAGATCTTCCATTAAACTTCTTTCTGTATGTATATATTGTGTAGTATTAACATTTAAATATTACTATTTTAAATGCACATATGCACATGCATAAATATACATAGATACACATTTTACTAATTATTATATAATTTACATAGATTATTGTAATTATACCTGATGGTTAATAATAGTTGTTTTGGCTTTCACCAGTCACAAATATGTTGGTTTTCGTTTGAATGCATCTCTCTCTTTCTCTATATAAAATATACTAATAGAAATAATTTGACTTACTAAGAGTATTTTGATACTCTTCCAAAAAGTAAAAAAAAATCTAGCTAATTCTTAACCAAAATCATTAAAATTGTTAAAAGAAAAAAAAGATTGATCATGATTTGGCCGGTTTATTGGTTTTAAACGAGATTAATATAATGTGGTTTGTATTTGATACTTTGCTTTAAGCGTTGGTATTCCATGTTTAATTAGTTGGTACACTCTTCATCTTGCAAGCAACTAATTAAAACAAAGTAACACTATAGCGGTCAAACTATATATATATGTTGTTGAGGATAACACATCATAAAGCAACTTTAAAGTGAGTAAAAGAAAATAAAGACAACTTCAACTTTCTTTCGATTAGAACATCAATATATATCATATCCCCAACCTCTCCAATAATTTGTGAAGTCATCTATTAACACTCTGGCAAAGTTTATTCTATATATTGAACTGTTTTAATTGATCGATTACTAATTTACTATGTATTGGTAGCTATGAGTTGTTTGACATTGGCGAAACTTGAAAGAAAACCCTGAGGGGAGGGGGCTCAAAAATTCTACCGAGAAGGCGATGCTTAATACATCCGAGGAGACGATACTCAATACATATAATTTTTTTATATATAAAATCGTAAAATAGGTACTCTTAGACGAAAAACCGAGGAGACGGTCGCCCCTCCGAGTCCCCATTAAGCTTTGCCATTATTGTTCGATACAAGCGTGAGTTGGTCAGAGGCAACATACATATCGATTCTCAAACCGGCTCCCTCCCTAATCAACTAGTTTGACAAGTTTTGAAACACAAGCTTTCTTTTTATAACTAATAAACTACAACATCTTTACTTTGTAGGGTTTGAACTTATAATCTGTTGTTTGTTGGGGAACATGTTAACTAAAAATGTAAGGAAAAGATTCAAAGGCATATATAAGAAAAACATATCTTTTTCTTTAACTTATTTATAACAATAATAGATGTTAAATAATATATACATATATACAAAGTATCTTACTTATGATACTAATATATTATAGAATAAAGAGTGTGTGCCCTGGTTGATTGAGAAAAATATATATATTAAGAATATGATTAAATAATGTGTGTGTAAAGTGTTGTATAAAAATTAATATATTTTAGTTAAAATGTCTAAAGAACCTAGTGGGCAGCTCAACTCGTTGAAGCCATTGACCTTAAAACTAGATGTCATGGGTTAAAATCGATCACACCTCTCAACACATAATCATGCATGTCCAATCGGTGATAAGCTGCATGTTTGTATTGTTTGTGGGAGAAATAGTGGATTACATGAAACGATTTGAGTATGATATGAAGTTTGATGGACTCATATCATTATAATGGTGAAATATTGAATTAGATGGGCGTTTCACAATAAAAAATGTATAGAATCGCATATTTGTGTTCGCGATTCTAAACGAGGTTCACATTTTCCTGCTTTCTTGATTTGTTGTGTATTGAGTCTGTCATTTGCTCGGTGCAATTTAGACATACTTTATTTTATTTTAGTTAGTTGATTAATGTATCAATATATGACTACAAAAGATACTACTTTCATTATTTTTTATATTTTTGTAAATTACGAAGAAAATGAGTCAAAATGATACATGTAGTTAAGTTGAACAAGATAACTAGATGCTAAACAATCAATTTTGATTCAAGACTAAAATATTTTATATATCAAAATAGATCCAAAATTCAAACATTTAAATATCAAAGTTGAAACCTTTAATTTTGGATTTTTGGTGGGTGCCTATCAGAATTCAAATCTTTAAAATTGTTTTAAGCTCTTATCATTGCTGGCTAACAAATTTAATCTTGCAACCTAATTTTGATGGTTGCTATCCTTATAGAATAAGTATTCCTTTATATAAAAAAATAAAAAAATTAAAAAAAAAAAAAAAAAAAACCAAACTACATTTTCGTTTTTGCTATCTATATTTTCTTGACACATTTTTTGTTTTGGCCCTTATGAAAGAAATTGTGGGCTTTTAAATATGAGTTAAACACCTATAACCTATTAATGTTGTCTTTTTTTTTTTTTTTTTTACTCTAGACAGAGCTAGGTCAAGGGCGTCTCCTCCCACTTTTCATGTGGATCTGTCTCTATTCTTCACATAATTAATTGGTTTATGTTTGTAATATTTTTTTTTACTTATTGGGTTCACTTTAAAACCTGCAATTATTTATGAGTTTCAATTTTGTTTGCATATTGCTAATTGACGTACGGTATCTAAGCGAGAGAAAAAAGAAATTGGGCATGGGCTTGGGCTTCAGTTTGGTCATGGGCTTGGGCTTGGGTTTGGGCTTGAGAAAGGAGAATTAAAGGGGGCTCACATTCGAAAACTGGTGAACGAGAAGAGGAAGCCTTGTGCTGTTTTAGGTGGTGTTTGTTTTTCTGCAAAAGCTCTTCCTGTCCTCTTCTGTCTGCGCCGCGCAGACCACGCGCAGACATTTAGGTCTGCAGACTGTTTGTTTTCTCGAAGACATTTCATTAAAAAATGTCTGCGAAAGCTCTTCTTGGTGCAGATGTGACCCAGTCACTTCTAACATCTTCTAACTTTCTCTTTAAACTGTTTTTACATTAAAAAAACATTTTTAAACAGTTTTTTTAATTCTTTTATAAAAAAACATTTTATTAAGTCCTTTTTAAAAAACTTTTAAGAAACTTCTTTAACCACTTTTTTTAAATCGTCTTTTAAAAAGGTAAAAAAAAAACATTTTAAACAATTAATATTAAAAAATAAATTTTAAAATGTTTTTTTTTAAATTAGTTTTTTTTTAAATTGTTTTTTAAAAAGTTTTGTTTTAAAAAAACGTTTTTAAACAATTATTTTAAGAAAAATATTTTAAACAATTATTAAACAAAACTTTTTAAACATTTATTTAAAAACGTTTTTAAACTGTTTAAAAAACATTTTTTTTGAACAGTTTTTATAAAATATTTTTGATATTTTATTTAAAAGAAAATTGTTTAAAAAACAATTGTTTGCTAAAATATACGGAAAGAAATAAAATGATTGAATTATGTATAAGTTTAAAAAATGATTTATTTAAATTTCAGTTTATTTTAGCAGTCTGCATAAGTTAAAAAACAAACACTCTTCTTCTTACAGACTGCAGAGGTTTAGTCCACCTTTTCTGCTACAGATGTCTGCAGATGTGGTTCGCAGACTGCAGACATTTTATCTCTTCAAAAACAAACAGCACCTTAGTCGACCGAGAAGAGGAAGGAAACCAACCTTTTGGCCGATGAAAAATACTTGCTGTTTTGGATGTCGGCTCAAGGAACCAAAATTAACCAAGGGAGTCTTCACTACTTTAATTAAGTTGTAAAACTATATGATATTTAAGTTGATCGAATTTAAATCAATAGTGGTGTGTGATGTCATCTTTTTCCTTTATTATCATAAAATCATTAAGTGTATTCAATTGGATTTTTACCATTAGATGGATATAACTCGTTTGTAACTCTTGACAGTTATGTTTTATCAACATTAACATTGTTTCTTTTCAATATTCTGCATTTTGATTTAGACGTCTCTTATTATTAGCGAAACCAACTACTATAGATATTATATGATGCTTGTTATGACTATACCAACTATAATTCTTTATTTTCGTTAAAATTCAAAATTGAGACGTTTATTAAATTCTCATAGTTTTATACTTACATAAAACTCGATTCAAAATTTTCACTGAATCCTTTCAATGTGACCTAGGGGTGAATTCAACAATCACAATTTCAAAATTTTAGTATCCACCCATGAAATTTTAATCTTTTTCTTCATATCGACACGCTTCCCAAGGAATGGAAAAAACGAGTGTATGATAAAACGGCTTAACGAAATCATATTTTTCCTCCTTAAGGTGAGCGGTATGCTCACCGAATTCATCGGCATAGGAGCGACATATATGATGCCGAAATCGGCATGCATACCGTCTTCATCGGCGTCCTAGGCATCGGCATATTTCACACGATTTTCGGCAGTGAAATGCCGATTCATACCGAGAGATTCGACCGTTTAACGGTTATATTTTTGACCGTTTGTAACCTTTTTTTTTAATCAATTCAAAACACTATATGCCTAAACCATGCCTTAGGCAAACATACCCTCCACCAAATCATCAATTCTACATATTTCTTCTCTCTTCTGTTCGCATCACCTAATTGGGCAAAAAAGTATACCTAAACCATGAATTCGGTGAGCATACTGCTCACCCATACACATGCCTCTTTATCACCAGACTTTTCACACATCCTCGTTTCTTCATAATATACTTTCATACAAACGTCTACACTTCAACTCCACTACGGCCACCATCTTCCTTTGCCATTAAAATACGACCACCTCTGTGTTTGGTTTGGTTGTGTCTACTACTCTAACACCACCTCCACCCGCCAATACAAACTTGGCCCTCGCTTTACACAGTGTGTTTTTCTAAAATTCATCACAGATTTTCAGGATAATCATTGTCTCGACCTCACCACCGCCTAGGTCATTCTTTCATGCCATGTCCCTTTCCATAAGCGCAACTTCTTGCTTTCCAAACACCCTCACGTACCCCATAACTATTCCTTTCTTGATTCTGATCTATCCACCATTCTATTCGACACTTCCCAATACTTCAAATCGTAAAACCCTTGTACATGTTTGCAATGCACCCTTATCGCCCCGACCCCTACCCCTATGTCTTCCCAACCTCTACCACCACGCCACCCACACCCACCTCATTTACGACTACCCACAATACCATTACAACCCCAACCGTTACCTACTTCCCATCCAATGATCACTCGATCTATACACTAGATTACTAAACGCAAAATCCCAGTAAACTTACATACATCTATCGTACCAGTTGTATTTCTCCTTTTCAAATCTGTTTCGACCGCTCTACATGATCCCAACTAGCACACCTATATGACCAACAGATATCAGGTCGTGATGGGTAACAGCAATACGTGGGAGCTTGTTCTTTGGCCACCTAATGCCCCATCGTCTAATGTATGTGGCTCTTATGTAACAAGACTTCCATGTCGATGGTACCTTTGAACGATATATAACCCATTTGTTAATTTATGAAAAATTTCAGCAGGTTGGTATTGATTGTGATGACACGCTTAGTCTCGTTGTTTAGGCTACCACCATACGGACCATTCTTAGCCTTCTCGTTTCCCGTTTATAGTTGATTCAACAGTTACATATATAAAAAATTCCTTCTTACATGACAACTTGAATGAAACAGTTTACATGCACTAACCATTAGGTTTTACAGATAAATCGAATTCTAGCTTTATTTGTAGGTTAAGGAAGTCTCTATGCGGTGTGAAACATGCCCCATGAGCTCGGTACCACCAGTTTGCCGCATACATTTATGCATATGGTTTTAAAAGCACTGTTTCTGAGACTTCTTTACTTTTGCTTAGAAAAAAAAAACTGTATGGCCTACTTGTTAATCTATGTTAACGATGGACTAATGACTTCAGATGATCACTTGCTTATACAAACTATTCATAATTGTCCCATAAATTTGCAATGACAGATCTAGGCAAATTACATTGGTTGGTAGGCATCTCAATTACCATAAAAATACGTCTTATATTTATCTCAAGCATCATATGCAATCGATATACTTGCCTGAGCAAACATCATAGATGGCAAGCCATGTAATACTCCTGTTAAAACCGATGCTAAACATGTCGAGCTGAATATCCATTTTGTTCATGAAAAGTCCATGTTAGAACAGTGTGACTATGTGAGTTCTATATGTTTAACCTGATTATTAGTATGTCAACATTTTTACAAAATGACTTCCATGCCAATTGTTTTCATCATTTTAACTCCAGCATGTGTATACAATCCATGTTGTGCATTTAGACTGAGGGAGTTTATTAGCGTACATATTAGAAACTTAGTATACTTAGTTAATATTTTGTAATTATTCTAACTATCTCATTTCTCCAAAATATGGTATTCGGTTATGTCGTAACCTTTATAAATTGTTTCGCACATAATATATAGGAAAATTGGAATTAAATAATCCAAGTTATTGGGTATTGGCGGATAATAATCCGAGTTCAAATATTGGCCTACAATAATCCCAATTATTTGGGTCTTGGAATTCATTGGCCCGCCGTTAATTTTTCACTAACTCCGTTAGTTGTGTGCTGACGTGGCACATGTCATGTCAGCAAGTATGATGCCACATCACCTGCCACGTCAGCAAAAATGATGCCACATCACCTGCCACGTCAACAAGTACTAGCGGAGTTAGTGAAAAATTAACGGCGACCCAATGAATTCCAAGACTCAAATAATTGGGATTATTGTAGGCCAATATTGGAACTCGGATTATTATCCGCCAATACCCAATAACTTGGATTATTTAATTCCAATTTTCCTAATATATAAAGATATTCAAAGATTCAAACATTTTCAGGGTTTTACACTTACACCCAAGTTTGCTTGAATATTGTATGATCACCCTTTTTGTATGTAATCCCACAATCCATAGATGAAATGGGTGAGAAAGAAGTTACACATTTAATTTCATGGCCTTCATTTAAATTTCTATACAATCAAACTACAGCTGATGATAAACATAATGACTACACTAGTCAAGTTCCCACATAGTAGTTGTATATCCTTTCTGCCCAAGGCCAAAATAATATATATCAAATAATACATTCTTCCAATTGTGCATTAATTAATGGATCATGGAGCAGGATTGCATTGTACGAAGAGCCACTTGAATTGCATATGAGTGAAAGCCAAATTTGATTGCTCAAAATCCTGAGACATGGTATCAATCTTGAAATAATCTAGGGCTGGGTGGTGGTACTATACATTGAATTTAACCTCATTTCAGGGTAAAACCAAACGAACTCCAATGTCTAATGATACCATTCAACCTGCATAAAAGATCTTCATATCCTTAATTGGCTCTTCTAACTATAATTTTGTACCAAGTTGTTGGCACAGTGTACTTAGGTAGGAAGATGCTACTACCCCTTCTTACAATTGTAAATTTTCAATAATTTTTTTATAATATACATTTACAAAATATATACATATATACATGATGAGTTAGGTTCAAATGAGAACTTTTTCTTTTGAGAACTTTTGAGAACCAATTTGGGCCACTAATTTTCAAGGGGGGAGCATTCAAATTCATGGGGGGGTTTTCCATATATATAAACTAGTGGCTAAGATTAGTTCTTTTTAGTTCTCAAACCCAATTAGTTCTCAAATGATCCTCTCCCTATACATGATTATTAATGATTTACTAATGAATTACAAAAGTAATGATATGTATGTTATGATATCTCTTCATCTTATGCATATATTTTATTTATCTGAAAATGTTAGGAAAGGAAAAGATCTATATAAAACCAATAATTATCCAGAAAACAAAAAAAACAACCTTTTTTCTCTATAACTTCTTCATATATTAATAATTTTTAAAAAGAATTTCGCCAAAAAGTCTATAATTTTATTAGCTTTATTTATGGAAAAAAAAATTAAAAAAACTAAAAAGTTTAGTGATTTTTTATTAATGTATCATGCAATAGTACTAATAGTATTGCATAATGTATTATAATTAAAACTACTTAAAAAGAAGAAACTTACCTTAAAAATGGACATGGTTTATGCGAATAATGTAAAAAACAAAGAATTGGCATTCATAAACCAATTTTATATTACTGTTGCATAGTGCATTATTAATTTAAAGCTAAAATCCGAATTTTATTTTATTTTTTTCAAAAAAAAACTCAAAAATATTTTAAAAGTTTTTCCTTTTTCCAGTATTCTTAAAATCATGAAAGAAACATATAAAAAAAAGTTTTAAAAAAATAAATTTTTTTCTTGATTTATTTGGTTTTTTACAATATATTGGTATATTGGTTTTCTATAAGAGTGGTTATAGAGAAGTCCAGTGAGTTTATTAGAGAAACCCAATTCCTATGGTCGTTTTAACCTAAACGGTCGTTTCAGGCAAAACGAGGTGACGTGTCGCGACGACGACATCTTTAAAATTCACCCCCCCCCTTTTTCCACAATCGTATTGAGGTCGTTTTGTTAGAAACGATCGTTTTGGGAACGTTTCACATGAAACGGTCGTGGGGATGGAATGTTTTTAATAAAGAGGTGAGTTTCTATAGCCACAGCCTTCTATAACCCAACCCACGTTAGGAAATATTAAATTATTAAATATTATGACATTTGGCATATTAGAAACGGTAAAAGAACAAAAAAAGAAAGGGTAATTGGATTACGATTTTGTACACGATTCTTTTGAATTCTTGTATACTACTTTATTATTTTGTACTAGTGGGTGATCCGCCGCGCGTTGTGGCGGCCTCATCATTTTTGAATTACGTAACAGCTAAATGAAAGTAGTTGAATACAATGCCAAATATGCATCAATGATCTATTCCTTTTATTTCACTTCAAGATCTTTACAACAATACACATTAATGAAATAGTTCACTAACAATTCCTTTTATTGCACTTCAAGATCTTTACAACAATACACATTAATGAAATAGTTCACTAACAATGAAACACAAACATAATCCAATGCCTAAGAACAGATAATACTTCAATTAAGAACAATACGTTTCAATAGAGCAATGAAAACATAACCAAATACAAATCTAACGTGGATTGGAGTTGAACCGTAAAGGTATTATATTTTGATTGTATGTAACAATAAACCGCATGAAAAAATTAATAATTAGAATAATATATTCCCCATAATGCTCTACATTGGGGATTGTGAATGTCATGGGCAACAGTTCACTTCGGTCCCTCCTGAGCACCATATGATGAGTTCTAAGTTGTGGAGATCAGAAGACATACACCATGCATTACCTAAGTCTCTAAATTAAAACCTTCATACTCTATGTTAAATGTACCAACAACAAAAAAACAAAGTATAGAAAACTTCTACTAAAAACACAAAACAAAACCAAACATACCTTTGCTACTGCTCCTTATTTTAAATATGATTCTTGATTTCTCCTCGACTTGCATATGTTTCCAATACTCTTCACACAACCACATTTTTTTGACCTATTTAGTCAAATAGGAAAACAATAAACAATTTAAGTTTAGAGGTCTACTTTAACTTAAGCAAGAAATTACAAATCATCTCAACAAAGTCACATATACGTTTATACCAAACCCAAAATGAGATAATAAAAGTGCTTATTTATTTGAATTAGAAAATGCCATGTATGAACTACACACTATAATTGGATTTTAGTAAACTTTGATTGCTCGGTCGTAATTTCATGTACCTAATAATGTTAAAGACACATTATGCACGAATCTCACAACCCTTAGACTATATAGTTTATGATACTAATATGTAAATTGAAAGACAATCTCACAATCACTAAAGTGTATAGTTTAAGCATTTAGATGAACTTTAATTGAACAACCCCAAATATTATATGAAGTTCCATAAATCAAACCACAAATCCTACTCAAGTTTTAGAGCTTATGTATACACACCAGCTAACCTTTGATCAGGTACACTTTGTATCAATTGGGGTGAACTTCAACTTCAGATAGCTGTGAACCTAGAAACAGAACCTGTGAAATCAATCAAACAACATACAATTGGTACTTAAATTTGGACTCAACTAATGAAAATTCATGAATTTATACAATTTAGGAATATACTGGAAGAAGTGTGCAAGCTTTGCTAACTAAAGTTGATAGCTACATATTAATAAGAGAATGCTCGGTAGATGCAATAGAAAGACACCTGACAGAAATTCCACTAAACTTTAATAAAAAACTGATGGCAGTCTTTAACATCATGTGAATGTGACATAATAGTTGTGGAGACGAACCTAAAAGAACAATTATTAAGAGAACGAAACTAAATATAAATTTATGTATAACATAAATCGTATGGTTGCTTAGCCATGAGAAGTAACCGTTTCGCGATCATAGTAAGCCAGCTCAGATTCCTTTCATATTTCCTTTTAGATCATCATAGGCATCAACGTTAGTTTTTGTTGGACTGTAATATCAAAGGACTCAGATAATGAAACCCACGAAAAAACAGAACATGGGAACGCACAGTTTTCCTTTGCCTGCAAAAAAGAGTTTGCCACACCAATAAGATCACCGGCATTCCTATCTATTTGGGTAATTCATCACATCATCATCGTCTCGTGAACCAACCAATTTTCAGATACACCAAACCAGATAAACTAAGAACAGATATTCGTATTCAGAAAATGAGCATTATCACATCAGAAAACTCAAATAAGCATAACCGCATGAACCACCGGTGTTCCACATCTCTTTCAAGAAGAAACAGATTCAGTATCCACAAAATCGTATAAAATAGATTTCAGGAAAGTTAATCATCACATTAAGCATAATTCTGAACCACAACCTTCAAGGCTTGTAACACACCGATTTCAGATCTGCTAAACATAAAACATCACAACCAAATAAAGCAACACAATGCTCAGATCTGCGTCGTGGCTGCGATCAACACCACACCGGTGAGCAGAAAATATCATAACCATCAAGAAATAAGTCCGTAAAACCCAGGCAACAAAAAGGCGGTTCAAGATCCACCATTCTAGAGAGAGATATCTAATCGGAGTACAGAGATGCTAAGCATACCAAACATGTCGAATCTACAGGCCGGCTATGAAACGGTGGTAACAGTGGCTCAGATCTGCACGCATGCGATGAACGCCACGCCTGTGAGCAGAATACATCATAGCCATCAAGATATGAGCCCGACAATGCGCTACAGCGGCGACCACCAAACGCCGGAAAAGCATACCGCAACAGTCGCCATCATCGCACTAGAAACCCTAGCCGTCGTCATCACCCAAACCCATGAGCTCAAACAACGATCATTAGCAAGAGGATTTCTAGAGAGAGAGAGATAAACACACAGTGGGACAGATCTGAAAGCAAACCTTAGACGGCTGAAGCATCGATCGCCGAAGTCATCGTGGTTACTGGAAAGCGACGAAGAGCACATCGGAATCTGCCCATTCTACAGAGAGAAAAAGGAGCGTTTGGTTTAATGGAGGAGAAAGAGAGACGTGTAAAGATAAAAAGGGTGATAGAAGGATGGTGCCATGTCCTTTTAATCCACTTCAAGAAGCAAGGTCTCGAAAAGTGCAATCTCTGCAAATCTCCTCTCTGCTGACCAAACATACACACTATGTCTATGTGCCTATGTGGGGGTAAACATAAATATATTAGGGGACTAAACGGTAAAAGTAGTTGTGACCAAAATGGGAAAAGGTGGAAGTAAACTATTTAAGAGATGTATTATTATATTTAGGTAATTAGATTGTTATTAACTATTTTGTAAAACAAATTTATCATGTATTTATTTTGATCTTTTAATTTTTTAAAATTTTTTCTCATCTTGTATAGTTTAATTTTTAGAAATTCAATACAGTTTTTAAAATAAAAAAATCCAGTATAGTTTAGAAAAATTCATGACAATGCATTATCAATATCTAGTATAATTTAAAAAAATATTATTTGTTATTTATCATTACTATACTAGTTTTAAAAATAAAAATAGTCGTTTTTATGATGTAATTTATAAACTAATGACATATGAAAAATTATAAACGTTTAAAAAATAAATTAAAAAAATTAAAAATCAACAAAACAGATTTTTTATAATACCCATCCACCCATTTTACATTATTTAATATCACACCTTAATCTGTAAAATAAATAAATATTTTAAGTGTTTTTAAGTAAAAAAGTTATTCTTTAATGGTTTCACACTCATCTATTTAAAAACTATCAATATAATTTTATTATTATTATTATTATTATTATTATTATTATTATTATTATTATTATTATTATTATTATTATTATTATTATTATTATTATTATTATTATTATTATTATTATCAATATTATTAGAATTTTCAGTTATTTAAAACTAAACAAAGTTAAATTACTAATGCTACAGTAATTGTGGGTATTTTTGTCATTTACTACCGTGGCCTTTTTGGTGATATGTGTGTAAAAAACATGTGTTTGCGTGGGGATGCCAAAGATCTAATTTAAGGGCCGGTGGTTTTCTCTCTCTCACAGTTAATAGTTGTTACTTCTCTCTCTCTCTCACTCTCGCTCTCTCATCTTTTCGGCCTTGGCCAATAAACTCGCATGTTCTTGATTGACAGATATTGTGATGCTTATGTTCCGATCTTTGTTACCGTGTGTCATCGTAACTTTTTGGTCTTTTGGTGGACACCGGTTAACATGGTAGCTTAGATGAGGTTTGACTGCCTGAACAAACGTTTGGGGTTATCGGTATCTTGTGTTTGCTTCGCTCACTGGTGGTCGGCGATGTCATATGCTCGCTAACGATGTGATTCTTTAACTTCTTCGGTTGTTGCTTTGGTGACGTTGAGATTGCCGTTATCGGTTTAGTGGTTGTCGTTTGTTAATGGTTTTCGATCTCATCTTCTAATTTCATTTTGTTTCTTGGAGGCTGTGATGTTTTTGGTCTCCGGTGTGGCGTTCATTGTAGCCAGAGTTCAGATCTGAGCTAATCGTCGTCTGAAATCCTATCTCATCTTCTAATTTGGTTTTGTTTTTTGGAGGCTATGATGTTTTGGGTCTCTAGTGTGGCGTTAAGCGCATAGCTTAGATCTGAGCGAATATCGGATCCTACACATCAACTTCCATAGCATTTTTCTAAATTTCTAAACATGTATTTGTATCAGTTTATTACTTTGATTGATCTCATGGATTTGTAAAGTTCAGTAATTATTTGAGGATTCAATTGGGTAACTTGTTTTATAGCTTTGTTCTTGATTTTAGGTTTTTGTACAACCGTAAATGTATATTTGTTTACTGTTGATTTTAGGGTATGAATCCGGCTGTTGGGTTGCTGCTTTGATTGTTCTTTTTGGCTCCTGTTCGAATTATTATTTCAGTTTGGGTTTCTAATGTTTGGAGATGATGTTGACAGATTTCTTTGTTTAGACTGTGATGGTTATTAATGTTATGATGTTTAATATTTTTTTTTTGGTTGTGGCGTTTGCGTGACTAAAAAACTTGGACTCTTTGTTTATCTCAGTCATTTCCCGGATCTTAGCCTCCTATCCAATTGGAGCTATTATGACTATGATGATCGGGTTGGTCTGAGCCTTTAAAACAATTATGCGTTGGTTTAAATTTATTTGGGATTTGATTTCTCTATTGCATCAGTTTATTTTGTTTAGTGTTTACACTATGAAAAGCGGTTGGTGGTTGTCTATTGGTGTTGAATACACCTTACCTTGAACGAGAACAACAAAATAATTAATAGCATTGTAGGAAAAGAGTTTGTGCATTCAGAGTTAGTGAACATCATAATTGTTGGAATTTTGGGAGAAAAACTAGTGGAAATTGAGTTTTTTCACTAAGTGTGAAAATGAGTTTTTCACCAACTTTGGACTAAAATAAAATACAGATAACATAGGTTGTTGCCTCTGTATTTAATGGGTTTGTGTAGTACGTTGTGAGGGCTTTCCAACGCATCAAACCACGTCCAAATCCGAGCTCGTATGAATGAGATATCGAAGCTCAAAGTTGAGGTCTCGCAACTTGTGAAGCTGCGAAAATTAGAGAGAAAAATGCTAAGTATAGCATGTTAACTCATCCCACATTGGTTGGGGAATGAAACCAAAAGTGCTTTATAAGGTGGGAACCTTACCAACTATTGTTTCCTTTAGTAGGACACATCCCTTGGACCCTGAGGGGTGCATCCCTAACTCGCACTCGCACACGCACGCGCGCGCGCGTGGCGTGGGCCTATGAGGCGCAATGTGGCGCTTTGATGGCGTTTTTGAGCTAATTAAGGTAATTCCGCGTTAATTAGAAATCAATTTGCATTAAAGACGACGTTTAATGCAAAGTTTGACTACGAATTAACTTTTGAGTGCTCAACAAGAATTCCCACCACTATAAATACAGCCTCATTAGTTGAGGCAAAACACACCAGAATTCACATAATTCTTTCTCTCTACCTCTCCTCACTATTTCTCTCATCTTCTTCATCGTTCTTCATCTCTTCAAGTTTCAAGGTAACTTCAAGCTTAGAGTTATCCCGGCCGTACAATACGGTTTAGGCGATTGTACCCTGGGAAACAAAACGGATCTTCGGTAGACCCGGAATTTGTTTTAAGGGACCCGGGTTTTGACCCGAAGCCTTCGCCAAGGTTCTTTGGAATCTTATTGTTTTCTTCAAACTATTTCAAAAGATTTTCCTCAAACCTTTTCTAATAACTTTTCTATTACTTTTTTCTTTCATTCAAACCCTTATCATTTTCATTATAAGTTCATATAAGTTCTGTATCAATTTCATTTGCATTGTTACTTTAATTCATTTTATTTACTTGTAATCTTTTACTCATTTCCTTGTATTGTATTTATCTCCTTGTAATATTTCATTATTTTCCCTGTAATTGTAGTAGAAGTAGAATTTCATTTTCATTGTATTGTAATAGATTAGATTTATTTTCTTTTGTTGTAATCGTACTTAAATAAAAATATTTATTTTATTTAAATTTGCGAACGGTTATTAATGTTATGATGTTTAATTATTTTTTTTTGGTTGTGACGTTTGCGTGACCAAAAAGCTTGGACTCTTTGTTTATCTCAGTCATTTCCCGAATCTTAGCCTCCTATCTAATTGGAGCTATTATGACTATGATGATCGGGTTGGTCTGAGCCTTTAAAACAATTATGCTTTGGTTTAAATTTATTTGGGATTTGATTTCTCTATTGCATCAGTTTATTTTGTTTAGTGTTTACACTATAAAAAGCGGTTGGTGGTTGTCTATTGGTGTTGAATACACCTTACCTTGAACGAGAACAACAAAATAATTAATAGCATTGTAGGAAAAGAGTTTGTGCATTCAGAGTTAGTGAACATCATAATTACTTAGTATTTATGGAGAAAACAAATCAAAATTGCTCATCTATGAATATTAAAAACCGAAAAGTAGCATACACGAATATGAAAAAAGAATACTGGTGTTAATCTTAGAGTTGATTTTAAAGACTATGAAAGTGGACCATTGTTTCTTGGTGTAGCCTAATTGTGTACCTATGTTAGCCTCGCAACAACGTGCTAGTAATTTAAATCTAGTTAGTATTACTATTACACTAGAAAAGTAATAAACATTCCAAACTAGGGCTTATGAAAAGAAAAATAAATGTTAAGTTTACCTTCTTAATTATGTAAATTTGGATTTTAATAATACAAACTATGACTCACTGGATGATAATAATCCAAATTATTAGCAATCGCAACTTTAATTTTGGTTGTCAAAAGCAGTTTTAGTAGCATAATCATCATATATTATGATTTGATTTTCAGGAAGCTATTAGGTTTGGAATTAACCCTAGTGGCAGGTTCACGATGGTTTCATTCACAACTGATTCGAGCCTAACCATCACAACTGATTCGAGCCTATTTCTGTTAGCCTTGGTGGTGGTGATGGTGGTGAAGATGTGTAGGTGAGAGATATATATATATGTTGTTTTGTTTTAACACTTTTGGTCCATGACTGAATAAAAGACTATTTTGCCCCTCACGTGATGCACACGGTGGGACTAACCTTAACAGGCGGTTAACATACCTAACTCTAAGAAACCTGATAGTTTACCATAAATCAGGGACGTAAATAACAACTTTAAAATTTAAAGACGTAGCATGATTTTGTTAGCAAACCACAAGTACTTAAACTGTAGTTTACTCAAACATATATTATCAGCTCTTTTCTTCATGTTAATGTCGGGATCAGATTTTGACAGTTGATACTTTATTCATTTACCTGGGTTCTCAAACTGTTGATGAATCTAATTAAGTAATCCTTGTTATGTCTCCTTCTTGTCCCCCTTTCTACACACTCTAATTTCTTCAATTTTCAACATATGTTTCCTTGATTTCCACATAACTGATCATTGGTCTAGCTTCATTTCTCAATATAATATCACACCAATTACTTTATGATTCTTAGTTTTTTCACCAAGTCAACCAACCTATAGTGGTGCAACCAGCAACCTTGATTTGATTTAATGCATCAGCAAGACTAGTTTGTAGACAATTCTTAAATGTTTACAAGAAAATAACACATGTTTAATACATGTTTTCACATCCATGGAAATCAAAATAGAATAATCTTTAAAAGTTAATGTATTTGAAAATTTTAATTAGTAGTAGCATTACACACAACATACTAGAATAAAAGCTTTTTTTTTTCTATGGTTTTTATTTTTCTAAAAAAAGCTTGTTCGTGATGCACATTTCCTCACAAATGTGGCACAAATATAGATTTATGTCACATTTCCGATAAACATTTTTTTTAAGAACCTTCGTCTGAAAAGGATTTGCGACTTATCTACAACACCTGCGTAAAAAAGGTCGGAACCTACGACCCATTTTCTACACAATATTGTAATTATAATTAAAATTATGACCGTGATGTTGATCGTGGTTACTCTCTTGATAACCTTACAAGATTACTTGTTTAAGATTAAAAAAGCGGAATAAGTTTAATCTTCTATGTTGAACTAATCCTCACCGTTGCATGTAAATAACAAAGCATGTAATGTAAAGAAAGATAATATCCAAGCTCTACTTTTGTATTGGCTTTTAAAGTTTTCTATTACAATGCGAAATAGTGGACATTAAAAACAAAAGACTTACTACAAAATATATAGTGCAAGGAAGAAATAAATGACAGACCTTGATTCCCTTGAGTTGATTCCCTTGAGGTTATCTTGACCGTTGAGTACAAAGTAATCACTAAAGATCTGACATCTTCTGAGTTTGGTAAACTGCACGATCTCTTTCTTCATTCTTCCTTCCCTCTCCGCTTCCTTCCCATCTCAGGAGAACTTGGACCCGCCACAGGGTTGGAAGGACCATCCGCCACAGAGTTAGTACATAAAGAGCTCATAAGGAGCGGAAGGGCAACAGCGCCAGAACCATTTCTCTCCTCGCCAGGAAAAATCACCTCAGGAATACCGTTTAGCGGCATGTATTCTTCCGTATATATCAATGGCGGCGCCCCAGACAAGTCCTAAGAGGAAAGGATCACAAACGTTAATAAGCTGAAAACGCGCCCTCATAAGAACAAAGAAAAACTTTGAATACCTTCACAACACGCGCGCGCGTGCGCGTTCATAATCCCAGGTGCCATCCAGTTGGGGAAGAACAAAACAACAGAAGGTTTGATCCAATACGCTCATATCTCCTTCCAACCGCTTGCGGGGAGAATATCTCAAGGCCTTTCTGAGAGGCGGAAATAATAACTCCATCCACACAACGGGCCCTGATCAGGAAAAAGAACAAGTTACTACAAACATGTTCTAAAACAATAAGGGAAGGGAAAAATACCTGGTTTAAGGGAGTTTGACCTGGAACGAAGCCTGGTCCGACATCGCCATCTGCCACAAGGGATAATGATCCCCACGATTCGGATAGATATATCGTGCCAGGCATCGTCCCGGCTAAAAGGCTCAAACGAAACAACGTTGACCATGTATGAAAGAAATATCACCTATCAGCGCGGATCCTTCACGACGCGCGTAGTCAGGGACAAAATTGTCATCTTCTAAAAGGCGAATCATACCCAACCTTACCATAGACCCATCGCCAAAGCCCTGATAATCGGTGGGATTATTTCATAGCCATATGTATGCAGGAGATGCCATCGTCTCCTGCGATGCTTCCAAATCAAGGATGACCTCATTCCCTTTTCTCAACACCATATCCACAGGAACAACACACGAGTTTACAAAGAAAAACTTTTTCCTTCACATTCTGTCACCACTGGCACTAGGAATGGTCCCCAACATGTTTACCCCAGGCCGTTTGTCAAAGGTGTACCAATCACCTTTCTTGACCAACACAAAGAAGGCCTTGAAACGTTCTATAGACGGAACCCTCTGAAGACTTCGCAAAATATACTCGAAATGACTTATCTTTGCGAGGCCAAGGGGATGAAATTGGGAAAGATGAATCTGGTAAGCTTTAAAAATCATGGAGCAAAACCCAGAAATAGGAATGCGAAGATGAGAGGAAGCGAAGAAATCAGAATATAGGGCAATTTTGCCAGGTGGACATTGGGTAACCAACCCACCCGTAGGGGGGAGTTCTGCCCCAAAAGAAGGATCATCTAGTGCATAAACTTTGAGAAAACGAAGAAAATCTGGTTTCTTCCAGTCAAGAGGATATTTGGAAACCAAAGACATAATGAAGAAGAGAACAAAGTGGAGAAAAAACTTCGATCAAGCAAGGAAGTTGCAGCGGAAGTTCTAGGGTTTTCAAAGGAGGAAGAAGATAAAAAATAAAATGGGGTGGGGGGGGGAGAGAGAAAGGGGTTTAAATACTTAAACCGTCCAACACATGCATAATCTCTACCGTTGAAATCAATTGGATAGAACGCGAGGATGATGACACGTGGAGGAGACAGTTGTAAAAAGCTGTGAAAAAACCCTTGGTTGCCCCTCGGGCGACGCGTGTCCCTACGAAACAGTAAAAACAATGTGCGTTTACTTGCCGCCGAAAAACAGAGACTGATGGCTGACGTTTGACAACCAACATTAAATGCCCTTGTCTCCTTCCTTTTTTTGCAAAAAAAAATTCCATTCTTATCCCAATCAAAGAAGTCAAATATAATATCAGTCGTAAAAAGGTGAATATTGTCAGTACTCACAAATAGAAAAGGAAAAGAACAACATAAACCAAGTGAAAGGGGCCATCATACCCATAATCCGCTAAAGCTCCCGCCAAAAAATTCTTGCCCGCTTAGGCGCTGAAAGTTCGTTCCGCCAAAGAACCAAAATAGTTTCAACCTCCACAACAATCATAAAGGTTCCTCACCTAGACTTCATAGTCTCGCGCTAATACTTACGCACATGACTAGGGAAGACTTGAAGAGGATAGATATCAAATCTATCCTTTTGGGCTCAAGCCCAACCTGCTCAAAAGCCCAATAAAGAAAATAATTACTTGGGTCAGCCCACAAGTACATCTTAAACTTATGAAAAAGAGATTAAAGCACATGTGCGCGTGAGAAGCACACGCCCACATTCACAGACCGTTGAGCATTAAATTCTCCACCAGGAAAATGGGTCCCACCGTAACAAACCCACATTCTACATGTGGTCCTAAACCAATAAGAAGGTGACACGTGTAACAGAGAAACACCTGAGATTTTCCCTCACGCGTCGTATCCCACACGCGCTGACGTCACTCACCTACCAAGAAACCCTAATGGTGAGTCTATAAATAGCAAACTGTAAATCATCATTAAGGGTACATGATCTCTTCTGCTCTCATCTTTATAATACTCAACTTCTCTCACACCAATCACTTACTCTCACGCCGGAGGACCGATACAGGGGTCCCTCTCCGGTTCACCCTGTAACGCCTTAACGCGTTGCTTTAGTGTGCAGATTTCTTGTAGCTAGTCGGAGCTGGGTTGCTCGGAAAAGCTCTTAGAGATCATCCTTCACCTCTTTACCCTGATTGGTGATTTTTGTTCTCTTCAAAAACCCATCAAGAAAAATCAATAAAACCTAATAAAAATCTAAACTTTGAAAACTTTATCACTACATCTATCAAATGAAATCATGTATAACTTAGATCTAACATAAAAATGTTATAAAAATGTTACCTTTATCTGGAATAGCAAAGAAATGAGAAGATATGAGCAAAGATTGTGAAAACATACCAAATAGAGGAAAACCGACACTTAATTAAGCTTGAAAACACCCAAATTTAGCTAAAAAATCATGAAGATGGTGATCTAGATGTTGTTAGGTTTAATCGGCGCAACGGAAATAAACGATTCACAACGAACACGCAAATAATAGGATAAAGAAACACGAACAGAGAATTTTATGTGGTTCGGTCGATGTGATCTATGTCCACGCGCTGCAACTAGGGATATTTTATTCAGTTCAGTACAACGATAACAATACATAGACACAATATATATAGAGAGAACAACTAGGGGTTTAGGAGTGGTGAACAAGAAAGCCTAACGTGCCTTTAAACACCCAAGCCCAAGGACTTCAACCCCAACAGATGTTTCACAGCCGAAAACCCTCGTTAATGACGGCTATGGTTTGAGAAAAGTGGAGAAAAATGGGAGAAATCGGGTAAAAAAACAGATTTTATGTTTTTTTACTGATGTCGGTGGGCGGTACGCGAGGGTTACCATAGAACCCGTCGCGGTGCGCGGCGCTCTGGTTGACTGACTGCTTGACCTTTTTGTTGACTTTCGTTGACGAGATATGTAATTTCAAGTTTTGACCAAGTAAAGTAGGGTTTTTGGTCCCGATTTTATCACCATTGGATTTATTTCGTCATTTTCACTTAAAACAAGTACGAACATGATAAATAAACATTTTCAATTGATAATTAAATTAAATAAATACGTTTTATGGTCGGTTTCACCATTTTTGCTATAACTCCTTCGTTTTAATCGAATTCGAGTCCCGTTTTCGCCGTTTTTCATCATTTTACATTTCCAATCATATTAAACACATTCAAGCACATAACATAGAATATAGAATATCAAGCATAGAATTATGAGTAACCAAAACACGTTCCCGGGTCAATTTGCGTACGTATCACCATTAGGTTAATCACCAACGTTTCGAGACTCAACTTGTGCGTGATTACTCATGACATGATAGTTGATTTTTAGACTCATAAAAATGTTGAATTTGAACTACGATGGTCAAACACGAGATTCCCAGTAGACGATGAATCGCGTACCGAAATCGTGTAAAAACCGAGGATTGCTTTATTTTCAATTTGATTCCAATTGATTGAAATTAAGTATTTGATATCAAAAAACGATTGTAAATCATTTAGACTCAATAATTGGGGTATAAACACCCGAAAACTCTTCCGGTTTTTAATGATTTACAAATTGGTAAGTCACGAAGTTTCAAAAAGGGTCGGATTTATCAATCGGGTAAAACACAAATGTTACATAAATGTATGATGATTATGCTACTGGGATTGCTCCTGATAACTAAAATGAAAGTTGGGACTGTTGCTAGCCAAACTGATAGTTTGGATTATTATCGGCCAATGGGTCATAGTTTGGAATATTAAAATCCAATTTGCCTATTATATAAACAAAGTTACCAAAGGACTTTTGGTCTAACGATATCATGGTGTTTGATAAGGCTTAGCCTTTTCATGTGACGAGGATTCAAAATCCCATAGGTGACAAAAAAAAACCCCGTTAAAAAACATAAACAAAGTTAAGTGGATATGAATAATACCAAGAGGTCATTGGTCCACGTGACAGTGTTTAGTGGTTGCCACGTGACGACCACAAATGTATTTTATTTTTTATGGATCTAAACACAACACATTTACAACGGAAATTGGTGATGTAACGGGTACAACCATCTAACATAATCCTTATAGGTCCTAGGTTTGGTACTTTGAGTATTTGGTTTCTAAAAGTCACATCTTTACGCAATCTTTTTCTATTTCTATTTCATTTACATTGCGAAATCAAGTGTCTCTACCAAATACGGTAGATCATGAGACGTATATATTAACAATACAATATAAATAAAAGGTACACCAAGAATTGAATACGTACAACCCTAGCACTCAACTATACAAAAATTACATTTTGGGTTGTTATGTTTAATATCCCCTCTCAAGTGACTCGGCAGAGATCCAAGGCGGAGCATTGTGAGAAATGTCTCAAACTAGGGTCTCGAGATACTTTCTGTGAAGATACTCATAACTTTAAGCTACGTAGGCACAAACTTGATGTATGGTTTATCCGATGAAATAAGCTCACGAATAAAATGGTAACTTTTATAAATAAATAAAACTAGTATAAATAAGATAATATATAATTAATTAAATGCATTTAAAGTTTAATATAGAAAAACTTTAAAATAAATTTAAGAGTAAATTACAAATTATGTCATTTAAGTTTGCACGTTTTGCAAGCTTTGTCCTTTACCTTCACTAATAACATTGAGTGTCATTTAAATTTCAAAAAGTTTCACTCACTGTCCTTTAACCTAACAGCTGTCGGGTTTGTCCGCTAAGTCGCCTCATGTGCAGGTAACGTGAGGGCCAAAATGGTCATTTTTTTAATATTAAATTATTTAAGTGAATTACAAATTTTGTTCTTTAGGTTTGTACGTTTTGCAAGTTTTGTCCTTAAACTTCACTAATAACACTGGATATCCTTTATATTGTAAAAAGTTTCACACCGGATGTGCACACCAGATCTGATCTTAGTCATACCGGATCTCTACACCAAATTTGATCTCAGTTATTCTTGAAGTAATTTTAGAACTGATCTCCATACCGGACGACTCTCTCGGTGCCTGAGCTCTTGATGAATCCATCAATTCTCACTCGACTCCATCGGATATCTCTACTCGATAGAAGGCATATCCATCTCTGTAATCGGTATGTTATGAGTTAGATTAGAAACCATCACCAAATCTGTTTTGGTCTTGGCTTCGATTACATTTCATTGCTACATCCAAATCTTAAATATATATGATTAAACTTTGGATTAGAGCTCGAAATTCGTCGAGTTTTGTTGAGATTAAAAAGGAATCAAAATTTAAGAAACATCAAAGGCCATAAAAATCAGATATGAAAATTGCAAAATGAAGGACATCAAATCAAACCATAGAAATCAACAATTTGAAATCTAACCTTTGAAATCAAATCGAAGGCCCTAAAATTAGAAAATCGAATCTGAAAATTTGCAAAGCGAGAGACATTAGAATTAAACATTTATCTCAACACCAAGAATCAAAAGGACGGTTGAAGGATGACTTGAAATCAAATTGAAGGCCCTAAGGTTCACACACCCTTCGTTTCCGACAACAAAAACCCTTCGCTACACAGGTTAGTAATTGCACAAATGGATGGCGAAAAACGAATGGATGCTTGATTATAGATGGAAACTAAAAGATGAAGAACACTTAGTGTTCGCAGAAGAAGATTACTAGGTTAAAATAAAATAAAATTAAAGATGAAGAACATTGAGTGAAACTTTGTGCAATATAAAGGACATCCAGTGTTGTTAGGGAAGTTTAAGGACAAAACTTGCAAAATGTACAAACTTAAAGGACAAAATTTGTAATTCACTTAATAATTTAATATTCAAATAAAAATGACGGCCGTTAGGCTAAAGGACAATGACTGAAACTTCTTTAAACTTAAAATGGTGGATGTAAGAATAAGAATCCACACCAGATCGTGTCCATTAAGTCGCACGTTGCTTTCTACGTGTTATTAGTGAAGGTAAATGACAAAACTTGCAAAACGTGCAAACCTAAAGGACAAAATTTGTAATTCACTCTAAATTTAATAAACTAATTTATTAAGGCCCCTCTAAATCAGTTAATGACCCTGCGTATGGTGCTCCAGATACGCATAAGTACCATAAAAACAATTAAACACATAACACCCATCATAGTGTTCCTCTAATAAAAACGATAAAATAAGGTATATATATCCAAGTAGAGGTGCACAAACCGCTTTTTTCTAACTAGTTACGGTTAGAAATCGGTTTTGATTAAGCTGTTGACCAGTCAAAACCAGTTACACTAAGAACCCGGTTCGGTTAGAAATCGGGTATTGGTAAAAAATTGTGGAACCGGTATAAACGGTTAGAAATCAGTTATCAACCGGTTTGGTTGGACCAGTTTAAAAGACGGGTTTAGCCGGTTATTGTAACCTTTGTATTAATCTTTGAAAAACAAACAATCCTAAACTTCTATACAAAACATAAAAATTATATGAAACCCAACTAAATAAATTCATCAAATTATTAGGAATTACATTCGTAAAATTACACCATTAAAAACTTTCAAATATTTAACTTACTAAATGATCTTTTATATAATAATTCATATTCGATTACAACATCTTTTTTTAACATTTTCATTATGATCTTCGTAGTCCAGACCTTCCAATAACACAATCCTTCAGTGGTATATATCTTGAAATAATGAAAAAAATGGTGTTAGTCTCGCCCCACTATTCTTTTAGCTCATCTAATGTACGGGTTGTTGAATTGAAATCAACAAACCCTGTCTCCTCTTCATAAATTATTTTATTTAACCGATTTTTGTCAAACATTTCTTTTACTTGATTCTAGTAAGCGTCTATGGTCCATTGGGATCATGAATCTCCATTTCTTCTGTAACTTTGTGCAAAGTATAGACCATCTCTTCCTCCTCCTTTACGCCAGGGTGAAATTACGGAACCCTAACATTTTCAAATAAACTTATTATTAAATATCAACAACACTTTAATATTAATACAAACAATAAAGCGTGAACAACACTTTAATACTAATACGAACAACAAAACGTCAATAACACTTTAATATTAATACAAACAACAAAAACATCAACAACATTTTAAACTTAAAGAGTGTTTCCAAACTTGTCGGGCAACCGTTTTTTTTCTCTCACCTCCTGTCCAAAAAAAAAAAAGTATACAAGTTTTCAGATGACAAAATATGAAATGAGGAAATGAGAGTTATCTTTTTTCTTTTTCGTGTGTGGGAGGGGTTGGTACAATGTACGGGTACTGAAAGTCTGAAATAATAGCTTTAAATAATTCGATAATACTGCCCTCTCCCCATGCTTATAAAACGGTGACTTTAGTCCTTATTTCCATCACCTCCCTCCCTCCCTCCACTGTCCTACAATTTCTTGAAGAAGATATATAGAAATGGAAATCATTGGTGATGCAAACAGAAGGCCTCAAAGCAAAAGAATTGGAAAGTTTCTTAAGGAACAAAGAGGAAGACTTTACATCATCAAGAAATGTGTTGTCTTGCTACTCTGTTGGCATGACTAGCTAGATATTCAAATGTTCACTCCTTTATTTCTGAGCCAAAAGTTAAACTTGAGGCGCCTGAAGTGAAAATGAGTTACTGTTTTGATTAGATAGTAATTAGGTGTTAATGATCTACCATGTTGCATGCCAACATGTGTAGTATTTTGTAGTTGATATATCTTGGTTCTAATATAATGAGCTAGGATTTTAGTTTTTTTTTTTTTTTTTTTTTTTACCTTTCTGGCTTAAGAGCATGTATGTCTACAATATGTATGGTTTGATGTTTGGTCAAATGAATGGTAAATTAATTATGACTTGAATTAACATTGTTAATTAAGGGTATCACCATTCATTGTATGTTTACTGTTTTATTGAAGGGGAGAAACATTGTGTTTAGACACTATAATTAATATATAAGAACATTATATACATAAAGAAGATTTTTTATTTTTTTTTGCTTATAAATAATCAATCAACCAAAAGTTATGAATCTTTGCTTGACATCGACCCTATATATACAGATTGATACGTCGTCTTTGAGGGACACACTGTTTCATCTATACCAGACAACTTAGTTGGGTTTTAAACCTAAACATATGAATGCTTAAACATTTACAAGTGTGCCTCATATTGACTTTGTCATATTTAGACACACTCTACCAATGCTTCAAAATAATATTCCAAGTAGGCATCTTCTAATTGCCTGGACCCATATTGAAGTGATGTATTAACCTTAAACAATGATTTCTTGATTTGGCATTTATCACCTTCAAGGCTTACTACATATGTGTATTATACAATAATCTCTTTAACAAAAAGAAAAATTAAGATTTTAAGAGGGTTAATTATTGTTTGTCAATTATGTTATTTTTTTTTAACGGCCAACAAATACAACCCGGACCATGCACCATGGGTAACCCAATGACAAAAGGCGCCTCAAACCCGCTAAGAGCAGACAACGATGGGCCCAGGCCCATTGTCTGGACTCATTCCAGGAAAAAACCCCACCCACACGGTGCACTAGAAATGACAAAACATGTGGCCTTCGAGAATCGAACTCGTGACCTTAAGGTCACGAGTCTCCCCATTATCACCAGGTAGCCAGGTACCATTAGGGTAAGCCCTTGTGGTTTCAATTATGTTATTAAATATAAAAAGTTTAACTGAACAAATAATTAATAGCAAAATTACTTTATAAATTTTATTATAATGTTTTAACTGAATTGTAAAAATCATTTCTATTTTATATGAATACAAAACATTTATTAAATACTTAAACATATATGATACTTTACCAATTAATTATTCAAACGTTTTACTATTGTGTATTAGTGTTGTGTGTTTCTCGCCACATCGCGCGGACACCGCTCTGGTAATTATCAACATCACCAAAATCTATGATTAAAGTTCAACAACCTAGTGAACAAATGATCTAATAATTTCTCTAATCCATGGCTACTGATTAATTTAACTGCAGGCTCATGCTCGAAACCGGTCGCAACTTCCACTGATCCAAAGTTTGATCCGAATAACCTTCAAAGGACAAACTTTATCGTACCACTAGCTACCCACACATATGTGGTTGGTCCATCAAATCCTTTTTCTTTGTCTTTTCAATCAGCCATTGTAACTGACATCATGATCTATGAGCACAAAGTTTTGGCTTTTTAACAACAGAAAATCCAATAAACAAACAACTTACCCAGTATAATCTCACTCGTACTATAAGCTATCTAGAAAGTATAAAGATCGACGACACTGCCACCGCTGAGACTCCGCTACAAATAAAAAATTCGCTATAATATATAGTATATATAAAAGCCACTAAAGATCAATATAACCTAGACTAATTCAAACTTAAAACTGTATATTTTACGAGACACCAAGGTTTAATTTAGCAAATAATAATGTAAATTATAAACACCAATGCCTTATATTAGTTTTCAAAACCTTGAAATGTGATCATGGGAGCAAGAAATGGTATGACTAAACTAGAAGAAGCAAGTGTACGTCGGGGATATGACAAGTCTATTGTAGGAATTTATGCTTAAAACGATTATGACAATCGTTATACAAACATAAGCATTTCACAAGAATAGAAAATAAATGAAAGTCTAACCGAACCGACGATCAAGATACGGAAGTATGATCACGAACAGCAACTCTATCAGTCCCTGCAAAACCTGAAGAACACAGAAACAAAATGAAAGGAACCGGGCTTGTGTTTGACACAATTCCCTTAAACAGATTCGACGTCTGTTCCCAGGGTACACCGGTTCAAAACTGTGTGTACAGCCGGACGAGATACTTGTCTGAAAAAACGGTCGGAATGAAGCAGCAGCAGCACGAGATCGTAGCAGCAGAGAAGAACGGATGTGGTTTTTGTGTGTATCTCCTATGAGCCAATTCACGTGTTTTTATACGAAAACAAAACACTAGATTAATGTCCCATAATGTCCCATTAATCCATGGTAATTAAGCTCATTAACCATTGTAATGAATGGTCAGTTTGGAATGCAAAGGGTTGGTTCAATGAACCAAAATTCGTTCTAGAATCTGCTAAAAAGAAGGCTCTCGAAAATTAGCAAAAACTGGTCACTTCTTGACCCCCGTTTTGGAGCTGCATTCGTGTCCGCAGGTCGCGCGGGCACGAGTTCAGAATTTCAACCCGAATTGCCATTTTTCGCACCCCCCCCCCCTGCGCGAGGGTATGAGCTAGAGTAAAACATGACACAAGTGATGTCAAAGCCTTTGAGGTTTATCCTTATAAACCAATTACCCTTTTGTTCCCACACCAATGTGGGATAGCTCATATTTTTCCAAACTTGAACAAAAATTCTTTTGAGATAAACATCTCATTCACACACATTTTCCAACAATCCCCCACATGAATGGAGGTTGATCTCAGAAGTAACTTAATCCCGATCGAATTTCAACAGTTAAATCTTGCATACGATAGGTAGGTGTTACCCTTTGAACCTTCGCTCATGAAACACACTTAGTCTACTGGCTCTGAGTAGGCGGCGATGCCTTTGAACTCGTCTGCCGTTTGTGTAGGCGACAATGTGCTTCACACAAGACTCTCCTTGACAACATCAAGTCCTCATAGTTATGTTCGTTATGGTCATGAACATTAGCCTGGTTCTGCGAGAGCTCTTAGGTATTGTGCCCCCTCTCAATACCCTTCGAAGCGACCCCCACTTCTCTCTCACATAGGTGATTCACCACGTGTGGCTGCCTCAGCTGAATCATTAAAAGCCATATGCTTAACCTCGTACTTGTCACTTTTAGGAATGGACTAGGAGATGTATCGATTCCAATTATACATCCCCTTCTTAAAGTGCGTGGAGTTATCAATTCTTCCCCCACAGTGACCTCACTAGTTCATACAATTAGGTTGTCCTATTGAACTCAGATCTTGGGATCTCCAGTCAACTGAGTTAGGTTTTCCTTCATATGAACTTTAATCTTTCAAGGGCTTCAGTCCCATTCCCATGGACGACTTCTGAACTAACTCTCTACTTAGGCCTTTTGTCAGCGGATCCGCAATATTATCCTTTGACTTCACATAGTCAACAGTGATAATTTCAGTAGAGATTAGTTGTCGTACCGTATTATGTCTACGTCTTATATGTCTATTCTTACCATTATACATTGTGCTATGAGCTCTGCCAATTGCCGATTGGCTATCACAATGTCTACATATGGCCGTTGCCGGCTTAGGCCATCTTGGTATATCCTCAATAGACGTAGCCATTCTGCCTCTTCACCAGCTTTATCTAAAGCGATGAATTCTGCTTCCATCGTGGATCTACAATAACCTTTTGTTTTGAAAATTTCCACGATATGGTTGCACTTCCAAGTGTGAATACATATTCACTCGTTGCTCTGGAATCATTCGTATCGATATCGTATCAGATATCGTATCAGATATCGTATCAGATATCGTATCAGATATCGTATCAGATATCGTATCAGATATCGTATCAGATATCGTATCAGATATCGTATCAGATATCCAACTTGGATCACAATGTCCTTGAATTACTGTTGGATATCTGTTATAGTGCAACCCGTGTTCCTTTGTGTACCTTAGGTACTTAAGTAACCTAATCACACAACTCCAATGAGTTGAACTTGGATTACTCGTGTATCTACTTAGCTTATTTACAGCGTATACTAAGTCTGGTCTAGTACAACTCATCAGATATATCAGACTGCCGATAATTCTTGAGTACTCCAAACAGGCTCTCCTCTATTCTTAGCTAGATACTGACGCGTGTCAGTTTGTAGTTCTAGCCACATTAGAGCCATTGCAAAAACCATTTGCAAAAGCTATTTGCCATTCCCATAACTTCTCAAGAATTTTAGTCCACATAGTGGGTTTGACTTTAAACAAGTCCACTTTCAGTTCATGTGGTTTTGAATTTCCAAAACCACATTTGCCATTCCCATGTCTTTGCATCCAAGACGTCTTGACATTACTTACATCAGTGAGCATATCATCTACATGGGAGCTAGTGGATCTTTCCCCTCAGGATGCCAACCACTCAGTTATCATAAACTAGATGGTTCCCACACTTCGTCAAACCAACCATAATAATTTTCTGCCAAGATTTATAATCTTAACTCGCAATTTTCTTTTGTGTTCTTAACTTGCAACAAGCACCCTTTATGACCACATTGTAGTCCTTCCAAGGTAAACACATTTTTCATGACTATTGTGTACTCCACTTAGTCATATAATTGCAATCCTCATTGCCAAACATATATCAAATGCAAGTCACCCCCACATTTAAGTGTCATTGGATGGTATCCAAATAGGGTGATGAAAGGTTCTCCCTTTCTCTATGGTTAAGCCATTTCAACCATCACACTGGTTGTTTCTTAAATGGTCTCTCTCCCCCCACATTTCCTGCACTTTGATAAGCTTTATGTGACATCACTTATGACCACGCTTAGACCCTCATGATTTGACCAATAAATGTATCATTACGGTCCATAAGTTCAACTCATTATATATCTTAGCTCACGAGTGCTTTAGAGTTGATATAAGCAACACATGCTTTTTCCATAAGTATGTTCACACAAGCATCTCATACTTAGAATAATTCTAAGTTAACCTCTAGCACAATTCTAGAAATTGTGGAAGACCCAAATGAGTCCGGAACAACCTGTCCGGAAGAACCGCACGATTCCGGAACAACCTATGTGAAGGACCTCACAAGTCTGGAACAACTTGTTCGAAAGATCCAGTGGTCCGGAAGAATCAAAATTGCTATAGGCATCGAAAACTATGTAATGTCAACTTTAATGACCTAGTCATTCAAGTTTTCCATAGTTTATATCATGTTCCTTACACCGAATGTAGATTTTCTATGAACTTTGTCTATACACAAATCCAGTATTGTGTTCATGTGTATCTTGAATGTTATAGTTGATTAATCTCAACAGAGCATCACAATCAACCAAGTGGTAGTCTAGCATGCTTTAGACTGCAATACGTTAGCATGTGAACAGAAGATGCATCATTCTGATTCATCACAGCCTCAATGAATATCACAATATCCGTTTCCCACATTCACACATTTGTTTAGACAAATTCGTGAGACTAGACCAATAACATTGTGTACGTCTCATATGTATGTTACATTACCATACCTAACCCATTATTCGGTTTTAGGATCATAACATATTTGCCCAAGTACGTATCCAAACACCAATGAAACTCGAAAGCCTCATCATGAGCATTAATTAGATTAAATTTGGTGAGTGCATTCATAACCAATATGAAGAAATCCAGGATACACTCAGTAGGTTTTGAGATGTAGTCAAACAAATTGACACTCAACAACCTATTGCACACGCGGTGCATCATCCCTTGTTTTCTAGAACTATTCGTTTTAGGATACTCTCCCAAAATGAACATCACGTCCTCAAATAGTTCAACAACATAGATGTGGTAGGCGCATCTATTTGAACCTCATAAATCTATAAAGATTTATAATCTACAATACCATACATTGTAGTCCATGGTGACATATCAATCATATGTTTGACACCATTCACATTTGTGCATTCCTATTATGTGGAACACTACAGGATGTATAAAGTTTGTGTACTTTAATACACTTTATGATCTACCATTATATGGAGGTGTTGCATATATGATTTTTATGTTTAATCTTAACTCACAAGTTACACAATTGCAATAGACATATTGCACTATCTGATTGGGAAATAATTTGAATAAACATTTGTATTGTAAATCTCGAACATCAAAGCAACAAATTATTTTATTAAAATAATTTCAACCATAAAACATAAACACTTATTTCAAACCATGACAAAGTCTTATTTAGACCAATTATTTTATAGCGAAATAAAGTCTTATATAATTGAAACATAAAATCATATAGTGTTGCTATCCCCAACACTCTCGTCATCAAATATCTCGATGACCTCTTTATCATCACTCCAAAGAGTTAAGCGATGTAATCCTCCTACAACAGTTCCTACCGCATGGAACTTAACCGAATTCTGATGACGAAACATCCTCCACGAATTCGTTGAAGCAAATAATATCGAGTAACCATCAATATTCAACTTGCTCACAGAGATAACATTCTTCTTGATGTTGGGCACATGGAAAACATCTTCCAAGGTAAGGGTACATCCTGTAGACACTTTTAGTTCTACAATCCCGATCCCAATCGTCTTATGTTTAGTGCCATCTAGCATCATTATGCGATTTTTTATAGCACGATACTCCTTAAAGGAATAACGATTAGAGCATGCATGAATTGTTGCTCCAGACATTATGAACCACCCTCGGCAGGCAATCACTCGAGTTATTCCTGACATTGAAGAAATGAATCCTAAGATATTTCCGTGATTCCTATCTTGAGGTACTCCCTCAGTGGAACTCCACGTACTTATCTCTTCATGTCCCCGTTTCATTTTTGAACAAATCTGCTCAAAGCAACAACACCAAGTTGTTATACATCTATATTTTATATAGATATACTTTAACTAAATAAATTTGAAAACAACACCAAGTTGTTTTTCTCAATTGCTATTTCTCACAAGATTAGCAATGAGATTCAACGAATTTTAACACCTTGTTAAATTCTTTGATGACCCGTTACAAGGGTTGAAAACATAGTAGACCAAAAACCCTTTATTAACAAATAATAATAACATATTAAATTATTAATGGTCATCACTATCACATCAATACACGTTCTTAATTACATCATCAAGACACGTTATTAATTACATCATCAAGACACGTTTAAAATACAACTTTACATAAAGTTCGGTTTTTAAAACATCGTCATTTGTAGCACTCATGTTGGACAATAACATTATAAATCATTTATACATTTGGTATAAAACATCTAGTTGTAACACGTATGTTAGAGCCAACAACTAGATACAACACACGGAGATTAAAACCGTTTTACTACAATTATATTGTATCACTACAATATGTGAATTTAAAAACCATTCTCCAATTTAGAGAACCAACAACGAGTGCTTCCCAAAAATTAAGTATATATCAAGAAATCAGAGATTGTTTCACAATCTAAGAATCTGTTTAAGTTTGTAGGAATTTATGCTTAAAACGATTATGACAATCGTTATACAAACATAAGCATTTCACAAGAATAGAAAATAAATGAAAGTCTAACCGAACCGACGATCAAGATACGGAAGTATGATCACGAACAGCAACTCTATCAGTCCCTGCAAAACCTGAAGAACACAGAAACAAAATGAAAGGAACCGGGCTTGTGTTTGACACAATTCCCTTAAACAGATTCGACGTCTGTTCCCAGGGTACACCGGTTCAAAACTGTGTGTACAGCCGGACGAGATACTTGTCTGAAAAAACGGTCGGAATGAAGCAGCAGCAGCACGAGATCGTAGCAGCAGAGAAGAACGGATGTGGTTTTTGTGTGTATCTCCTATGAGCCAATTCACGTGTTTTTATACGAAAACAAAACACTAGATTAATGTCCCATAATGTCCCATTAATCCATGGTAATTAAGCTCATTAACCATTGTAATGAATGGTCAGTTTGGAATGCAAAGGGTTGGTTCAATGAACCAAAATTCGTTCTAGAATCTGCTAAAAAGAAGGCTCTCGAAAATTAGCAAAAACTGGTCACTTCTTGACCCCCGTTTTGGAGCTGCATTCGTGTCCGCAGGTCGTGCGGGCACGAGTTCAGAATTTCAACCCGAATTGCCATTTTTCGCACTCCCCCCCTGCGCGAGGGTATGAGCTAGAGTAAAACATGACACAAGTGATGTCAAAGCCTTTGAGGTTTATCCTTATAAACCAATTACCCTTTTGTTCCCACACCAATGTGGGATAGCTCATATTTTTCCAAACTTGAACAAAAATTCTTTTGAGATAAACATCTCATTCACACACATTTTCCAACATCTATAAAGTAATGAATTTAATCCTCTATATTTGTTGCTTCACAAATCATATGATTTTAGTTCCCATTCCTATATCCATCTCGAGAATTGCACCATTTTATTCTTTGATTGTTGTTTTAAGTTTGCTACACTCGTGGAGTCGTGGTCATGTACGTACTTGTTTAGACTTTGAAGTTTGAATCCTGGTCGATTTCTAATGTGTACGCTTTTGTCATGTTTTGAGTGTTCCATACCATTTTAGTGAAAATATTCAATCAAACATAAAAAAACAAAAACTTTACATAATTTAAAATACAAATTAAACCTAGAGTAAATTACATGTTATGCCCTTTATGTATGTATCGAATTACGAAACATGCCCTTTAATGAATTTTATTACAAATTATGCCCCTCGTTTGAAATTTAGGTTTCAAATAACACCCTTTCTTAACTTTCCATCCAAAAAGTTCCGTTAATTAATTGTTTGGGGGTAAATTGAAATATTTAAAATATAAAGGTATTTTTTGTCATTTTGATAAACATTGTTAATTAAGTGTTTTTTATTTTTATTTTAGTGGGGCCCATTACAACTCATCATCCTCACCATTACAACTCTTTATTGCAGCGTAAACCCAGCAAACATAAGGAACCCCATCGGCGACATTCTAACCCAATTTTCGGTCGCTATACACGATGTTAATCGGCTCTGAGACCACCGTTGAACTCCTCATGACCACAGGGTTCTAACATGGGTAGCCTCGTTCACCGGCGTTCACCGACTCGAGATCCCTTCATAGTCGTGTTCGCCGCTACGGATTTTAATCTGGACGTCGGATTTAACGACGCAGATGACGGCGGACTGGACTTGTGATTCGGTGGTGGGGGTTATGATAATGGCGGGTTTAGGGGTTGAGGTGGTGTTGAAGCGTGAGTTTTTTTTCGTAGGTTTGGAGAATAGTGGTGTAGGCGGAGGTGTAGACGGAGGACGCTGGTAGGTTTCATTCCAGATCTATAAGATGTAATGTTGGGAGCCACCGGACAATAAGAATTAGTGGCGCTAGATGGTGGTTGCGACTGTCAGAGGGTGATTTGTCATTGCTACTGGAGAGGGGAAACCGTCGTGAGAGGGTGGTGGTGAGATGGTCTGGACAATAGAGGGAGGGTGGTGGTGCGGTGGTCTGGTAGAGAAGGGTGGAGAAGGTGAGCTGGAAGGCCGGGCTTACATGGATTAAAGTTTCAAAATTAAAAAAAGTACCTTTATATTTTAAAGTTTACAATTTACCCTCTAAAAAGATAATTTTTTGAATTTTTGGGTTAAAATGACCAAAATACCGTTACTGTAATGGTATTATATGGATGGAAAGTTAAGAAAGGGTGTTATTTGAAACCTATGTTTCAAACGAGGAGCATAATTTGTAATAAAATCAATTAAAGGGCATGTTACGTAATTCGATACATACATAAAGGGCATAACATGTAATTTACTCTTAAACCTATATATTACATAATTTAAAATATAAATATTACATAAATTATAATAACATGTTACATCCTCGACCAATTACATATAGGAGTACTAGAAATTAGAGGTTTATATTTATAAGATTAAAAAAATAAAAAAAAATTTAAAAGTCGGTCATAAAGCTGTTTTAAGCTGGGGTTAAAGTGAACTTTTTTATACCGTCCATTGTAGGGTGTTTGGTAAATTTTTAGGGGCCAATTTGTGAAATTCATGTGTGGGGACATTTCACGCAAGTGGAAATCGACATAGTTGTGTTCCACACGACGTGTAGCTGGTGTGGAGGCGTAGTCACTACTCATAGCCTTAGACAATTGCTATTAAAGTGGGGAGAGTCATCATTCCCATCACTCTCCTCACTCACACTCGCTCTCATCCCGTCACTCATTAAAATTCGCTCCCTCACTAAAATTCTCTCATGAGGTACACTTGGAACTTATAAAGAAAAAGATTATGAGATTCACACTATATATGGCCTTGATAATTTGAGATTTGCTTAAGAAAACCCTACAAAATTTTCAATTTAGTAACGATAAGTTTTTAGAAGAAATAATTTCATTTAACTCTACATTTGTATATATATGTTTATAGAGTTTAAAAAACTTAATATTATTAAAAAAAAAATATTATTGTTTTTTCCATTTTAATTTTAGGTTACATGTTTAAATTTTAAATTTACGTAGATCACGGTTTCATACCATGCTATCTTTAAATTAATATTAAATTTATGTAACCATTTTGATATTAATATTCAATCTTTAAAGTTTCTTCTTATTTACCTAATCATGTCAACTTCACCATCATAAGTCATAACTAACCCATCACTTTCAACTAGTTCTAAAAGAAAAAGAACCTAATGGCTTTATTTTTGAAATTATATATATTTAGGGTTTTGCAGATTTGGGTAAGCCTTAAAGCTGCTGGTTTTGAGTGTTGAAAATCTATAAATTAGCAGTGAACAAAGAAAAATGACACAATATGTAATTCACTTTGCAGCCTCGATCCATACCTTATCTGTAAACTGTAAGACTGTAATCCATCACGCAACAATCCTATAACTAACCACCCCTCGATCTCCTCCATATTTCACATCACACAAACTTTCATTCTGACTGACATTAGATTTGCTCTACTTTTGGCGGTCATGTTGTGGAAATCTCACTGTTACTGTTTATGATATGAGAACAGTAACAGTAATAAGGCGTTTTGATCTTTCTTTTCAAATGGGGATGTGACCAGATTAATTCCATGAAAATCAGTTATCATATTCATGTCGATCTGTCTTGTACTTCTCAACAACTAATCTTCCCCATCAAAAGAAATCCGTTTGGTTGCAAATCACATATATATATATATATATATATATATATATATATATATATATATATATATGACGTGTCTGTGGTCTATATTCCAAGATTTGAATGATTCAAACATATATATTTATTAAGAAAAGAAAGTATTGATAAAAAATTAGAAATTATATATAACTAGATTTTACTATTCGCCCAAAGACAATGCGTGTATACAAAACTTTTGTATGTTACACGATTGTACCTCTAATACCACGAAACGAACTCACATGCTGAATTCATTGAGACTGGGAAAAAAAGAAAAAAATATATATGTTAAATAAATATACCTATTAAACATCAACTCATTTGCTAAACTCGTTGCGCTCGAATAAAATAATAATAAGGAAAATTGGATTTTATTAATCCAAGTTATTACTAGTTGGCCGATATTAATCCCAATTAAGAAATTAGCATACATTAATCCTAATTATCATGGTGTTGGAATTCATTGGACCGCCGTTAGTTTTTGTTTAACTCTGTTAGTATTTTGCTGACGTGGCAGTCTATTTTGCTGACGTGGCATCACCAAAATCTAACGGAGTTAACAAAAAACTAACGGAGGACCAGCGAATTCCAACACCATGATAATTGGGATTAATGTAGGCCAATTTTTTAACTGGGATTAATATCGACCGACTAGTAATAACTTGGATTAATAAAATCCAATTTTCCTAATAATAATAGTAACAAAAAAATAATAAAAATAAATGAAAAAATAATAATAATAAGAAAGAGAGGAAAACATAAGGTTATGCGGTATGGGTGCCAATACCACGGCGCCATGCCTATTTGGCAAAGCACCACGCTGCTAAAACCATTCCCCTCCTTGCGTGATATGTTGGCGCCATCCTTGTGCGTGGAGAGTTCCACGCCTATGAAGATGAGGATGGTGGTAGAGCTCTCCAATCAAAACTTTCCACATGATTTTTTTTTTGTTATAAGCCAATAAAAAAATAACACCACACCACATAAAACAACCACACTACCATACCCCTCTAACTAAAACCATACAAGGAAGTCCAGTCATCGCTGACGTGGCCACCACACCACCATCACACCACATGGGTATACCTCATGCCCTAAAAAAATAATATCTTAATCTTAATGTAAGGGAACTCAAATTTGTGCCACATGTCTCATTTATAAATGGTTCACATCACTACCACCACATGTCAAGCTCATAATCAATTACCAATTTAGAAAATCATCAATTAAGATTAATTACCAACTTTGTCAAAACTAAATTGTAAAATTTTGATAGAATTAATGTAGATTTGATTAATTTGCTCAATAATTTTAGTCTTTTTCTGCAAATGATCAACAATTTGTCAAACATAATAAATTTCTTAAATGCATTAAATTATCTATATCTATATCTATATCTATATTATATAATAAAAAAAAGTTTCGTTATACTTTAATAGTAAAAAATGACACTTGTCATCACCACAAAATTTTGGAATAAATCAAAATTTTAATAAATAATTATCCATACACTAAATTTCCATATTATGGTATATTTGCTTTAAACTTTTAATATGTAATTATCCAATAAGTAATTATTTAAATACAAATACTTTATATTAAGGTTAGTAAATATCCCAATACTAAATTTTTAATATTAAGATTAATTTTTAGTGTATATATATTATATTTTATTAAAATAAAATATTTTATTGCATATACTTTAATAGGGGAGGGATATAATGAAAACCTCTCCGAGTTTGGAAAACCGTGAAAACCAAGCTAAAAATTTTGGTTTTTGTTCCGATTTTTTTTATGGTGATTCTCTAAGTTAAAAAAAGCCTTTATGCAAAAAAGTAAAAAAAAAACGCCTATGAAATATTTTTTAAAAAAATATTTTATAACTGATGTTACATATGTAACAGGGTATTGTTACATATGTAACATCGGTTATAAAATATATTTTTAAAAAAATTTACTAGGCGTTTTTTTTATTTTTTTGCATAAAGGGGCTTTTTTTAACTTAGAGAATCACCATTAAAAAAAATGGGAACAAAAATCGAATTTTTTAGCTTGGTTTTCACGGTTTTTCAAACTCGGAGAGGTTTTCATTTTATCTTTCCTCTACTTTAATACTTTAATATATATAATGCTTATAATACTTTATTCATAATAATATTTTAATTAAATATTATACATGTAAAATAAAATATTTTATTCTATTTAATTTTATAATATTTTTACTATAATTTATATATATATATATCAATTGTGAGTGCTAGGTGTACTCACAAAATATACTATTCTGCACTATTCCCCTGCCACGTCAGCACGTGTCGTGCTGACACGTGGTAGGTCTATTTTTTTTTCAGTATTCATTGAGAACTTTTAAATTTGTTTGCTGGAAAGATAAACAAATGTTAACATAGATCATTTGGTAGGCGCGCATGTTTGCATCTTGGAGAACCAGGGTTCGATTCTTTTGTTCTTATTTTTTTTAACGTTTTTTTGAAAAAGGCATAATACAACCTGTGTTTTTCTGTGGGCTGTATTTTCCAACCGACGGTTTTCCTAAATGTATCCCTTTTTTTTCCAACCCACAGTTTTATTAAACTTTGATCTCTGCCTCACTCTCTGCACGATCAACCATCTCCAAACTAGGGTTTCTCTCTCGCACGTCCACTCTCTCAACTCACAGAAACCTCCCGATGAAGAGAAGATGGAACATCACCCTCCATCGTCGTCCCTCTTCCCCGTCAACAGTGGTCGCCGAACGATTTCCAACGCGACGTAGAGTTGTTGTCCCTGCTCTATTTCCGACGGCTGTTTTGAGTTCGAGAAGGAGGGCGGCTTTCGTTTTTTATAACTGAACGAAGAAAGGCTCAGTGGCGGCAAGCCGGCAGGTACGATCTAGGGTTATCGGTAGTTTTTATTGTTCGTTTGGGTGTTGCTTTCTTAATGATTTCTGAGGTATAATCATGCCAAATATCCAGATTTAAAGGTAAGCCTTCTGATTTTTCTTCCATGTATCCTCAATTTGTTCGTTTGTTGTCTAATTGGGTTTTGGTTTGTTGTTGATTTTGAGCTATGAACGTCCTTCATCTCTCTCTGTTTTTTGGTTTTCCATTTGGTCCTTCCTCGACCACACCCGGCGATCTTACCGGCGAAACCAAAACACCGATGACCCCGTTCGAACCAACACTTGCAGCACCCGAGCTGCTACTGTTGCTGGGTTTTTGGGTCGTTGGTTGGACACAAGCTGTACTCACACAGCAAACTATTCTTTTGCCGGAAACACGCAGGACCACAAGCCGATCTAGCGGTCTCTCCCAGTCGACACACACTCTCACAGGTAACAGGTTCTTAAATTTTTTGATTTAGGGTTTTAAATTTGTTCTTAATTTGATGAATTGGGTTCTCAGTTGACGACTTCATTGATTACGGTTATTGAATTTCTTCTTAATTTCATGAATTTGGTTCTTAATATAATTGATTAGTTTATTGAATTTGTTTCTGTTAGATATACAAGTAATCGCATCATTAGAGGTTTATGCACAGGGCCTTGAATGGCAAGATACTTGATGAGAGAGACAACCCAATTATCATAACATTGAGGTTCATCAGGGGGTGTTTCATAAATAGAATTACAAATTTTCTTGAAAGTAGTGGTTAAGAAGTCTGTTGTGTTGCTAACAGCTGCTGTCACAAAATGGGTTGAAGTAACTAAGAAGGAAGCTACAAAATATTACAGGGAAGGTAAAAGACAGCTGAGAGTCAGTGAGGTATACTTTTTAGACAGTTAAGGATACATGGAAGCTGGAAAATCAGGGTTAGTTTCTTCATCATCTAGCTTTATTCTTCTGAATATGGTTAATTGATTCATCTGTATTGTTATTGTGGTGACAGGAGTTGACGACTGGAGCGGTTTTTTTTTCCATGGAAATCCTAGCGATGATACATTTTTGTGATACAAGAATTGAAATCTTGAAGCACATATTGGTGTGTTGTTAGTTTGATATTTGGATTCAAAATAATGTTGATTGCATAATTCCCATGACATATCTTCATTTGCATTTTCAGGTCTGTTCGTCTACGATTTTCGTTTCATATCGAATTCTTTTGACTTTGCATCTTCGGTTGACTGTGGTTTTGTGCTGTTGTACTATTCTTTTCACGGTATGACTTCTTTTTAGTGCATGTTCTATTCTACGCTTTTACTTTTATCATCTGTTTCAGTTTAGCTTTTTTATGTTCTTTCTTGCTTTTCTTAGTACATTTACTGACGTATTGAAGGTGTTCGTCGTGTGAGGTTATTGGACCTGTCTCTTTATGCAACTCTGTTATAAGGTTCGATTTCTCTTTCAAGCATCAATATCAAGTGAAAGTTTAATAACCTTAATTTGCAGGAAGCAAGGATTAAGGTATGCAAAATGTGTACAATAAGCTCAAGATTCTATCTTTTTTTTTTTTTGCCCGCTTTGTTTCGGTTGTTTTCATCATACATTTTTCACCTAATATCCTTCAAGGATCTTGCAAGACTGATAAACATTCACTGCTCTGTCAAGATCTATGAAACAGCAATGAAATTTCGATCTATAGTATTTGTAAGATTTTACCTTATTTGGTTTTTGTTACTTTAATAGTTAAGAAATGTCAGATAAAAGGAAGTTAACTTTCAATGTTCTCTACATGAGTTGCTGTATTTTTTTGGACTACTAAAAGATCTTATCTTAGTATCTGTTTTTTTATTAGGTTCTCTTTCTTTTGTGTTTGTTTTTTTATCTTTGCAGGTTGTTGGAGCTGCCTTGAAATTCAGGTTAGATTCTGTTTATTATTTACTTTAGTTCCGTGTGCCTTTAATAGTATATATATAGTGGTTTTTCAATTCAAATGACTTTTGTAGCTGATTGAAAGTGTTACTTTCAACATTAGCTTTCCTTAAAACAGTCTCATTTGAAAGTATAAGCTTAAGTATTAAATTTCTTTTATTGACAAATCGAAATTGGGCCAAACCTTTGGCATTACTCAACCTGTATGCTTCATGTTTCTCCAATGACGATATACTCTTTATAAATACTTTCATTTGAGGCATTGTTATATCCTTGAAAATAAACACACTTCATATTAAACGATTAATATAATACATGAATTCATGTTTGCCTTCCAAAACAGTTTTACATTGCTATATATATGAAGGTTCAAATTACAATATTACAATATGAATGATGAGAATTTCATGGTGTTACAATATGAATGATGAGAATTTCATGATGTTGCAGATCTTGATTGTTTCGATATTCGTTGTATCGCTGGATGTGCATCAAAGTATTGCACTGGCAGCTTATTCAGTTGGATTGAAAGAACACCTGTGTACAAAGTCACCACTGGCTACCAGTCCGATTGGATCGAAAATGCTCGGGTTATTTGCTTTGTTATCTTTGTTTGACACTGAATTTTGCACAAGAACGTCTATTTTCGCATCCCCTTTAGGGTAAACATAAATGTTGACATCATAAGATTTTTGTTTACAAAAGTGCCAGGCGCGCTCAGGGGTGTTTAGTTCTAAAAAATCAAAGCGTAAGGGCTTGATGTGCACCCAAATCAGCTTTACTTATAACCAGAAGTCGCGTTTGTCTTACCAGCTTTACATATTAACCTTTTTATCAAGTAAATGTTTCAAAATTTCTTCGTAGCTTTACTTCTTTTTAGAACCAAGGCTAAGACATCAACATTTGGATCAAACTTCATAAAGTTGGTATTTTTTTTTAAGATAACAATCAGTCAATCATCATAAAGTTATATAGGGTCTTAATATGGTATAGACCTTATGTTGCAGGAATCTTTTAATCCAGTTGGGGTAAGAGGAGGACTTTGGATTGTGCATGAATGGATAACTCCCCCGGTATGACCTCATGTGTTTTTGACAGTATTAAAGATTGTCTTTGCTTGAATAAGTGGCTTTTTTTTTGTCATAAACATCATTGGATTCTCTGTTTTAACATGAATGTTAAATCACAAGTACTTTTTCTCTCTCTGATTAATAACCCACGTCATTATTTGAGTTTTTTACAGATGGGTATGGACGGCTGGTGGTCGCGTACACGGTTGCCGCAACGACCGTCGGATTAATCTGGGCCGCCACCGCTTATCGGCGCCGCAAAAACATATTGTGAATTTTGCAGCAAGGCAACTGGGATTTAAAGATGGAAATGAGTGTCAGGAATTGAGCAAATTGGCTTACATAGCTTCTTGGGATGTTGATGTTTGAAATCTATGACCAGAGATGACGATTCGGTAATTTTTTTTATAGCCACTGCAGTTTCTGTATGCTTATCTAAATTAGGTTTAAGCTACCTTTTAAAACTTTGATGGGTTCTTTACATTATTTTTTTTATTGATAAAGTGATGTTGTATAACAAATGACAAAGTAGTGGAGAGAAGCTGTTAAATAATGAATTCTTGCATTGGTCTGAGACAAAAAAAGGCATCCGGGAAGGTCAGTTTTCGTTTACACTCCCAGTTTTCATGTCAGAGTTATAAGTTAACGAAATAAATTGTATTAATATTTGTCAGGAGCAACTGTGAGGCAGCTTTGAAAAAACAGTCCCACGTCTTTTGGCATCTACATGTTATTATGTATGAAACAAAACAATGCTCTTCCTTTTGTATATCTTTATGTCTTAGTGTTGATCACCACTAAACAGACTTTTATCCCTCTTTTGTAATTCTATATGGATGGATGTTGATCAACAAATATTATGTAAATATGAAGCAAAGCTGCTTTAGTAATCCTTATGACACACCATCAACTCCTCCATTTACATTTTCATATACACATATGTATCTTTCCTCTATTGCTGTCGTTTGATCGTTAAAATTATTGTCTCGACCCGCCGCAAAGCGCGGGTCAAAAGTCTTGTTAAGTTTAAATTCAAATTTACCAAGTATAATTTCAATATAATAAACAAAATTCTTATATTCGGTAACTAAATTTCTTTTATTTTTCTACTCCAAACATTGGGTTACCCGGGGATTCAATCATGACAAACGATGTTACCCATGACACGTTACGACCGCATTTCGTGCGAATAACCAAGACCCTTTGTGTTGCACATCATCCCAGAGGAAAACCACCGCCTAAATGCCCACTAACATAAAACCTCTGACCCACCTATAATTACTGAGAAATTTTTAGATAGTTATAAAAATACATAATTTTCGTATAATATGATTGTATTTATAGTTTTTTTTTAAAACTCAACCGTGTAACACACGAGGATAAAAAAAACTAGTTATTATATATATATACAATAGAAATTGAGGATGAATAGTGATGTTTTCGTTTCTCATAGTTTGGCCACGTGACTTTGGTGCTTTGACGCTTTCTACCCCTAAACTTTTACAATTTGTTTTTTTTTCAAATTTCATGATGAATAGTATACTTTTAGGTTTTCAAACTTTGGCCACGTGAATTTGGTTTTTTGACGTTTTCTACCCCTAAACTTTTACGATTTGTTTTTTTTTCTTTCTAACGAAATAGTAAACTTTTAGTTTTCATAGTTTTGGCCACATTGTTTCATACTCTTACGTTTTGTACTGTTTAACTTTTAGAGTTTTTGTTATTTTATTTCATGATGAATAGTATACTTTTAGTTTTTCAAACTTTGGCCACGTGACTTTGGTGTTTTGACGCTTTCTACCCCTAAACTTTGACGATTTGTTTTTTTCTTTCTAACGAAATAGTAAACTTTTAGTTATCATAGTTTGACCACATTGTTTCATACTCTTATGTTTTGTACCGTTTAACTTTTAGAGTTTTTGTTATTTTAAGTTTTGTTGTCTTCTATTTTGGCCACGAAACTTTTAACTTTTCTACTTTCATTTTTAGTATATTTTTATAGTTTTATACTTTCACTACAAGATTAGACTTTTACTTTTTATACCCCTTAACTTTTTTACCCTCTAACTTTTAAACTTTTTTTTTTTGTTTTAAGTTTTGTTATCTTTTACTTTGGCCACGAAACTTTTAACTTTTATACTTCCGTTTTTTGTATACTTTTATAGTTTTATACTTTCACCACAAGACTTTTAGACTTTTACGTTTTATACCACTTAACTTAGTATATTTTTATAGTTTTATACTTTCACCACAAGACTTTTAGACTTTTACGTTTTATACTCTTTAACTTTTTAATCCTCTACCTTTTAAAGTTTTTTTTTGTTTTAAGTTTTTTTTATCTTCTACTTTGGGCACGAAACTTTTAACTTTTCTATTTTCGTTTTTAATATACTTCTATAGTTTTATACTTTGTCCATGAGACTTTTAAACTTTTACATTTTATATCACTTAACCTTTTTTTACTTTCGTTCAGTATACAAATTCAAACCCCGCAGCAACGCGCGGGGTGGGTAAACATCTCGTTTAATATATTCTAAAAAAATTTCTATATCAATCATAATTTCATAAATTTCTTGATCATTATCACTTTCTTTTGTATTTATCTAATATTATCTATATTCAGCTCGTATAGTACACGAGTTACTAACTTAGTTATATATATAAAGTTAAAGATAGTACGTATAAAGTCTCGAACGATGATGACGTTTTCCGTAATGCTTTTTGATTTTATCTATGTACCTTAAGATTTCTCGGTTCTAACTAAATTCTAACATTTGTACGTACTTTAAGCTTTCTAGGTTCTAAATTTAAGTTACTTAATTATATAAGTAGGTTAGTAACCCGAATACACGGGTTAAACAATAAAAAATATAATTCATAAATGTGTATATAAACCTACATATATAAAAATTATTGATAAAAGTAAATTTCAATTGGTCTCGACTTTAGCATAAAAATAAATTTATAGTATGATGTTTAAGCATTATGTCAACATAACTGTTTTATCAACTAATTCTTGTTCAGTGTCCTTTGATCCTGGGTGATTACGCATAAGCTTAATTTTTAGTCTTTGTTTTTACCATCCCCTTGCTAGAAAAGATAGAAAATTATGACATAGTTTAGAGTTTTGAGAGAAAGTAAAAAAAGAAAAGATACTATTTGATTTTTGAGAATCAGATCCTTTATTTCTAAGTATATTTAAATGAAAGATACTATGTGGCAATCATTTTATTGTTTCATTATAACTAGGATATATTAGGATATAAATATATATATATATATATACTAGGTTAGTAACCCGTAACTATACGGGTTGAATTTTGTTTAATAAAATGAGATAAATGAAATAAAAAAATGATGAAAGATTTCAACCTTTAAGTTTAGAAATTTTAAAAGATTTGAAGTTTCATGACATTAATTAGAAATTTAAATAATATTAAATGTAAGATTCAATTTTAGATTTGGAAAGTTGAAATAATATATTGAATTTATTTTAATTTTTATATATACATTTAATCTAGTGTTGACATGTGTACATGATGATGTGGAGACCATAGAAAAGAGCCATGTGGCAACCTTTTATTGCTTTATTAGAATTAAAGGTATATATATATATATATATATATATATTTATAATTAGTTTTTTTTATCCCCATGTGTTACACGAGTTAGATATAAAAAATATAGATATAATCATAATCTACGAAAATTATGTATTTTTCTAACTATCTAAAAAATTCTCAATAATTATAGGTGGGTCAGAGGTTTAGGACAGTGACATTTAGGCGGTGGCTTTCCTCTGGGATGGATGTGCAACACAGATGGTCTTGGTTACTCGCATGGATTGCGGTCGTAACGTGTCGTGGGTAACATCGTTTGCCATGATGAGTCCTCCGGGTAACCGGATTTTGCAGTTAAAAAAAAGAAATCTAGTCATGAAAAATAAAGATTTTATTTATTATATTGAATTGAAATACTTGGTAAATTTGAATCTAAACTTAACTAAAGTCAAAAAATTATAAAATTTAATAGAATAAAATATTTTATATTACATGTATAATATTTAATTAAAATATTACTATGAATAAAGTATTATAAGCATTATATATATTAAAGTATATTTTAAAAAAAATATTAACCTTAATATTAAAATTTAGTATTTGGATAATTACTAACCTTAATATAAAAATGTATATTTGAATAATTACATATTGGATAATTACTTATTAAAGTTTAAACTAAATAAACCCTAATATGAAAATTAGTATTTGGATAATAAATTGTTAAAGTTTTGACTTGATAAAAAATTTTATGGTCATAATAAGTGTCATTTTTTACTAATTTAAATGTGATAAACGTTTTGTTAATTATATACTATAAATATAGATATAGATTACTTTATATATAAATTACAACTCAAAGTAAATAGTAAAATGATTTTATTGGGTTCTTTTTGTCATTTTTATTATTTTATTTTAGATCTCTCTTTTGTTATTATTGCGAGTTTTTTTTTTTAAATAAGTTCATCTTCGGCATGAAACACATGTGTTAAGTTATAGCTCTGTTTTTAGTTTTGGTTAATTTTAGGTTTTTTTTACTCATTACGTTTTTGAATGTTTTATTACTAAGTTTTTATTAATGTTATATTTATTGTTATGCGTTCGGTTTATGTTTTCACCCATGTGTTTAGATATAGGTTTGTATCGAATGTGAAACTTGAGTGTTTAAACTTACGGGGCAACGCGCATGTGCCTCATCTAATTCTTATATAACAATTTGCAACTTGGTTGAATAGTGAAACAATCACATGGTGCCACGTGTCCCTTCTAACCAATCACATGGCGCCACGTGTTATATTACAACAATTAACATATTGTCACATATTCCATTTCTTAAATTTTATTAATTATATAACATTTCAAAAACCTGACGTGTACTCTGATTTTTACTATGCTTGCCACGACATCAGTTCCTCCATTCGCTATTGGTGGGTGGCGTAGGTGTTTTTTCTTCATTCGATCTTTTGGGCGGTGCTGACGTACATTCATTCCTCTTCCAGTCCTTCTCTAACCCAGTTGTTCCTCACCGAGACTCAAACACGCTCACGTTCTCTCTCTTCTCTTGGTTTACAAAATCAAAACCCTAGAATACAACGGCTACAGATCCGGCATAGACGACGTCGGAGAACCCCTCAGCTGCAGTTCTTTCCCATTCTCGATGTATGTTTCTCTATCAAGGTCCGATCGATGTGTTCTTTCTAATTCAATTCAATCTCACCGCCTCTTCTTGAGTACTCTTTCTTTCTTCTTTATTAATTTTTTGGGGCTGAGGTGTTATATAGATGTTACCTTTCAGACCATCTCCTACGCTCATTTAAGCCTCTTATTTTCGTTCGTGAATACTTTTAACGCGCTCCTTCCCTTGGTTTCAGCCGCTGTTCTCCGTCTTTCTGAGGTACTATATGTTGTTTGTGTCGTTTTCTTTACGTTAGCGGACGTTTAGGGTTTCTTTGTTTTTTCATTCTTATACTGTTGCCGTTCTACCTGTTTCGTGAAATTTGTTTGGGTTTTTTGCGCACGCTGGTTTTTTTGCGTTATTTATTGTTGGTCGATGTTGGTATCATGTTTAATTTTATCTGATTTTAGCGTCCTTCAAATCCCGTTAGTTTGGGGGGTTAACATTTGTGTTTGTCTGTATTTGATTTAGTTTGCGACTTGGTTTTGGTGGTAAGATTGATTTTTTGGGATGCATGTGTTCTTTTAGCTGATTTGAATGCCCTTTTGTTGTTGAATGTGGTTTGACTCTGAACTGTTGAGTGCTTTATTGTAAATGTTTGATTGCTGTGTTTAATTTTCTGTCTTTTGATATGTAGTTTAATGTTTTTGCTTATGAATTGAAGGTAAATGCAAGGTATTTATCAGCAATGGTGATGGTGGTTTAATAGTAATTGGTAAAAAGTTGTGTTGGATGAGAGTGGTATTTTGTAATCGTATTCGGTGTGAGTTATGAGGATGCATGTGCTTATTTAGCCGATTAGGGATGAATTTGTTGTTGCCTGTGGTTTATCTTGATCGTAGATCTGTCTGGTTCCTTCATCTCTAATATGAGGGTTTTGCTTATGAACTGATAGTAGATGCAGGGTAGTCGTCAGGCATGGTGTGATAAGGATAAGGAGTTGTGTTGGATGAGAGTTATCTCTCTCTCTCTCTCTCTCTCTCTCTCTCTCTCTCTCTCTCTCTCTGTCTCTTTTTTTTAATCCTTTTTAGGTTGTTTCATTCCATAGTATTGAGATTACTCAAAAGTTTACAAAATAGATAAAACTCTAAATTTATTTTTTATAAGATAATACCATCGAATGTAGATTCTTATTTGGAATCCTCACATTTATCTGTTGTAAGTATATTCATTTTAGTGCTTAAATATCAAGTATAGCATCTTGGTTTGGCTATTTTCTGCCATATTAACTATTTCTATGTTTGATGATGTTTATTTTTTTACTTATTTTCTGCTCTTGTAGGACTGCTGTTGATGTTCCAATCTCATATTTCATATCTGGTATGTGTTCTTTCACTTATGTTGCTTCTATAGGAAAAATATCATCAATTATTTGTTTTGAAGTACTGTTGTTGTCATGTGGATTCTTTCTATTACTGTTGATGTATATGCAGCTTATTACTGATTTTATCATGTGTGAAATTAATAAAGCTTACTATAGTAAATTAATAGAGCTTTTGGTAATCTATTTTTATCCAGCCATAATGTGATCTGTTGTCTTGAAAGAATAGCCATAACAAAGCTTACCACACTTTGTATTGAGCCAAAATTATGGCTTTTGGTAATCTATTTACCACAACTCTTCATTAGTTATTCAAATTTTTTATTTGTTTATTTATATACTATTAATTAATTGAAGCTTAAAGTTAAGAAATATGTGTCTATCTTTAGAAAGCAAAATCCAGAATCTCATTTTCAATTTTTCTTTCATGTTGATTTAATCGTAACTGTATCCATCAAAGTGTTCCATCAATTACATGAGCATGCCATTGTTTCTTATTGTAACATTTTGGTCAATTTATGCAAACAAAAATCATTGTCATGTGTCACTCTGACTCCCCTCTCTAGAACAGTATTTCGAGATGGAAAATCATTTGCTATTTATTCTCATTAATTGTTATAAATACCCCTAATCACTGCCCCAATTTTGCAGGTTACTATCAAATTCTTCATTTTCTTTGCATTGTATGATGGCTGCCAACAACAATATGCCGACCGCATTCGACAAGGAATAGGTAATCTCGGATCTTCACTTCTAATGGTTTAGTTTTGATCGGGATGATAATAATTTTGAACTTTCAGCAAAATCGACGTCCAATTAATTTGTACGACATGGTTGACATAAAATAAGTGAATCTTCATTTGCATTTCATCATCTGTGATAATGGAGTAATTAATCGCTTGATCATGCTAAATGTGTATATGTTGTTAATATACATGCGTATAATGATCCTAAAATAAAAAATGGCAATGAAGACATTTTCTTTGTAATGATCATGGTCATAACAAAACAGATAAGATGAAGAAGGATATTCCTATCACAGGCGAAGACTGAACTCCATGGCTTGAAGTGCTTCGAGACATTGTGAATGCAATTTGGTAAGTGACAAGACTGTAACTCTTAGGTGTCCTGCCTAAGGTCAGCTGACCCAAATTTTGTGTTGTTCAGTTTGTTTTGTTGGATGTAGGGGTGAATCTGCTTATGGATGGGGTTTAGAAATGAGCTGCAGGACGCAGGAGGCAAGCTTTTCATGCATGTTGAACTATGCAATCCCAGATAGATTTCCTTTATGTTGATGATTATGAGGAGATACTAAATGTTGATGCATCATTGACTCCTAAAACTATTGTGGATGACATAAAAAGGTCACTTTTCTGATCAAGAATTGATTACTTGCTTGCTGTATGCTCTTTATATTTCATGATTTGCTGTTAGAAATTAGTTTTACCATTCTCTAAAAAATGAAGCCAAAAACCCCACAAACGTTGCGCTCTTATGTTGGTCAAATTATGTTATTAAATCTTTTATATTTTAAAGAACTTTGTAATATCAACTCTTACTACCCGCCGCAAGGCGCGGGTCGATTTGCTAGTATATAACAATTTGCAACTTGGTTGAATAGTGAAATAATCACATGGCGCCACGTGTCCCTTCCAACCAATCACATGGCGCCACGTGTTATATTACAGAAATTAACATATTGCCACATATTCAATTTCTTAAATCGTAAAACAATTTGCAACTTGGTTGAATAATGAAACAATCACATGGCGCCACGTGTGTCTTCCAACCAATCACATGGCGCCACATGTTATATTACAACAATTAACATATTGTCACATATTCCGTTTCTTAAATCATATGACGTCATGTGTCCCACTTCCTCCTATGACATATTACCATGTCATTTTACCTTCAAATCAAATTTAACCACGAAAGCTTTAGACTTTTACGTTTTGTAACACTTAATTTTTATACTTTAGTTTTTCACAAAAGTTTTAGAATTTTAAGTTTTTCTTTCTTAAATCATATGACGCACGTGTCTCACTTCCTCCTATAACATTTTGCCACGTCATTTTACATTCAAATCAAATTTAACCACGAAAGCTTTATACTTTTACGTTTTGTAACCAATAATTTTTATACTTTACTTTTTCACAAAAGTTTTAGAATTTTAAGTTTATATACCCCTTTTGTATTTAATATACTTTTATAGTTTTCGACTTTGGTTACGACTTTTCTATGGTTTGACGGGTAAATGGGTGACCCGCCGTGAAGCGCGAACGGGCCGTCTACTAACTGTAACAGAACAAAGAGAACTTATCACCAACACAGAAATACGAAATTACCCGTCGCAACGTGCGATGGATAAAAATTCTTGTTAATCATAAACACCAAGTAATGTTATGTGAGAGCCAGAATATTATTTCATTTTGTTATTTTCTATTTCAGATGTACCACCAAGTTAATTATTGATCAACTTTGTTAATTTCTTATTATATATATAGGTAGCAATGAAAATTGATAGGTTAATACTTTGACGCTTTCTACCCCTAAATTTTTACAATTTGTTTTCTTTAATGAAATAGTAACTTTAGGTTTTCATAGTTTGGCCACATATATTTCATACTTTTACGTTTTATACCCTCTAACTTTTAAAGTTTTTTTTGGTTTTGTTTTAAGTTTTGTTATCTTCTACTTTGACCATGAAACTTTTAACTTTTCTACTTACGTTGTACTTTTATATTTTATACTTTCATCACGAGACTTTTAAACTTTTACGTTTTATACCTCTTAACTTTTTGACTTTCGTTTTTTATTCGACTAATTTCTTTATTTTGTATACTTTTAGAGTTTTATACTTTGACGATGACTTTTTTCATAGTTTTATATTTCGTCGAAGTTTTTTTTTGTTTTAGATTTTGTTGTCTTCTATTTTGGACACGAAACTTTTTTAACTTTTTATTTTCGTTTTTAGTTTACTTTTATATTTTATACTTTTACCACAAGACTTTTAGACTTTTACGTTTTATACCCCTTAACTTTTTAACTCTCTAACTTTTAAAGTTTTTTTTTTGTTTTAAGTTTTGTTGTCTTCTACTTTGACCACGAAACTTTTGACATTTCTACTTTCGTTTTTAGTATACTTTTATAGTTTTATACTTTCATCACGAGACTTTTACGTTTTATACCCCTTAACTTTTTAACTTTCGTTGAGCATACAAATACAACGCCGCGCACCACGAGACTTTTAGACTTTTACGTTTTATACCCCTTAAATTTTCAACTTCCGTTATTGTTTTATACTTTCACCACGAGACTTTTAGACTTTTACGTTTTATACCACTTAAATTTTTGACTCTCGTTCAGTATACAAATTCAACGTTGTAGCAACGCGCGGGGTGATAACCATCTCGTTAATTCTATGAGTTATATATGTCATGTTATTGTTACTAGCTAGAGGTTCATGAGTCAAACACTTGATAAGTTTTTCGTATTTATTTTGAATGGGCTAAAGGCCATGTGTCTGTTTGTTTATGAAAATCCTTGCCATTCTCATTAACATGCAACCCTATATATACACATTACATTTACACAACGCACCCTCTGACTAACGATACAAATACATAATAATAATACAACTAATACACCCCCTCAGTTGGAGCGGGAGGTGGACGGACGCGCAAACTGTCACGAAAACTAGTAAATAAAGGTCGAGGAAGCCCCTTCGTGAAAATGTCAGCATACTGAAACTCGGAGGGGACATGTAAAACTCGAATATCACCAACTCGAACCTTTTCGCGTACAAAATGGATGTCAATCTCGACATGCTTCGTGCGTTGATGTTGAACAGGGTTGCCAGAAAGATAGACGGCAGACACGTTGTCACAATAAACAACGGTGGCAGTGCGGAGCGGAACATGAAGCTCAAGTAATAAATTACGTACCCAACTCACCTCAGCTACAGCATTAGCAACACCCCGGTACTCGGCCTCGGCACTCGATCTAGACACAGTAGTCTGGCGTTTCGACGACCAGGATAACAGATTGTCACCCATGAATACACAATATCCGGAAGTCGAACGACGAGAATCAGGACAACCACCCCAGTCGGCATCAGAATACGCAGTTAGAGAACTAATAGAAGAAGGGGAAATACGAATCCCATAATCAATGGTGCCCTGAATGTAGCGCAAAATGCGCTTCAAAAACTGATAGTGTGCCTCCCGAGGTGCGTGCATAAATAAGCAGACCTGCTGAACAGCATAAGAGATATCCGGACGTGTAAACGTCAAGTACTGTAATGCCCCGGCCAAGCTACGATATAAAGTCTCATCTGAAAATAACGGGCCATCCGTAGCACTGAGCTTCGAGTTCGTGTCAACCGGTGTTGCAGACGGTTTACAAGAACTCATGGAAGCACGCTGAAGTATATCACGGGCATACTGAGACTGGTGTAAGAATAAGCCGGACGTATCCCGAGTAACCGTAATACCCAGAAAATGATGTAAAGTCCCCAAATCCGTCATAGCAAACTCAGATGAAAGGGTGGCAATAAGAGACCGGAGAAAACCAGAGTCAGATGCAGTGATAACAATGTCATCCACATATACTAATAAGTAGGCAGTGTGTATGCCGTGGCGATACACAAATAATGATGAGTCAGAGATGCTGCTGCGGAAGCCTTTAGCAATGAGAAAAGTAGAAAAACGAGTGTACCATGCCCGGGGTGCCTGCTTAAGACCATACAAAGAACGCTTCAGCCGACAAACATAATCAGGAAACTGTGAATCATAAAATCCAGGAGGTTGCTGCATGTAAACGGTCTCCTCTAAGTCTCCATGTAAAAAAGCGTTCTTGACATCCAATTGATGTATGGGCCACTGACGAGAGACGGCTAATGATAGCACGGTGCGAATGGTGGCCGGTTTCACTACCGGACTAAATGTCTCCATACAATCAATCCCCACCGTCTGAGATTTACCATTTACAACTAGCCGTGCTTTATACCGTTCCAAGGACCCGTCCGACTTGAATTTATGCCGAAACAACCATATGCAACGAATAATCGGTTGCCCTGGCGGCCGAGGTACCAACTCCCACGTATCATTATCCTTCAACGCCTTAAATTCATCAGTCATAGCCTGTCGCCAGTATGGATCAAGTAATGCTTTATTATAGGAGGTAGGGACCGGAGAAATGGGTGGCTGGGTCTGGGCATTAAGGTTAAGACGTTGAACAGGTTTAAAAACTCCGGCCCGAGAGCGAGTAGTCATTGGGTGCTGGGTCGGTTGGGTTTGTGGAGGCGTAGGAATATGTGATGGATGTTGGGCCGTAGGAGAGGTATGAGGGGAGTGGGCCGCGGGTGATGTGGGTTGGGCCGATGGAGTTGTGGGTTGGGGTGCAGCGGGCATTTGGATAGGGGAGGAGGGGGTCGGACCTGGGCTGGGGACGGGTGATGGAGTTGGCGAATGTGGCGGAGTGGGTGTAGGTGTAGGGGTCGGCCCAGTGGTCGGATAGAATAGGGGATGTGAATCCGGTGTCGAAACCGGTTGAGACAAGATGGAGGGTTCGCCAAACGGGAAGACTTGTTCATCGAAGATGACGTGTCTCGAAATGTGGACCTTATCGGTGTCCGGGTCGTAGCACCGATAACCTCGGAAGTTAGTTGGGTATCCCAAAAAAATGCATCGTTTAGACCTGGGGGACAGTTTATTTTGTTGGGTGGCAGACATGTTAGGGTAACACGCACATCCAAAAGTGCGAAGATGATCATAAGTGGGATGGCGTAGGTAGAGGATAAAAGCTGGAGTGTTGAAATTTAGGCGACGGACGGGGAGGATATTGTGCAAATAAGCGGCGGTATGAAGAGCTTCCACCCAAAAGGGCGGTGGAAGTCTAGCTTGCATGAGCATGGCACGTATGATATCATTCAGGCGACGAATCATGCGCTCGGCCTTACCATTTTGAGGAGATGTTTGGGGACACGAGAAACGAAATATAAGGCCATGTTGATTCGCGAAGTTATGAAATTCCCTGTTGTCAAACTCACCCCCTAGGTCACATTGAAATTGTTTAATTGTTTTGTTAAATTGAGTTTGAATGAATTTGTGGAATTTTGCGAATGTAGGGAAAGTCTCGGATTTGAATTTCAATGGGTATACCCAAACATAATTGGAAAAATTGTCAATCAATACCAAATAATATTTATAACCAGATTTACTCGCAATAGGTGAGGTCCACAGGTCACAATGAATAATATCAAACGACTGAAATGTAACAGAATTAGATTCAGAAAATGGCAATCGTTTGCTATTAGAAACTTGACAAGTGTGACAAACCGATAAACACTTGTCTTTATTACATTTAATGAAATTGCGAGAATTTAAAAAATCTAAGACTTGAGCGCCTGGATGGCCAAGTCGATTATGCCAGAAGTGAGATGCAGCAGTAGTCATGCAAGCTAGTCCATGTGTCGTCGGAGAGGTGAACGGGTATAGATCCCCCATGCTATTGTGGCGGGAAAGGAGCCTGCCAGTTTGGAGTTCCTTCACAGAAAAACCAAAGGGATCAAATTCGACACTAACACCGTTATCTTTGGTAAATTGGCGAACCGATAGTAAATTTTGGACAATGTTAGGGGTGAACAAAATGTTTTTAAGTTGATAGGTGTGGGGAGGTATATGGTGTAAAGCATCACCTGATCCATAAACGGGCAACGTATTGCCATTACCAACAAATATATAAGGAATCTTGGATTTTGAAACGAAAGAGTTAAAAATACCTTGGTTTGCAGTGAGGTGTTGCGAGGCTCCAGAATCCATTACCCATTGGCCAGTGGGCTGCGTGAACTGTTGGGCCTGATAAGCAGCCTGAAGATCGGTTGGGCTTAGAGCATCCAGGTTGGCGGCGTATTGGGCTTGAGGTTGGGTATAGGTGTTGGGCTGATGGGAGTAGTTGGCTGTGGGCTGGGTAGGAGGGGCTGTGTACGGCATGGGGGGATAGGGGTTTGGGCCGTAGTTGGGTTGGGATGGGTAAGGGGATGGGGGAGGGTAGGGTGGATAGGTTTGGTTTGGGCCTGGGTAGAACGGTTGAGTGTAGGGTGGGCCGTAATTCGGGTTGGGAGGATAACGGCCACGATTGTTGTAGCCCCGGCCACCGCGGTTATTGCGACGACCACCCCTGCCTCCACGGTTGTTGTAGCGTGGATAGGAGTTGTCATGGGGTCGGTTCGGGTATTGCACAGGAGGTTCTTGGTGACGGTTTTGAGAGGTATTTGGTGGAGGATTTGGATAATTGTTGTGTGGGTTGTTATGAGGTGGCGGGTTTTGGGAGGAAACCAAGGCCGATTGTGAAGGATTTTGGCGAGCCGCCAACCGTTGGACTTCAAGAAGAACCATGTTTCTGGCATCATCCCATGATGGACTACTCTGGTTAATGAAGCTAGCCACCGTATCGTATTCCTGCGGGAGCCCTCGTACCAATTGCAACACTTTACGATTCTCGTCCACAGTTCTACCGAGATCGTTTAATTGGACCGCAAGGTCATGAATGCGTTGAAAATACGCATCCATGGACGAGCACGCGGCAACAGTGAGAGTTGAGAACTCTTGTTCCAGGGCTGCAGCACGAGAACCTTTGTTGTTCTGAAAAATACCCTGCAATTTAATCCAAGCATCTCTAGCAGTAGAATTAGTATCAATAATACGAGAAAGAAATTCATCACTAATGGATCCGTAGATCCATTGAAGAACAATGGAATCAATTTCCGACCACACTTGGAAAGTCGGGTCGGCTTCAACCGGTGGCTTAGTGTCATCGATATGGTCTGCAACCTGGTACGCCTTTACCTGAATCTGAAAAAGCTTCACCCATTGGGTGTAGGTGATTTTAACACCGTCTAAACATCGTACCTTTTGCTGAATATTTGTTACCGAGTATGCGTGACGGAGTTTTTCTGTCAACTCTTTGACTGTGGCTGCCATTGAAGAAGATGATCGAACGGAAAGAGCGCTGTCGATGGTAGACAGGTCGTCGGCCGGCGAGGGTGGAGCAGCCGGCGTAGCCACCTAGGGCCGGCGGTAAGAACCCGTAGGTTTGAGGATCGAAATCAGAGAGGAAAAAAAGGAGATTTTGTTATAATGGCTGTGATACCATGTTTGTTTATGAAAATCCTTGCCATTCTCATTAACATGCAACCCTATATATACACATTACATTTACACAACGCACCCTCTGACTAACGATACAAATACATAATAATAATACAACGAGGATCGAAATCAGAGAGGAAAAAAAAGAGATTTTGTTATAATGGCTGTGATACCATGTTTGTTTATGAAAATCCTTGCCATTCTCATTAACATGCAACCCTATATATATACATTACATATACACAACGCACCCTCTGACTATCTATACAAATACATAATAATAATACAATTAATATCATTTAAGAATGTTTTTAATTCGTGAAACAAAGTATCTTGGATAATTCAAAGGGACGGGATCCAGGGTCTAGAGGGAGCGCATATACTAGTGCAATCCTAGTGCCAAATCTTTCTTGAGAAATTCGAAGGACATGACTTTATAAGATGGCCGAAGAAGATGCATTTCCTCTAAATTAAACCATCATTGAAAGTTGAGCATATTCTGAGTACACCCATAACAATCAAAGTTTGTTTAAGATGAAATTTTAGATCAAACAAGGAGAAGTTTTAAATGGAAGAATGACGATTAAGAACTATGGGATTTATTTGAATCACAATACATGGCAGATGGCATTCTAGTAATAAGTTTGTAGTCGGTAATTTTAACAACTATATAAAATGGTTGATTAATTCAAGACATGTAATGGAACAATACGATGGGTTGTTGTGACTTTTGGGGCAATTTACATAACATGAAAATAGGTTAATCTATTTCTATATCAAGTGTTGTTGACAAATTGTCTTCATCTTGAAAAGACTTCAAGCACATGATGAATCATAAAAAATAAATATTGTCCTTGGTTCAATTAGATAGCCAACTTCAAATTGAAAAGTCTTTCAATCCCCCAAGGTTAGTATAAATACCCGTTAAATGATTTGGTTGAGTACACGACTTCAAAACACAAACCAAACACAAACCAAACACAAACCAAGCGCTCACTTTCTAGTTCTAGCTTTCTACTCTTGTTTTATGCTCCTCTTATGGCTCAATCGCAATCATCCCTCCAATCTCCATGGAAGTTCCAACAACATATTGTGTTCATCCAAATAATAGAAATCCCGAGATTTTGTGTAATTGAGATTTGGTTTCTTGAGTGATGGGTCGGAAATGGCTCGTTGCAAGTTTTGTGGTGCTTTGCTAGCAAAAGACTAGAACTCGAATTTGAAGAAGCATATTCTTAAACCTTATGGGTGTCAGGGTGTGAAATAAGATCCGGACTCCTAACAAACACAAATTGGTGGTGAAGATGGAATATTTCATTACAACGTGGTTCGGGATCAAATGGTGAAGTTTGTGATTCAAAAAGCCTTTGTCGTTCAACTACTCGACAACACTCGGTTGACAAGGATGATTCGAGAGACGCTTCAACCAGTGGCGAAGCTTGAAAATATCAAGTGGGGGGTCGGGATCTAATTTTTTTTTTCCTAACGCCAATTGGGGGGTCGAAACCGGAGTATATCGAAATCTTCTACACGAAAATTATATATCCCCTACATCGCAAAAAAAAATTTTCGGGGGGTCGGTCGCCCCTCCCCGCCCCTTAAAAGCTGCGCCACTGACTTCAACATTCCTACACCCATGTAGGCCGTGCTACACTTAGAACTTATTGTTTAACAATATGAAGAAAACAAAAAGAATTGAGTTTATTTTTAGAAAAATACTGGTGTAAACTTAACTAGTAATGTTTGTTGACTCCACATAATTTACGTCCCGAATTGTACATTTGCGTCACCGCTCATTGGGTTGATCCCAATTTGTGGCAAATGATGGAACTTATAATTACATTGGATATTTTCGAGTATTCACATACTAGAGACGATTTGTATAAATTTTTTTGATAACGTAATAACAACCTTTAAATTAGAAAATAAAATATTTCCAATGGCAACGCCCCAAACAATACTAATATGTGGTTGAAAATTAAAAATAAATTTCGAACCAATTTGCAACTGCGCATTTTTCCACACACGATGTGTTGCACATATTACTAATTTGGTTGTGCAAGACGAGCTAATCTCACCAAACGTTGTATGTTTTAAAGACGGTTTTTAGAAAAATGTTACACGATATTTTCAAAAAAAAAAGTAGAAAAATATATAGGGGTTATAAAAAATAATATTGTAATGATATGGGAAGGCTTTGTTTGGGTGCTAATTGGGATGTATCTACAAGATGGAACTTGACTTGTCATGTGTGTAAATGTGTTTTACGACAAAGAGTAACTTTAAAGCTTTTCATAAAGACCTTTATAAAAATGGTTTGGTCGATGAGTTTTCTTTAACGTGTTGCGAAAATATTGCCGCTCTATTCTTGGTATTTTAAAAAATTCAACTACAAAATTATCGAGAGTTTATTACCCCACTAGTAATTTGGTTCTTTCAGAATTGTAGCTAATGTCAAAAAAAATTAAACCTTTCAATACAAAAATAAAATGTTCGAAGATATGATAATACCAATGAAACAAAAAAAATTTAAAAATATTACAAAGATACCCCCCCCCCCCCCCTCCCCCGTTTTTACTTGTGTTACTGCTTTAAACCCAATTTTAAATATTACGAGGATTTAATGTACCAGCAGTGAAATAAACAACAATTTGGATATGCACAAAGAATACCCAAGATTTTCAAATAAAGCAATACATTTGATCAAGTTTAATTTATAATTCATATATGATTTTTATTTAAACAAATATGGAAAGCTCATAAGAGTACCAACGTGTGGCACATCGAGTTCAAGGGCGGGTAGTTCGAGGCAGGGTGACGGTGGGGACTCGATTATCTCTTTATAAATATTGTTCAGAATGAGAGGACTAAAAAACAAAGCGATAACACCCATTCAAGAGAGCTCGAGAGGTATAGTGGAACGAACTTTATCCATTATGTCCGCCGTGGATTATAGAAATTTTGATATTTTGGCTTGGTGGAAAGGAAAGGAATCCGATTTTCCGATTCTAGCCGTTATGGCCCGCGATTTACTAACCGTCCAAGCTTCTACGGTAGCTTCGGAATCTATTTTTTCTCTTAGTGGCATGGTTTTATCCTTACAAAGAACAAGACTCACTATGAAGTCATTAGAGATGTGCATTTGCTTAAAGGATCATTTGGATACGGTCGATCGTATACAACATGAAATAACGCTCGAAAACAAAATTGTACTTGAGGCTAAAGTGCAAGAAAAGGAGGTGGAAGAAGGACTATCTACTGGCATACCCGATGAAAAATCCAATATGATAAGTCGTTCTAACCGATAGGACTCCTGGTTCCTGACTTAGAGTCTTAAAATAAATACCTATTATATATTAATTTTTAAACTCTTGTATTTTAACGATTGTATTTGGACTATTTACCATTATAAATAAAAACGTGTATTTTATGTTGTTTATTATTATAAATATTAGAAATAAAATTTTAAAAAATAGTTGAAACCAGTCTCGGTTCCTTGGCCGAATCGGTTTAATTAGTTGGAGCTCGTGGACGCAAGAACCAGTTTCGAACTGGTTCCATTTCCAGCCCAGGAACCGGAATTCACACCTCTAACGGGTACAGATAAACAGATTCAAGCGGGTCTAAGCATGCGACATGGTCAGATTAAAGTGCAACTTGATAATTCAAATATCAATTATGTGTCACTAATTGGTGAGGTCTAAGTAAAGATGCTAGCATAACCCTTATTCGGATGAAATGGATGAACAATTCTATGAACCAACTATTATTATGTTTTATTTATTGCAAATGTAGACCAAGAATACTTAAGGACATAAATCGACAGACTATATTAGTTAGAAATTTGATTTGCTCTCAAAGGACTTGTGTGTTCAACCAACCAACACAAGACACCTTTTAATGAAACTTCATGTCACAAGGAAGAGAGAGGAGATGATAATATGTTATGGTGTCAAGTGTAATCTCCAAACACAAGGGAGGAAGGAAAGGATTATCCATCCAATATATCTAAGGGTGCATTTGATTAATGGAATGTAATGAAACTGAAATTACAAAGTTTTCCTTTTAAAGTTGTGTTTAGTTGTGTAATAAAAATCCCCCACCATTTGGTGGAGTGGATATACCCTTGCCTTCCAATATGAAAGTCAAGGGTTCAAATCCCACCGGACACAAAAATGAATGAAGAATTATAGAGGTGAGTCAGAGGTTTTACCATAGTGGGCATTTGGGCGATGGGTTTTCTCTGGGATGGATGTGCAACATAGAGGATCCTGGTTATTCGCACGGCCTGTGGTCGCATCGTGGCGTGGGTAGCATCGTTTGCCATGATGAGACCCCCGAGTAACCGGGTGTTTGCCGTTAAAAAAGAAGTTGGGTAACTAAAGAATATAAAATGCAATGAAATCTTTTAATCAATGGAATTTAATACTATTTCAACATTATTTACAAATCCTTCACTTTAAGGGCATGAGGTATACCTCATGCCATGTTAAAAGTTAACACCGCCACGTAGATGTTTAACACTACATTTAAAAGTTTAACATGGGTGCGGGATACTCCATGTGGTGTTAAACTATTTTTAAATATTTTTTTTCTTTTTACATTTGAATTATTTTAATGACTAAAAATTGGTTTTTCTTTTTTGTTTTTTTATTGCCTTCGAAAAATAGAAAAATAAAATAAAAAATAATTAAATAAATAAAATAAAAAAAACACTACAAATAGATTTCTTAAAAAACATAAAACCTACAAATATTTAAAAAAAAAACAACTACAATTACTTCATTTAAATAAAAAAAAACTACTCGTCACGTAACTCCGCCATGATTTTTTGTTTCTCTTTCTCAATCATTTCTCGTTGCTCCGGAGTCAAGTTCATTGTATCCATGCCGAGAATACGATATTGTTGAAGACGATATTTTTTCTCACGCAATTGGGTTCTTTTTTCATGTTCCGTGTTAAACCTCGACATTTGCGCGTTAATTTTCTCGTCCATTTCGAACTCCTTTTATAGTCGAATTGCCTTTTTTCTTCCCAATGGTCGTTCGCAAAACCTCTTGTTGTTGAGGTTGTGTTTCGTCTTCGTCCTCGAACACCATATCATCGTTTAAGTTGATGTTGCAACGTCCCGTTGAGTTTGATCCCATAAGACTATCGCGGTCAGTCGAGGAACGCTTCTTGCTAGCGTTGGTAAATTCCATAATCTCATCGAATTTTGGAGACGCTTTCAAGATTTGATAAAGTTGAAGAAGAGGTGACGACTTGTTGTTGTCGTCTTTGTATCGAGTAAGGCGATTTGGATCAAATCGGCGTCACTCGCACCGCTTGGACGGGTTCGTTCCACACACACAAAAATCCCAAGGAACTTCGCAACCTTCGCCTTCATGGTGCTCCACTTGCCACTAAGTTTGTCGTTGTTACGGAATATCGAGAGCACATCGGGTTTTGCGGCCGCCTTCAAGCTAGCGTGAAATTTCGAGCTAACTCGATCCCAAAACGCATCTTTAGTTTGCGAGTTAACTAATTAGAAAATATAAATATAGAAATGTTAGTAGGTGATGTCGAAAGTTAAAGAAAAAAAAGGGTCTAAATTTAAATTATGTTTAAAAAATACCATATTTCGGGTTCTCCGATGTATCGATATAAGCTCGAATAAGATGTAACTCCTTTTGGGTATCCCATGGCACCCGTCCTTCTTTTTTCTTGGAATCCTTCAAGCGGTTTTTTCCCTTTACCTCGGCATCTCCGAACCTGATCCGACACTTGGGTCTCGGGGATAACCTCCACGTCGTCATCTTCTTGATCGATATTAGGTGTTTGAGGTTGTGATTGAGTAGGTGGAGGTGTCGGTGAGAAAGCGATTTGGGGTTGGAATTGCCCCTATTGAGGGTAATTTGAAAATGAGGGGTTGGGGTTGTAGACATTTGAAGGAGCTTGACCCGTGTACAACGGGTTTGGTTGCTCGAAAAATGCCATGGTTGAAGGTTTGGATTGAAAGGAGGGGTGTTGCTTGAAGATTCTTGGTTTTGTTGGTTGGGATTCATGATGGTTTTTTAAAAAAATTTAAAAAAGAAAGGAGTAGAAAATGATGAAAAGAGATATAAAAAAGTGAATTTTGGTGTGTTTTTATAGTAGGATTGGATAAAAAAATGGTAATTTTTTTTTTAATTTAATGGGCCCAACGGTCCAAAATTTGACCGTTACCAATTTCTTCTTCAACGTAGCCAAACATATGGCACCCCTTGATAGGGTCACGATATAAAGAAGGAGGAGGGCGGTGTTGGCGCCCCATGACGCCGTTAAAGTGCCTTATGGCGCCGGTATACCCATTGCCCCTAATAAAGGAAAATTACATGACCTCAAATTACAATGATTAAAGCAGTTCATTCTAATTTAAATTTCTCCATAACCCAACCAAGCACAACTTTAAAAGAAAAACTTTACAATTACACTTTCATTACATTCCACGAACCAATGCCCTCTGTAAGAGTTAGTGATTTTTAATTTTATGCCTCAAGTCTTGCACACTTGGTTTTAATCCAACTAATCATTTCAAGCTAGCTAACTAAACTGAGTAACTATTTAGTTAGAATATAGGATCACATCTTATACTTGTTTAGTCATGATTAGTTACTAATTAACTAACTAGTTTTATGCTTAACTAATTAACATAATACTCGTACTAAAATAAGTAACAATAATCAGTTCTTATAACATTCATATTTATTATTTCATAAATAATAGTACGTAGACTTTTGACACGTTTCACATTCGAATTGTATTTATACGTTTACTTTACAAAAGTATTTCGTGTTCGATCGTTTAGAAACATATATCAGTAGTAAGATTATCATATGATGATTCTTAATTAATCATATTATACCCTACACATACGCACACACTTGTAAGCACATACACGATTAAATGTATATCGTATATTATTTCATTAAATAACTAAATAATAATAAAAATCAATCATTTACTCTTTTTAGGATACCCTCTTTCAAGTGTCAATTACATCCCTATTCATGTGCAGCCATAAGCACGTGGGATGAAATTGGTCTAATATCAGGGATTATTTATACATATACTAATCAAATATTTAGAATTTGTAATTAAATATCTATATTAAAGCAAAATTACATGTGTCCATAATATGTTATATATAAATTTTTAATTAAAAACATGCACGGTGACCTGCCGGCTATGCATGAATTTATAGTAGAATAATAAAAGTAATATATCTGCTAAATTGGCAACACACTTTGTTTCCACACATATTACCATTTTCTCCGAAATCGCGTTAAATTTTATACATCCCCTCATATGTCATTATTGTCATTAAGTTTGATATTCAAACCCTTCAAGTTGTAAAACGTACACTTGAGTTACTAACTTACAAAAACACGTTATACTCGTGTTGTTAGTGGTGTTTATAAATCATCAAAACCGCTTTGATTACAATACATCAAATCGTTCAAATTAAAGCAAGCTGACCGGTTCAATCATTTTAAGATTTGAACAAGTCGACTGTAACGAATTAACGACTTAAAGACTAGGCTGGTGTTTTAAAATTTAAAACTCTATCATCTAAACCAAATTAGTCATTTAACCTTTATTATTTCTTTATTTTATTTGAAGTATAATTATGTATATACATTATATTCATGATATTAGTTATTGACGAATTATCTTTATCATCATTAAATTTATTAATTCAAATGAACCATTACACTTTTTTTTTAAAATTATAATTTGTCACGTTAACTGCTAAAATCGGTTAGTCTTGTCTATAGGGGTGTTCAACGGTTCGGTTTACGGTTTATTCGGTTTATTCGATCCGGTTTATTTGGTTTGTAATTATTTTTTATGACATCCATATCCAAACCAAACCATATTGAAAAACTTACAAACCAAATCAAATAAACCATATTCAATACGGTTCAGTTCCGGTTCTAAACCGAATAAACCGTATTCAAACCGTATAAAACGTATTCAAAGGAATAACATATTTTGCCGTGGGAACTCAGAAGTGATCTATGATTCTTTGAAGGGAAGACAAACAGGTGAGGTTGCAAGGACGAAGCCTCTCAATCGTCAATCACGATTGTAAAAACAACCGTACGTTATACGTAAATGTTAACCCCAATTTTTTTAGATTGGGTCATTATATGGGCTTAACTTTTAATATGGGCTTAACTTTTAACTTTCTGAGTGGGCTAAAAACCCTATTATTAAATGATTTATAAAAAACGATTATATATTATATATATATTATATATTATATGTATATGTATAAATCTTATTCGGTTTAAATGGATAACCAAATAACTCAAATAAACCAAATAAAAATAAAATCAAAAACCATAACCAAACCATAAACCGAATTGACAATTCGGATACGGTTTGAAACCAAACCGTAAACCAAATTCACAATTCGGACCGGTTTATTTGGATACGGATACGGTTCGGTTTCTCGGTTTATTGTGGATTTCGGTTATTTCTGCACACCCCTACTTGCCTACCCATCCAATTCACCATGGTGGAAAGGATCAAGACTTTGGGTTTACTTTGGATTTCGCATCGATTGAGTGGCCACAAGATAACTTGGAGTCAATTGTGTAATTTTGATTTCGAGTGATTTTTTTTAATTTTTTTTTTTAATTTTTTTTTTTGCATTGTGGTGGTAAATCGAGTTAGTCTTGCCTACCCATCCAATTATACAGTTAATAACGTTACAATAATAGCATCTTAAAATACTTGAAATAGATAAATAACGAGTCACACCTACAATTTACCAAAGTAGTGGTGGTAAATCGACAAAAGCAAAACAATAAGGGGGTGAAGTGTAATAACTAATAATAGTCCCCCTTTTTATACCGGCACACATACTAAACACACGAGAACTTCATCCTCCAACCCCTCACCGGCTCCCCTGAAAACCACCGCCGGCGACGGCGCCACCATCACCACCGCCATCGCCTCCTCCAAATTACGAGACCTCACAGCCGGAATTACATAATTTCATATTATACAGATACAAATTTATACATCTATCGATGAGGTGTAAGAGGCACGGTACCGATCTCAGTAGCATCGTCGGCGTCTGCGCTTCGTGCCTCCGGGAGCGCCTATTTAGGCTAATCCTTGCTCAGGAACAAGCTCAGGCCCATTCGCTAGAACCGAATCAGTGCAATTCGAATATGAATCCGCCGCTCCGTCGTTCTGTTTCGCCGTACATAAGCCGCGCGGAATCTGTTAAATCCGTGAATCCGGTTGTTGTAACCGTCCAACGGCCGTACAACAACCCTCGCCTAATTCATAGCCAATCGGATAAGAGATTCTATAGCTCGCCGCAAATAGCGATTAATACCGGCGGTTGTATCGGCGGTAGCTCATCCTACAGGAAGCAAAGTTCGATTAGGTTTCCTTCGATTTCGAATTTGTTTAGATCTAGCAGTCGTAACGCAGATCCTGATTCGAATCGAATCGATTCGAATCGTAGCGATTCGCGCGGTGGCTGTGGTGGCGGTGCTAGGCTGTCGTCGCGTTCGTGGTTCTCGAACGTTCTTCCCGGTGCCGGAGGTCGTCAGAAGAGTAAAGGATCACACATCGACGAGGCGTCAACCGCCGTAGCGCGGAGGCGGCGGTGTTTTCGAGATCGAGGAATGTCACCTGTGCGATCCTCCGATGACGAATTCAGCGACGGAACAAGCGATTGCCAATCGGCGGAGTCATGTAAACAAACGCCGATGAAGACTCCGTCGACGGTCCGGCGCGGCGGCGGACAGAAGAGTGTAACGGATTTGATTTTCTGCTCGTTAGTTCATGCGAGTCCTAATCGGTTATTGAACCTGAAAGGAAGGCCACCGGTAGGTGGAGGATTTTCCGGCGAAACTAGAACTCCGGCGGTGCCTCATCTCGCATACACCAAATCGTTTTCTGGCAACAGATCACGGAAGCTCGCCGATTTCGGGAGGTGTGATCTTAACCGTTGATTGGTATGATGAATAACATTGACCAAGTCGCCGATCACTTTGACCGCATTAAATGTACGATCTTACCCTCGGTATTATCAATTATGGTTACAATTATACAGGGGTTACTATTGCATGTACTGTACAAGCTGTTAAAACAAATGTACTGTACAATAAAAGCCAATTAGTAGAAGGAAATTAAAAAAAAAAAATCATGTAGTTGATGATGGATTTAAGGTAAATGGCACTCAAGTCACTCATAAACTTGTATATTTCTTTCGTTTAATACTAGGAGGGGTGCAATCGGACAATCGTAACGGGTCGGTAAGTTGACGAGTTTAATTTTTCCATACGAACACAATGTATATTTTCATATGTCTCAAAAAAAAAAAAAACATCAACTATAACTCGTACACACTTAAAAAATTCAAAGGCTATCCAGAATGTGACATAACTTATTTATCTGAACATGTTAAACATCTTAGACGGATAACTTATTTATCTAAACATGTTAAACGTGTCAATTAAGTTGGTAAGTTGTAAAAATAGTCAAACAAATTATAAACGTGTTGATGTGTTAACCTGTTTAATAAAGTGTTGATGTGTTAACATGTTTAATTAAGCATGTAGACACATTTAATTGAACATGTAACATGACCTAATTTTTAAACTGGTTCAATATGCCAACTCAAAATAATTTTCATGTTGTATTTTAGTATTTTAGGTTTTATTAGAAATTACCATTCTTATTTATGGCAATATATAAATGTATCACCATATAAAATGATAAAGGGAAATGATTAAGTTACAATTGTTTTGTGATAATTGCGAGAACCAAGCTCCAAGAAGCTTCGATTGAGTTTAGTAACGTTTGAACTGGCTCAACGAACCTTGTATAGGTATGTTTAGGGTTTAACTTTTGGGGTTTAGCTTAGGTTTCACATTAAGGTTTATGGTTTAGTTTTTAAGTTTGACAAACTAGTTTTCACGCCGTTAAAATAAGCTGAATCGAAATTCGTTTTCATGGTTCTCTTGATTCTCACAAAGTAAAGAGTTTTCAATTAAAGTCTAACATAAATCATAAATCATAAGCCTAGACCAATATTTGTAATGGAATATATTATTAAGTGATTATTATTAGAGTTGAACACACGAACCTGATTAAATTATAAGATTAATCTCTATAAATTGTAATCTTAACGTTTGATAATATTCATCTAAGTTATTTCATTATCTTACATTCGACTGGTCTTTTTTTTTGGAACGACATCCATCATTTGATCTTGGTCTCACGTGTAAACATACCCTTGCGGGGCTATGTCCAAAATGGATTACTCGGACCTCCGTGAAAACCAAAACACCCCCTCCGGACGCTTTCTCCTGGCAGAATCCCTCTCCTGGGACCACATGGGGTAAAATTATCTCCCTTTGAATTAGAACCCGGGTCACATAACGGCCAAAGTCTTAAGAGCCAAGGGCGTAACCACTAGGACAATTCCTAGTAGTTTCGTGGATCCAATCACATTCGATGATCAACTTTTAAATCATAAAAATACAGTTCCAAAAACTCTTTTTCAGAAAAATACAAACGGTTCGATCTTCGATGGTTTGGCGGCTAGCT
>JBCNJP010000025.1:71649697-71741033 GCA_039602395.1 Deinandra increscens subsp. villosa
TGTCCCCCTTTCTACACACTCTAATTTCTTCAATTTTCAACATATGTTTCCTTGATTTCCACATAACTGATCATTGGTCTAGCTTCATTTCTCAATATAATATCACACCAATTACTTTATGATTCTTAGTTTTTTCACCAAGTCAACCAACCTATAGTGGTGCAACCAGCAACCTTGATTTGATTTAATGCATCAGCAAGACTGGTTTGTAGACAATTCTTAAATATTTACAAGAAAATAACACATGTTTAATACATGTTTTCACATCCATGGAAATCAAAATAGAATAATCTTTAAAAGTTAATGTATTTGAAAATTTTAATTAGTAGTAGCATTACACACAACACAACATACTAGAATAAAAGCTTTTTTTTTCTATGGTTTTTATTTTTCTAAAAAAAGCTTGTTCGTGATGCACATTTCCTCACAAATGTGGCACAAATATAGATTTATGTCACATTTCCAATAAACATTTTTTTAAAGAACCTTCGTCTGAAAAGGATTTGCGACTTATCTACAACACCTGCGTAAAAAAGGTCGGAATCTACGACCCATTTTCTACACAATATTGTAATTATATTTAAAATTATGACCGTGATGTTGGATCGTGGTTACTCTCTTGATAACCTTACAAGATTACTTGTTTAAGATTACAAAGACGGGATCAGGTTAATCTTCTGTGTTGAACTAATCCTTACCGTTGCATGTAAATAACAAAGCATGTAATGTAAACAAGGAAATATCCAAGCACTACTTTTGTATTAGCTTTCAAAGTTATCTATCTGTTACAATGCGAAACAAGGGACATTAAAAACAAAAGACTAACTACAAAATATATAGTGCAAGGAGGAAATCAAGGACAACCCTTGATTTTCTTGAGGTCATCTTGACCGTTGAGTACAAAGTAATCACTAAAGATCTGATATCTTCTGAGTTTGGTAAACTGCACGATCTCTTTCTCCATGCTTTCTGAAGTAGTCAGGGGTATGGAAGTTGCTAAACAGTGTTCTGACAGCTCCTGGACTTGTGTATAAAGAAGTCAAATCATCTGAGATAACAATTCACTCGGAAGAGTTCACTTGTAGTTTTTGATAAAAGTATATCGAGCATGAGTTTTGAATATGGTACATGTTGCACTCCAAAGCGTTCAAAATAAAGGGGGGGGGGGGGGGCTATGAATACTCACCTGATATGGGACACAAATGAAAGAATGACTTCACGAAACCAAATGAATAAGCTTGAAGAAGAAGCTCGATGACTAAACAAGATGGAAGAATAATTAAATAATTAAATAAATATTTAATTAATTAATTAAAGAAAATAAGTAATTAATTAAATTCTCACGACACAATTGACTCGACGACTCGTTGGTGATAACGTACGATTAGGGTCATGAGATAGGTCATTCCTAAAACTAACATGCGACGTCAAGAATAAATAACAAAACTATTTATTTTACGACGTCTCAAAATATTAATTTTTCATGGAAACATATAGGCCACAAATATCGTCCAAAAACTGATCCAACACCAACCTAATCATAACCCTAATTTTACTATTCTCAAACAAGATAATCATTTAGGTTGCAATATTTACATACAAATCATCCAAAACGAACTCGTTTAAGATTAGTCGTGCATAACCATCCTAAATGTATCATTCATTATCATCATCTCTCATTTTTGTATATGAATCTAAGCATAAATGAACATTATATATATTTATTTTTCATAAGAAAAATCCACCAATGTGACATTTTTCATCATGAAAACCCTAGATCCATAAACAATAACACACTCTCATGGTGAATCATGTATAAAGATATAAACTTTAACAATACCAACCTAGATCTAACAAAACCCATCAAGAAAAATCAATAAAACCTAATAAAAATCTAAACTTTGAAAACTTTGTCTCTACATATATCAAATGTGTAGGATCGTGGTTAGGATCAACCAACCAGACAAGTTACCAAAGGTGTCAAACAAGAAAGGAGGAATCAGACTTGTTTGTGTTATAGTTTGAAATGGTTTGATCGAAACAGTAACTAGTAAACAAGAAGTAAAGTAGATAAACACAAGATATCAATTCCAAGCACTACTATATTTATACTTCTCAGTGTTTACAAAGAGTTACAGCTGATGAACAAAGAGATATTCGATCACGGTAAACAAGAGGAAATACAACTAATATATATAGTGCAAGGAGGAAATAAAAGATATTCTTTTATTTCCTTTTAGCTCTAAGGCTAAATAAACAAATAATATCTACTCCAGAGTTGTTGTAGTACAAGCATGCTTCTGTGAACAGTTGAGCAGACCTATCGGTGAACAGTGCACAGCATGGTGTAAAGTAAAACTGCTTTCTGACGGCTTTATGCATTGGAACTTGCAACAAGGGGATAAGTCAAAGTTCCGGAGTAACACTCAGAGAAGTTCCGGAGGAACTACTCAGTGTGAAGGAAGTTCCGGACTAACTTCCTTCGGAACTCTGACTTAGAGAATTTCTGCCAAGCAAAACATTCCCAACAGTCTCCCCCTAAGATGTTGCTACCAAAAACTGTTCTTCTGTCTGAATCTTCAAGATGCTTCAACTTGAGCTCTACACTGCCTTGTAGTTAGGAGTTCCCATTATAGCCATGATATCCATTTGATTCAACTTATCCCAGTCATCCATTTTTAAGTCAGGCTTCTTCCTGATTTCACCATTGCTCATGAAGAAGTAATACATGTTCTCACTCCTATGCTCTTCAATCCTTAGTATACAGGGATGAGTGACTTCAACATTTGCTGTTGGAGAATCTGAAGGTTCGGACTTTTCTTCTGAATCACTTACAGCTAACTTCTTTCTTTTGGCTAGGCGATTTTTACTAGCCATTGACTTCTTTCTTCCAGAATAAGAATAGGGAATAGGCTGAGTGGGTGAAGGTTTTTGGGATGAGGATTCAGGCTCGGGTTGTGTAGGCTTAGGAATTTTGGGAGGTGGAGAAGATGGTGGAGATGGAATTGGTTGGTTTGGAGTTTGAAATGTAGGGGCAGTGGGTTGTGATGATGAGGTAAAGGGTTGTGATGAGGATGAGAGGTGAGGATCAGAAACAGTGTCAAACATTTGCTTGACAATGTTAATTCTGGGTTTCTTCTGTTGAGTAGCTGAGACAGGAGCTTTCCTTTTCTTCTCCTTGAGGTAACTGAGACCTTCAGGGTGAAGAGAGTCGAAAAGAGTATACATACCTGGTGGTCTTTTCTCACCAGTAGTTCTCTCCTTTTCTATTTGACTCTTCCTGATGGCATCAAGTTCAGTTCTCAGTCTAGGCAGTTTGCAAGAGTTGATTCTTTTAGGATTCTCCATTAAAATTTCTTTGAAATACCATTTGTGAATCAGCAAGTCATCTTCCTCAGACAATTTCTGGTATCTGGTACCTTGCTTCTCTTGTGCCTTCTCCTGCTCATAGCTACATTCAACAAACCTCTTAACATTCAGCTTCTTGGTCTCATCAGCTTGAATGGCAAGAATCATGTACATCCAATTCACCAAGTCATTTCCCTTCATTTCATTTACCCATGCATCAGTGAAACACTCTTTGCTTCTGAGCATAACACTGAATTGACCAAGGAAAATCTTGTTGTCTTCATTGCTTTTCATCCGGATTTTCCTGTAGTCATTCCCTAAGACCCTTTTGTACTTTTCAACCTTGTCTGAAAGACCTTGCTCTTCGGCTCTAGCAATCCTTTCTTTTATGTACAGGTCTGATCTTAGTCTAGCTCCATTAATAAAGAACATCAGGTCTGAGTTATTGATAACATACTCATAAATACCTCCTTCAATGAGCAGTTGTTTCTGTTCTTCAAATACAGCAGCCTCCTTCTGTTCTTGGAACTTCTTATGTATTTCAACATTCTCCTTCTCCAATTGATCAATCAGAGCCTTTGTAACAGGGTCCATTTCGTCATTTTGACCGCCTGTGCTCTGATTATCATCATCCAGATCAGTGAAACCAGATATGCTTCTCTCATCAAGAGAATCGCCATCAGCAGGCTTTGAAGACTCAGGAAGTGAAGTTGTAGCATTTAGACTGGCTTCCGAGGTAACTTGCTCAGGAATAGTCTTAGTGCCAGGTTCCGAAGTAACTACCTTAGGACTGACTTCCGGAGCAATTGGTTCCGAAATAGTCTTAGGCAATTCCTTGGAAACAACTTCCGAAGTAACTTCCTTCTGAACATTCTCAGTGGTGAGAAGTTCTTCCGGAGTAACTTCCTTCGGAATCTCCTTAGCCAAGGTTGATTCTTCCGGAGTAACATCCTTCGGAGTTTCATCAGTGATGATTAGCTCCTCCGGAGTAACTTCCTTCGGAATTTCAGTGTTAGAGGCAAATTCTTCCGGAACAACATCCTTTGGAATTTCCTCTGTTACAACCTTTGCTGCAGAAGATGTAGGACTCTTTAGGTTCAGTAGAGCTTCTGTCACTTCTATATCAAACAGATCTTCTTGCTGAGTCACATCTTCTACTGGTTTACTTTCAGGTGTATCAACCTGTTCTTCACTTCTTTCTCCTCCTTCAGCCTCAAACTGTTCTACACCTGTTTGAAGATACTCTTGCTCTTTTGTCAAGTAGACATTGGATATAAAGCTTCTGACTTCTGCAATGTTTTGAGGGTGAGCACCTGAAGCAGCCATCACGAATCTTAGGAATTCCATGTGATTGACTTTGCATTCTTCAGGTGTTGCCTGCATCAGCTGATCCATGTGAACATTAAGCAAACCTTCTATTGGATTGAAGGGCTTAATTCCACAGATTTTGAATAGCGTTGTCTTCATCTTCTCAGGTATCCTCTCATTGTGATCAAAATCAATTTCAGAAGAGCTAACAGAGTCTTCAGTTGGCTTACTTTTAGCAGAAAAATTTTGAATGGGTGTTGAAGAGCTAGCTTTCTCCCCCTTTTTGGTAGTAACAGCTTCACCAGTTGGGTTTGATGCACTAACCTTCTCCTGCTTAAGCCTTTCAATCAAGGTGTCCTGCTGTTGAATAGTGTGAAGCAGGGATTGCATCTGTTTCTGCAATTCAGTTTGATTAGCCGTCAATTCCATAAGTAAAGCACTGCCCTCAACTGATTTCTCAGTATCCTTGGGCGAAGAAGAGCCATCAAGCCTAGCTTGATCAAGCTCAACACCCTGGTTGTCTTGGCTCCTGGGATTCCCTGCAAGCACAGTTGTTGCCTCAGGTTCCATTTCTGGTTCCTTTGGTTCAAACTGGCTGCTGGTTGCCATAGATTGGGTCTTAAGAATGTTACTACTGTCCAATTGTTCCAGTGGGGAACCAATTGTAGTAGCAGCCCTTTCTACATGAACATCTTCATCACTCCTGATGTTCAACTCCTTAGTGGGTGAATGGGGGTTAGGAGAAGCATAATCAAGATCCATCCAATCATCTTCATGAGGCGAGGTTGATGAGAAGATATTGTCATTTGGATTTAGATCAGGTTCTCCATCATTCACAGGGAGATCTAGGTTTAGGTCTATGGAGGTAAACAAGAGGGATGAGGGTTGTACATCCAATCTAATAGAAGATGAGGTCTCAAGTGAGAGATCATCAGCAATATGGCTTAACCCTTGGCTTTGATGTTGAGCAGACAGTGGGTCATGCTCAAGGTTTTCAGGTTGGGTGGCAGTAGGAGACACAGGTGGAGTAGACCCTGTCTCCTTTTCAACAACTTTTGATGAAGTAGGTGAGGAAGTTTTGGTTGTAGTTTTTGAGTGCTTGACCTTCTTTCTGATATAAGTGATGTTCACAGGTAGTTTATTAAGAAGGTCAGTTTCAGGTGTGGGTTCAACAACTGATGGTGTAGGTTCAGTGTTGTCACCTGGAGCAGGTTGCTCAGTTGGTTCTTGAACAGCAACTGGTTGCTCTTGCACCCTAGGTGCAGGAATAACTCTTGGATCGGGTAGTGGATGGTCATTTTCCACACCAAGACAGTTTGAAATTGCAGATTTTGAAAGCAAGTAAGAAAAAATTTTCTCAGTTAAGTTCTTTTGGTGAAAAATGGTACCAGCTCTGGGAACTTCAGGGAATTGTGCATCCAGAATGTGTTGCAAAAACCGGGGATACATATTAAAAGGTTTTTCACAATTCTCCCTGAGCCCATCAAAAATCATTTTTGAAAAATTAAAACAATCTCCCCTGATCACAGCATGAAGAGCAGTGGCATGGATTTCACCAAGTTCCTCATGAGATCTTCTGGGAGTTAGGCATACCATCAGAGTATGAGCAAGGAATCTCCAAACAGGTGGAATGTGGCATTTCTTCACCGTTTTGCTTTTGGGGTTTCCTCCATATCCTATGCCCATCAGAGTAAATTGGTAATCTTCCTTGGGAACAGTAAGAATACCATCTCTGTCTTGTAACTTCAAATGATTTCTGATCATTTCTTCAGTGACGAACACATTTCTACCATGAACCTGGCTTTCAATTTGCATCACCTGCTTCCCGTCTTCACTGCCGGCACCTACTACAGCATTTGCCCAGAACTGAGTGATAGTTTCATCGTAAATTGTGGGATTTACAGTTAGGGCAAAGTTGAGCTCTGACGCTGTAAGGAAGTCGATCATTCCATCGAACGGAGCAGACTTCTCTGTTTTCTCAAGAAAAGCCCTTTGATTGTGCTCGTTGTGAAACGCGAATGCTGCCATTTGTTCTGTACCGAGTGATTGCTTGAGAGATTCAGATGAAATTTGATGAAATTGAGAGAAATCGAGAGCGATTGAAGGGAATTTGGGATTTAGGTTTAGTAAGTGAAAGGGTTTCTCTGGAAATGACAGTTAAAGGGTGAGGAGAGAGGGAAGTGACGTTAACGGAAAAGGTGGAGTTAGTGGGGCCACCAGTTAACCGTCACTGTTAAAGTTTGAAATAAAGGGTCCCACTTAATCCAATTAAGTCAATAAAGTTCCTTCGGAATTTTTCCTTCGGAACAATTAAGTTCCTTCGGAAGAGTGAAGTTCCCTCGGAACTTATTCCCTTAGAAATTTTCATCACCTCTCCTGAAATACTTCCGCAGGAAGTTCCTTCGGAGTTTCAAAATTTACTCCGGAACACCTGAAACACTTAGAAAACACTTGAAATCTATTAGAAACATTAGAGAGTTCCCTCGGAACATCTCTTGAGAAGGGAAAACTTCAGGAGTAAGTTCCTCCGGAACAATGTTGTTCCCTTGGAATTTACTTGGAAGCATCAAAAAGTTCAGAAATGCTCATAACTTTGAAAGTTTCTCAAAAATTATCAGTTATAAGAACATTTCTTGAAAGAATTCTCATGATTTTGAAGATATGGATGTTAAGAACACAAACACATAAGGTGATAGAAAAATTTATGTACACAAAAGCAACAATTGACATTAAAAGTTAACCAAAGTTCATCATCCCAATAGCGGTGATAAGAAAGAAAAATCTTGCTTCATCGAATGCCTTTGTGAAAAGGTCAGCTAATTGAAGATCAGTATGAACCTTGTGTAACTTAATCAATTTCTTTTCTGCACAATCTCTAATGAAATGGTACCTTATTTCGATGTGCTTTGTCTTAGAGTGCTTCACAGGATTGTTGGTGATGGAAATGGCACTGGTGTTGTCTGCATACATAGGAGTTTCCAGAAATGTGATTCCATAATCCAGCATTTGATTCTGAATCCAAAGTACTTGACCACAGCAACTTGAAGCAGCAATGTACTCAGCTTCAGCAGTTGAAGTAGAAACACAGGTCTGTTTCTTGCATTGCCATGATACAAGCCTATTCCCTAGAAATTGACATCCTCCTGATGTTGATTTCTTATCCAAGTAGCAGCCACCATAGTCACTGTCAGTGTAGGCAACAAGAGAAAAGTCATTGTTCTTTGCATACCACAACCCAAGTTTTGGTTGACCTTTGAGGTATTTAAAGATTCTCTTTACTGCCTTCATGTGGGATACTTTGGGAGCCGATTGATATCTAGAGCATAAGCATACACTGAACATGATATCAGGTCTACTAGCTGTTAAGTACATCAGAGATCCAATCATTGCCCTGTAAGTGTGCTGATCAACAGGTTCACTTTCTGATTCTGAATTCAGATTGTGAGAGGTTGAGATAGGAGTTTTTGCAGAAGAGGAAGATAGCATATCAAACCTCTTGAGCATATCTTGAATATATTTTGACTGGTTCAAGAAGATGCCATCTGCAGTTTGTTTAACTTGGAGACCCAGAAAGAAATTAAGTTCACCCATTGAACTCATTTCAAATTGATCTTGCATCAGGGTCTCAAACTCCTTGCACAACTTAGGATTGGTAGATCCAAAGATAATATCATCCACATAAATCTGAACAAGCAACTTATCTTTTCCAACTTTCCTTATGAAGAGAGTTTTATCAATGGCTCCTCTTCTGTATCCATGGCCAAGCAGGTAATTTGACAGAGTCTCATACCAAGTTCTTGGTGCTTGCTTGAGACCATAGAGAGCCTTGATTAGTTTACACACCTTGTTAGGATGGTGTGGGTCTTCAAACCCTGGTGGTTGACAGACATAAACCTCTTCCTTCAGTTTCCCATAAAGGAAAGCACTCTTGACATCCATTTGATAAACAGTGAAGTTCTTGTAAGCTGCATAGGCAAGGAAGATTCTGATTGCCTCTAATCTTGCAACTGGAGCAAAAACCTCATCATAGTCTATTCCTTCTTCTTGAGAATATCCTTGAACAACAAGCCTAGCTTTGTTCTTGACAACAATTCCTCTTTCATCCTTCTTGTTTCTAAAAACCCATTTTGTTCCAATTGGTTGAGCATGTACTGGTAAATCAACCAGTTCCCAAACCTGTTGTTTGTTGATTTGGAACAATTCCTCTTGCATAGCTTCAATCCAATGATTGTCTTTAAGTGCTTGCTCCACTTGTTTTGGTTCTTCTTGAGACAGGAAGCATGCAAATAAACAGATGTTTGCATCAGCAGATTTGCTTCTTGTAAGAACAGGAGCATTTACTTCACCAATCACATTCTCAATGGGATGAGTTTTGCTGACATTGGTATTCTGAAAACTTGGAAATTCGTGACTTTGAACTTGCCTAGTTGGTGGAATAATTGGGGGCAATAGGACACTAAGCTCAATTCCTGGCAATCTTTGTGAAGGGGGTAAATTTGATGTAGTTGCAGCAGAGACATGTTGATCACTTGAGTTGTTAGCAGAGTTGATGGTATCTCCAAGAGATGAGTCATTGAAGTTTGACTCATGAGAACCATCATGATCACCATGTAAGTTATCATTAGGAGAATGCTGCAAGCTCCCATCATCACTGGTGTCTGAGACATAACCATCCTGTTGTGATTGAGAGTCACTTGACTCAGTTTTAACCAAATTCACTGGAGTGGGATCAGTGACTTGTTGAATTGCAACAATTGGCATGGCAGGTGGTTTGAAAGGTTGAGTGCTGACAGAGGAGTAGAAATGACCAAATTTGTAGCCATCCTTCTTTGCATTTGAATTCTCCCCCTGAGACTGCACATGCTCACTAAAGGACTTATCAACAGTAAAGTTGAAAGCATTGGTTAGTGAATCAATATCAAATAACCATGAGGGTTCAGAACTAAACTTATTTGTTGATTTTTCATTGAAAAACACATTAATTGACTCTTCAATAATTTTAGTTCTGAGATTGTATACTCTGTATGCCTTGGCAACACCTGAGTAACCAACCATGAAGCCATCATCTGCCTTTTCAGCAAACTTAGCTAAATTCTCACTGGTTATTAGTATTGTAACAGGACAACCAAAAACTTTGAGAAAGTGTATACTTGGTTTCCTTTTTCTCCAAAGTTCATATGGTGTCTTGTTTTTACCTTTGACCACAAGCACCCTGTTCTGAACATAGCAGGCAGTGTTCACTGCTTCAGCCCAGAAAGTTACAGGGAGCTTAGACTCAGCCAACATTGATCTAGCAGCTTCAATCAGTGTTCTATTTCTCCTCTCAGCTACTCCATTTTGCTGAGGAGTTCTAGCAACACTAAACTGCCTAGATATCCCCTTTTCTTCACAAAAAGAATTTAAAACATGATTTTTAAATTCTGTGCCATTGTCACTTCTAATTGTTTTGACTTTGAAATTTGACTGATTTTCAAGTTGAGTGATTAAGGATTTTAAAATCTCAGGTGTTTCATCCTTAGTTCTTAGGAAGAAAACCCATGTGTATCTTGAAAAGTCATCAGTAATTACAAAACAATATGATTTCTTTCCCAAACTCATCACCCTTGTAGGACCAAAGAGATCCATATGCAACAATTCTAAGGGTTGGGAAATTGAGTTTTCAGTTTTGGACTTATGAGAAGACTTGTGTTGCTTGCCCTTCAAGCAAGCAGTACAATGCTCATTACGGTTAAAGTGTTTTTGAGGCAAACCATTGACCAAACCTAAGTTAACAAGTTTGTTCATAGTTTTGTAATTAACATGTACAAGTCTTCTGTGCCAGAGGTCAGACTCATCAACAGAAGCTCTTGATATCAAACAAGTATTGCCATCAAGAGATTTGGCACTTGCCATATCAAGCAAGTACAAGCCATCCTGTCTTTTTGCTTTTATCAAGATCATTTCATTAGGAATTTTTAGACCAGGCTTAAGTACTAGAGCTTCTTCATCATTGAACAGAACATTCATCTTTTTATCACAAATTTGTGATACACTCAGCAAATTAAAGTTCAGAACATTAACAAGACTTACCTTGTCAAGAGTAAAACTTCCATTTGATACATTACCAAGTGCTGTAATGTACCCTTCATTGCTTCCAAAAGCAACGAGACCGCCATCATATCTTTTTGTATTTTCTAGAAGGTTTTTATTACCTGTCATGTGACTGGAGCACCCACTATCTACAACCCAAACATTTGCTTGAGATTTATTAGGTGACCCCTACACAGGTAAAGAACATGATCCGTTGGAGTATGGGACCCAAGCCTTTGTGGTCTTGGGTCTTCCCATGGCATCATTATAAGAGTAGTTTCCTAACACAAGTTGTTCTGCAGGAAAATCATCATACTCAGAAAAATCACCATTTTTCTCATTTAAGTTTCTGTTATAACTCTGCCATTTGGGAAAACCATGTTTCTTAATAAAAGCCTTCTTTTCCCTAAACTTTCTGTTGCTTCTTTGCCTTGCATTTTCAAGTTTTGGTTGTGCAGCAACTTTGAAAGTTTCAGTATGTGGATGATGAGTTCCGTAGGAACTCACTTGTGCAGGATAATCATGCACTTCATACTGTTCAAAAACTTGTTTTCTTTCACGAGGAGCAGATTTTGCTCGTGAATTTCCTTTGAAAGATGGGTGAATTTGATTAATGAACTCAGTGGATTGAAACTCAGGTCTTTGTTTTGAAGGTTTAGAAGACCTGATGTTGTTAAAATGTTCCGAGGGAACTGTATTTCTTCCGGAGGAATTTTCTCCCGGAAGATATGAAGTTCCTGCGGAATGTTGTTCCTTAGAAAAATTGTTTCTTTTAACATATGAAAAGCTGTTATTCTTCTCATTTCCAATCCAAACCTTTTGAGTTTTTCCAGAAATCTTTTGATCAACATGTGATCTCTTTGGTGACATGTTCCTGCTATCCTTTAAATTCTTTGAATTTAACAGATTTTGGTTTCTCCTTGGAGAGGTTCTGACATTGTTAATTATCTGTTTGAAAGGATTGTAGGAACAGTTGACAGCAACATGTCCTAATTCACCACAAATTATGCATTCTTTCATGGAATTGTGAGAATTTTGTTTTATTGACACTGAAACAGTTTTTGCTTTTCCACCTTTTTGAGTAATAGATTTTGACAAGAAAGATCCATCATTTTCCAAACTCAAGGTTTTGGTGTCTTTAATAATTGACTTTGAAATTTTTGATTTATCAACCTCAGCAGAAATGCTGGTTGAATCAGTTGTGACACCAGGAAAGCCAATAAAACTTTCAGTTCTCATGTCATCACTCTCTTTCAGACTTTCAGCTTCTTTGGAAAGGTCCTCAATTATAGTACCATTTGCCAGTGGGTCAGGAGATAAGGGAACACTTGTTTCTTTAATAGTTAAGGTTTCAAGACAAGTGTATGAATCAGGGTTTTCAACAATTTTAAAAGATACCCTTCCCTTCCCATGTGTGTGCTCATGCCATAACTTTTCTGCTTTTTCACTTGCAATTTGAAATTTATCAGCATTGCACATGGCTTCCCTTAGCTGATCTTTTAGGGTTTGAATGTCAAGCACATATTCCACATTTTGTTTCTTTGAAATATTTAGTTGCTCAACCACATCATCCATTTGAGTTATAAAATTTGTTTGTTGATGTTTCAAAATCCCTATTGTTTGTCTGAGTTCATCAGTTTTGGTTGAGTAAGCTATATCAGCCCTTCTTGAGTACTCTTTCAACTCATTTAGATTTTTAAGTTCATCTACAAGTAACTGATTGTGCTTTTTGTAACTTTCAACCAGTTCAATACACTTAGGTGTACATAGCACATTCTCAGGTTCAGTGTTGGAGTTAGAGTTTACCTCTGCAGATGCAGGTGAAGAACCACTTGCCATCAGGGCATGGTTAGTTGGAGCAAACTCATGCATCACTTCTTCCCAGTCAACAAACCCTGTTTGGTTTGCTACAGCAGCAGTTGCTTGGCTTTGGGTGTTGTAAGAGGGCTTTGGTGGAGTAAGACCAGAGGAAGAGCTGGGTTTGGTATATTCTTGTTTCTTCTCAGCATTGTTACCAGTGTCTTTCCTTGGCTGAGAACACTCCCTGGCAAAATGTCCCAACTGATGACAGTTGTAACACTTGACCTTTGATTTGTCAAGACCAATAGGAGCATTCTTGGCTCCATTGTATTTTCTCCCGGTTCTCTTGTAGAACCTTTGAGCCCTAAGTGACACCATTGCAAGTTGGGTAGTGATGTCAATCTCCTCTAGATCATCTGCACTAATGCACTCAAGATCTGATCTGGTGAAACCTGTATAAGAACTGTTAGCAACATTAGCAAAGTTTTGGTAGTATGAAGCTTCATGTCCTTTAGGAGACTCAGGAAAGGATACATATGGTTCAGGTTCAGAACAGTTCTCTGAGTGAGCAGTAATGAGGGCCAAAGTGCCTCTGGAAGATGATGTCTGGTTCGATGATACACCAGACTTCTCATTCATTTCCATCTCATGTGCACTCAGCATTCCATAGAGATCTCCTAATTTCAAGGTTTTAAGGTCTTTGTTGTACTTAATACTGACTGTATAGACAGTCCAAACTTCAGGTAATGATCTTAAAAATTTTCTGATTATATCAGCATTGTCAATTTTTACATCTGCACCCTGTAGTTCATCTATAAGTCGAACATATCTTAAGTACTGCTCAGACATTGATTCACCTCTTTTATGACAGAAATTTTCATATCTTTGTTTTAAAATGTCTTTCTTGTTCTCTTTCACCTCATCTGTTCCCTCATACATTTCAATAAGTGCTTTCCAAAGATCATGTGCAGTTTTGCATCTCTTAAAGCCTATTAGTATGGAATTAGGAAGAGCTGCCTGGAGTGCCCACAAAGCTTTGTAGTCACATTCACAGGCCTTATGATCATCATCAGAATAATTCTCATACGCTTTGATAAGGTCAACAACAGGTTGAGTAGCAGATGGGGTGGTAATGACTTTTGGTCCATTGACAATGGAAGCCCACATTTTGTGGTCAGTGTTTTTACAGAAAATCTCCATTCTAAGTTTCCATGTGTCAAAGTCATCAGGAGTGAAGGTTGGAGGTTTGTTAGTGCTGCCATTCCTTAGTTCACTCATTTTCAGAGATCAAGAATCGAAACAGTCTTATCCAAAGCAAACAACTACACCTTCAGTGGAAAAAGTTTTAGAAAATGAAATTTAAAAACTTTTAAACACAAGAGCCAAGGCTCTGATACCACTTGTAGGATCGTGGTTAGGATCAACCAACCAGACAAGTTACCAAAGGTGTCAAACAAGAAAGGCGGAATCAGACTTGTTTGTGTTATAGTTTGAAATGGTTTGATCGAAACAGTAACTAGTAAACAAGAAGTAAAGTAGATAAACACAAGATATCAATTCCAAGCACTACTATATTTATACTTCTCAGTGTTTACAGAGAGTTACAGCTGATGAACAAAGAGATATTCGATCACGGTAAACAAGAGGAAATACAACTAATATATATAGTGCAAGGAGGAAATAAAAGATATTCTTTTATTTCCTTTTAGCTCTAAGGCTAAATAAACAAATAATATCTACTCCAGAGTTGTTGTAGTACAAGCATGCTTCTGTGAACAGTTGAGCAGACCTATCGGTGAACAGTGCACAGCATGGTGTAAAGTAAAACTGCTTTCTGACAGCTTTATGCATTGGAACTTGCAATAAGGGGATAAGTCAAAGTTCCGGAGTAACACTCAGAGAAGTTCCGGAGGAACTACTCAGTGTGAAGGAAGTTCCGGACTAACTTCCTTCGGAACTCTGACTTAGAGAATTTCTGCCAAGCAAAACATTCCCAACAAAATGCAATCATGTATAACTTAGATCTAACATAAAAAGATTATAAAAATGCTACCTTTATCATGGAATAGCAAATAAATGAGAAGATATGAGCAAAGATTGTGAAAACGTACCAAATAGATGAAAACCGACACTTAATTAAGCTTGAAAACACCCAAATTTAGCTAAAAAATAATGAAGATGGTGATCTAGATGTTTCACAGCCGAAAACCCTCGTTAATGGCGGCTAGGGTTTGAGAAAAAGGGAGAAAATGGGAGAAATCGAGTAAAAAAATTGGATTTTATGTTTTTTTTACTAATGTCGGTGGGCGGTACGTGAGGGTTACCATAGAACCCGTCGCGGTACGCGGCGCCCTGGTTGACTGGCGGCTTGACTTTTTTGTTGACTTTCGTTGACCAGCTATGTAATTTCAAGTTTTAACCAAGTAAACTAGGGTTTTTGGTCCCGATTTTATCACCATTGGATTCATTTCGTCATTTTCACTGAGAACAAGTACCAACATGATAAATAAACATTTTCAATTGATAATTAAATTAAATAAATATGTTTTATGGTCGATTTTGGTCGGTTTCACGGTTTTCGCTATAACTCCTTCGTTTTTAATCGGATTTGAGTCCCGTTTTCGTCGTTTTTTTATCATTTTACATTTCCAATCATATTAAACACATTCAAACACATAACATTAAATATAGAATATCAAGCATAGAATTATGAGTAACCAAAACACGTTCCCGGGTCTATTTGCGTACGTATCACCATTAGGTTAATCACCAACGTGTCGAGACTCAACTTGTGCGTGATGACTCATGACATGATAATTGATTTTTAGAATCATAAAAATCTTGAATTTGAACTACGATGGTCAAACACGAGATTCCCAGTAGACGACGAATCGCGTACCGAAATCGCGTAAAAACCAAAAATTGCTTTATTTTCAATTCGAGACATCCATTTTGATTCCAATTGATTAAAATTAAGTATTTGATTTAAAAAAAACGATTGTAAATCATTTAAACTCAATAATTGGGGTATAAACACCCGAAAACTCTTCCGGTTTTTAATGATTTATAAATCGGTAAGTCACGAAATTTCAAAACGAGTCGGATTTATCAATCGGGTAAAACACAAATTTTACATAAATGTATGATGATTATGCTACTGGGATTGCTGCTGATAACGAAAATGAAAGTTGGGACTGTTGTTGGCCAAACTGATAGTTTGGATTATTATCGGCCAATGGGTCATAGTTTGGATTATTAAATCCAATTTGCCTATTATATAAACAAAGTTATCAAAGGAATTTTGGTCTAACGATATCATGGTGTTTGATAAGGCTTAGCCTTTTCATGTGATGAGGTTTCAAAATCCCATAGGTGACAAAAAACCCGTTAAAAAACAAAAACAAAGTTAAATATGAATAGTATCAACAGGTCATTGGTCCACGTGACAGTGTTTAGTGGTTGCCACGTGACGACCACAAATGTATTTTATTTTTTATGGATCTAAACACAACACATTTAGAACAGAAATTGGTGATGTAACTGGTACAACCGTCTAGCATAATCCTTATAGGTCCTAGGTTTGGTACTTTGAGTAATTGGTTTCTAATTGTCACATGTTTACGCAACCTTTTTGTATTTCTATTTCATTTACATTGCTTAAGTAAAGAAATCAAGTCTCTCTACCAAATACGGTAGATCGTGAGATGTATATATTAACAAAACGATATAAATAAAAGGTACACCAAGAATGGGTTATTGGCTTATATCAATCCCAACTATCACGTATTGGCCGATAACACTCCCAACTTTACTCCTTCCATCTGCCACCACGAACTATCATCATATTTTCCTTTATCACTCCCCCGTGAATTACTTAACCCCATTTGAATTCCATGTTTTGTAAGTTTACCCGGGTTTTAGTTCCAATTTCGTTAAATAAATTTAACCGGGGGAGCGATGGAGGAAAATATGGTGATAGTTCGTGGTGGCAGGTGGAAGGAGTAAAGTTGGGAGTGTTATCGGCCAATACGTGATAGTTGAGATTAATACAAGCCAATAACCCCACCAAGAATTGAATACATACAACCCTAGCACTCAACTATACAAAAATTACATTTTGGGTTGTTATGTTTAATATCCCCTCTTAAGTGACTCGGCAGAGATCCAAGGCGGAGCATTGTAAGTGATGTCTCAAACTAGGGTCTCGAGAGACTTTCTGTGAAGATACTCATAACTTTAAGCTAGGTAGGCACAAACTTGATGTATGGTTTATCCAATGAAGTAAGCTCACGAATAAAATGGTAACTTTTATAAATAAATAAACTAGTATAAATAAGCTAATATATAAATAATTAAATGCATTTAAAGTTTAATATAGCAAAACTTTAAAATAAATTTAAGAGCAAATCACAAATTTTGTCATTTAAGTTTGCATGTTTTGCAAGCTTTGTCATTTACTTTCACTAATAACATTGAGTGTCATTTAAATTTTCAAACAGTTTCACTCATTTTCTTTTAACCCAACGGTCGTTAGGTTTGTCCGCTAAGTCACCTCATGTGCAGGTAACGTGAGGGCCAAAATGGTCATTTTTGTAAATATTAAATTATTTAAGTGAATTACAATTTCTGTTCTTTAGGTTTGCAGTTTTACAAGTTTTGTCCTTAAGCTCCACTAATAACACTGGATATCCTTTATATTGCAAAAAGTTTGACACCGGATGTGCACACCAGATCTGATCTTAGTCATACCGGATCTCTACATCAGATTTGATCTTAGTTATTCTTGAAGTAATTTCAGAACTGATCTATATACCGGACGACTCTCTCGGTGCCTGAGCTTTTGATGAATCCATCAATTCTCACTCGACTCCATCGGATATCTCTACTCGATAGAAGGCAATTGCATCTCTGTAATCGGTATGTTATGAGTTAGATTTGAAACCATCGCCAAATCTGTTTTGGTCTTGGCTTCGATTACATTTCATTACCACATCCAAATCTTAAATATATATGATTAAACTTTAGATGGGAGCTCGAAATTCGTCGAGTTTTGTTGAGATTAAAAAGGAATCAAAATTTAAGAAACATCGAAGGCCATAAAAATCAGATATGAAAATTGCAAAATGAAGGACATCAAATCAAACCATTGAAATCAACAATTCGAAATCCAACCTTTGAAATCAAATCGAATGCCCTAAAATTAGAAAATCGAATCTGAAAATTTGCAAAGCGAGAGGCATTAGAATTAAACATTTATCGCAACGCCAAGAATCAAAAGGACGGTTAAAGGATGACTTGAAATCAAATTGAAGGCCCTAAGGTTCACACACCCTTCATTTCCGACAGCAAAAACCCTTCGCTGCACATGTAAGTAATTGCACGAATGGATGGCGAAAAGCGAATGGATGCTTGATTATAGATGGAAACTAAAAGATGAAGAACACTTAGGTGGCTGTTTGTTTTTGCAGACAAAAACTGTCTGCAGTCTGATTTCATCTGATTTCATGTCTGCAGCTGAAGATGTGGTCTGAAGATCTGTAATCTGAAAATATAAGACTGTTTGTTTAATAAACTTAAAGCTGTCTGCATATACTGAAAATATATAACTGTCATACTTATCCTACTTAATAAAAGTCATTCAACATTCAAGTTTTAATAGAAATACAATAAAACCAAGTATAAATAACATAAAACACAAAGTAAAATAAACTCAAAGTACATTGTTTTGCATTAATTCTTGTGCTATTTTATCTCGTAGTTGACTCATGAAATCACGATCTTCTGAACTTCCATGTCTTGGTTCTTGTTCAACACCCTGATCTTGTACATGTTCATCTCCATCTTGTAAGCGTACATTTGGCTGATCATATTCATCAAAAAGCTCATCACTTAAACCCTCTTTCCGTATAAAATTGTGAAGCGCAAAACATGCAATTGTAACGTTTCGTTGTGTAAGCAACGAAAAAGGGGCCATTCTCTTTAATATCGGAAATCGAGCTTTTAATACACCATAAGCACGTTCAATAACATTTCTAAGTTTTGCATGTCCATGGTTGAATTTTTCTTTGTCGGTCAATGCACGATTTCGGCGAAAATCTCCAAGCCAATATCTCACATTTCGATATGGTGCCATAAAGCCTCGAGTGTTTGCATATGCAGCATCACATAGATAATATTTATCTGAAAAATAAAATACGACCATCAAACTATATACAATATAAATAATAAATCTTAGATCATAAACATATACCTGGAGGAGGAAGTGGAAATTGTGCATTAGCATTTGAGAAAGATTCAGACAAAATTCTGGAATCATGTGCTATTCCTTCCCATCCGGCCACGAGAAAAGTAAATACCATGTTGAAGTCACATATGGCCAAAACATTTTGATAGCAATCTCCTTTTCCTCTTCCTCTATACTAATGTTGTTGTTCAACAGGGACAATAGCATGTATCAAAGTTCCATCAAGTGCTCCGATCGCTCCCTACATAGAATTTAATAGTTAATAATATAAATGGAAAAAAATCGCAATAGTATTTGTATAATGTACCTTAAAAACTCGTCGTAATCTCTTATGATGCCCTGGGATATTTGGATTAGGATTGAAAGATGTTGGTACTATCACCTCTTTAGCAAATTCCATCATTCTTGACAATACTTCATGAAAATACTTATGAATTGTTTGTTTCGAGTGTTGAAATCGACGCTTAATGACTGAAAAACGTTGATTGTGACCAAGCATCATAAAAAACATAGCCATTTTTTCTTCCACTGATATATGTTTACTATCTTTTAACCAACCGTTTACTCTAAAATGTGTGCAAAGTCGAACAAATGAACCACGTGACATACGTAAGAGTTCAATGCATTGGGTATCATTTCCTTGCAACAACTCTAAAGTAAAATAGTGTCCGGACATAACCGAAGTATTATCTTTTTCTTTTGTTATGTCTCGGCCAAAAGTACCGAAGATAAAGGTATATCACAATGAGGAGCAATAACTTTTGATTATAATCCATGTTAAGCCTGTCAACAAAAAAAACAAATACCAATGGTTCAAATAACAACAAACACACAAAACAAACACACATAACGGTTCACATAAAGGTACAAGTTACATACTTGTTCAAATAACACCAAACACACAAATCTAAAGCCAATGGTTCAACAAGTAGCAAACACACAAAACACATAAAAGTTCAAAGTAGCAATCACACCAAACAAACATTAATCAAACACTCGTATCTCTCTGACTTTCCCTATTTGAACATCCCATATGTTGTCCCTGTGATCTTAAGCCACCCTTTCAACACCTCAGGCTCCAATGGCAATGTCATCCATGCTTGTCTCATTTCCATTGACCGACCAAAAATGTTAAACGCCCCCAAAAACAAGGGATCCATATGATCTAATCCAACTAATTTCAACTTCTCATAACATTCTTCAATTGATGGTCCTTCTCTGCTTTTCACCATATGCTTGAGTGCTTGTTGCATATCAGTAGCCAATTCATCTAAGTTAACTTTAGCCTTTTTCTTAGACCTACCTCCATCATCATTAGCCTTACTCTTGGCTCGATCATTATTAGAAGGAGTTTCATCATCATTTTGAAAACCTTGCCCATGGGAATCTCCATCATTTGGAAAACCTTGTCCATGAGAATCTCCATCATCATCCTCTAGATTATGGAAGCTAGAATCTTGTATCTGAAGTGTTTGGACATGTGGAGATGATGAAACCCCAGATGTTTGGGTAGATGTCCATTGATTAGCACCAGTAGCACTAAGGCCATCAAACACAGCTATATAGAGGTCAAGATGAGGCAATGGTCGTGATTTTAGTGGCATTGCCCTCGGGTGACCCTGCGCCAAATTAATAAGGACTATAATAAATACTTGTCTATTATGATTGTTAATTTAATATTGAAATTCTATATAAAAAAAAATACACCTTCTTAAAATCCTCCCATTCCTGAGATGTTAAAGTGAACATGTTTGTTCGAGGGTCGTAGAGATTCCCGGTCTTGTTTCTCAAGTAGCACCATCCCACGTATTTTTCCTTACATGTGTCAAAAGCATTCCTAATTTGCTTTTGTTGCAAATTCATTCCAAATCGTTCCTTAAGTTTCTTTCCTAACACATCCCAAGACTCCCTACGCAAGCTTGAACCATTTCTACCTACTCTCGCGAATTCTTCAACACATGATTCTAATAAGAATTTGGTAGAATCATCTGTCCATGTTTGTCGACTATCATTATTATCCATCTATGATTAAAATCACAAACCATATCAACAATAATTTTATCAACATAACTATATTCTATTCTACAAGAAGAAATCAATAGTGTATATCAATCGTGTGTATCAATCTATTCTACAAAAAGAAATCAATCTTGTATCAATCTATTCTACATGGATACTAGTGATTCTAGAATTACAAAAGATACAAACTTCTTTTGGTCCATAATATCATCTAAAACATAAAAAATATCTAGAAGGTATTCATGTATCCTGCAACATCAAGGATACTGAAATTTTTTACACCACAGATAATTTTTACACCACAGATATGAATCTTTATCAACAATAATTTAATCATGAACCCTAGAAAAGAGTTGTAACATTTTTGCACAATAATTTTTACACCACAGATATGAAACCTAGAACAAAACATACATGAAATCAAGAACAAGAGAAGAAATCAAGAAGAACTAACCTGTCGGAGAGGAGAGGCTGCGAGGAGGAGCAGCAGCGGAGAGGAGCAGCAACGGCCAAGAGAAGCAGTGGCTGCGGAGAGGAGCAGCAGCGGGAGGAACGCCGGCAGGAGGTGCGACGGCAGGGCGGAGCGCCGGCGGCCGGAGGTGCGCCGGCAGGAGGCTGCGAGAGGGAGAGAAACGGGAGGGGAGGGAGCGTGCTTTTGTTTGAGCGACGTTCCTTTTCTTTTTTAGGGTTAGAAACTTTGAAGATGTTTTAAGCAAGGGTTTAAAGCTTTTTTTTCCAGATCTTTTAAGCTAATATAAGATCTTCACAAAAGAAAAAAACAAACAGTCTTCAAGGGTATACGTCTGCGCGCCCGCAGACATAACCCCCTTGAAGATGTTTGAAGAAAAAACAAACACCCTCTTAGTGTTTTGAGAAGAAGATTACTAGGTTCAAATAAAATAAAATTAAAGATGAAGAACACTAGTGAAACTTTGTGCAATATAAAGGACATCCAGTGTTATTAGGGAAGTTTAAGGACAAAACTTGCAAAATGTACAAACTCAAAGGACAAAATTTGTAATTCACTTTATAATTTAATATTTAAATAAAAATGACCATTTTGGCCCTCACGTGACCTGCACATGAGGTGACTTAACGGATAAACCTGACGGCCATTAGGCTAAAGGATAATGACTGAAACTTCTTGAAACTTAAAATGGTGGATGTAAGAATAAGAATCCACATCGGATCGTGTCCTTCAAGTCGCACGTTGCTTTCTACGTGTTATTAGTGAAGGTAAATAATAAACTTGTAAAACGTACAAACCTAAAGGATAAAATTTGTAATTCACTCTAAATTTAATAAACTATATATTAAGGCCCCTCTAAATCAGTTAATGACCCTGCGTATGGTGCTCCAGATACACATAAGTACCATAAAAACAGTTAAACACACAACACCCATTCTAGTTTTCCTCTAATAAAAACGATAAAATAAGGTATATATATCCAAGTAGAGGTGCACAAACCACTTTTTTCTAACTAGTTATGGTTAGAAATCAGTTTTGGTTAAAAGGTTGACCTGTCAAAACCAGTTAGACTAAGGACTCGGTTCAGTTAAAAACCTGGTATTGGTAAAAAATTGTGAAACCGATATAAACGGTTAGAAATCAATTATCAACTGGTTTGGTCGGACCAATTTAAAAGACGGGTTTAGCCGGTTATTATAAGTTTTGTATTAATTTTTTAAAAACAAACAATCCTAAACTTCTAAACGAAACATAAAAATTATATGAAACTCAACTAAATAAATTCATCAATTTATTAGTGAATTACATTCGTAAAATTACACCATTAAAAACTTTCAAATATTTAACTTACTAAATGGTCTTTTATATAATAATTCATATTCGATTACAACATCTTCTATAACATTTTCATTATGCTCTTCGTAGTCCGGACCTTCCAATAACATAATCCTTCAGTGGTATATATCTTGAAATCATGAAAAAAGCGGTGTTAGTCTCGCCCCACTATTCTTTTAGCTCATCCAATATATTGGTTGTTGAATTGAAATCAACAAACCCCATCTACTCTTCATAAATTATTTTATTTAACCGATTTTCATCAAACATTTCTTTTACTCGATTCTAGTAAGCGTCTCTGGTCCATTGGGATCATGAATCTCCATTTCCTCCGTAACTTTGTGCAAAGTAAAGACCATCTCTTCCTCCTCCTCTACACTCCGCCGGGGTGAAATTACGGACAACACTTTAATATTAATACGAACAACAAAGCGTGAACAACACTTTAATATTAATACGAACAACAAAACGTCAATAACACTTTAATATTAATACGAACAATAAAAACATCAACAACACTTTAAACTTAAAAAGTGCTTCCTAACCTGTCGAGCAACCGGTTTTTTTCTCACCTCAATAAATAAGTTTACAACTTTTGTGCTGTCCAAAAAAAAAAAGTATAAAAGTTTTCAGATGACAAAATATGAAATGAGGAAATGAGAGTTATCTTTTTTCTTTTTCGCGCGTGTGTGGGAGGGGTTGATACAATGTACGGGTACTGAAAGTCTGAAATAATAGCTTTAAAATTTAAATAATTCGATAATACTGCCCTCTCCCCATGCTTATAAAACGGTGACTTCGGTCCTTATTTCCATCACCTCCATCCCTCCACTGTCCTACAATTTCTTGAAGAAGATATATAGAAATGGAAATTATTGGTGATGCAAACAGAAGGCCTCAAAACAAAAGAATTGGAAAGTTTCTTAAGGAACAAAGAGGAAGACTTTACATCATCAAGAAATGTGTTGTCTTGCTACTCTGTTGGCATGACTAGATATTCAAATGTTCACTCCTTTATTTCTGAGCCAAAAGTTAAACTTGAGGAGCCTGAAGTGAAAATGAGTTACTGTTTTGATTAGATAGTAATTAGGTGTTAATGATCTACCATGTTGCATGCCAACATGTGTAGTATTTTGTAGTTGATATATCTTGGTTCTAATATAATGAGCTAGGATTTTTATTTTATTTTATTTTATTTTATTTTTTACCTTTCTGGCTTAGAGCATGTATGTCTACAATATGTATGGTTTGATGTTTGGTCAAATGAATGGTAAACTATGACTTGAATTAACATTGTTTAATTAAGGGTATCACCATTCATTGTATGTTTATTGTTTTATTGAAGGGGGGAAACATTGTGTTTAGACACTATAATTAATATATAAGAACATTATATATATAAAGAAGATTTTTTTTTTTTTTTTTTTGCTTATAAATAATCAATCAACCAAAAGTTATGAATCTTTGCTTGACATCGACCCTATATATACAGATTGATACGTCGTCTTTGAGGGACACACTGTTTCATCTAAACCAGACAACTTAATTAGTTGGGTTTTAATCCTAAACATATGAATGCTTAAACATTTACAAGTGTGCCTCATATTGACTTTGTCATATTTAGACACACTCTTCCAATGCTTCAAAATAATATTCCAAGTAGGCATCTTCTAATTGCCTGGACCCATATTGAAGTGATGTATTAACCTTAAACAATGATTTCTTGATTTGGCATTTATCACCTTCAAGGCTTACTTCATAGCCTTGTTAATTTAAACCAATTGATCCATACTTTTTTTTTATTTAGATTTGGGCATAAACTAAATAAAAACATATTTTTACTATACTATAATCTCTTTAACAAAAAGAAAAATTAAGATTTTAAGAGGGTTAATTAGTGTTTGTCAATTATGTTAATTTTTTTTAACGGCCAACAAATGCAATCCGGACCATGCACCCTGGGTAACCCAATGACAAAAGGCGCCTCAAACCCGCTAAGAGCAGACGACGATGGGCCCAGGCCCATTAGCTGGACTCATTCCAGGAAAAACCCCACCCGCGCGAGCGCGGTACACTAGATAGGACAAAACATGTGGCCTTCGAGAATCGAACTCGTGACCTTAAGGTCACGAGTCTTCTCCCCATTATCACTAGGTAGTCAGGTACCATTAGGGTGAGCCCTAATGGTTTCAGTTATGTTATTAAATATAAAAAGTTTAACTGAATAAATAATTAATAGCGAAATTACTTCATAAATTTTATTATGTAATTATAACGTTTTAACTGAATTGTAAAAATCATTTTTATTTTATATGAATACAAACATTTATTAAATACTTGAACATATATGATAATTTACCAATTAATTATTCAAACGTTTTACAATTGTGTATTAGTGTGTTGTGTTTCTCGCCACATCGTGCGGACACCGCTCTGGTAATTATCAACATCACCAAAATCTATGATTAAAGTTCAACACAAACTAGTGAACAAATGATCTAATTTCTCTATAATCCATGGCTACTGATTTAACTGCAGGCTCATGCTCGAAACCGGTCGCAACTTCCACTGATCCAAAGTTTGATCTGAATAACCTTCAAAGGACAAACTTTATCGTACCACTAGCTACCCACACATGTGGTTGGTCCATCAAATCCTTTTTCTTTGTCTTTTCAATCAGCCATTGTAACTGACATCATGATCTATGAGCACAAAGTTTTGGCTTTTTAATAACAGAAAATCCAATAAACAAACAACTTATCCAGTATAATCTCACTCGTACTATAAGCTGTCTAGAAAGTATAAAGATCGACACTATTACCGCTGAGACTCCGCTACAAATAAAAAATTCGCTATAATATATAGTATAAAAGCCACTAAAGATCAATATAACCTAGACTAATTCAAACTTAAAACTGTATATTTTACGAGACATCAAGGTTTAGCAAATAATAATGTAAATTATAAACACCAATGCCTTTAATTAGTTTTCCAAACCTTGAAATGTGATCATGAGAGCAAGAAATGGTATGACTGTTACATCAAAGAGGAAAGAAAGCTAGAAGAAGCAAGTGTACGTTGATATGACAAGTCTAGAAAGTAATGAATTCAATCCTCTATATATGTTGCTTCACAAATCATATGATTTTAGTTCCCATCCTATATCCATCTCGAGAATTGCACCATTTTATTCTTTGATTGTTGTTTTAAGTTTGCTACACTCGTGGAGTCGTGGTCATGTACTTGTTAATTTAGACTTTGAATCCTGGTCGATTTCTAATGTGTACGCTTTTGTCATGTTTTGAGTGTTACATTCCATTTTAGAAAAAGACGTGTGCTTATTAGACGGCCGTTAGACTATATTCTTAGTGAATCACTCCTCCACTTAGTTTTACATGAGCATCAACTTCAATTCACATATTCTCCACTCAATCACTATTATATACCACTCAAGCTCAAAAGTGAAAATATTTAACTAAACATAAAAATAAAAACAAAAACCTTACATAATTTAAAATAGAATTTTAAAAACATCTCATAATTTAAAATAAAACTATTACATAAATTATAATAACGTAAACATCCTCGACCAATTATAGGATTAAAAATAGAGATTTGTATTATAGGATAAAAAAAGTAAATTTATTTAAAAATGGCCAAAAATCGGCTTTAAGCTAGCTAGGTGTGAATTGGTCATAAATGTTTAGGGGCTAATTTGTAAAATTCGTGTGGCCAACGTGGGACATTCCACGTAGGAGGTGGAAATTGGCATAGCAACTTCCATTGTGGTGTAGTGGTAGGAAGTCTGTGTTCTCTACTTGAGATACAGGTTCGATTCTTACGGGCAACACTTTGGAATGGGCATTGGCGATGTGGGGAGACTTGGGGCTGAAAGGTCACAATATCTATCCCTGAGCTCTCAGGTTTTACCACCCGGCCGCTCGCGGAGGTGGATTTTCTCTGGAATGAGCTCAACTAGTGTAAATAGTCCCCGGGTTTTCCGGGGCATTAGTTGGCCGTTCAAAAAAAAAAGTGGAAATTGACATGGCACCGTGACGTGGAGGCATGGGGGCGTAGTCGGTTACTCATAGCCTTAAATCTTAAATGGTTGCAATTACCTATTATATGACACCATTAAAGTCAATGGTGGTTAACCCATGTTCTTGCAATATGGGCCCTTGGATCCATCTAACATTAAATCACAGCCCTCTAAATAGAGAGGTTAAAAAACCACCGTGCAGTTGAGTGATACATTTCAACCCACTAGCCCATTTTGTTTGACTTTGACTTATTTTACAAATATTATTAAATGTTTTGTTTGTACATCTTCCACTACATTTAAACGTCTCTTGAAATTAAGTATGAACTTGTAAAATACCAATAATTAAATTACAAAACAGATACACAAACATCATAATACCGAACTTAAAAAATACCAAAAATTCAACTACAAACAAATACACAAACATCATAATTCCAATAAAGTGTGAACTTTTAAAATACCAATAATTAAAGGAACAATAAAACATGACATGTCTTTCGAATACTTGTATTATACCCAAATTCTAACCACGAGAATCAATCGTCACATTTCCGTCTACATACCAAGTCTTCATAAGGTTGTGGTGCTACGACAGTCGAAGTGCCATTTCATGAAGAAGAGTGCTAACACACTTTTCCGTCTACATTGATTTGAGTTGCAGGTTGAACACCGAGTGGCGATGGGGTTATGTGTGTTTGAGAGAGAGGTCCGCACGGATGACAACTTTAGATAACCTTATTATTAAAATTTGAGTGAATTATTACTTGCCTTGGTATAACAATTATATGCTAAATCAGCAACCCAAAAAGGAAATTAGACCCAAACGGAATATTTTAATTTTTAACATTTATTTGTAACTATGTGAAAGTATTTGATACATAGTTTTATTTTTTTCTTAATGTTTATATGTTGTTAAATTAGAATTTATGAAATTAACTTCAATAAGTAGGATTTGTTTTGCCAAAAAATCGTATTGCGAAACCCGGTCACCGACCGGGTATGAAGCTAGTTATGATGGGGAGAGTCATCACTCTCCTCACTCACACTCGCTCTTGTCCATATATGTGTCACATTAGTTTTTTTCATTCCCTCACTTTTACTAAGTCATTAAACCATGAAAATACTATTTAGGATTATAAGTTTCACACTATAGCTTTGATGCTTTGAGAATTATTTAAGAAAACCCTACTAAAATTTTCATCTAGGAGTTTTTATATGAAATAGTTTCATATAACTATACATTAATATATGTTTATAGAGTTTAATAAACTTGATATTATAACAAAAAAAAAAATTTTGTTTTTTTTCCATTTTAGGTTAGATGTTCAAATTTTAAATTTACATAGGTCACGGTTTCATACCATGTTATCTTTAAATATAAATTTATGTAACGGTTTTGATTTTTAACGTTTCTTCTTACTTACTTAATTACGTCAACTTCACCGTCATAACGAACCCATCACTTTCAACTAGTTCTAAAAGAAAAAGAACCTAATGGCTTTATTTTTGAAATTATATATATTTAGGGTTTTGCAGATTTGGGTAAGCCTTAAAGCTGCTGATTTTGAGTGTTGAAAATCTATCAATTAGCAGTGAACAAAGAAAAATGATACATGGCAAATTGGCAATATGGCATGTGTATTTCAACTTTGCAGCCTCCATACCCTATCTGTAAACTGTAAGACTGTAATCCATCACGCAACAATCCTATAACTAACCACCCCTCGATCTCCTCCATATTTCACATCACACTCGCACAAACTTTCATTCTGACTGACATTAGATTTGCTCTACTTTTGGTGGTCATGTTGTGGAAATCTCACTGTTACTGTTTATGATATGAGAACAGTAACAGTAATAAGGCGTTTTGATCTTTCTTTTCAAATGGGGATGTGACCAGATTAATTCCATGAAAATCAGTTATCATATTCATGTCGATCTGTCTTGTACTTCTTAACAACTAATCTTCCCCATCAAAAGAAATCCGTTTGGTTGCAAATCACATATATATGGCGTGTCTGTGGTCTATATTCCAAGATTTGAATTGAATGATTTAACCACATATATTTATTATGAAAAAAAAGTACTAACAAAAACTTAGAAATCATATATAACTAGATTCTATTACATACGCATTGCCATAAAATTATGTGCCTATATATATATTGTTAAAATGCAACGTATACAAAAAAAATAACGAAACAACGTAGAAATTAGAGGTCTGTTTAAATATAACACTATAAATAATTACATACCAAAAGACAACGCTAAAAATGATTTTTTAAAAATAAAAAATTTAATAATTTTAAATATGCCGCCGTGGGGATAATATGTCATGCACTTGCTATAACGCTATGCAGAGGAAACGAAAATAAAAAAAACTGTAAAAAATTCAAACGCTTAAATTATTGAGTTTACGACCTAAAAAACTATGTTACACGACTAGATCTCTTACACCATGAACTCGTGTGCTAAATTTGTTGAAAATGAAAATTTAAAAAATAATAATAAAATATATGTTACACGAATGTACCTATTAAATCATCAACTCCTTTACTAAACTTGTTGTGTTCGAATAAAAAAATAATAATAATAAAACCAAAAAGATAATAAAAATAAATTAAATATAAAAAATAATAATAATAATAATAATAAAGAGAGGAAAACATAAAAAGATATTAATATTAAATGTATAAAGTTACAGATAGTACGTGTAAGGCTAAACACAGTACATCTATTATCTTTCACTTCCCTCACTTACTTTTTTGTAACTCAGCGTCATATCACCACTTCACATTCTTCTTACTTTTTACTCTCAATACATTTTTCTTACTTTTTCAACCCCTCACTTTATTTTTGATATTATTTAAATTAACTTTAAAAATAAAAAAAACACATAAAAAAGGGAATGGGCGAGACCACCGTGCCCGCCCTCTCCACAGAGACCAAAGCACCGAGACCACCCAATGATTTTACCGAACTCCACCGCTGCCATATCATGCACCCGCATCGAGCACCACGACTTGGGTATTGCAATAAACCTTAAGGTGGCGTTTGGTTCACGGAATGTAATGTAATTGGAATTGTATAGTTTTCCTTTTAAAGTTGTGCTTACGTTAGGTAAAGAAGGAGTTTGAAATACGATGAATTACTTTAATCAATGGAATTTAGAAATCCTTCACTTTAACAAAGGAAAGTTACATGAACTCAAATTCCATTGATTAAAGGAATTCATTGTATTTCAAACCCCTTCCTTACCCAACTTAAGCATAATTTTAAAAGAAAAACTTTACAATTCCAATTACATTACATTCCGTGAACCAAACGCCACCTAAGATTTCTTGGTTCTAATTAAATTCTAATAAGCTTTCAAGGCTGTAAATTTTAAGTTACTAAATTATATAGTATATATATATATATATTTATTCAATATATAAATTAGAACTCAAAGTGAATAGGAAAATGTTTTTATTGGGTTCGTTTTTGTCTTTTTTATTATTTATTTTATGTCTTTCTTTTGTTATCGTTCCTTTTGTTATCGTTGTGAGTTCTTTTTATATAAGTTTATATTCGACATGAAACACAGGTGTTAAGTTTTAGCTCGGTTTTTAGTTTTCGTTAATTTCAGGTTTTTTTACTCGTTACGGTTTTTTAATGTTTTATTTCTAAGTTTTTATTTAATGTAATGCATTCAGTTTATGTTTTCGCCCATGTGTTGTACGTTTGTATCCAATGTGAAACACGAGTGTTAAACTTATGGGCAACGTGTGTGCTCCTCATCTAGTTAATTTTAAGCACCAAGTAATGTTGGTATGTGAGAGCCAGAATACTATTTCATTTTGTTATTTTCTATTTGAGACGTACCACCAATTTAATTATTGATCAACTTTGTTAATCTTTTATTAATTCTATGGGTTATATATGTCATGTTATTGTTACTAGCTAGAGGTTCATGAGTCAAACACTTGATAAACAATTGATAAGTTTACTGTTTACGTACTTATTTTGTATGGGCTAAAGGCCACATGTGTCGTGCTTAATTGGGGCCAGTCCGTGTCAAAATTAAATAATAGTCCAAGCTAGTATTGTGTCGGGTCTAGTCTAGTTCATGAAGGGTTGCGAATTGCGATAGTTATTGGGGTTAAAAATTTTCAAACTGACAAATGTAAACGTTGTTAAAGTTTCATCTCTAAGATCGCAACGTTTCAAACTTATTTATACGTTCGAAGGGTCTAATTTTTTTCTAGTTTTAAGGCTTCGAATTCTTTTTGGGGTTTTGAATATGGCCTTGTTGAAGAGTTTAATCTTCCACTGTGTATTTGTAAGTTGGTAAATCTAATAAAATCATAAGCCCTGTTGTTAGTTTGTGGTAATAGAAAAATTGGTCTATATTAATTTCAGTTATCATACATTGACCGATAATAATTTTAGTTTTGATTTTTCCCTAAAATAATCACATTATTAAACGATTGACCTATATTGAACCAGCGTTAACTATAGACTAATCCAGTTAGTGTGAAAGACTGTTTTTGTATTCTTAAAATGAAGGGGCTGATTTTTATAATTTCTTAAAACGTAAAACCACTTTTACAAAGTGAGAAAGAGAGTTCAGAGAGAGAAAGAGAGATCGGCTTCCAACAGCCGCTGCTACACCACCACCCACCACCCATTGACGCCGCCAACTCCGGTCAGAACAACCCCTGCCCAACAAAGTAGTCCAAATGCAACGGCGACCCTTTCCCCGGCCAAATGCGACGACCTCAAAAGCAGTGACGGATCCGCGGGTTAGAGAGAGAAAGAGAGGAGATAGAGAGATGAGTCTAGTGGTGACGGAAGATGGATGGTGGTGGGGTGAGGCGGAGGAGGTTAGGGTAGGATGGTGGTGGTTGTACGGTGGTGGGGTGAGGGGGAGGAGGTTTCTCCTTTCTTCTCCCTTCTTTTCTTTTTTTTTTCAAATTTCTTTTTTATTAATATAAGAACTCAATAAAAAAAACACATTTAAAAAAAACCAATTCCTTCATTTTAAGAAATTACCAAAACTCTCTCACACTAACTGGATTAGTCTATAGTTAACGGCGGTTCAATATAAGCTAATGGTTTAGGCGATTCAATATAAGCTAATGGGTTAATAATCGAGATTATTGTAGGGAAAAATCAAAACAAGGATTATTATCGACCGATGTGTGATAATTTTGATTAATATGAGCCAATTTTTCATGACAATATGTGATGCGTTGCATTTTGGATATATTTATATTATCGAATTCCCACAGTTTTAACTAAGTTTTGATTATGTTTTATTGGATTTTGGTGCTTAATTGTGAAATTTATGAAAAACAGGTTTTGATCGGGTCGTTTGTTGATTTAGGTTGGAAACATGGAAGAGGAGGCTTGGTGGTGAGCGGATTTGGAAGATAGAAGTTTTTCAAGTATTTTTGATATTTTTACATCGATGAGGACTGCATGGTATTTCTATTGCATATGGCTCGCAGTCCTCATGAATCTGTCAGAGGTGGTGCAAGGACCGCATGGGTCTTCTTCAGCACAATGCTCGTGGTCCTCATGGATCTGTCAGATGAAGCACGAGGACCGCATGGGTTCTCTACAAAACAGGTTCGCGGTCCTCATCGTTTGACCAAATGCTAAAAACCCTCATAAACCCCTTATAAAAAAAGGGGGAAGCCGTTTTTCTTGAGAGGAACTCTCCCATTTCGATCAGATTACATATTTTGAGGGTTATGAGCACGATTTTTAAGAGATCAAGGCCAAATGAGCAAGGATTTTGGAAAAGGAGCTTGGAAAAGTGAAGATTTTGGTTTATGATTTATCATTCTTCCTTGATTTATGTCTAGATCTTGTTCTCTCACCATGTTTATCTCAGATTTCACTTGTTTTCTGTATATATCATGATGCTAGGCTAGATTTCTTAGTACTACTTGGTAATGGATTGAATTTGGGTTTTTATTGACTTTTGAGTTGACTTTTTCATGTGAATTGATGTTGATGTTATGAAATATGTTTTGGATTGATGGAATGATCATATTAGCATGTTTATCCTCTGTTGTGATTGCTTGATGTGATTAGATTGCTTAGGATTGAATAACTTCAACCTAATTAGTGATTTGATCATTGTTTGCTTTGACTTTTATTAGTCTTTGTTCAAATGCATGATATGAGACATTCTACATATACACATCCTCGCTATCCCGGTAATTGTTATTTGAGGGGAGTGTCGCATGGATTAGTCAGTTTAGAAGTTATTTTTAGACCCAGAGGATTCCTTGCCAGGTAGTACCCTTTTGCTCATCTGAATTTCACCTTATATCCCGTTGCTTTGAATCTTTAGTTATTCTAGTTCCTTGTTTATCTGCTTCTTTACGTTTCTCAAATTAATCATTCATCGGTTGGATATTAGCTATGATACATTATCGGGAGTCTGTGCACGCGTCCGTGGATTGAATCTCGGTACTTATTGATACTATATTGCATACGACCGGTATGATTGCCCTAGTGTGTGATTTGATCACTCAGTTTTTACCTTTTTAAACTTTACCTGTTTTTCTTGTTCAAATCCAACACATCAATATGTCCATCCAAATCCAATTGGTTGTGTGGTCGTAGAAGTTAAGCTTTTGATTTTCGATTGATTTTCGAACAACACACAGGCTGTTATGAATTTGAATCAAATCAAGAGGAAATCAACGATTGATTAACATGAAATGATAACAAGATTGTCATGATCGATTACACGAATGAAAACCCTATCTAAAAGGAAGGAAAAATGAAACTGGAAAGAAGATCCGATCCCGAGCCAACGAACTTCAACGGCTATATAGCCGGCTAACGGAACTCGCCACAAGGATGACACAAACACCCCTCTAAGTTTCACCAGCTTGACAGATTCTACCCAAACAATGTTAACGGCTAGTTAACAATTCTCAAACTTTTCTAACTTTACCCAATTGACATAACCAGTCCCTGTAACTAATAAAATCAACTTAAATTGATCCCAACACCCTCCAATTGACTAGAACACTACACTTAACAATCTCCACCTTAGTGGATAGTCAATCATACTAATTTAACCAAGTTTACACATCTGATTTCCTCTTCTAATACACTAGCATCAGGCTTATCTCAACTATACACAAATAGCACCTCACATTAACACCTGTTACCAGTGATCCACAGGATTTGTGTAACAAGTGTGTGAAACTACTACCATATATAATCAAAAATAAGCCTGAAAACATAACTACATATTTAAGAAATGCCTAATGCATCTAAGCAGAACTCAAACTTGTTTCCACTTAACACTTTAGTGAAAACATCAGCAACATTCAAATCAGTACCTATTTGAATCACCTTAAGCTGCTTAGATCCCACTACTTCCCTTATGAAATGTAACCTTACATTTATATGCTTTGTTCTCTCATGGAAGCAACTATTTTTAGCAAGTTGCACAGCCCCTTGACTGTCACTCTTAACTTCTGTATCAGCTATGTTGATTCCTAACTCCTTGACAAAACCTTGCAACCATAAAGCCTCCTTAACTCCCTCTGTCAAAGCTATATACTCTGCTTCAGTTGTACTCAAGGCCACAATATGCTGCAATTGTGCTTTCCAACTAACCAAATTCTTGAGCACAAAGAAAGAGTAACCTATAATAGACCTTCCCTTGTCTAAATCTTTAGCAAAATCAGAATCAACATAGCCCTCTATTAGCCCTTCATTCTGGACTACTCTATTTCCAAATACTAACCCCTTTTCTCTACTGCCCTTAAGATACCTCAATATCCACTTAACTGCATTCCAGTGATTCCTACCTGGATTAGATATAAACCTACTTACTAGGCTTACAGCATACCCTAAATCTGGCCTAGTACATACCATTAGGTACATAAGACTACCTACTACCTGGGCATAAGGAACCTTTTCCATCTCTGTCCTTTCCTTATCTGTAGTAGGGCTATCAGCACCTGACAACTTAAAATGAGGGGCCAGAGGTGTTCTTACTGCCTTGCAATCTTGCATACCATAGGTACACAAAATCTTATCTATGTATGAAGATTGAGAGAGTTTAATAGATTGCAGCAGCCTATCTCTCTTGATCTCAATTCCAAGTATCTTCTTTGCCTTGCCCAGCTCCTTCATCTCAAACTCTTCCATGAGCAACCTTTTGACTTGATTAATCTCCTCTTGACTGCTACAAGCCACCAGCATATCATCTACATAAAGAAGTAAATACAAGTATACACCAGTATCACACTCTTTTATGTAAACACAACTATCATAGGAACTTCTAATAAAGCCTTTACTAACCACATAATCATCAAATCTCCTATACCATTGTCTAGGAGATTGTTTTAAGCCATATAGTGATTTTTTAAGTAAACAAACTTTATTTTCTTGCCCTTTAACCTCATATCCCATTGGTTGATTCATGTATATGGTTTCATCAAGATAACCATGTAAAAAAGCTGTTTTAACATCAAGTTGTTCTAATTCAAGATTTAAAGAAGCAGTTAAGGAAAGTATGCACCTGATTGATGAATGTTTCACAACAGGAGAGTAAATCTCATTATAGTCAACTCCTTCTCTTTGTGTGAAACCCTTTGCCACCAATCTTGCTTTAAATCTGGGTTTCTCATTGCTATCTAAGCCCTCTTTCACCTTGAACAACCACTTGCAAGACACAGTTTTCTGATCCCTTGGTTTGTCAACAAGTATCCAAGTTTCATTTTTATACAATGACTCCATCTCCTCATCCATTGCTTGAACCCACTATCCTTATCCAATGATTGAATTGCCTCATTGTAATTTATAGGTTCATGAATGCTCTCATTCTCAGCAGCAATAAATGCAATGGCTGAAATATCATCATCTGGCCTAAATCTAAGGGGTGTTATAATTTTCCTTTTGGTCCTATTCTTGGCCAATGAATAACTACTGCCTGACCAGACCATTCCAGAGCCTCTGCCACTACTTTCTGCTCCACTATTCCCAGTAGGACCAACTTCATTCTCATTATCAGAATCCCTTTCTGTAGTAATGACCTTTTTACCCCTGATATCACTATCTAGCTCCACCTCAATAGTAACTCTCTTATCACTCATACTATGTTCAGATAAATCCTTCAATGTGTCTTTATACATTAATTCTTCCTTAAAGATCACATCCCTGCTGATAATCACCTTGGGTTTACCATCATCTAACCTCCATAGCCTATATCCCTTAACACCTTCAGGATACCCTATAAAAACACACTTTATAGCTCTAGGCTCCAATTTATCAGTCTTAACATGTGCAAATGCCAATGAACCAAATACTCTTAGCTCATCATACTTAGGTTTTCCCCCTGTCCATCTTTCCATAGGAGTTAACATTTCTATGGCACTAGATGGTGATCTATTAATCAGAAATGCAGCAGTAGTAACTGCCTCTCCCCAAAACACTTTTGGCATACCAGAGTTAGATAACATGCACCTTACCCTTTCTAACAATGTCCTATTCATCCTTTCTGCTAATCCATTTTGTTGTGGATTGCCAGGAACAGTGAGATGCCTAACTATACCCTTCTCTTTGCAAAACTGATTGAACTCCTGATTGCAGTATTCTAAACCATTATCAGTCCTAACCTTCTTAACCAACTTGCCAGTTTGAGTTTCTACTTGACACACCCAATCTTTAAAATATCTAAATGCATCATTTTTGTTTTTAAGTAGCATAACCCAAACTCTCCTTGAGTAGTCATCAATAATGGACATGAAATACCTAGCACCTCCCTTGGTTTCTGTCCTAGCAGGTCCCCAAAGATCTGAGTGAACATACTCTAAAACCCCTTTGGATAAGTGCCTGCCAGTTCCAAACTTCACTTTCTTATGTTTACCAAACACACAATGCTCACAAAACTCAAGATCATCTGCATGAACATCTCTAATAAGTTCCTGTTTCTGAAGTTCCAATAACCCTTGGAGACTAATGTGTCCAAGTCTTTTATGCCAAAGACTAGTACTTGACACTTTTGCCCTTTCTGCCACATTAGTAGAACCTGTCAAAACCTCACCACTCAAGATATATATATTGTTAGTCTTCCTAGGACCTGATAACATTACCATGGACCCTTTTAGAACTCTAGCCTGTCCATTCTTCAAATTCACATGATAACCATCCCTTTCAAATGTACCTAAAGACAGAAGACTCCTTCTCAAACTAGGGACATACCTCACATCCCTCACCTCTATCTCACTGCCATTACCTGACTTAAACACTACAGTTCCACTCCCTTCTACCTGACACTCCCTATCATCTCCTAACCTTATAGTCCCAAGGTTCCTATATTCCAAGTCTTGAATATACTCTTTGATAGGTGTCATATGAAAAGAGCAGCCACTATCTAGTATCCACTCACTCTTGGAAACCTCACTAGAAACAACCAACACTTCTGAACTCTCATAGCCACAACTATCATAACCTTCATCTTGTGTAGTATGATTAGTCTGCATCTTATTCCCATTTGAACCATTAAAGAATTCACCCTTCTTCTTTTTCCACTCAGGACAATACCTCTTCAAATGCTTCTCAGAGTTACACACAAAACACTTTCTCCTAAACTTAGACTTAGACCTTGAACTACTTTTGCCTCTAGAACTTCTAAATTCTGGCCTACTTCTTACATACAGGCCCTCCCCTTGATCACTTCTTGGATCAGTTTTCTTTTTAAGTTCTTTTGAGTTGATGGACACTATTACCTCATCTAGAGTTAAGGATTCTCTTCCATACAGAAGAGCATCCACAAAATGTTCATAAGACTGAGGTAATGATGTCAAGAAGATCAAAGCCTTATCTTCATCATCCAGTTTTTGTTCAATATTTTCTAAATCAGTTACAAGTTTAGTAAATTCATCAATGTGATCATGCATTGACTTACCAGAGTTCATTTGAAAAGTATACAGTTGTTTCTTTAGATATAGCCGATTAGCAAGAGTTTTAGTCATATATAGGGATTCTAGTTTAAGCCATATACATGCTGCAGTTTCTTCTTTTGCAACCTCTCTTAGAACTCGATCCCCAAGATTCAAAATGATCGAGCTGTGAGCCTTCTCTAATTTCTCCTTCTTGTCTTTCTCTTCCATGGCTGGCATGTTGTCTTCTCCTAATAATGCATCGCTAACCTGCTGATGAACGAGAAGCACCTTCATCTTCACACGCCATAGATTGAAATCATTCTTGTAAAGTTTAAACCATATACATGCTGCAGTTTCTTCTTTTCCAACCTCTCTTAGAACTCGATCCCCAAGATTCAAAATGATCGAGCTGTGAGCCTTCTCTAATTTCTCCTTCTTGTCTTTCTCTTCCATGGCTGGCATGTTGTCTTCTCCTAATAATGCATCGCTAACCTGCTGATGAACGAGAAGCGCCTTCATCTTCACACGCCATAGATTGAAATCATTCTTGCCATCGAATTTCTCCAATTCGAACTTAGTCGACACCATCTTGATGATCAATTTCTCCCAAATCGTTGTGCGGACAAATTCCCCCTTCAAATCGAGCCGAAGATGGCTCTGATACCACTTGTTATGAATTTGAATCAAATCAAGAGGAAATCAACGATTGATTAACATGAAATGATAACAAGATTGTCATGATCGATTACACGAATGAAAACCCTATCTAAAAGGAAGGAAAAATGAAACTGGACAGAAGATCCGATCCCGAGCCAACGAACTTCAACGGCTATATAGCCGGCTAACGGAACTCGCCACAAGGATGACACAAACACCCCTCTAAGTTTCACCAGCTTGACAGATTCTACCCAAACAATGTTAACGGCTAGTTAACAATTCTCAAACTTTTCTAACTTTACCCAATTGACATAACCAGTCCCTGTAACTAATAAAATCAACTTAAATTGATCCCAACACCCTCCAATTGACTAGAACACTACACTTAACACAGGCAATTCTCTATATTTTAAAATTATAGTTTTTGTGTTTTTGATATTTCTAACTTTTTATTGAATAATAGATAACATTCGATGGTTAATAGAGAGGATATGATGGATCCCATTACGTATGAAGCCGCCTAAAATGGGGGATATGGAAAAAATTTTCATAGATAACTCAGTCAGTTGATCTCCTAGACAAGAGAAATTTCAGCTTAATAAACTAATATCTTAAAACATTGTATTTGTTAAGAAAGTAAACAATTCATATGTTGTTTATGCTTCGGCACTAATTTCAGCACAGAACATATCAATTTCTTCCTATCCGGTATCACTAGGATATACTCTATCAAAATCGAGCAAATATGACAAAATCATCACGATGAACACGATTGAATAAGAGGTCGGAGAAGTCATGATGATAACGAGATCGAATACATTAAATTCTAAATTAGGATCCTATAGGAAATTCTAAATTAGGATCGACTGATATGATACCTATACGTAGGATCGATTGATACGGAAATCTGTACGAGATCGCAAAACGTTTGTTTCTGATCATCGCCGATCAATTGAGCTACGGCGCTTGTTTCTATTCTGATGAGCTCCGGCAACCTTCGATTCTGAGCTGCGGAGCTTCGTTTCTGATCACCGTTGATCGATTGAGGAGCAAAGAATCTGATGAATGTCGATTTGAATTTGTAAAGAACAGCGGCGGGTCAGAAGTAGCGGCTAGCTATGGCAGATTTAGTTTTGTTGAGATTATAAAAATTTTAAAAAAGAAAATAACTTTTAATTACTCAATTATCTAGCGTCACTAAAGTAAGTGTCACAAAATGTCATATATCTTGTTCGGCCCGTTCTTCAGGAAAATCATCTCCGTAAGCAGTCGGATAGAAAACCTATCAGGCTCAAAGAGCGAACTCATAACTGGTCTTTCAGTCCTGAGTTTTTCACTCATCATTGAAAGATTGAATCAAAGAAAGAAGAAATTGCAGAGAAACTTTTATTCAATAATCTCAAAAAGAATCATTACAAAATGGAGCTTACTCACTTATTTATACCTAATTCTTAACGGCTATATTAACAACTTATTAACAGCCGATTAACAAACTAAATAAGAAGTTGTAAGCTACAACCCATCAACTTTAAAGAAATACTAAATACACCCTGAACTTAAACTTCCAAGAATTACATTGAGGTCCCTAAAAATTCCAATATTCTCCTCCTTAATTCTGAAGTTTCTGTTCTGCACTTATCCAAGCTCCATCCAAAAAAAACTCTGCAACACTGATTTTCAGTTCAATACTCATCCAATATCATCGCACACCAGCGGTCCCATGGACTTGTGTGTACTAATGTACCAAACAAGTATTGAAATAAGAAAATCAACCATGTTCTCTTACTCCTAACATCCTTTTCATATCAGCAAATTGCTGCCTTGCCAATGGCTTAGTTAGAACATCTGCTCTCTGAAATCTTGAGCTGATAAAACTTACCACAAACTGCCCTCTCTCTATACATTGCCTGATGAAATGAAACCTTAAGTTGATATGTTTGCTTCTGCCATGGAAGACTGGGTTCTTCATAAGACTTATGGCAGATTTATTATCAACAAACAGCATTACACTTTCCTGTTTCTTTCCTGATAATTCCTCAAGCAAACCTGACAACCATATGGCTTCACATGCTGCCACAGTGGCTGCCATAAACTCAGCTTCACAGGAGGACAAAGCCACAGTCCTCTGCTTTTGAGAATGCCAGGTAACAACACAATTATTGAAATAGAAAATGTTACCAGATGTGCTTTTACCATCTTCATTGTCCATAAGATGGTTACTATCACTGTAACCTTCAAGATCTCCTCCTGAATCCTTACAGTAAAATAAGCCTTCATTTATGGTTCCCTTAATGTATCTAATAAGATGTTTTACAGCATGATAGTGTGATTCTCTTGGTTTCTGCATGAATCTACTAACCATTCCCACAGAGTAACAGATATCAGGTCTAGTTTGTGTCAAGTATCTAAGAGAACCAACCAGTTTTCTATACATAGTTGGATCCACTACCTCTCCTCCCTCATCTCTTAACAACTTCATTCTAGGTTCCATTGGAATCTTGGCACTATTACAATCCTTAAGACTTGCAAGTTTCACCCACCAGTTTAGAGGCATAAGCTGACTGTCTTAACACAATCCCATCCTGACTTTGATCTACTTCAATACCCAAATAGTACTTAAGTAGTCCAAGATCAGTCATCTCAAAGTTATCTTGCATCTGCCTCTTAAAGATATCAACTTCTTCTTTGCTGCTACCTGTAACTAAGATATCATCTACATAAACTCCAATTATCAAACATGTTCCTTTGTTGATCCTAATGTAGACTGATTGTTCATGCATGCACCTCTTAAATCCCAAATTCTGTAAAACTGAATCCAGTTTAATGTTCCAGGCTCTAGGGGCCTGCTTTAATCCATAAAGAGCCTTTATTAACTTGTAATGTGACAACCGTAACTTCCCAAGTTAACTCCGTTAAGTCTTTCCGTTAAAAACCGTTAGTTCCGTTAGACAAACGCCGTTAGTCACATTACCAGTAGAAATTAACTAATTAATGCTTACCGAGACCGGATACGTCCACAACCTTTGGTTGATCACCGAACCCGACCATATGTGTTATATGATTATTTGCTTTTTACCACTGTGTGAAGTTATGCAACATGCTTAATACATTCATTGTGAAATTATGTGATTTATCGAGAAAACGTGCTTACCTTACTTAGAATAAAATTTGCATGTTTTGGTGACCAGCGAAACTACTGGGCGAAATTACAGTTTCGCCCGGTTAGCTGATGCCTGACCAGTTTCGCGTGGCCAGCGAAACTGCCAGCGAAATTGCGGGCGAAACTGGCACCTTATATAAGCAAACCCAAGCCTAACTTTCTCATTTTACCACTTCCACACAAACACACACCACTACTGCACTTCTGCTCTCTCTCAAGATTTCTGACCAGCAAGAAACAACACGACACTCTGTGATTTCCAGCCTAGAGCACCATCCATTCAAGCTAGGAGATCATCCGTGAGTCACATGAACCATCTTTATGCATTTCTTGTATGTTAAACTAAAAAGTATGCTTAAAATCCACATGCAACGACTTCTGCTACTGCCATGATGCTTAGGAATACTAGATGTAACATGAATTCTGCAACTTGCCTTGTATATATGAAGATCCATGCAATTTGAGTTCCTTTATGTGAAAAAGTGTTCTTGACAAATTGATGACTAGAATCCGTGTTTTAGGTGTTAAAATTGCTTGTATGATGTTAGTAAACGTTTAGGTATGCTAGATATTGATTTGCATGTGATACGGAAGCTGTTAGAAAGATTTTTAGGCAAATTTACGGGTTTTTCTAGCGACTAGCGAAACTGTGCCTTCATCAGGCGAAACTGTGTAGCGAAACTGTGCCTATCTCCTTCTAGCGAAACTAGGTAGCGAAACTATAGTGTCGCTAGGTAAACTGACCAGACCTGACCGAACGAAATTACCGTGCGAAATTCCCTGAACGAAAGTTCAAACCAGTTTCGGGCGAAACTAGGCTAGCGAAACTGTGCCAACAGTTTCGAGCGAAACTAGCCTGGCGAAACTGTGTCACCGGGTACTGCCTAGCGAAAGTGCTGCCCGAGTACACGGCGAAACTATCTAGCGAAACTACTAGCGAAACTGTGACCAGAATCCAAACTTGTGCAATTTTCTTGAATGTTATGCCATGACTTATTTGATTATGTTATGATAATACTTGCTTGGACTCCTGAGGTATATAAACACTTGTGTATGATCAACCATCGGTGTCGTGTGTCGTTATGTTGTGTCATACTTTCCAATGTGCTAGTGTTATGGTCTTAGCGGTATAGCCAAAAGTTAAACAACCTAACACCTAAGACCTTAATGTGATTATTAGGTCCTCGTTAACAATCATAACCGGGTTTATTTGAAGAATAAGCTGAGCAACCTAAGGTGAGTTCATTACTATATACTGTTATGTCCTTTCAGGGATGATAACGAGCAACGGTAAGGTATTTCTTACTAAGTAAACTTTTCCGACCAAATATCATATGTATCATTGAATTGATTGATAAACTAAAAAGTCCTTACATTCGGGCCGTTAATATAGAATAGCTAGGTGATGTTGAGTAGTACTACTGGGGATTGACACCCCCGCCCAGCGGTGCACGGGATGCACCAACCCGACTGGAGGTCGGACTGGGACCAATGTTACCCTACCCTCCGTGGTCTTTCAGGACACGGGAAGGCAAAATCCGTAGGTAATACCTATACGTTGTCAGCTTCGGTTGCGAACAATTCAAATGAGCATAACTCAGGCTAGCTACCTACGATATGGAAAACTTACTAATCCTATGATATTGATTGCGTTTTACCTTTCTTTGATCATAAAACTTTGGTCTACTTGTGACGGGTAGACTGCTTAGTGAACTCACCAGCCTTGGCTGACACTTGATTGTTGAATGCTTTTCAGGTCGCTAGGAGGATCATCGAAGGCATCGGCGGCGGCAGTACTGAACGTTATCTCTTAAATTGAAAAACAATATCTCCAATCAGTTGAATTAAACATTTTGTAAACAATATCTGTAACTCTTGTTATGCTTCCGCTGAACCGTAAATTCATTTGGGTCTGTAATAACTGCTCCTTATTTATTTAAATTTAAACTCTGTTTATGGCTTGGTTGTAACTGAAGTCTGGGATCCTGGTCTGGATCATACCCTCACGCGGTTAAACTCCGTTAGGTGGAAATTGGGGGTGTGACAGATTGGTATCAGAGCCCTTGGTTACAGCGAACCAGAACATTTTCAAAAAGTAAAATTTCTGAACTGTAACTGTTTTTGAAAAACTTTGGTTACAACCCGTTCCGCAAGGTACTGCCCCGCGCGCTGAAGATGATCCTCATTTAAAATTCTGGTATTGTGACGGTATTAAAACCTGAATATTTCGGGTGGAAATTTTTCTTTCACTAATCATGTAAATGAGTGCCTTAATGTGAACTATACTAGTATGTAACAATTAACGGAACTTAACAACCTTCTAGTATTGGGCATACTAACCTTTGGAAGCTTTGCATTGATTTGCTAGAAATCATGCCTCCGCGAAGAGGACCCGAAACCAACCCAGGAATGTTCACAGCTGCACAGGTTCAGAACATGATCAATCAGGGAGTTGCAGCAGCCCTAGCAGCCGCTCAACAACATTTTCAAGGTCAACCGCCTCAATGCTCATTTAAAGCTTTTATGGATTGTAAACCGATAGTGTTCAAGGGTGACGAAGGTACTGTGGGTCTACTTAGATGGATTGAAAAGTCAGAGAAGGTATTTCTAATGTGTAACTGCCCAGACGGGGATAAGGTAAAGTATGCTACAGGCACTCTTGAGGATTCCGCGTTGACATGGTGGAATGCTCAGATTCAGATTTTGGGATTAAACGAAGCAAATGCCATGACATGGCAAGAATTCCGAGAAGCAATCATGGAGGAGTATTGTCCTCGTGATCAAGTCAGAAAGATGGAAGTAGAGTTTGGAAACTCCAAGATGGAAGGTTCTGAGATAGAGGAATATACCGATCGTTATCAAGCATATTCCCGACTCTGTCCGACAATGGTGGATGCTGAGTACAAGCGAATCGAATTGTATGTGGAAGGACTGGTACCACAGATCAAAGGCATGGTGACCTCATCTAACCCCACTTATTTGCGACAGGCCATCCGACTAGCGCACAAACTAACTGATCAGGCAGTGGCTCAAGGATCTTTGCCACCCAGAAAGACCCCAAAGGCTGCCCTAGACGGGAAGAGGCAGAGAGACGAGGAGCCAAGCCACCTCATGAACTCTGGCAACAACACTGGGAGGTCCTCAAACTCCCAGAATCAGAACAAGAAGTATGATAACTCCAAAGGGGGTTACGGTAACAACAGTGGCGGTGGCAACAACCAAAACCGACAAGGTAGCAGCGGGCAAGGAGCTAGTGGGTATAAAGGAAAGTTACCCTACTGCAGCAAGTGTAGCAAGCACCACCCTGGTGAATGTGGCCGACCAGTTTGTGAGAGATGTGGAAAATCGGGGCACCTTGCCAAAAATTGTCGGGGTGAACTACTCAACCGTGCAAGGCAGAACCCTGAAGGCCCCCGTGGTTGTTTTGAATGCGGAAAACCTGGACACATAAAGAAAGACTGTCCCCAGCTAAAGAGAGGTGGGAACGATCACAACAACGACCGCCACAACAACAACAACAATAACAACAATGATGGTGGTAATGGAAATGGTGGCCGCGGACGAGCATTCGTCATGGGTTCCGGTGAAGCAAGAGATGACGCCAATGTGATTACCGGTAAGTTTCTCCTCAACAACTATTTTGCGAATGTTTTATTTGATTCGGGTGCCGAGAAAAGTTTTATCTCAACTAAGTTCTGCAAAATGATAAGGGCCAAGACAGAAACCCTAGGAGCTAAGTACACTGTCGAATTAGCTAACGGTAAACTTATTGATGCAACGCACATAGTTAAGGATTGTACCCTAGAACTTTCAGGTCGTAAATTCAGCATAGATTTGATGCCTTTCACAATCGGTAGTTTTGACGTGATAATTGGTATGGATTGGTTGTCCTCGCAACGCGCCGAGCTCATTTGCCAAGAGAAAGTCATACGCATACCCATCGCGAACGGAGAAGTACTCTCGATTCAGGGTGAAAAGGGAGGCACTGTCACCGGAATTATATCATACCTCAAGGCACAGAAGTACCTTCGAAAAGGGCACGTGGCCATTCTGGCAACAGTTACGGATCAAAGCCTCGCAGCAAAGAAAATTGAAGATTTTCCGATAGTTCGCGATTTTCCCGATGTATTTCCGGAGGAATTACCTGGTCTACCTCCGCATAGACAAGTCGAGTTCGGAATCGACCTTGTTCCCGGTGCAGCTCCGGTTGCCCGAGCTCCGTATCGTCTGGCGGTGAACGAATTACACGAGTTATCCACTCAACTGCAAGAACTGTTAGATAAAGGTTTTATCAGGCCTAGCTCATCGCCATGGGGCGCGCCAGTTCTATTCGTCAAGAAGAAAGATGGGACGTTCAGGATGTGCATAGATTACCGCGAGCTCAACAAAGTCACTATTAAGAACCGATATCCTCTCCCTCGGATCGACGACCTGTTCGACCAACTACAAGGAGCCAGTTACTTCTCAAAGATCGACTTAAGGTCTGGATATCATCAACTTAGGGTCCGCGAGGAGGACATTTCAAAGACGGCTTTCAGAACGCGTTACGGTCATTACGAATTCCTAGTCATGCCTTTCGGCTTAACGAACGCACCGGCGGTGTTCATGGATCTCATGAACCGCGTGTGCAAACCTTACCTTGATCAGTTCGTAATTGTTTTCATCGACGACATACTCGTTTATTCGAGGACAAAGGAAGAGCACGAGCAACACCTGCGGTTAATATTAGAGTTATTAAGGAAGGAACAACTCTACGCCAAGTTCTCCAAATGTGATTTTTGGATCCGAGAAGTCCAATTTCTGGGCCATGTCGTCAACGAGCAGGGTATTCATGTTGACCCATCCAAGGTAGAAGCGATCAAGAATTGGTCTACACCACGAGCACCAACGGAAATTCGGCAATTTCTAGGGTTAGCGGGTTACTACCGTCGTTTCATCCAGGGATTCTCTCAAATAGCCCAGCCGCTAACCGCTCTTACGCATAAAGGTGTTCAGTACCGATGGGGTGAAAAAGAGGAAGCAACCTTTCAGACTTTAAAGGAAAAACTTTGTACCGCGCCTGTGTTATCTCTACCTGATGGTGTTGACGACTTCGAGGTATATTGTGACGCTTCTCTCCAAGGACTTGGATGTGTTCTAATGCAAAGGGGTAAGGTCATTGCTTACGGGTCAAGGCAGCTAAAGACTCACGAAAAGAATTACACGACGCATGATCTGGAGTTAGGAGCTGTTGTATTCGCCTTAAAGTTTTGGAGGCACTACCTGTACGGTACCAAATGCACGATATTTACTGATCATAAAAGCCTCCAACACATAATGGGACAGAAAGACCTCAACATGAGACAGCGTAGGTGGATCGAGGTGCTTAATGACTACGACTTGGCGATAAAGTATCACCCAGGCAAGGCCAACGTTGTGGCTGACGCCTTGAGCAGAAAAGAATATGCTAAACCTAGAAGGGTTCGAGCTCTACAACTCACGATTCATGCTGGATTACCGGATAGAATTCGGGATGCTCAGAAAGAAGCCTTGAAAGAAGAAAATTTCGAGTCTGAATCCTTAAGAGGCATAGATGGAACTTCGGAGGTTAAGTCAGATGGACTCCGCTACTACAAGGATCGTGTTTGGGTGCCTCTTCATGGAAATCTTCGAGAGCTGGTGATGGACGAAGCTCACAAGTCTCGATATTCGGTCCATCCCGGTTCGGATAAAATGTACCAAGACCTGAAAGGAATATACTGGTGGCCAAAGATGAAAGCCGACATCGCTACATACGTCAGTAAATGCTTAACATGCTCAAAGGTCAAAGCAGAACACCAAAAGCCTCCAGGATTATTGCAGCAACCGAAAATTCCTGAATGGAAATGGGAGGAAATATCCATGGATTTCATCACGGGACTGCCTCGTACACCTCGTGGAAACGACATGATTTGGGTCATTGTGGATAGACTAACGAAATCCGCTCATTTCATAGCCCTCAAGGAGAACGACAAGACTGACAAATTGGCACAAATCTACATTGACGAGATCGTCAAGCTCCACGGAGTGCCCACGTCTATTATCTCCGATCGAGACCCCCGTTTTGCTTCACACTTTTGGAGATCGTTGCAATCCGCACTAGGTACTCGCTTGGATATGAGCACCGCATACCATCCGCAAACCGATGGCCAAACAGAGCGCACAATCCAGACTCTTGAGGATATGCTCCGAGCGTGCGTAATGGATTTTGGAAAGAAATGGGAAACCCACTTGGCATTGGTCGAATTCTCCTACAATAACAGCTACCATTCCAGTATTGGAGCCGCTCCCTTTGAGGCTCTCTATGGACGAAAGTGTAGATCACCGGTCTGTTGGGCTGAAGTCGGTGATAATCAACTTACTGGACCCGAAATGGTGTACGAAACAACTGAAAGAATTGTACAAATTAGAGACCGCATGAAGGCTGCAAGAGACCGACAAAAGAGTTATGATGACAATCGAAGAAGGCCATTGGAATTCGAGGTGGGCGACCGTGTATTGTTAAAAGTCTCGCCTTGGAAAGGTGTGGTCCGTTTTGGAAAGCGCGGGAAGTTAAACCCTCGCTACATAGGACCTTTCCCAATAACCGAGAAGATCGGAACGGTGGCGTATCGTCTGGACTTGCCACCTGAACTGGATGGAGTACATAACGTATTTCACGTTTCCAACTTGAAGAAGTGTCTAGCTGACGACACTTTAATAGTTCCACTCGAGGAGCTCCACGTTGACGAGCAAACCTGACAACCATATGGCTTCACATGCTGCCACAGTGGCTGCCATAAACTCAGCTTCACAGGAGGACAAAGCCACAGTCCTCTGCTTTTGAGAATGCCAGGTAACAACACAATTATTGAAATAGAAAATGTTACCAGATGTGCTTTTACCATCTTCATTGTCCATAAGATGGTTACTATCACTGTAACCTTCAAGATCTCCTCCTGAATCCTTACAGTAAAATAAGCCTTCATTTATGGTTCCCTTAATGTATCTAATAAGATGTTTTACAGCATGATAGTGTGATTCTCTTGGTTTCTGCATGAATCTACTAACCATTCCCACAGAGTAACAGATATCAGGTCTAGTTTGTGTCAAGTATCTAAGAGAACCAACCAGTTTTCTATACATAGTTGGATCCACTACCTCTCCTCCCTCATCTCTTAACAACTTCATTCTAGGTTCCATTGGAATCTTGGCACTATTACAATCCTTAAGACTTGCAAGTTTCACCCACCAGTTTAGAGGCATAAGCTGACTGTCTTAACACAATCCCATCCTGACTTTGATCTACTTCAATACCCAAATAGTACTTAAGTAGTCCAAGATCAGTCATCTCAAAGTTATCTTGCATCTGCCTCTTAAAGATATCAACTTCTTCTTTGCTGCTACCTGTAACTAAGATATCATCTACATAAACTCCAATTATCAAACATGTTCCTTTGTTGATCCTAATGTAGACTGATTGTTCATGCATGCACCTCTTAAATCCCAAATTCTGTAAAACTGAATCCAGTTTAATGTTCCAGGCTCTAGGGGCCTGCTTTAATCCATAAAGAGCCTTTATTAACTTGTAATGTGACAACCGTAACTTCCCAAGTTAACTCCGTTAAGTCTTTCCGTTAAAAACCGTTAGTTCCGTTAGACAAACGCCGTTAGTCACATTACCAGTAGAAATTAACTAATTAATGCTTACCGAGACCGGATACGTCCACAACCTTTGGTTGATCACCGAACCCGACCATATGTGTTATATGATTATTTGCTTTTTACCACTGTGTGAAGTTATGCAACATGCTTAATACATTCATTGTGAAATTATGTGATTTATCGAGAAAACGTGCTTACCTTACTTAGAATAAAATTTGCATGTTTTGGTGACCAGCGAAACTACTGGGCGAAATTACAGTTTCGCCCGGTTAGCTGATGCCTGACCAGTTTCGCGTGGCCAGCGAAACTGCCAGCGAAATTGCGGGCGAAACTGGCACCTTATATAAGCAAACCCAAGCCTAACTTTCTCATTTTACCACTTCCACACAAACACACACCACTACTGCACTTCTGCTCTCTCTCAAGATTTCTGACCAGCAAGAAACAACACGACACTCTGTGATTTCCAGCCTAGAGCACCATCCATTCAAGCTAGGAGATCATCCGTGAGTCACATGAACCATCTTTATGCATTTCTTGTATGTTAAACTAAAAAGTATGCTTAAAATCCACATGCAACGACTTCTGCTACTGCCATGATGCTTAGGAATACTAGATGTAACATGAATTCTGCAACTTGCCTTGTATATATGAAGATCCATGCAATTTGAGTTCCTTTATGTGAAAAAGTGTTCTTGACAAATTGATGACTAGAATCCGTGTTTTAGGTGTTAAAATTGCTTGTATGATGTTAGTAAACGTTTAGGTATGCTAGATATTGATTTGCATGTGATACGGAAGCTGTTAGAAAGATTTTTAGGCAAATTTACGGGTTTTTCTAGCGACTAGCGAAACTGTGCCTTCATCAGGCGAAACTGTGTAGCGAAACTGTGCCTATCTCCTTCTAGCGAAACTAGGTAGCGAAACTATAGTGTCGCTAGGTAAACTGACCAGACCTGACCGAACGAAATTACCGTGCGAAATTCCCTGAACGAAAGTTCAAACCAGTTTCGGGCGAAACTAGGCTAGCGAAACTGTGCCAACAGTTTCGAGCGAAACTAGCCTGGCGAAACTGTGTCACCGGGTACTGCCTAGCGAAAGTGCTGCCCGAGTACACGGCGAAACTATCTAGCGAAACTACTAGCGAAACTGTGACCAGAATCCAAACTTGTGCAATTTTCTTGAATGTTATGCCATGACTTATTTGATTATGTTATGATAATACTTGCTTGGACTCCTGAGGTATATAAACACTTGTGTATGATCAACCATCGGTGTCGTGTGTCGTTATGTTGTGTCATACTTTCCAATGTGCTAGTGTTATGGTCTTAGCGGTATAGCCAAAAGTTAAACAACCTAACACCTAAGACCTTAATGTGATTATTAGGTCCTCGTCAACAATCATAACCGGGTTTATTTGAAGAATAAGCTGAGCAACCTAAGGTGAGTTCATTACTATATACTGTTATGTCCTTTCAGGGATGATAACGAGCAACGGTAAGGTATTTCTTACTAAGTAAACTTTTCCGACCAAATATCATATGTATCATTGAATTGATTGATAAACTAAAAAGTCCTTACATTCGGGCCGTTAATATAGAATAGCTAGGTGATGTTGAGTAGTACTACTGGGGATTGACACCCCCGCCCAGCGGTGCACGGGATGCACCAACCCGACTGGAGGTCGGACTGGGACCAATGTTACCCTACCCTCCGTGGTCTTTCAGGACACGGGAAGGCAAAATCCGTAGGTAATACCTATACGTTGTCAGCTTCGGTTGCGAACAATTCAAATGAGCATAACTCAGGCTAGCTACCTACGATATGGAAAACTTACTAATCCTATGATATTGATTGCGTTTTACCTTTCTTTGATCATAAAACTTTGGTCTACTTGTGACGGGTAGACTGCTTAGTGAACTCACCAGCCTTGGCTGACACTTGATTGTTGAATGCTTTTCAGGTCGCTAGGAGGATCATCGAAGGCATCGGCGGCGGCAGTACTGAACGTTATCTCTTAAATTGAAAAACAATATCTCCAATCAGTTGAATTAAACATTTTGTAAACAATATCTGTAACTCTTGTTATGCTTCCGCTGAACCGTAAATTCATTTGGGTCTGTAATAACTGCTCCTTATTTATTTAAATTTAAACTCTGTTTATGGCTTGGTTGTAACTGAAGTCTGGGATCCTGGTCTGGATCATACCCTCACGCGGTTAAACTCCGTTAGGTGGAAATTGGGGGTGTGACATGTAAACTTTAAGTTGAGACCCTTTCTTCTCATAGCCTTGTGGCTGTTTCACATAGACATCTTCCTTTAAAGTTCCATGTAGGAAAGCAGCTTTCACATCCAAATGAAAGACCTTCCAATTTTGTTTAGCTGCAAATGCCAGGATCAGTCTTATTGTTTCTATCCTTGCTACAGGAGCAAAGACTTCCTCATAGTCAACTCCTTCCTGCTGCACATAGCCTTTGGCCACCAACCTTGCTTTGTATTTCACAATCTGATCCTTAGCATCCTTTTTGATTTTGTATAACCATTTCAGACCAATGGGCTTGCACCCTTTTGGTGGATCTACCAGAACCCAGGTCCTATTTTTCTGAATTGCAGCTATCTCTTCTTGCATGGCCCTTACCCATTCTGGCTTTCTTCTGGCTTCCTCAAAGGACATAGGCTCACTCTCATGTGCCAAGAGAAGCCCTATCTGATCACTTTCTTCCTACCTTTGACTCCCCAACCTTATCCTTATATCCAACACATAATCCTTTAGTTTGGAAGATACCTTTGGAACCCTGCTTGTCCTTCTTACTTCTTCTTGATGTTCTTGATTTAAGTTGGGTTGTTCTTGGTTTCCTCCTTCTTCTTCCCCATCAGTGTCACCAGGGTGACTATCATTCCCTTGTTCACCTATCTCATGATCAGACAAAGGCTCATTGACAAATTCAGGGTCAATGAACTCTTGTTCATCACTTGAAATCTCATAGGTGATCCCATCTTCAACACACATACCCTGGTTGTCCTGGTGACTTTTAGACCAATTCCACATCCTAGTTTCCTCAAATTTGACATCTCTAGAGACCACAATTTTCTGAGAATCCACATCCAACATTCTATGCCCCTTGGTCCCTTCTTGAACACCTAAGTAGACCATGAGCTTGCTTCTATTATCCAGTTTACTAAGGCCTGGCTGTGTGACTTTGGTGTAGCCAACACACCCAAAGACTCTTATGTGACTCAGATTTGGCCTCCTCCCCTTAATCATAGTATAAGGTGTGCTGTCATTTAAAGACTTTGTCAAGGTCCTGTTGAGAAGATACACTGAGTGTCTGACTCCTTCAGCCCACAAATCATCTGGAATCCTCATAGCTTTCATGATGCTTCTTGTCATATTGAGGATAGTTCTGTTCCTTCTTTCCACCATCCCATTTTGTTGGGGTGTGTAGGGAGTAGTGAGCAGCCTATCAATACCATTCCTTTCACAATACAAGGTAAACTCATTAGAAATAAACTCCCCCCCTGTCAGATCTTAAAGATCTGACCTTTCTTCCTAATTTGTTTTCAATGTTCTCTTTAAATCTTTTAAAGAACTCAAAAGCCTGGTCTTTAGTTTTTTAAAAAAATACCCACATATATCTTGTATAATCATCAACAATTAGGAAGAAGTACCTATTACCTGATTTAGTTTCAGGAGTGATGGGTCCACAGAGATCCATAGAGAGCATATCCAGTGGGTGCTTTGACCTGAATTGAGTTTCCTTTGGGAACTTTTCTCTAACTTGTTTTCCAAGCATGCAAGCATCACACACCTTATCCTGCATCTTCACCTTTGGAAGACCCATGACCAGGTCCTTCTTGGCCATCTCCTCCAAGGTTCTGAAGTTTGTGTGACCCATCCGGGCATGCCATAGCCAGTCTTGGTCCTGCAAACTAGCTTGAAAACACATAGGAACACCACATTTCAAAGCAATTTTATACAGCCTGTTTGGCTGTCTTTTTACTTTCATGAGAAGATTACCATTTCTCTCATGAACCCACAAGTGCTCATCTTTCATTCTGATGTCACATCCTCCCTCAGTCAATTGACCCAAACTTATTATATTGCTTCTTAGAGTAGGGATGTAATAGACATCAGATAATACTCTTTGTTCCTCCTTCTTTCCTTCCTTCTTTCCTTCAAGAAGGATAGAACCCTTACCTTTAATCACAACTTTGGAACCATCTCCAAATGTCACTTGACCTTTGATTCTTTTATCAAGAGAGGCAAAGAAATCTGGATTTCCAGAAATATGGTTTGAGGCACCATTGTCTAGATACCAGGTTTCTGACTTATCATTGGAGTCAAACAAAGATGGCCTTACAGACTTCTCATTTAAAAACACAAACTCAGGAACATATTCATCAATTGACATCATAAGGAGAGCTGAATCATCATCACTAATTGATGATAAATTCACTTCCCCTTGATCTTTCATATTTTGACCAATTTTACATTCACTAGCATAATGTCCTAGTTTGTCACATTTAAAGCATTTTATATGAGACTTATCCTTCTTAGATTTCCTATTCTGATTAGAACCACTCTCCTTTTTATCATCTCTCCATTTGCCCTTACTCCTTTGATTGTTGCTATTTCCTTTTATAAACTTTCCAGGTTTATCCTTTTTCTTATTACTAAGATTTTCTTTATTCTTAGCTTGCCACTCAGCATATGTCAATAACAATTGTTCCTCCTTTTTAGTCTCAGATTTATTCCTATTTCCAGTTCTTTCATCAAAAGTTTTAATCTACCAACTATATCTATCTTGGAAAGGAATAGTATCTAAATCTATAAATTGTTCAATGGAAGCAATTAAAGTAATAAACCTTTCTGGAACAGAATCAAGGATCTTTCTTACCAATTGTGATTATTTCAGGGACTCACCCAATTCACCAAACTTTGTGGCCATTCCTGTGAGTCTTGTAGCAAAATCATCAATAGATTCTGAATCCTTCATTCTTAGCATCTGGAAATCACTTTTGAGAGTCTGCAATCTAGCCTTCTTGACCCTATCTTCCCCCACAAATCGAGTTTTGATGGAATTCCAAACTTCCTTCGCGGAATCCAAATCTGCAACTTGCAATACCAACTCTTCAGGTAGGGATTGATAAAGATAGGCCACCGCGGCATTATCTTTCTTTACATCCACTTCTGCACCTTCTGCCGGTTGTACCACCTCCCATAGACCGTGCACATTTAGAATCGCCTTCATCTTTACTGACCATACGGTGTAGTTAGATTGATTCAACATCGGACATTGAAGGGGAATTGTAGTAAAATTCTCCCTGATCGTATTCCGATTCCCACCAACTGCATCTCCCATGGTTTGAAATTGAGTCCTCTGAGGTGAGGAACGAGGTGAAGATCTTGGTGATCGTCTCGGAGAGAAGATTAAACGATGAATGGTTAATCGCAGAGATAAAGGGGATCTCCGATCCTCTTTATCAAAAACACTCCGAATTAGGTCAAGCTTGGAACAGAGAAGGGATCACGATTCAATCCTTCGAGTAAGCTCTGATACCAAATGAAAGATTGAATCAAAGAAAGAAGGAATTGCAGAGAAACTTTTATTCAATAATCTCAAAAAGAATCATTACAAAATGGAGCTTACTCACTTATTTATACCTAATTCTTAACGGCTATATTAACAACTTATTAACAGCCGATTAACAAACTATATAAGAAGTTGTAAGCTACAACCCATCAACTTTAAAGAAATACTAAATACACCCTGAACTTAAACTTCCAAGAATTACATTGAGGTCCCTGAAAATTCCAATAATCATCAATACCATTCGGCCTGGTTTATTGCTTCATTATTAGTTACTATTGTAATTGCTCTAGGTTGCTTCAACTTCTTGTAGCTGTTTGAGCTTCCTTTCCTAGTAGCATTTAACCATTTGAGCTGTTCAATGTAAAGCAAGCTTTTCTAAATCAAATGCTTCCTTTGCTTGAGTACCAAAAGCTTCTTCCTCATGTCTATGGCGAAGGAACTCTACCCGCCCCTATGTTGCTTACTGAAGATGGGAAAGCATCCACAACCCTACTCATGCGCAGTGGGTTGTCGATGATCAACGGGCTCTAATTCTTCTTCATGCTTTGTTAAGTGAAGAAGCAGCCAAAGAGGTGATCGGTCTCAAAACAGCCCGTGAGGTTTGGGTAACTTTGGAAGCCGCATAACGTATCCATAACTTGCGTAAACATTTGCGCACCATCACGAGGATACCTTAAGTATGGCCGTCGCTTCAAAGCGCTTAATTTGCGAACAATTAGCCGCAATGGGGCAACCGGTTGAAGACATTGACAAGACACATCGGTTTCTTTAACTATATATATATGTGAGCATACTTTAACTATCTTTCTCTAGAATCCAATATGTTCGGTTACTGGATCAAAGTATTGACTATTGTATAAGTTTATTGAAACTTAGACATTACCAAATTTGATCACTACCTGCATGGATAAATCTATTCACATATAAGCTAGTAATTAAGAAGATGATTTTCCAATCTAGATATATTACAAGTGTAAAAGTTAGAGCAAACTGTAGGATCGTGGTTAGAGACAACTAACCAAACAAGTTACTAAAAGTATCAAACAAGAAAGGCGGAATCAGACTTGTTTGTATTAATGTTTGAAACGGTTTGATCGAAACTGTAACAAGTAAACATGAAGTAAAGTAGATGAACACAAGATGTCAATTCCAAGCACTACTATATTTATACTTCACAGTGTTTACAGAGAGTTACAACTGATGAACAAGAGATGTGTTCGATGAAAAGAACAAAGGAAATACAACTAATATATATAGTGCAAGGAGGAAATAAAAGATCTACTTTTATTTCCTTTTAGCTCTAAGGCTAAATAAACAAATAATATCTACTCCAGAGTTGTTGTAGTACAAGCATGCTTCTGTGAACAGTTGAGCAGACCTATCGGTGAACAGTGCACAGCATGGTGTAAAGTAAAACTGCTTTCTGACAGCTTTATGCATTGGAACTTGCAACAGGGGATAAGTCAAACTTCCGGAGTAACACAAGGAGAAGTTCCGGAGGAACTACTCAGTGTGAAGGAAGTTCCGGACTAACTTCCTTCGGAACTCTGACTTAGAGAACTTCTGCCAAGCAAAACATTCCCAACAGTCTCCCCCTAAGATGTTGCTACCAAAAACTGTTCTTCTGTCTGAATCTTCAAGATGCTTTAACTTGAGCTCTACACTGCCTTGTAGTTAGGAGTTCCCATAATAGCCATGATATCCAATTGATTCAACTTATCCCAGTCCTCCATTTTTAATTCAGGCTTCTTCCTGATTTCACCATTGCTCATGAAGAAGTAATACATGTTCTCACTCCTGTGATCTTCAATCCTTAGAATGCAGGGATGAGTGACTTCAGCATTTGGTGTTGGAGAATCTGAAGGTTCGGATCCTTCTTCTGAATCACTTACAGCTATCTTCTTTCTTTTGGCTAGGCGTGTTTTACTAGCCATGGACTTCTTTCTTCCAGAATAAGAGAAGGGAATAGGCTGAGGGGATGAAGGTTTTTGGGATGAGGATTCAGGCTCGGGTTGTGTAGGCTTTGGAATTTTGGGAGGTGGAGAAGATGGTGGAGATGGAATTGGTTGGTTTGGAGTTTGAAATGTAGGGGCAGTGGGTTGTGATGATGAGGTAAAGGGTTGTGATGATGATGAGAGGTGAGGATCAGAAACAGTGTCAAACATTTGCTTGACAATGTTGATCCTAGGTTTCTTCTGTTGAGCAGCAGAGACAGGAGCTTTTCTCTTCTTTTCCTTGAGGCAACTGAGACCTTCAGGATGAAGAGAGTCGAAAAGAGTATACATACCTGGTGGTCTTTTCTCACCAGTAGTTCTCTCCTTTTCAATTTGACTCTTCCTGATAGCATCAAGTTCAGATCTCAGCCTTGGCAGTTTGCAAGAGTTGATTCTCTTAGGATTCTCCATTAAGATTTCTTTGAAATACCATTTGTGAATCAGCAAGTCATCTTCCTCAGATAGTTTTTGATATCTGGTACCTTGCTTCTCTTGTGCCTTCTCCTGCTCATAACTGCACTCAACAAACCTTTTAACATTCATCTTCTTGGCTTCATCAGCTTGAATGGTGAGAATCATATACATCCAATTTATCAAGTCATCACCCTGCATCTCATTTACCCATGCTTCAGTGAAACACTCCTTGCTTCTGAGCATAACACAGAATTGACCAAGGAAAATTTTGTTGTCTTCATTGCTTTTCATATGAATTTTCCTGTAGTCATTCGCTAAGACCCTTTTATACTTTTCAACCTTATCTGAAAGACCTTGCTTTTCAGCTCTAGCAATCCTTTCTCTTGTGTAGTTGTCTGATCTTAGCCTAGCTCCATTAATAAAGAACATTAGGTCTGAGTTATTGACAACATACTCATAAATACCTCCTTCTATGAGCAGTTGTTTTTGTTCTTCAAATACAGCAGCCTCCTTCTGTTCTTGGAACTTCTTATGCATTTCAACATTCTCCTTCTCCAATTGATCAATCAGAGCCTTTGTAACAGGGTCCATTTCGTCATTTTGACCGCCTGTGCTCTGATTATCTTCATCCATGTCAGTGAAACCAGATATGGTTCTCTCATCAAGAGAATCACCATCAGCAGGCTTTGAAGACTCAGGAAGTGAAGTTGTAGCATTAAAACTGGCTTCCGAGATAACTTGCTCAGGAATAGTTTTAGTGCCAGGTTCCGAAGTAACTACCTTGGGACTGACTTCCGGAGCAATTAGTTCCGAAATAGTCTTAGGCAATTCCTTGGAAACAACTTCCGAAGTAACTTCCTTCTGAACATTCTCAGTGGTGAGAAGTTCTTCCGGAGTAACTTCCTTCGGAATCTCCTTAGCCAAGGTTGATTCTTCCGGAGTAACATCCTTCGGAGTTTCATCAGTGATGATTAGCTCCTCCGGAGTAACTTCCTTCGGAATTTCAGTGTTAGAGGCAAACTCCTCCGGAACAACATCCTTTGGAATTTCCTCTGTTACAACCTTTGCTGCAGAAGATGTAGTACTCCTTAGGTTCAGTAAAGCTTCTGTCACTTCTATGTCAAACAGATCTTCTTGCTGAGTCACATCTTCTACTGGTTTACTCTCAGGTGTATTAACCTGTTCTTCACTTCTTTCTCCTCCTTCAGCCTCAAACTGTTCTACACCTGTTTGAAGATACTCTTGCTCTTTTGCTAAATAGACCTCTGATATGAAGCTTCTGACTTCTGCAATGTTTAGAGGATGAGCACCTGAAGCAGCCATCACGAATCTTAGAAATTCCATGTGATTGACTTTGCATTCTTCAGGTGTTGCCTGCATTAGCTGATCCATGTGAACATTAAGCAAACCTTCTATTGGGTTGAAGGGCTTAACTCCACAGATTTTGAATAGCTTTGTCTTCATCTTCTCTGGTATCCTCTCATTGTGATCAAAGTCAATTTCAGAAGAGCTAACAGAGTCTTCAGCTGGCTTACTTTTAGCAGAAATGTTTTCAAAAGATTTTGAAGAGCTAGCTTTCTCCCCCTTTTTGGTAGCAACAGCTTCACCAGTTGGGTTTGATGCACTAACCTTCTCCTGCTTAAGCCTTTCAATCAAGGTGTCCTGCTGTTGAATAGTGTGAAGCAGGGATTGCATCTGTTTCTGCAATTCAGTTTGATTTGCCGTCAATACCTTAAGTAAAGCACTGCCCTCAACTGATTTCTCAGTATCCTTGGGCGAAGAAGAGCCATCAAGCCTAGCTTGATCAAGCTCAACACCCTGGTTGTCTTGGCTCCTGGGATTCCCTGCAAGCACAGTTGTTGCCTTAGGTTCCATTTCTGGTTCCTTTGGTTCAAACTGGCTGCTGGTTGCCATAGATTGGGTCTTAAGAATGTTACTACTGTCCAATTGTTCCAGTGGGGAACCAATTGTAGTAGCAGCCCTTTCTACATGAACATCTTCATCACTCCTGATGTTCAACCCCTTAGTGGGTGAATGGGGGTTAGGAGAAGCATAATCTAGATCCATCCAATCATCTTCATGAGGTGAGGTTGAAGAGAAGATATTGTCATTTGGATTTAGATCAGTTTCTTCATCATTCACAGGTAGTTCTAGGTTTAGGTCTATGGAGGTAAACAAGAGGGATGAGGGTTGTACATCCAATCTAATAGAAGATGAGGTCTCAAGTGAGAGATCATCAGCAATATGGCTTAACCCTTGGCTTTGATGTTGAGCAGACAGTGGGTCATGCTCAAGGTTTTCAGGTTGGGTGGCAGTAGGAGACACAGGTGGAGTAGACCCTGTCTCCTTTTCAACAACTTTTGATGGAGTAGGTGAGGAAGTTTTGGTTGTAGTTTTTGAGTGCTTGACCCTCTTTCTTATGTAAGTATAATTCACAGGTAATTTTGCTGGAGGGTCAGTTTCAGGTGTGGGTTCAACAACTGATGGTGTAGGTTCAGTGTTGTCACCTGGAGCAGGTTGCTCAGTTGGTTCTTGAACAGCAACTGGTTGCTCTTGCACCCTAGGTGCAGGAATAACTCTTGGATCGGGTAGTGGATGGTCATTTTCCACACCAAGACAGTTGGAAATTGCAGATTTTGAAAGCAAGTAAGAAAAAATTTTCTCAGTTAAGTTCTTTTGGTGAAAAATGGTACCAGCTCTGGGAATTTCAGGGAATTGTGTATCCAAAATGTGTTGTAAAAATCTGGGATACATATTAAAAGGTTTTTCACAATTCTCCCTGAGCCCATCAAAAATCATTTTTGAGAAATTAAAGCAATCTCCCCTGATCACAGCATGAAGAGCAGTAGCTTGGACTTCACCAAGTTCCTCATGAGATCTTCTGGGAGTTAGGCAAACCATTAGAGTATGGGCAAGAAACCTCCATACAGGTGGGATGTGGCATTTCTTCACAGTTTTGCTTTTGGGGTTTCCTCCATATCCTATGCCCATCAGAGTAAATTGGTAATCTTCCTTGGGAACAGTAAGAATACCATCTCTGTCTTGTAATTTCAGATGAGTTCTGATCATGTCTTCAGTGATGTACACATTTCTACCGTGAACTTGGCTTTCAATTTGCATCACCTGCTTGCCATCTTCATTGCCGGCACCTACTACAGCATTTGCCCAAAACTGAGAGATAGTTTCGTCGTAAATCGTGGGATTTACGGTTAGGGCAAAGTTTAGCTCTGACTCTGTAAGGAAGTCGATCATTCCATCGAACGGAGCCGACTTCTCTGTTTTCTCTAGAAAAGCCCTTTGATTGTGCTCGTTATGAAATGCGGATGCTGCCATTTGTTCTGTACCGAGTGATTGCTTGAGAGTTTCAGATGAATTTGATGAAATTGAGAGAAATCGAGAGCGATTGAAGGGAATTTGGGATTTAGGTTTAGTAAGTGAAAGGGTTTCTCTGGAAGTGACAGTTAAAGGGGTGAGGAGAGAGAGAATTGACGTTAACGGAAAAGGTGGAATTAGTGGGGCCACCAGTTAACCGTCACTGTTAACATTTGAAATAAAGGGTCCCACGTAATCCAAAGAAAAGGATTAAGTCAATAAAGTTCCTCCGGAACTTTTCCTTCGGAACAATTGAGTTCCTTCGGAAGAGTGAAGTTCCCTCGGAACTTTTACCCTTGGACATTTTCTTCACCTCTCCTGAAATACTTCCGCAGGAAGTTCCTTCGGAGTTTCAAAATTTACTCCGGAACACCTGAAACACTTAGAAAACACTTGAAATCTATTAGAAACATTAGAGAGTTCCCTCGGAACATCTCTTGAGAAGGGAAAACTTCAGGAGTAAGTTCCTCCGGAACAATGTTGTTCCATTGGAATTTACTTAGAAGCATCAAAAAGTTCAGAAATGCTCATAACTTTGGAAGTTTCTCAAAAATTATCAGTTAAAAGAACATTTCTTGAAAGAGTTCTCATGATTTTGAAGAACACAAACACATAAGGTGATAGAAAAATTTATGAACAGAAAGCAACAATTGACAGCAAAAGTTAACCAAAGTTCATCATCCCAATAGCTGTGATAAGAAAGAAAAATCTTGCTTCATCAAATGCCTTTGTGAAAAGGTCAGCTAATTGAAGATCAGTATGAACCTTGTGTAACTTAATCAATTTCTTTTCTGCATAATCTCTAATGAAGTGGTACCTTATTTCGATGTGCTTTGTCTTAGAGTGCTTCACAGGATTGTTGGTGATGGAAATGGCACTGGTGTTGTCTGCATACATAGGAGTTTCCAGAAATGTGATTCCATAATCTAACATTTGATTTTGAATCCAAAGTACTTGACCACAGCAACTTGAAGCAGCAATGTACTCAGCTTCAGCAGTTGATGTAGAAACACAGGTCTGTTTCTTGCATTGCCATGATACAAGCCTATTTCCTAGAAATTGACATCCTCCTGATGTTGATTTCTTATCCAAGTAGCAGCCACCATAGTCACTGTCAGTGTAGGCAACAAGAGAAAAGTCATTGTTCTTTGCATACCACAAACCAAGTTTTGGTTGACCTTTGAGGTACTTAAAGATTCTCTTTACTGCCTTCATGTGGGATTCTTTGGGAGCTGATTGATATCTAGAGCATAAGCATACACTGAACATGATATCAGGTCTACTAGCAGTTAAGTACATCAGAGAACCAATCATTGCCCTGTAAGTGTGCTGATCAACAGGTTCACTTTCTGATTCTGAATTCAGATTGTGAGAAGTTGAGATAGGAGTTTTTGCAGAAGAGGAAGATAGCATATCAAACCTCTTGAGCATTTCTTGAATATATTTTGACTGATTCAAGAAGATGCCATCTGCAGTTTGTTTAACTTGGAGACCCAGAAAGAAATTAAGTTCACCCATTGAACTCATTTCAAATTGATCTTGCATCAGGGTCTCAAACTCCTTACACAACTTAGGATTGGTAGATCCAAAGATAATATCATCCACATAAATCTGAACAAGCAACTTATCTTTTCTAACTTTCCTTATGAAGAGAGTTTTATCAATGGCTCCTCTCCTGTATCCATGGCCAAGCAGGTAATTTGACAGAGTCTCATACCAAGTTCTTGGAGCTTGCTTGAGACCATAGAGAGCCTTGATCAGTTTACACACCTTGTTAGGATGGTGTGGGTCTTCAAACCCTGGTGGTTGACAGACATAAACTTCTTCCTTCCGTTTCCCATAAAGGAAAGCACTCTTGACATCCATTTGGTAAACAGTGAAGTTCTTGTAAGCTGCATAGGCAAGGAAGATTCTGATTGCCTCTAATCTTGCAACTGGAGCAAAAACCTCATCATAGTCTATCCCTTCTTCTTGAGAATATCCCTAAACAACAAGCCTAGCTTTGTTCTTGACAACAATTCCTCTTTCATCCTTCTTGTTTCTAAAAACCCATTTTGTTCCAATTGGTTGAGCATGCACAGGTAAATCAACCAGTTCCCAAACCTGTTGTTTGTTGATTTGGAACAGTTCCTCTTGCATAGCTTCAATCCAGTGATTGTCTTTAAGTGCTTGCTCCACTTGTTTTGGTTCTTCTTGAGACAGGAAGCATGCAAATAAACAGATGTTTGCATCAGCAGATTTGCTTCTTGTAAGAACAGGAGCATTTACTTCACCAATCACATTCTCAATGGGATGAGTTTTGCTGACATTGGTATTCTGAAAACTTGGAAATTCGTGACTTTGAACTTGCCTAGTTGGTGGAATAATTGGGGGCAATAAGACACTAAGCTCTGAAATAGCTTGAGCGTGTGGATCTTCTACTTAGTCGATATGAAATCAATGTATAACGAGTAAAAACACAGAGAGTAAATACAAACAGGCTTTGTATTAACCACAGAGACCACAGAGTACACTTAGAGAATGTATGACACGAAAAGCTACTGAATCTATACAAGACAAACATATATATAGGCTGAAACCACGACTGGCCGAACCTCAGGTTCGGCCAAGCCTCGGCGGCTCCGAACCTGGAGTTCGGCCATAGTTCGGCCAGACCTAAACTTGAACATTCCGTCTTGTATTCGATACTTCACATGACGATCAGGAACCATGTATCAACAAACTCCCCCTCGACATGTGCAGTATCATTTCTCTTCTCAAAACTTGTATCTTGTATCTTCAATCAAACTCTTCCTCGATCTAGACGATGAATTCGATCTTGAATACTTGATATCGCAACGTGTGAACTCTCTTTATCAACAATCTTCAGAAGACATGAAGTTGTGATGATCTCTTCCACTTAGAAACCTGCCAACATAAATAATCTTGGTGCAAAACGTCTCTTTGAGACTCCAAGATATCATGATTTTGAAAATGATGTTGTATTCCGTGTTGATCAATCGAAAACAAATCAGAAACAAAATCTTTTTGACTTTTAGAAACTTTATATCAAAACACACCTAAAATCTTTTTGGTATTTTCTGATAAGAAAGTAAATGCCATACAGAATCAGACACTATTTTTGTCTTTTGTGAGAAAGATCACGACTTGGGATCATATTGGTCATAACATGCTGAACTACACTTCAATTTCGATTATTGTAGCACATAAGCCATGCCGATTGCAGATATACTTTGTCCAACTTTAAACTCTGGCACAATCATACTCATAACATCTGGATATGTTAAGGTATTTATTAGATTTGCATTGACCAGTGTACCCCACACTATCAGACATACTCAGATATGCTTTGCTTATCACATTTTGTGATTTCACTTGTGATATTTATCACATAATGATTGTAACCATGATATAGTCAACTGTGTTCCATGCAAAAAGAAATGAGAACGTTAAATCGTCTACCTTAAGGTCGATCTTTCGATACGCAGATAAGGCCTCGGATTTAACAAAATAAGAAAATAAAACAAGTTGAAGTTGTATAACTCAACAACAATCAGGTCGGTACTCCCGTACACGCAGAGAAAGTCCGATGAGTTATACGAAACACCAAAGAAAATAAAGCAGAACGTCAAACGAACAACGATCAGGTCGGTCTTTCGACACGCAGAGAAAGTCCGATCGTTTGACAAAATAAAGAAAATCAAACAAGTTTAAATCTTTGCAAAATGAACACATGTATACACAGTGACTTCTCATTTTATTTTTCACATATCTTTTCTTGATATATCATGAGATATGCATCAAGATGTTGTCCACTAGGTCAAGCATTAGTATTTAATGTGTTTATCACATCTGTATACTTTCTGATTTAATGCCGAGCCTACCTTACACATCGATCAAATGGTCTTATGGCTTTTTCACTTACTTTATCCATGAGTCAGACACTGTCAGCCAATGTACCATCATTTCCCAATCATGTCGGATACAATTTCTCATTTTTCAATGTTTTTGTCTTTTTGCAATTTTAATGTTTTTGTCTTTTTCAAATTTCTCCCCCTAAAAATGATAACTCTATTTATAGATTTTCATTTTTACGATTTGAAAAACCACACACTATTTTTGTATTTTTGCAAAAACAAACTCCCCCTCAGAATGAGATGGAGTGAAACACCAAGAAAAATTGATCAACCAACACGAACACTTGCAGGTTAAGTCCTTTGGAAAACACAATGAATTTTGAAAATCAGATTAATTAGAACAGATATTTCACAAACAGCAATTTTCCAATCACTGAAAGGTCTTCTTGAAACACCTGTTGACACCACATAAATCATTAGTCGCTCTGGGATCGACCCGATGTAACATCGTCGGGTCGCCCGGTGTCTTCCACAAAGTCATTGTTGGCCTTGGAAACAACTTTTGGTTTCCAAATTTGTAAAAGTTTAAATTTTTGATCAGAACCTGAATCAGATTCAACCGACGTACTTGGGTTAGACCAAGACGATTTACGATTAGATTTTATCTTTGAGGACCATGGTTCATCAAAAATTTGACCTTTGTTATCCACATATTTAGCAGTGTTGTGGATATATGCAGTCGTCGGACAATCAACAGCTAGATGTCCAGGCTGACGACATACATAACAAAGTCGTTCTCTAAACACATTTGAAAATTGTTTTGATTTTGAAAAACCTGATGAATGCTCAGAATCAAAATTATCAAAGAAATCATCAGAAGAATCATACCTAGGAGATGGACTCCTTGAAGATGATGATCTTCCAGAATAGTAAGTGAATTCCTTCTGAGATGGTGATTGCTTTGCATTCTTTGCTTTAGGAGCCTTGGCAACTTTCACCGGTTTCTTTGTTTGAATCAATTCTTCCTTCACAACAAACCCCACACCTTTGTGTTTGGAGCCTGAAACCTTTGAAGTACTTGAGGAAGAACCCGAAGCTTCTCTCGCCTTAGCTTCACTTGTGAATTTGGCTTTAATGTCCTTTAACTTGTTCTTTTCAACCAAAACTTTGTCTTCTTCAGTTGCAGATGAAGAACTTGACACAACCTTATCAAAAATCTTCTCATTCTCCAACAAAACAGACTTTGACACAAATATTGGAGCGTCACCCAAAGGCTTCTCCTTCTTTTTGGACTTAGATTTATTCTTCTTGAATGAAGTAGCAAACTTGGAATAATCATGCAATTCATCTTTTGGATCAATCTGAGCAGCAGTAACTTCAGTTAAATCCACTGGTTGAGGAACCAAGTGAACATCAACTTTCTGAGAACTATCTGAGCTTTGATCCTGCTTGTATAGGAAATTTAGCATTGTGGGTGATAAATTGCAATTCTTCACTTGCCGCTTCAACTCCAAAATCTCCAATTTTAAATCATTGATCTGTTGCTGAGCATCAAACACTTCTTTCTGTGACTTGATGAACTTTGCATTGAGATCATCATATTCATAAGTTTGTAACTTTCGGATCTCACATTCAGCAAATAACTCTTCAAGAACACTTTCTCTCTTTTTCTTGTAAATCTCAACATCCTTTGTCAAGACTTCATTCTTATCACGATAGAGAGTATTCTCATCTTGAAGCATAGAAATTTTGTTCTGAAGCTTTTCAACAGTAACAGCAGTTGTAGCAATAAGAGCAGTTGCTTCTTCATACTTTTTCTGTACTGGATAACTTTTCTCAAACAGATTCTCAAAATCTTGAGCTGCATCTAAAGCTTCAGCCTTTGCTTTCTCACATTCTTCAGCCAATACTGTTTTCTCTTTTAAAACATCTTCATGAACATGAACCAACTCATAATACTTCTTTTGAAAATCGTCTAACTCTTGCTTTAACACCACTATTTCTTCAGTCGAAATTTGATGACTTTGTTCAAAACTTGCAATCTCCTGAAGAAATTTCTTACATTTAAGACATTCAGCCTCTTCAACCGTTGAACTCTCAGAGACTCTAGGCAATTCTTCTTGAACCAGAGATACACTTGAATAAGAATCAGAATCAGTTAAAATGCTATCATCATCAATATGACGAACAGTCAAAGCAATTGCAGGTTTAGAATTATTCCTTTTAGCTTCAGTATCTGCATTCCATGCAAACTCACTTGAATGTGAAAACGTATTGGTCCAATCATGAACAACATTAGCAGATTTAATCTCAACCTTCTCAGCTTTATTTGGGGAATGATAAACTAAATGTGCATGGTGACCAGTCTTCAACTTAGTATCTGCAGAACTTGGACATTCCCTAGCAAAGTGACCATAATTTGAACATTTGTAGCATTTCACCTTCGACTTATCCAAACCAATCTTTCCTTCCTGATTCAGTCTCTTCTTCCCAGTTCTGTTGAAAAATTTCTTCGTTCGTCGAACCAGCATTGCATACTGCCAATTTAGATCCATTTCCTCCAAATGATCATAATCAATCTGATCATAATCTTCGTTAGCTAACTCAGCATTACTCACAGCACCCGTGATAACACCAAAATACGAAGATACCAATGCAGACATTAATGCATTATAATCATCAACAGTTTGAACAGATAATGCAGTTTGATTTGAAGAACTCGGAACAGAAACATTGCAACCAGCAGAAGAATAACTTGAAGATTCAGATTTACCTGCCAGAAATGCTGTCGGGGGTGCAGAATTAAGAATATTCGATTTCCCAGCATTCATTGTAGAATCATTTTCACCATGATACACTGCAGGATTCTGAATTTGCGTAGGAAGAGACTTGTTCACCATCAACTCCATATCCCTAGCCTGAATTCTTTGAACTAAATCATTAAACGACAATCCTTGAAAATCCTTGTCATGAGTAATCATCATAACATAATTCTCCCATTTCTCAGGTAGAGCTTCTAAAATTTTCTCTTTCATATCAGCTTCGTCTTTAGTAAGATTCACCAAGCGCATTTCACTCATTAAATGAGCAAATCTTGCAATCAGATTGGGAATCGTTTCATTCTGATAATGTTTAAAACTGTCAAACTCTTTCTTCAAAACCTTTTGTCGACTTTTCTTGTACTGGTCATTGCCTTCACATCTTTTCTCTAAGGCATCCCATAAACTCTTCGATGTGTAATTACCAGCAAATTGATGAAGTAATTCTTTAGGCAAAGCCATCGTTAAAGTACCATATGCCTTTTTCTCAGCTTGATAAGCTTTCTTTTGTTCAGAAGACATTTTTCTTTGAAGTATAGGTTCACCAGTTTCATCTTTAGGGTAAACATATTGCTCAGTGAACGCTAACCACATATCAATGTCATTTGTATCGACATATGCTTCAAACCGTTTAACCCAACTATGATAATCTTCCAACTTTAGCAATTTGGGAACTTTCTGACTTGTTCCAATTTCATTATCATAGTTCATCATCGTTTGCATAGTTGCTTGAACTGAGTTTTGAATAGCCGCGAACGCTTGAAAATCGGACATTTTCGAAACACAAGTTACTGTTCACTCCGAACCTCCTCCGAACCTCCACCGAATTATCGCCGAACTTCGTCCGAACTTGAAATACACCGAACGTCCTCCGAACCTGACCTTCGGACGACAAAAGAAAATTTGGTCCGAACGAGCACCGAACGTGGACCGAACTACCTCCGAACGATCTCCGAACCTGACGTTCGGAGCGGTTAGACCGAGCGTACTCCGAACTTGGAGTGCGGAGCAGTTACGCCGAACCTCGAGTTCGGCCGAACGCGAAATTTCGGAAAAACTTGGAAAAACTCACTGAAATTGATACCTCTCGAGCTGTAAACACTCAATCAACTGAAAATGAGCAAACACAGACATATTTGACGTGAATCATGATGTTTTGAACGAGAAATTCGAGAAATGAAAATGAAAAACGAGTTTTGAGAGTCAAAAACGTGAATTTGAACTCGATAACTCGAAAAACAATGATCTCCGACTAGTAGAGTAAACCAAATGCTCTGATACCACTTGAAATTGCTTGAGCGTGTGGATCTTCTACTTAGTCGATATGAAATCAATGTATAACGAGTAAAAACACAGAGAGTAAATACAAACAGGCTTTGTATTAACCACAGAGACCACAGAGTACACTTAGAGAATGTATGACACGAAAAGCTACTGAATCTATACAAGACAAACATATATATAGGCTGAAACCACGACTGGCCGAACCTCAGGTTCGGCCAAGCCTCGGCGGCTCCGAACCTGGAGTTCGGCCATAGTTCGGCCAGACCTAAACTTGAACATTCCGTCTTGTATTCGATACTTCACATGACGATCAGGAACCATGTATCAACAAGCTCAATTCCTGGCAATCTTTGTGAAGGGGGCAAATTTGATGTAGTTGCAGCAGAGACATGTTGATCACTTGAGTTGTTAGCAGAGTTGATGGTATCTCCAAGAGATGAGTCATTGAAATTTGACTCATGAGAACCATCATGATCACCATGTAAGTTGTCATTTGGAGAATGCTGCAAGCTCCCATCATCACTGGTGGCTGAGACATAACCATCCTGTTGTGACTGAGAGTCACTTGACTCAGTTTCAACCACATTCACTGGAGTGGGATCAGTGACTTGTTGAATTGCATCAGTTGGCATGGTTGATGGTTTGAAAGGTTGTGTGCTGACAGAGGAGTAGAAATGACCAAATTTGTAGCCATCCTTCTTTGCATTTGAATTCTCCCCCTGAGACTGCACATACTCACTAAAGGACTTATCAACAGTAAAGTTGAAAGCATTGGTTAGTGAATCTATATCAAATAACCATGAGGGTTCAGAACTAAACTTATTTGATGATTTTTCATTGAAAAACACATTAATTGACTCTTCAATAATTTTAGTTCTGAGATTGTATACTCTGTATGCCTTGGCAACACCTGAGTAACCAACCATGAAGCCATCATCTGCCTTTTCAGCAAACTTAGCTAAATTCTCACTGGTTATTAATATTGTAACAGGACAACCAAAAACTTTGAGAAAGTGTATACTTGGTTTTCTTTTTCTCCAAAGTTCATATGGTGTCTTGTTTTTACCTTTGACCACAAGCACCCTGTTCTGAACATAGCAGGCAGTGTTCACTGCTTCAGCCCAGAAAGTTACAGGGAGCTTAGACTCAGCCAGCATTGATCTAGCAGCTTCAATCAGTGTTCTATTTCTCCTCCCAGCTACTCCATTTTGCTGAGGAGTTCTAGCAACACTAAACTGCCTAGATATCCCCTTTTCTTCACAAAAAGAATTTAAAACATGATTTTTAAATTCTGTGCCATTGTCACTTCTAATTGTTTTGACTTTGAAATTTGACTGATTTTCAAGTTGAGTGATTAGTGATTTTAAAATCTCAGGCGTTTCATCCTTAGTTCTTAGGAAGAAAACCCATGTGTATCTTGAAAAGTCATCAGTAATTACAAAACAATATGATTTCTTTCCCAAACTCATTACCCTTGTAGGACCAAAGAGATCCATATGCAACAATTCTAAGGGTTGAGAAATTGAGTTTTCAGTTTTGGACTTATGAGAAGACTTGTGTTGCTTGCCCTTCAAACAAGCAGTACAATGCTCATTACAGTTAAAGTGTTTTTGAGGCAAACCATTGACCAAACCCAAATTAACAAGTTTGTTCATGGTCTTGTAATTAACATGTACAAGTCTTCTGTGCCAAAGGTCAGACTCATCAACAGAAGCTCTTGATATCAAACAAGTATTGCCATCAAGAGATTTGGCACTTGCCATATCAAGTAAGTACAAGCCCTCTTGTCTTTTTGCTTTTATCAAAATCATTTCGTTTGGAATTTTTAGACCAGGCTTAAGTACTAAAGCTTCTTCATCATTAAACAGAACATTCATCCTTTTATCACAAATTTGTGATACACTCAGCAGATTAAAATTCAGAACATTTACAAGACTTACCTTGTCAAGAGTAAAACTTCCATTTGATACATTACCAAGTGCTGTAATGTACCCTTCATTGCTTCCAAAAGCAACAGGACCGCCATCATATCTTTTTGTATTTTCTAGAAGGTTTTTATTACCTGTCATGTGACTGGAGCACCCACTATCTACAACCCAAACATTTGCTTGAGATTTATTAGGTGACCCCTACACAGGTAAAGAACATGATCAGTTGGAGTATGGGACCCAAGCCTTTGTGGTCTTGGGTCTTCCCATGGCATCATTATAAGAGTAGTTTCCTAACACAAGTTGTTCTGCAGGAAAATCATCATACTCAGAAAAATCACCATTTTTCTCATTTAAGTTTCTGTTATAACTCTGCCATTTGGGAAAACCATGTTTCTTAATAAAGGCCTTCTTTTCCCTAAACTTTCTGTTGCTTCTTTGCCTTGCAGTTTCAAGTTTTGGTTGTGCAGCAACTTTGAAAGTTTCAGTATGAGGATGCTGAGTTCTGTAGGAACTCACTTGTGCAGGATACTCATGCACTTCATACTGTTCAAAAACTTGTTTTCTTTCACGAGGAGCAGATTTTGCTCGTGAATTTCCTTTGAAAGATGGGTGAATTTGATTAATGAACTCAGTGGATTGAAACTCAGGTCTTTGTTTTGAAGGATTAGAAGACCTGATGTTGTTAAAATGTTCCGAGGGAACTGTATTTCTTCCGGAGGAATTTTCTCCCGGAAGATATGAAGTTCCTGCGGAATGTTGTTCCTTAGAAAAATTGTTTCTTTTAACATATGAAAAGCTGTTATTCTTCTCATTTCCAATCCACACCTTTTGAGTTTTTCCAGAAATCTTTTGATCAACATGTGATCTCTTTGGTGACATGTTCCTGCTATCCTTTAAATTCTTTGAATTTAACAGATTTTGGTTTCTCCTTGGAGAGGTTCTGACATTGTTAATTATCTGTTTGAAAGGATTGTAGGAACAGTTGACAGCAACATGTCCTAGTTCACCACAAATTATGCATTCTTTCATGGAATTGTGAAAATTTTGTTTTGATGACACTGAAACAGTTTTTGCTTTTCCACCCTTTTGAGCAATAGATTTTGACAAGTATGATTCATCATTATCTAAACTCACAGTCTTGGTATCTTTAAGAATTGGTTTTGAAATTTTTGATTTATCAACCTTAGCAGAAATGCTGGTTGAATCAGTTGTGATACCAGGAAAGCCAATAAAACTTTCAGTTCTCATGTCATCACTCTCTTTCAGACTTTCAGCTTCTTTGGAAAGGTCCTCAATTACAGAACCATTTTCCAATGGGTCAGGAGATAAGGGAACACTTGTTTCTTTAATGGTTAAGGTTTCAAGACAAGTGTATGAATCAGGGTTTTCAACAATTTTAAAGGATACCCTTCCCTTCCCATGTGTGTGCTCATGACATAACTTTTCTGCTTTTTCACTTGCAATTTGAAATTTATCAGCATTGCACAAGGCTTCCCTTAGCTGATCTTTTAGGGTTTGAATGTCAAGCACATATTCCACATTTTGTTTCTTTGAAATATTTAGTTGCTCAACCACATCATCCATTTGAGTTATAAAATTTGTTTGTTGATGTTTCAAAATCCCTATTGTTTGTCTGAGTTCATCAGTTTTGGTTGAGTAAGATATATCAGCCCTTTTTGAGTACTCTTTCAACTCATTTAGATTTTTAAGTTCATCTACAAGTGCCTGATTATGCTTTTTGTAACTCTCAACCACTTCAATACACTTAGGTGTACATAACACATTCTCAGATTCAGTGCTGGAGTTAGAGTTTACCTCTGCAGAAGCAGGTGAAGAACCACTTGCCATCAAGGCATGGTTAGTTGGAGCAAACTCATGCATCACTTCTTCCCAGTCAACAAACCCTGTTTGGTTTGCTACAGCAGCAGTTGCTTGGCTTTGGGTGTTGTAAGAGGGCTTTGGTGGAGTAGGACCAGAGGAAGAGCTTGGTTTGGTATATTCTTGTTTCTTCTCAGCATTGTAACCAGTTTCTCTTCTTGGTTGAGAACACTCCCTGGCAAAATGTCCCAACTGATGACAGTTGTAACACTTGACCTTTGATTTGTCAAGACCAATAGGAGCATTCTTGGCTCCATTGTATTTTCTCCCTGTTCTCTTGTAGAACCTTTGAGCCCTAAGTGACACCATGGCTAGTTGGGTAGTGATGTCAATCTCCTCTAGATCATCTGCACTGATGCACTCTAGATCTGATCTGGTAAAACCTGAATAAGAACTGTTAGCAACATTAGCAAAGTTTTGGTAGTATGAAGCGTCATGTCCTTTAGGAGACTCAGGAAAGGATACATATGGTTCTGGTTCAGAATAGTTCTCTGAGTGAGCAGTGATGAGGGCCAAAGTGCCTTTGGAAGATGATGTCTGGTTTGATGATACACCTGACTTCTCATTCATTTGAATTTTTTTCAAAAATGGGTTTTTTACCCCAAAAAACAACAAAAATGGGTGGAGCTGAATTTTTTTTTTAAAAATGGGATTTTCGCACCTGGGAGATGCGAAATCAGCTTCGATTCAAGGCTCGGTTGGAGAAAGCTAGGCTCGGGACTGAAGATGCTTCTGTGGTGGGCCCATTTCGCACCTGCTAGGTGCGAGATTCCTGTGACCTGACCTATTTCGCACCTGCTAGGTGCGAAATGTCAGCAACATTATTTCAATCAACCGAAACATTCATCATACACATACACTACCATCCAACATTTATCTATCATACCTACCATCCATTACTATCATAAACGATTTCTATCAAAGCCTACATGTTAAAACAAGCCCTACACGTTTTGTAAACCTGCAAAAGACCCACTACATGCATGTACACTGTAATCTTTAAAACTTTTAACAAAACCCGCAATTCGTCTTATCACATCAAACCTGCAAAAGCCTTCAAACCCTTAAAGCCTCAAACAAAACCTTTAAACATAACCTGCAAAAGACCCACTACATGCATGTCTTATCACATCAAACCTTTAAAGCCTCCAAACAAAACCTGCAATTTGATAACCTGCAAAAGACCCACTACATCACATGTTGCACCCATATATTCATTTATAAATTCATACAAATACTCATACAATCTGCACAACCTTTCATTCTTCATTCTTGAATTCATACAAACACTCATTCTTGTATTATTAACTCCTTCCTCTTTGAATTCTTCCTCTTTCATAATGTCTTCGTTTAGGCCGTTTCTCTTGAGAGTTTTCTGGGGTGGTGAAATTTACTACGATCATGGTGTTGTTCGGTCTGATGAATCAACCAAAATGTCATCATTTCCTATTCGTGAGAAATTTTCTTTCCAACATCTTGTTGAAAGGGTATATAGCCTGGTTGGTGTTAGTATGCAAGAGTTTAGCGTGACCATGTTGTTGTCCTACGAGTATAATGGGGTACGTGAAGCTTCACAGATCCACGATGACGGCAGTTTAGAGATGCTGTTTTACTTGGCTGAAACACAACCTGGTTACAGGGGTGACGTTTACGTGAAAATGGAAGCGATAATTCCATCCGGTAATACTGGTTATAATAACCAGGATGTAGAAGACGAGTACCAGACACATCCGGCCAACCAAGACGATGACGGTGGCTTTGACGGCTCTGATGAATACGTCTCTGAATCAACGTCGGTAGACGATATTGAAGACATCAGGCACGAAGAAAATTCCAGCGATGAAGAGGGGTACACTGAACCGCCTGCAGAATTTCAAGTGGGAATCAATCAGCGGCTATCGCAAGCACCGGTGAACCATGTTAGTGACACATCGGTGTTACGAGAACTAGAAGATCATGATTTTCAAGAGGAGGATTACATGTTTTTTTGGGACGAACTAACAAATGACATTCGAGCAGGTATGTATTTTAAATCGAAGAAGGATGTTATTTATGCTGTTCGCCAATGGAACGTTAAAAATGGAAAAGAGATCCATGTTGAAGAAAGCAGGCCTAAGAGATTCAAAGCTATATGCAAAACAAATGCTCATGACTATGTGGGTGCTGCTACCCCAAACACTCAACCATGTAATTGGATGGTCTCTGCAACAAGGCAGGGAGATTCAAAGTCAAGTTTGTGGAGGATTGTTAAATGGGTTCATGGGCACAACTGTTACGGGTCAGCCGTTCGTAACAACAACACCAGTCTCACAGCAAAGACTCTAGCAGCGTGCATCAACCATGCAATTGCTGCTGATATTACATATCCTGTTAAGCAGATCATGGCTTACTGTAAGGAGACACTGAGTGTTGATGTTACGTATATCAAGGCGTGGAGAGCTCGTAAAAAAGCAATTGATAATATCTATGGCAATTGGGAGTCAAACTTCCAACAGCTGCCCCAGTATATCAATGCCTTGAAACGGGCAAATCCACGTACTGTTGTGGAATGGCGTCACCAAGCAGATGGGTCATCTAGTTCGTTTGTCTTCAAGTATGTATTTTGGGCGTTTGGGCCATCAATAGAAGCATTCAGTCGATGTCGACCCGTTATAAGTATTGACGGCACACATTTGAAGGGTTCGTATAAGGGGAAAATGCTTATTGCCGTTTCCAAAGATGCCAATGGTTACATACTTCCGGTTGCGTACGCTATCGTTGACGAAGAAACGAATGAGAGTTGGAGCTGGTTTCTTCAACAGTTTGGAACTCATGTAAGATCAGCTGCCCATAAGAGGCTTTGTGTAATTTCAGACAGGCATAAGGGCATTATAAATGCTATGAATACCCTTGAAGACTGGAAGGAGCCAAATGCATATCATCGTTATTGCCTACGTCATATTCGTAGCAACTTTATGTCTAAGTTCAAGTCAGTTGAACTTAAAAGGCTATGCTGGGGAATTGGCTCCACAATACAGCCGAGGAAGTATCGGGTTTTGGTGAGACAGATGAAAGCTCAGAATCCAGAAGCTTGGAACTACCTTTATAAGATTGGTTTAGATAAGTGGACGTTGTATCATGACGTTGGGCACCTCCGCTGGGGAAACCTCACAACCAACATCTCAGAGAGCATGAACAATGCATTAAGGGGTGGCCGTTTGCTACCAATAAAAGCTATTATTCAATACACCTTTGACAAGACAGTCAACCACTTTCGAAAGCACAGAGAGATAGCTGTTTGTTGTAGTACTCACGTGACCCCTCGCATCTGGGGCTCTTATCTGATGAGTAGTGCGAAGGCTCGGGAGCACATTGTGACCGAGTTCAATCATGATGCCGGTACTTACAAGGTCACGTCAAAGGTGCACCCAAACGATGACGGTGGCAACGACTACACAGTCAATTACAATGGAAAAACTTGCACCTGCTTTAAGTGGCAAACACAAAGACTTCCATGTTCACATGCAATTGCAGTGTGTAATTACAGAGGTGAAGGTCACCAGGTGTCTAACATTATCCATAACGTGCATAAGACTGCAACTTATCGCCAACAATACAGGAGTGATTTCTACCCACTTGCACACCCGGATACATGGAGTGATCCCACTTGGAGCATTAGAGCAAACCCGGACAAGTTGATTAAGTCCAGGGGAAGAAAGAAATCAGCGAGGTTTCACAATGAGATGGATGCTCACTACCCCGAAGAAGCCGGTCCCAGAAAATGTTCGATTTGTAGGCTTCCAGGGCACAACATGCTTAGGTGTCCCAACGGGCGTTATTAAATTCTAATTACTATATGTGTAATATGTATGGTGGAGTTAATAATTTAATCAACAATTTATCTCTTTACATGTTGTCATATTTTATTTTGGTTTAAATGGCCATATTAACGTGTCTTTTTCACCCATCATACCTCTTTTTTAGTTTTTACATTTCAAACATGAAACATAGTACTTAGAACAAGCTTTTCATTCATATAACATACATGCAAAACAGAGGTACGAGCGTCGTTTTACAACTGCAACAAAACAGCCCGTTAACAAGATTTTTCACAATTTTTGGTTTAAATGGCCATATTAACGTGTCTTTTTCACCCATCATACCTCTTTTTTAGTTTTTACATTTCAAACATGAAACATAGTACTTAGAACAAGCTTTTCATTCATATAACATACATGCAAAACAGAGGTACGAGCGTCGTTTTACAACTGCAACAAAACAGCCCGTTAACAAGATTTTTCACAATTTTTGGTTTAAATGGCCATATTAACGTGTCTTTTTCACCCATCATACCTCTTTTTTAGTTTTTACATTTCAAACATGAAACATAGTACTTAGAACAAGCTTTTCATTCATATAACATACATGCAAAACAGAGGTACGAGCGTCGTTTTACAACTGCAACAAAACAGCCCGTTAACAAGATTTTTCACAATTTTTGGTTTAAATGGCCATATTAACGTGTCTTTTTCACCCATCATACCTCTTTTTTAGTTTTTACATTTCAAACATGAAACATAGTACTTAGAACAAGCTTTTCATTCATATAACATGTAGCTAAAAACAGAGGTACGAGCGTCGTTTTACAACTGCAACAAAACAGCCCGTTAACAAGATTTTTTCAAAAGTAACAACGTTGAGTACATTAAATTTGATAACGATACTGATAGAACTGATCCGCCATGTATTTACGGTACCTCCCACACGTGGCTTTGAGTTCATTGTCCATCACCAATGTCTTCCCCTTCACTAGCATTTGCATTAACAAACAGACAAAAACCCCCGATTCAGCACCTAGGTCACCACCATCGTTTGGCAAATAATCTTCACAAATAACGGGACCTGTTAGCCTCTTTTCATATGCCTTTCTAACGAGGGGATCGGGGTACCTTTTATACCAGTAACGAACTCGGTGCAGCAAACCATCCATATGATGTGGAATGAGATCTATGGTTGGTGTGTGCACCAGTTCTTGATACATCTCACGATATATGTGGTTAGTCCAATACTGGACCATCTCCATTGTATCTAGGTCGATCCGGAAAAGTATCCAGTCATCAATGGAAACGATATGTAATGGGAAATACACATACCGAACCTCCCAAAATGGAGGGTAAAGTTCGTCTTTTCCATTAGCATATTTTACTGGAATATCCTCCCATCTATTAACGGATATATCCGCTGGAAAACTTGGTGGTAAGATTGTCCAATTCAGCCCCACCGTACCCCTTTTTGCTACCTTATCAAGTCTCATACGCATCATTCTTCTGACCCAGCCTGTAACATGCTGTTCATACAATAAAGAGTTTAATCAAATACTATGGAATAACATATAATAGGGGAAACTAAACATCATCTTATTCATACCGTTTTTACCAGACGACCATCGCATTCATAACCCAACAGAATTCCCCAAAAATGTTTGTTGAGTATTTGTTTCTCTGTCAGAATCGTTTGACAGTTTGGTGCATCTCCATTGAAGTAGAACTCATAAGCGTTGGGCGACCAAAGGTAAGATGTAATTTCATCAACCAAAAGGAAAGCAGTTCTCTCTGTACGTTCGTCTCTCGAAGCGTTGTCTATCAATCAAACCGTTACGAGGTTAAATTATTATACATTAGAACATCTATATTAATCAAATCAACTAACCAGGTAAGAAGCGTCCCTGATAAATTCTATCGGCCATGTGCCGTCGGAATCGCATACACCTCTCTTTAAAATCTCCCTGCATATTAACAGTTTTATGTCTTACCAGATTATGCATTAACAAACACATTAGTACTCCCGAATCACCACCGATCTCAACACCACCCTGAGGAATATACTCTTCATTAACAAGATACACGTTAAGAGTTCTCTGATCGGAACGCAAACGTGGTCCGTTATAATGATTCCAGTAATGTATCTCCTCCAACAACCACTGGAAACCTATCCCAAATGTATCTAATATAAGACCACCAATCAACTCGTTATATCTACGGTTGGTCCAATATTGAACCATCTCCATCTTATACAAGTCGATACGAGCAAGCAACCACTCATCAATTTTTCTAACGCATATCGGAAAATAAACATACCGGACCTCCCAGAATGGAGGATATAGTTCATTACTTCCGTTGGCATACATGGCACCGTGATTTGTGTTTTCGTCTAATATACCGTTACGAAACTGTGGTGGTAGAATGGTCCATTGTAGGGACAAGGACCCGTTTTCCCTTACTTGGTCAAGTCTGCATTCCATCATTCGCCTGACCCAGCCTTCAATATGCTGTAATTTTAGAAATCGATTATGAACAAGTTGAAACATGAGAAAGTAGAAACATAAAGAATGTGCCGATTATATTACCAGTGATGATAGACGTCCATCAGACTCGTATCCCAAAAGGGTCCCCCAAAAATGTTTATCAAGGGGGTTCAAGTCCAAATAACGGGAGAAACAACATACAGCATCCCCATTGTTGTAGAACTCAATAGCGTTATCAGACCAACTACGGTCAACGCCCTCTGCTATACCTACCGGCACATTTTCAGGCACATTTTCCGGCACATTTTCCGGCACATTTTCCGGCGTGGAAAGATCAATCACATTTTCCGGCGTGGAAAGATCAACCACATCTTCAAGGATAGCTTCATTTGTATTTTCCGGCATAACATCTGGGACAACTTCAACATCGGGCTTCTTTGCAGACGATGAAGACCCAGAATTTTTTAAACTCAAACGTCTCCACTTTACAGGAACCCAACTAGTAGTTTTTTTAACTGGTTGGGAATGGTATTCTTTATCCGCTAACTCTTTGCCTTTATTGTTCGACATTGTATCTGTGAAGATGATGAAGGGAGTTTAGTGGTGATGGAAGATGATGAAGGGAGTTGAGTGGTGATGGAAGATGGTGGAGATGGTGATGGTATATATAGGGAGTAATGAGTTGGTGACTTTAATTAAAGTTGGACTGAAGCCTGTCATTTTCCAGCCTGTTTTTCTAGCCCATATGAATAAAGCGAATATTCGAATAAAGCTGTAATTTCCAGCCTTTATAATTAAAGCTGAAATTTCCAGTCTGTATAAATAAAGCTGAAATTTCCAGCCTGTTTGAATAATTCTATAATTTGCAGGTATACGTTTTCTTTTATAATTATTTATTAAATAATTATTCACTATTATTTAAAAACTAGCCATTATTTAAATATTTATTTAAAATTATTTATTAGAGTAGACATTTTAAGAGTAGACATTTTAAGAGTAGGCACTCTTCATCTGCAGCGTCATTTCTCGGCCAAGAATTCTCTATTTTTTTTAATAGAGTAGACATTTTAAGAGTGTTCTTGGTGAGGTCTTCCGGGTCCTCCAATGTAAGCCCAAGTAGATGCTCACAGATTTGTTGTTTTTCTGGTTGAGACCACCTGTAATTTGTACCAGAAATTACCTCGTCACCAAGAGGTAACCCCCATAACATCTGAACATCCTCCAGAGTTACTGTGGCTTCACCAAAAGGAAAGTGAAACGTATGAGTCTCAGGACGCCATCGCTCTACCAGTGATGTTACAAGATGTTGGTCTATCTTGTCATAGTAACATTGTAACACCCCACTAAACCCTGCTTTTTTGAGGTACTCCATCAGCTTTGCTGGAAACCTGTGTTGTGTAATTTTTTTGATCAAAAATTTCCAAAAACTTTGATCACACCGTCTGGCTTTTAGAGGTCTATCGGTAAAATTTTCAGAGTAATATAAATGGTAGGCTCGATGACGAGTCCCCAAAAATAACAACTCATCGTTTCTAGGACCAGGATATATTTGAGCTCCGGCCATTAAATTGATGAAGATTGAAAAAACTGGCTTTTTACTTGTTGAAGGGATGAACAAGGGAATTAGAATTTAAGATGACCAAGGTTGATGATAGATATGCTATGGATTTTGAGTTGTTGAAAAATATATTTGTAAAGGTTGGGATGGAGATGAATGAAGGATGAAGATGAAGTAATTAGTAATTTGTGTTTGTGGAAATGAAAAAAAATGGTCGGGTTTATAAAAACTTTTGAATGAAAGGGGGTTGAAATAATTGATGGTGGTGGTTGGGGGGCATGCATTCACGAGCATGCAGAAGTAAAATAATGCTGCTGACATTTGCTGACATTTCGCACCTCCCAGGTGCGAAATAGGTCAGGTAAAGAGAATCTCGCCCCTCCCAGGTGCGAAATGGGCCCACCAGACAAGCATCTTCAGTCCCGAGCCTAGCTTTCTGCAACCGAGCCAAGAAACGAAGCTTATTTCGCACCTCCTAGGTGCGAAATTACCATTTTTAAAAAAAAAAATCAGCTGCACCCATTTTTGAGAGTTTTTGGGGTAAAAAACCCATTCTTGAAAAAAATTCCATTCATTTCCATCTCATGTGCACTCAGCATTCCATAGAGATCTCCTAATTTCAAGGTTTTAAGGTCTTTGTTGTACTTAATACTGACTGTATAGACAGTCCAAACTTCAGGTAAAGATCTTAAAAATTTTCTGATTATATCAGCATTGTCAATTTTTACATCTGCACCCTGTAGTTCATCTATAAGTCGAACATATCTTAAGTACTGCTCAGACATCGATTCACCTCTTTTATGACAGAAATTTTCATATCTTTGTTTTAAAATGTCTTTCTTGTTCTCTTTCACCTCATCTGTTCCCTCATACATTTCAATAAGTGCTTTCCAAAGATCATGTGCAGTTTTGCATCTCTTAAAGCCTATTAGTATGGAATTAGGAAGAGCTGCCTGGAGTGCCCACAAAGCTTTGTAGTCACATTCACAGGCCTTATGGTCATCATCAGAATAATTCTCATACGCTTTGACAAGGTCAACAACAGGTTGAGTAGCAGATGGGGTGGTAATGACTTTTGGTCCATTAACAATGGAGCCCCACATTTTGTGATCGGTATTTTTGCAAAAAATTTCCATTCTGAGTTTCCATGTGTCAAAATCATCAGGAGTGAAGGTTGGAGGTTTGTTAGTGCTGTCATTCCTTAGTTCACTCATTTTCAGAGATCAAGAATCAAAACAGTCTTATCCAAATCAAACAGTAACCCTTTTAGCAAGAAAAGTTTTCAAAAAAATACAATTTTAAAAACTTATGAACTCAAGAGCCAAGGCTGCATGGATAAATCTATTTACATATAAGCTAGTAATTAAGAAGATGATTTTCCAATCTAGATATATTACAAGTGTAAAAGTTAGAGCAAACTGTAGGATCGTGGTTAGAGACAACTAACCAAACAAGTTACTAAAAGTATCAATCAAGAAAGGCGGAATCAGACTTGTTTGTATTAATGTTTGAAACGGTTTGATCGAAACTGTAACAAGTAAACATGAAGTAAAGTAGATGAACACAAGATGTCAATTCCAAGCACTACTATATTTATACTTCACAGTGTTTACAGAGAGTTACAACTGATGAACAAGAGATGTGTTCGATGAAAAGAACAAAGGAAATACAACTAATATATATAGTGCAAGGAGGAAATAAAAGATCTACTTTTATTTCCTTTTAGCTCTAAGGCTAAATAAACAAATAATATCTACTCCAGAGTTGTTGTAGTACAAGCATGCTTCTGTGAACAGTTGAGCAGACCTATCGGTGAACAGTGCACAGCATGGTGTAAAGTAAAACTGCTTTCTGACAGCTTTATGCATTGGAACTTGCAACAGGGGATAAGTCAAACTTCCGGAGTAACACAAGGAGAAGTTCCGGAGGAACTACTCAGTGTGAAGGAAGTTCCGGACTAACTTCCTTCGGAACTCTGACTTAGAGAATTTCTGCCAAGCAAAACATTCCCAACACAAACAATATGATTTCACCATAAATATTTATTAAGTTTGTTATCATTTCTATAATGTTTTAATCATGAACCATAATATTGGTCTTTTTACAAAGAAAGAACAATATGGTTTCACCATAAATATTGATTAAGTTTGTTATCATTTTTATATTGTTTTAATCATGAACCATAATATTGGTCTTTTTTACAAAGAAAGATAAAATGAGTTTTTTTTTTCGTTTCGCCCAAACTATATATTAAATCCCTAAATTTTATGTCTTTTTTTTTTATTTAAGATCAGCTCCTTTTATATAGGTTGACAAAAGTAAACTAAGTTGAAAGAATAAAACCATAAAAACTAAAATAAAAATAAGAGTCATCATCCATAAATATTGGTGAAGTTTGTTGAATTGATTTGTAAAATTCCTTTCGTCAACCGATATTGTCTGCTCTCATGAGGTCACAAATTTGTTTTCATTTGTCTGGACGAAAACTTCTTGTAAGTCGCTTATGTTGGAATTGCTCTCATAATCAAGATTAACTACTGATTAAGTATGAACTTGTATACTTATTGATCATAACCAATGGGCCCATGTTTAACTATGGATTTCCCCACTTATCCATAGACTATGTGTTCAAAATTAAAACGTATTAGAATGTTCCTAATAAACATGACATCTCTTATTACATAGCCGATGCAAGATTTTCCTAGCTAGTATATGATTTTACATAATTAATTCAACATTAAACCGTATATTTTGCGTACAAAGTTAATTATATGCATCAATCAATATATGCTTGCAGATGCTATACTGGTATTATAGATCACAAATTCATATAACTAGGCCTTTCTTGAATCTCAAACACTTAACCTGTACTTAAGGCATTACCTCCTCATCAGTGGGATGGATATCATTAAATCAAAAAGAAAAAAAAATCATATTATGGCTTTTCTGTTCAGTAGAATAGAGGAAATGGAAAAATATTAAAATATATACAAGTCAAATGATATAATTAAAATGGACCAAAATGGGAATTCTATTCTCACTATAAAAATCCCAGAAATTATGAATGTCCAAACCCATCAAAAGAAACTTCATTAATAGACTTTATAAATTGTTAAAATCAAACTCCAATCATGATAACCAATACACACACTCTCCCAGAGAATAACAAGAAGTGTACTCAAGTTTGCATCATGATTATAAATTCCAAATATCCCAACTGTAGATTATATATAACCTTGATAGATAGATGCTTATGAACCGGAATGTTTTATATATGAAATCAAATTAAGGTATCATCATCTAGCTAGATTGGGACTAATTAATTAATAATGGTTGTTAAATCCTTACAATCAATAAATTAAAGATGCTAAATCAAGATCATTAATACTTAATCACAACAATCATGCACTTACATCTTCAAACTCCGGATCCATGCATCAAACAAATTCTTATTGGTAGGGATCACCAAATCCGCAAATCCGGTTGCCCGAAGATAAAATCCACCCAATGATTTTCTCACTCAACATTCTGTTATCCAAAACAAACACATACAACAATGATTGATTAGATCATGCTTAAGGGTAAATTAAACACAAGAAATGTGTCAGTATATATTTGAATGAGAATCTAGTAGTGTACCTTTTGGGGATCTAATGCAAATTTAGGAAACCTGCACACTTGATTGGGGAGCTTAAATCGTCGGTCACGAGAGCATTGTGCTGATAACCATACAACACAGAAGATGACATAGGGATTTTCTGGTTCCATGATCGATTCACCACCGTAGCGATCATGGGGAACTTTCTTGGACTCATAATCAGGCTTTTTATTTTGCAGTTTTTCTTTTGTTCTTTCCCTAGCTCTAGCTCTTGCCTCTGCCCTTGAGTGATTCACATCAACCACAGATCTGTGTTTTCGCCTTTTTTTCGTGTCAACAGATTTGGGTGCTAACTTTCTCTCCCCTTGATCTTGGTCATCTGATGGTCTCTCCAGGGTTTCTTGAAACACATCTTCACATTGATCACTAGGACCTCTAGATGAGAAGTGTTTCCTTTCCTCAACTAACTCCTTAATCGCGGTTTTTGACTTGGTAAACAGCCAATCAAGGGTTTTGCTTGCTTTGTCAAACCCTAGCAAATCTTGAAGATAAAAGAACTTTCTTGCAACATCAATTGACATTCTTACCCTCCTATCTCTAGGGCCTTGAGCAGTATGGATCTTGCTATGACCATCTTTCTTGATGTTTCCCATTTTTTTCTTAGGGGGATAAATTACTGACTCCAAAAGATTGTCTGCAATGATGGGAGGAGGAGCAAGAGTACTATTGTATGCATGAAAAAAACAATCTCCATTGACAAACTGGTTGTTGTTATGGTGGTGGTGGTGATGATAATGGTGATGGTTGAAGTGAATACCATCTCTTTCAAGGTCAAAGAAAGAGTTGCAAGGAGGAAAGACATGGATGGAGGAAGGAAACTGTTGAGAAGGGTTTGAGGAAAACATGATATAGTTTAGAACAAAGCTAGATCTGAAAATTAATAATATTTAATTGAGAAGTTCTACCATAGGTTTGAATATGAAGATCTCTACTCCTCCTAATGGCTTTACAGTAGGCAGCTTCCCTTTTAGGGCACAACTGAAGTGTCAATTTTCATTTCCTAAAAAGTTAAAAACTTTTTTAATTAGTATTTTACTACAAAAGGACAACAATGGCATATTTTCTCATTATAGGAATAAAATATGAATATCAGTTGGTAAGTGTTTTATTTTATGATTTATTTGACCTTGTTTTTGACATGATAGTTTAACTAAAAAGAGACACAATAGTAAGTAGGTAAAGGCACAAAAGAATGAGTAGTTGAGTATACTTGGTTAAATCAAGTACAACAAGGATTACTATTTAATAATCTAATCAATCAAGCATCAATTTATCTTTCTTATTTGAGATCAAAAGAAAGAAGAATATCATCCCATATCAAGTTCCACATTGGCCTTATGATAAAAAGAATGGTGTTTTGCCTCCTTAAAATCAATAAGAGGATTGAACCACAATATCTAGGAATTTATTGCACTTCACATATCGAGCTTGTTGAATTTAAGTTAGAATATTTCAGTTTATTGCTCAGTCATTTTAATTTGGAACCCCTATAGTAGAAAAAGAAATTAGTGAGAAAATAGAATTAAATAACAACACCATAAAGGACAAACTCATGCATGTTACATGTTTTTTTTATGGCTGAGATATTTTTATTGAAATAAATCTACCAAGAAGCTTCATGGTAAAATATATATATATATATATATATATATATATATAAAAATCACTCAATATAAACTCAAATTTTACAACACCCATTTCTTGAATCAGCAAACCAATCGTCCCATACTCCCATCTATGATTTGACTTCTTGCATATGTAGTAGATCCGGTTAAAGGATAAAGACATAAAGTAACACATGGATCTTGAAGGTAGTTTATTTATTTCTCTATCTTCGTGTCATCGATCATATTTTAGTTTAATTCGATTTACTTAAAATAAAAATAAAAAACAAACATCATATTTTAGTTTAATTTGATTCACTTAAAACAAAAAATAAAAATAAAAAACAAACATTTTTACAAGTTAGAAGATATGGATTACACATTTGTACCCGACTATTCTCATTACCTGAACAATGAACATTCGAACATGGTGGGGAAACCCCCACGTAGCGAGAACATCTACCCCTTCACGGGGTGTGAGGAAGCACTCATGCAGGGCTAAGGGACGGTCCTAGGCTGAATCCAAAGGGCAGCACCTAGACGGAGTCCAATAAACGAACCCTAGCCAATAGGGTCACATCGATAGAAGTTGCTTCGAAATGAAAGTTTACATGATTTATAAAAAGTTACATGAAACTAGTCATAAATAAGAAGTAACTCACGATCATAAATAGTAACATCTCAAAATTTTATGATATTAGATGAACGGGGTGTCTTTTATTATATCGTTACTAAATAATTTAGAGTGATGGGTGATATAATAAAGATTTAAATTCTTCCGTTCCAAAAAAATAAATTAAAAAAATAAAATAAAGATTTAAACAGCAGAGTTACTTGTTGGTGGTGCTAGAACAAGATTATCCAGCACGTGAAGCTTGCCAACCATCTTAAGAAAAATCTTAAGATTACGGTGCTAATCAAGGAAGTTGGTGTTGTCCAGTTTGTCATTCTCAAGGATGGACTTTAAGGAGAACATGTTGTTGGTATTGTTATTAGCCATCTAAAATATTTAAGCAAAATAAAATTTTAGTATTTTCGATGTTAAATCCTTATTTTAGTTATGGTAAGTAATTTAATGAACAAAGAATGAGAATTAGTTAATCAGTTATTAAGGTAGCTATATCATGCAATCAATAGTAATTAGGTAAGTAGACTAACAACGAATGTCAATAGAAAGAAACAGTCACAACTCTTGGTTATGAGGTCGTTATGACAACAATGTCATTGCATTGATACGTTTAGCCTCATTTATGCCCACTCTATTTGCAAGAACTAATAGTGCGGTGCTATACCTCCAACACTATGAGTGTTTGAAAAGAAGGTAGTACTTGTCCCAAATGGTCATTGTTCAAGTGCAGTGTTGTAGCTCTAACATCCACACCTTGAAAGATACCCTACGTGCTAAGTGCAGTGTTGTAGCTCCAACACTGAGGTTTCAGTAAATATGTTCCAAGTTAGACTTGATTTAGGATGGCATAGACTACTAGTTTTATGTTTACCAAATAAGGTTTATTAAAAGCAGGTTTTATTTCGTGGTCGTTCAATAGGAATGAGAACCCTATCATCACTCGGGACACGTGGTTTTAAACAACCTAATATATATATATATATATATATATATGTATATATATATATTGTTTTGGCTATAAATTACAAGAGTGAACTTAGTAACCAAATCAGTTTGTGAGGTTAGGTGCCCTAGATGTAAAGCATACAAATCGTTTGAAAAAGTTTGGATTCGAAGGCAAAATAGATTTAATACAAGCACAACCAATATATTCCCAGAATACAAGTAAGAATACCAAGATTTTTTAGGGGAAAAAGCCCTTAACCCCTGGATGTCTCCAAGAGCCGCCGGCACAAAAAACCCCTTGGCAACGATAACACACGTTGCCCGTTTATTTCACTGAAAATTGGTTTGAGTACACTTGGTTGCGGCAATTTATAAGTGAGTGGGTGAGAGTACAAGTGATCGTAAGTAAGTAAAATGAGTCCTAAGCCGCATTTATAAATACATATCAATCCTAACTATATTTCCGAGATTCTTCGGATTTCCCTTCCAACGACCTCTGGGCGTTAATTGACCGAATTTGATGGCGGGTCTTCATTTCCACATGTGTTCCTGCTTTGACCGAGTCCATATGACCGTTTTCCATTTTTTTTCGTACTTGGCTTGATCACACAGAGTCAAAGGAAAGATTAGTAATGTCGCCTTAGCATGCTGGATATCCGTGTATGTTGGACCAGGTAGAATAAATAGATAAATCCTGAATGCATTACATCTTGAGATACTAATCAAATAAAGGGTACTATGAACATAAGTGGGAATCCAGGATACCGGTAAACTGTTGGGAATTCCCGAGTTCGACGAGTTCGAGATTTGGTTAGATGAAACTCAACGTACCACTTACCGTTTGACCGTTTGCACAACATGCGGTGAAGTTCATGACTCGAGACTCTCATTAACCGAAGACTTGGCATTAGTGACTTTATTATTTATTGTTGTATTATTTATGTCACTACTAGTTGTGTTATTTACTAGTTTGCCCTTGGTCTTAGTTAGGTTAATATATATGTCTTTCTCATGTGAAAGACAAGTATGTGTGAATGTATGAGTGAGAGAGCTTTTGTCATGTATCTTTGAAGTTGTGTGGGTTCATGAACTCTTGTTCATGAACCTATAGCATGTGTGGGATAGGTAAACATGTAATCATTCGACTCCATATATGATTTCACTTATCTTCATCTTGTTTATCACTACTTCTATATTTTATCCTCATCATCATCATCACATCTCAAACACCCAAGTAGAAGATCCGGTCCGTAATGTTCTTCCGGGTGTTCATATTTGTTCTACAAAGACGAAGCTCACAAAGTCACCGATCCGCTTCCGCTGTGCCATCGGGGTTTGGCTTGGCTCACCGACCCCGGTTTCTACATAAACCGAATGTGCAGTCCCTGGATATTCGACATCCAGGGGTCTAAACCTGACAAAAAACATTAGTAAAATTTGGGCTGGAATCCTTTTCCTCTTTTGGGATAGAACCATTATGTTTTCAATAAATGAATGACTTTAAAGTTCAAATGTAAGACAATATCGTTTACCACTCTTTCCGCTGCAACAATTAATGATATTATGTTTTAATTAATGTTTGAATTTAGTAGTAGTTGTTCTGTATATCTGTGACTATGATTCCATCTTGCTCACACCCAATCATTTGTCCGGGGTGTGACAAACATCCTGAGAATTCTTCTTTCTGCAAGGTCTGAAATTCTTGATCTGCTTCATTCTGGATGTCACTACTGAAATCGGCCACAAAGTCTGCTAAAGCTTGTGATTTTATGGCTGTTCTCGCTTCATAAACCAGGTTGTAAGCACTCAGCTTCAGAGACCATTTTGCCATCCTCCCTGACATCTCAGGTTTTCTCAAAACAAACTTTATAGGGTAGTTAGTTTTCACATGTATAGTATGAGTCTCAAAATAATGTCTAAGTTTAGTAGAAGCCATACTTAGGGCTAGTATAAGTTTTTCCAAATGTGAATACCTGGATTCAGCGTCAAGAAGACTCTTACTTACGTAATATACTAGGTGTTGTTGACCCTATGCATCCTTGGTTAGGACTGCACTTACCGTATTCCTTGAAACTGCAAGGTACAATGATAAAGGCTCCCCTGGATTTGGCTTCATCAGGAGGGGTGCAGAAGATAGATACGCCTTCAGATCCTGGAAGGCTTGCTCATGCTGGGACGTCCATTCAAACTTCTTGTTCTTCCTCAGGATGTCATAGAAATCTCGACATCTTACCGAGGATTTGGAAATAAACTTGTTCAAGGCTGCAACCCGGCCTGTCAGCCTTTGTACATCCTTGGTCGATTCGGGTGACTTGACGTTCGTGATTGCATGAATTTGTTCTAGACTGGCTTCGATTCCTCTTTTGGTCACCATGTAACCCAGGAATTTGCCAGCACCCACTCCAAAATGACACTTCTCTGGATTCAGCTTCATATTGTACTTGTCTAAGATGTCAAAATATTATTTAACATCCTGGACATGAGTGCTGACTTTACCACCATATCGTCTATTTACACCTCCATAGTTTCTCCCAGCTTTTCTTTGAACAACATATTCACTAATCTTTGATAGGTTGCCCCTGCATTTTTCAATCCAAAGGGCATAACGATATAGCAGTAAATACATGTGGGTGTAATGAACGCAGTATCCTCCTGGTCGTTCGGCTCCATCTGAATCTGTTGAAATCCTGAGGTGGCATCCATGAATGTTAACATTTCATGACCTGCTGTTGCATCTACCATGGATTCAATGTGTGGCAAGGGAAAAGGGTCTTTAGGACATGCACGGTTCAGGTCTGTATAATCCACACAGACCCTCCATTTGCCATTTTTCTTCTCCACTACTACCACGTTGGCCAACCATCTTGGGAACTTGACTTCCCTGATCATCTTGTTCTTCAATAGACGGTCCACCTCCTTTTGGATTATCACATACTTCTCAGGAGCATACTTTCTTCTCTTTTGATGTACGGCCTGTAAGAGGAATCAATACCAAGTTTATGAGTTATAACATTTTTTGATATACCTGTCATGTCTTCGGTATTCCATGCAAATGTTGACATTCTGGATCTGAGGAATTCCACCAACTCTTTTTCAATAAGGTCAGGGATGTTGGTGCCAATAGACACTTTCCTCCCAGGATGCAAGGGATCCAAGACTATTTGTTTGACATCATGCTCCCTTGCCTCTAGGACATCCCTGGCCTTCTTCTTTAATTGCTATCCTTGACAGGCCTTTGCTGAGATTTCCATAGACGATGTGTAGCAGTCCTTTGCTTCCTGTTGATCGCTGTGAATGGCGACCACTCCCCTGGGTGTCGGCAACTTTACGCATTGATGGTATGTCGAGGGGACCGCTTTCATATCATGAATTCAGGGTCTGCCTAGGATGATGTTATACCCAGACGGAGCGTCCATGACACAAAAGCGTTGCATCGAGTTCACCCCCTCTACATAAACCGGAAGCTTTACTTCTCCCAGGGTATTCTTCGTTTCGCCACTGAAACCTACGAGGACTGTGGACTTTGCAATGACTTCATCCTGGGGTATCCCCATCTTTGTCAATGTGTCTAGCTGAATGATGTTGACAGAACTGCCTCCGTCAATCAGGATCCTCTTCACGAAATGGTTGGCTATGTAGAGCGTGATTACGAGCCCATCATGATGACGTTGCGCCTGTCATCCTCACCAAAGGTTACGTCCTTCACATCCGCTTATACTGAGGCTTTGACTGACTTTCTGGGTACGTCTAACTTGGTCTCTCTTGCGTGCCTCTTAGCAGCAGAATAAGAAGTACCACATATATCAGATCCACCAGAAATGAAATAAATTACCTTTGCATCCGGGGAAGGGGATGCTGCCAGCTCACGATGTCCGCGTGATCTGTTTGCATCCTGGGTTTGGTCGGCACCCCTGAATTTCACAGGCTGGTCAGTACCCTTGGATTTATCTTTCTTTCTCCCCAAGAGCTCCTTCAAGAAGCCTTTGCTCAACATGTAACTGATCTCTTTGCGCATAGCTATGCAATCCTCGGTCACATGACCAAAGTCTTCATGGTACGCACACCATTTGGACTTATCCTTCCAGGATGCTTGTTTATCCGTCTTCCTGGGCCACCTCGCTTTGTCCCCTAAGTCCTGCATAGCATTAATCACACCTGCAACATCAGTAGCAAAGCAGAACTCATTAAAAGTAGGATACTCTTCATCATCCTCGTCTTCACCCTGATCGACCCTGTTAACCCTTGGATTATCGGGTTTGGAATAGGGTTTACGCCTCTGGGACCTATGATGCGCCGGTTCTGATTTCCTGTTAGAGGAGCCATATTCTAGGGCAACGTCCACTTTTTCCTGCACTTTCCTGTCCTCTTCAAGCCTGATGAATCGTAGGGCCCTATGCCTTACTTCATTAAGTCTGTGACAGGGGTTCATTACAAGATCTTCATAAAAGGGTGAATCCTTCTTGAGGCCCATCTTGAATGCCTGGACAGCGGTAGTGA
>JBCNJP010000025.1:71741533-71812367 GCA_039602395.1 Deinandra increscens subsp. villosa
CCTCGTGTCTATTCTAGCAGTTACATTTTCATCCTTATTTACATCAAACACGCTACCTCACATACAAAGTTTGATCAACTAATTGCTTAGGCAGTTTTTGACCAAAACATGTACCATGGTCTATGGCTGGTGTAAGTATATGAATTATAGGAATATGAGTGTCTTCAAGAGCCTTGAATGCTGAACCTAAGTTTGCCAATGCATCTGCTTCAGCATTCTCCTCCCTTGGTACTTGTAGAATATTGAAATTTTGAAAATCCTGGGACATTCTTTTTACCACTTCCAAGTATTTAATTAGCTTCTCTCCTTTAGCTGCATAAGATCCATTAAAATGGTTAGCTAAAAGAAGAGAGTCAACGTATACCTGGATGTGCTGAATTCCCAAGTGTAATGCTAAGTGTAACCCAGCAATTAGGGCTTCATACTCAGCTTCATTGTTAGTTGCTTGAAATCCACATCTTACAGCCTGGGGTATCATGTCCCCCTGTGGCGATTTCATTACAATTCCTAGGCCTGTCCCCCTGATATTTGATGCTCCATCAGTGAACAAGGTCCAGCACCCTGAAATTTCTTCTTGTTGAAGCTGCTGGAATTCATGGTCCGCTTCTTGTTGTATGTCAGTACTGAAATCAGCCACAAAATCGGCTAGAGCCTGGGATTTTATAGCTGTTCTGGCCTCGTAGATCAGATCATATGCACTCAGCTTCACCGACCACTTAGCCATTCGTCCTGACATTTCTGGTTTTCTCAAAACAGACTTTATGGGATAGTTAGTTCTAATATGAATTGTATGAGTTTCAAAATAGTGTCTAAGTTTAGTAGATGCCATACTTAGGGCTAATATAAGTTTTTCAAGGTGTGAATACCTGGATTCAGCATCAAGTAGACTTTTACTTACATAATAAACAGGGTGTTGCTGACCTTCTGCATCCTTGGTCAGGACTGCACTTACCGTATTCCTGGAAACTGCTAAATACAGGGACAGGGGCTCCCCTGGATTAGGCTTCATCAGCAAGGGTGCCGTGGACAAGTATGTTTTCAAATCTTGGAATGCCTTCTCGTGTTCTTCCTTCCACTCGAATTTCTTGTTCTTCTTTAGAATATCGTAGAATTCCCTGCATCTTTCCGAGGATTTTGATATAAATCTGTTCAGGGCAGCAATTCTACCTGTAAGTCTTTGGACGTCTTTGGTGCTGGATGGTGATTATAAGTTGGCTATTGCCCTGATCTGCTCTGGACTTGCCTCTATGCCTCTCTTAGTTACCATGTATCCCAGGAATTTGCCTGCTCCAACCCCAAAATGGCATTTTTCTGGGTTTAACTTCATGTTGTATTTGTCTAAGATGTCAAAGGAATCCTTGACATCCTGGACATGGTCATTGGTGACCCTGGATTTCACTACCATATCGTCGATATACACCTCCATCGTGTCCCCCAGTTTTTCTTTGAACATCATATTGACCAATCTCTGGTACTGTAGAGGCTAGATTATGAGGCTTGTAATATTAAATAAGTTGGGCTGGGCTTAGAGGGTTTAATTAGGATCATAGGCTAGTTTGATTATTGTATTTAGGCTAGTTTATGATTGGGCTTGGGTTTACTATTGGGTTTATGATCCACAAGGGGCCCAATAGTAAACCCAATGGGGTGGCTATATAAACCCCTCAAGACCTCCTCATTTGGGGTGCTTGTTTACGATTTTGGGAGCTGCCTTTGGTGTTTACGATCATAAACTCGATAGAGAGGAGATTACGATTACAAGACTTTGTACCCGACAAGTTCTCTTGTGTGCAATATCTGGTTTTGATTGTTTAATCATCGTTTTCTTGTGTTCTCTTCATCTTTATTCTTGAATCGGTCTTGTACAAGGATTCCGCACTTGTACTAGATTAAAATATCATGATTAGTTGTTGTTTCCGGACCTACAATTGGTATCAGAGCCAAGAATCTTATATTCAAGGCTCTCACGATATAGATTCAAGCAGTTTTCTGGGTTTTAGTTCAAGTTTTTGAAGATTCAAAGGCTGTGTTGGTGTTTACGGTCACTCCTGAAGCTGCTGTTCTTGAGGTTTACGATCAATTTTCTGGGTTTCCTTAGCGTTTACGACTGAGCTGGTTGAAGATTTGCATCGGAATCGCGTTTCCGATTCCAAGACTGCTGCTTTATAGTGTTTACGATCCGAAGAAGTGAGTTTGCGACTGTACTTGTTGTCGTAATCGGAGTTTACGACTTTGCATGATCGGAATTGGTGTTTACGACAATTTTTCATCGGAAACGGGTGTTTACGATTGTGTTGGTCGTAATCGAGGATCCTAATCGTGTTTACGATTCTTTTAGGCGGTTTAAGTGTTTACGATTCTAGTTTAATCGGAAACAGGAGTTCTCGTTCGTTGTTTATGACCCGGAGGTGATTACGATCGTAAATAGGGTTTACGATCGGAAACAGGTTTTGCGGCAAAAAGTCACTTTTTCACACTTTCACAGAAACGGGCGTAACTTTTGACTCGTTTGGAGTTAGAGGCTCAAATTTGAACACGACGTTCGTGACATCAAGCCCCAGAATTACCCCAGACTAATGTCCAGGGGAGCTCGTTTGGACCCTCAAATTCCACTCCGAAGGCCTCCGTTTTTCAGTTTTAAGTTTTTGACACTATTCTTTGAATAGTGATTTTGCCAATTTTGCCGTTTTTGCTGATTTTTCAAAATTTTCAGAAGCTGCATAATGAGTTCAGTGGTTGAAGAAAAGAATATGGTTGATGACAAGGATGTTTTCTTAGATGAAGTTGACGAAACTAAGATATGCCCGAATCCTACATGTGCTCGATTAATTCCTTGACTTAGGCAAATCTGTAAAAATTTTCAGTCAGAACTGTTTGAGGTAAAATGCGAAAGGAGTTCATTCAAGGGTAGATGGCAAAAGAATGAGGAAAAGGTAAAAGCTCAGAAATTAGACATAGTGAAATATAAGAAACTTGCAACTGAGAACGCTTATCTGTATGACAACGCTAAGTTAGAAATAGCTGAGCTTAGTAAGCAGATAGATGACCTTAAGCATAAAAACAATGAGTTGCAGGTTAAACTTGATATGAATCAAATGAGGAGCAAAAGAATGCTTGATGCTGGAAAGGAATTGTCACATGCTGTTGTGACTGGTCAAGTTGGGAAACACACACCTGGATTTGGATCAGAAAAGACTGATAAGGCCTTGGCTGCAAACATCATTATTCCTCCACCAGTTCCCAGAGACATTATGGGAATACTTCTTAGTGAGGATCAAGTTGAACGAAACAAATCTGATTATAAAGAAGCTGCTCCTCCTATTGATAGTGTCTTGGTTGGAACTACACCAATGACTCAAGAAGAAATTGACAATGAGACAAAAATGACTTATGGTGAAGGGAGAGTAAAGGATATATCAGACAATGATGCTGAGTGCCAGAAATATGACAGGTGTCATAACTCTAAGTCTAATGAAGCTGGGATAGAGTTGAAACCATACCCTAAAATTGAAACCCCATGCTTCAAAGTGATTGACAAGTCAAAAGGGAAAAGGTGATCTTGACGACACGGCCTGAGGGAAATATCTTTATGACATCTGGATCAATGTTTGACCAAGAACCAGATGTAGGATATGAACTACCATCCTTCTCCTCCAAGTTCAAGGGAATAACTGATGGCATGATAAGTGAAGCTAAAGTTGAGAAGCCAAAGATCACCATCAAGCATCCGAGCATGAAACCAACAGCTGGAGTGAAGAATGAAAAACTCAAGGGAGTAGCTGTGTCTCCCATTTCTTCAGTTGGATCATGCAGTTGCTGTTGTAATTGCAAGAATGGTGCTTCAACGTCAAAGAATCAAGGAAGCATAAAGACGGTAAAGACAGGTTCGACACAGGCTTCGACAAACCAGCAGAAAGTCAAATCTGGAGTTGCAGACAAAGCAAAGAAGCAGGCACAAGGCAAACCAGCTCCATATATGCCACCAAAGACAAATGGGTACACGTCTGACTTCTATCTAAAGAAGCAGACTTGCTTTAATTGTGGCATTGCTGGTCATATTGCTAGAAACTGTCTTTATCGCCACTATGAACCCTACTATCCGCAAAGTCAAAGGGTTTCATCTCAGGAGTCAGTTGAGTCTAAGCCGATGATGGTGCAGAAACCTAAGACAATGAAGACTATTACTCCTAAGGTTAAACCTTCTGATCAACATTGGGGTGTTGCCAAAGCTGAAAGAAAATCTTTAAATCAAAATAACAGCTTTCCAAGTTACCAAAATTTCCAAAAACAGGTGAAGAAACCATTTTCAAAACAAACAAAGTCTGAAAAACCCAAGGTTACCCCTCCCAAGGTAACTAAAACTGTTTTGAAAAATGATTCTAAAATGAAGAAGGTTGAAATACCTAAAGTCACAACTCCAAAAGTGACTAAAACAAATGTTAAATCACCTGGAATTTGGAAACCAAAAATCAAGGCAGCTCCATCCAAACTTCCTGATTTCTCAAAGGGGATGTTCTTACAAGAAGTATCTTTTATTGATTCCTCAGGTGTACCCAGAAAAACAATGGCCTAGGTACCAATGGCTAACTAATCTCTCACTCTGTGCAGGAACGATCAAGGAGGATTATCACTAACGTTTTTATTACTAATTTGTTTGTTGATAAGTGATTGTTCCAGGCACAGTTTAGGAGACGTATCTTCATGTCATGTCGAGTAATCTATAAATGGAAGGTATGTCTCATTGAGAGGTAAAAGGTAAAATTCAGCACGAAAGGTACTGTTCTTAACTTGGTTGTGTGAATGAAGCGGCAAAGGGTGTTTTGAGTCAAACCAAATTTCCTAAAATTTTCACTTGGTGATTGATTATGTGTTTGACTTCAAATGCAATGAAGTGTGCATGTCATGAAACCCAATTTTCTAAAATTTTCAAAATCAAGCATACAAATCGTTTGAAAAAGTTTGGATTCGAAGGCAAAATAGATTTAATACAAGCACAACCAATATATTCCCAGAATACAAGTAAGAATACCAAGATTTTTTAGGGGAAAAAGCCCTTAACCCCTGGATGTCTCCAAGAGCCGATGGCACAAAAAACCCCTTGGCAACGATAACACTCGTTGCCCGTTTATTTCACTAAAAATTGGTTTGAGTACACTTGGTTGCGGCAATTTCTAAGTGAGTGGGTGAGAGTACAAGTGATCGTAAGTAAGTAAAATGAGTCCTAAGCCGCATTTATAAATACTATATCAATCCTAACTATATTTCCGAGATTCTTCGGATTTCCCTTCCAACGACCTCTGGGCGTTAATTGACCGAATTTGGTGGCGGGTCTTCATTTCCACATGTGTTCCTGCTTTGACCGAGTCCATATGACCGTTTTCCATTTTTTCGTACCTGGCTTGATCACACAGAGTCAAAGGAAAGATTAGTAATGTCGCCCTAGCATGCTTGATATCCGTGTATGTTGGGACCAGGTAGAATAAATAGATAAATCCTGAATGCATTACAACTTGAGATACTAATCAAATAAAGGGTACTATGAACATAAGTGGGAATCCAGGATACCGGTAAACCGAATATGCAGTCCCTGGATATTCGACATCCAGGGGTCTAAACCTGACAAAAAACATTAGTAAAATTTGGGCTGGAATCCTTTTCCTCTTTTGGGATAGAACCATTATGTTTCAAAGAATGAATGACTTTAAAGTTCAAATGTAAGACAATATCGTTTACCACTCTTTCCGCTGCAACAATTAATGATATTATGTTTTAATTAATGTTTGAATTTAGTAGTAGTTGTTTTGTATATCTGTGACTATGATTCCATCTCGCTCACACCCAATCATTTGTCCGGGGTGTGACAAACATCCTGAGAATTCTTCTTTCTGCAAGGTCTGAAAATCTTGATCTGCTTCATTCTGGATGTCATTACTGAAATCGGCCACAAAGTCTGCTAAAGCTTGTGATTTTATGGCTGTTCTCGCTTCATAAACCAGGTTGTAAGCACTCAGCTTCAGAGACCAATTTGCCATCCTCCCTGACATCTCAGGTTTTCTCAAAACAAACTTTATAGGGTAGTTAGTTTTCACATGTATAGTATGAGTCTCAAAATAATGTCTGAGTTTAGTAGAAGCCATACTTAGGGCTAGTATAAGTTTTTCCAAATATGAATACCTGGATTCAGCGTCAAGAAGACTCTTACTTACGTAATATACTAGGTTTTGTTGACCCTGTGCATCCTTGGTTAGGACTGCACTTACCGTATTCCTTGAAACTGCAAGGTACAATGATAAAGGCTCCCCTGGATTTGGCTTCATCAGGAGGGGTGCAGAAGATAGATACGCCTTCAGATCCTGGAGGGCTTGCTCATGCTGGGACGTCCATTCAAACTTCTTGTTCTTCCTCAGGATGTCATAGAAATCTCGACATCTTACCGAGGATTTGGAAATAAACTTGTTCAAGGCTGCAACCCGGCCTGTCAGCCTTTGTACATCCTTGGTCGATTCGGGTGACTTGACGTTCGTGATTGCACGAATTTGTTCTAGACTGGCTTTGATTCCTCTTTTGGTCACCATGTAACCCAGGAATTTGCTAGCACCCACTCCAAAATGACACTTCTTTGGATTCAGCTTCATATTGTACTTGTCTAAGATGTCAAAATATTCTTTAACATCCTGGACATGAGTGCTGACTTTACCACCATATCGTCTATTTACACCTCCATAGTTTCTCCCAGCTTTTCTTTGAACAACATATTCACTAATCTTTGATAGGTTACCCGTGCATTTTTCAATCCAAAGGGCATAACAATATAGCAGTAAATACATGTGGGTGTAATGAACGCAGTATCCTCCTGGTCGTTCGGCTCCATCTGAATCTGATGAAATCCTGAGGTGGCATCCATGAATGTTAACATTTCATGACCTGCTGTTGCATCTACCATGGATTCAATGTGTGGCAAGGGAAAAGGGTCTTTAGGACATGCATGGTTCAGGTCTGTATAATCCACACAGACCCTCCATTTGCCATTTTTCTTCAACACTACTACCACGTTGGCCAACCATCTTGGGAACTTGACTTCCCTGATCATCTTGTTCTTCAATAGATGGTCCACCTCCTTATAGATTATCACATACTTCTTAGGAGCATACTTTCTTCTCTTTTGATGTACGGGCCTGTAAGAGGAATCAATACCAAGTTTATGAGTTATAACATTTTTTGATATACCTGTCATGTCTTCGGTATTCCATGCAAATGTTGACATTCTGGATCTGAGGAATTCCACCAACTCTTTTTCAATAAGGTCAGGGATGTTGGTGCCAATAGACACTTTCCTCCCAGGATGCAAGGGATCCAAGACTATTTGTTTGACATCATTCTCCCTTGCCTCTAGTTATCCCTGGCCTTCTTCTTTAATTGTTATCCTTGACGGGCCTTTGCTGAGATTTCCATAGACGATGTGTAGCAGTCCTTTGCTTCCTGTTGATCGTTGTGAATGGCGACCACTCCCCTGGGTGTCGGCAACTTTACGCACTGATGGTATGTCGAGGGGACCGCTTTCATATCATGAATTCAGGGTCTGCCTAGGATGATGTTATACCCAGACGGAGCGTCCATGACACAAAAGCGTTGCATCGAGTTCACCCCCTCTACATAAACCGGAAGCTTTACTTCTCCCAGGGTATTCTTCGTTTCGCCACTGAAACCTACGAGGACTGTGGACTTTGCAATGACTTCATCCTGGGGTATCCCCATCTTTGTCAATGTGTCTAGCTGAATGATGTTGACAGAACTGCCTCTGTCAATCAGGATCCTCTTCACGAAATGGTTGGCTATGTAGAGCGTGATTACGAGCCCATCATGATGACGTTGCGCCTGTCATCCTCACCAAAGGTTATGTCCTTCACATCCGCTTATACTGAGGCTTTGACTGACTTTCTGGGTACGTCTAACTTGGTCTCTCTTGCGTGCCTCTTAGCTGCAGAATAAGAAGTACCACATATATCAGATCCATCAGAAATGAAATAAATTACCTTGCATCCGGGGAAGGGGATGCTGCCAGCTCACGATCTCCGCGTGATCTGTTTGCATCCTGGGTTTGGTCGGCACCCCTGGATTTCACAGGCTGGTCAGTACCCTTGGATTTATCTTTCTTTCTCCCCAAGAGCTCCTTGAAGAAGCCTTTGCTCAACATGTAACTGATCTCTTTGCGCATAGCTATGCAATCCTCGGTCACATGACCAAAGTCTTCATGGTACGCACATCATTTGGACGTATCCTTCTAGGATGCTTGTTTATCCGTCTTCCCGGGCCACCTCGCTTTGTCCCCTAAGTCCTGCATAACATTAATCACACCTGCAACATCAGTAGCAAAGCAGAACTCATTAAAAGTAGGATACTCTTCATCATCCTCGTCTTCACCCTGATCGACCCTGTTAACCCTTGGATTATCGGGTTTGGAATAGGGTTTAGGCCTCTGGGACCTATGATGCGCCGGTTCTGATTTCCTGTTAGAGGAGCCATATTCTAGGGCAATGTCCACTTTTTCCTGCACTTTCCTGTCCTCTTCAAGCCTGATGAATCGTAGGGCCCTATGCCTTACTTCATTAAGTCTGCGACAGGGGTTCATTACAATATCTTCATAAAAGGGTGAATCCTTCTTGAGGGCCATCTTGAATGCCTGGACAGCGGTAGCCATGTCCATGCTTGGGATACCCAAGGTCTCCCTGCCAAACCTGTTCATATAATCCCTGAGAGATTCGTTAGCATTCTGGGTAACCTTGTAAAGATCAACCGTCAGTTTTTCGAAACTGCGACTACAAGAGAACTGGTTATTGAATACGTTAATTAAATGAGAAAAATATGTGATAGAAAAGGGTGGAACACTCAGAAACCATTTCAAGGCTGAGCCTGTGAGTGTTGACCCAAAACCTTTACATAGGCACGCCTCCTTGATTTCAGGGGGCATGTAGATCACCTACATCCTCTCCATATACTGAGCCACGTGTTCTTCCAGATCAGTTGTGCCATCGTACACTTTCATACTGGGAGTCTGGAACCTCTTGGGTATTTCCACGTCACATATTGGGGAAGCAAACCTTGAAAGTTGATGACTCGACGGTGCTACTTCAAGGATATGTTGGACCACTCCAGGGACACTCGAGATCATCTCTTTCAATTTTGTGAACTCATTGGCCACTGTTGGGCTAAGACATGTGTCCTGCACAGATTCATTAGTACGAGCATCAAGATAAGAGATTCCGAGGTTGTTACGAGCATCCTGGGTAGCAGTGCCCCCTAGGATTCGCGAAAAATTCCCTGAATGTAGACACTCTAGGTCTGTCAGCTAGGGTGGTGTAAGCAGTAGCGAACGCCGGTCTTGGGCTATGACTTAAATGTCATATGCTAGACTAGATTCATTCCCGGGACTGTTGTATTGTAGCCTTCTAGCCTGGACATGAGATATGGGTGTATGATCCACCCTGTTCATTTCCGACCTCAACCTGGCTACCTCTCCCAACATATCCTGATTCACTTTCTGTTGCTGCTCCATGTACTACTTCACCTTTGTGAACATGGTGAGGAGTTCATCATTGGAGACCAATACTGGGATTTCTCCACCACGTCCCGATCTTGTGACACCCTGATTGACAGTCCTGCTAGTGTTGCGGTTCACGGTAGTCGTTGTTGATGTGGTAACCCGTGGCGATGGAGGAGGAAGGATAGTGCGGGTTGTAGTAGAAGTGCTCGCAGGGGTAGTCGCATTCGAGGTACTTGGTTTTGTTGCCATTTTTTGATAGATTTTTGTAAAAATTAAATTGAAAATAAATCTAACAAGGGCTTGGAAAAATATTGACACCAATTGCCCCACGGTGGGCGTCAAATTGTTTTGGCCAAAATTTATAAGGCTAAATCTAGTAACCAAATGAGTTTGTGAGGTATGGTGCCCTGGATGTTAAGGTTATGAAATTAGATTTACTTGTCAAAATTCAAGGTTTGAATAAGCTAAATGGAAACACAAATAATAACTTCCCTGGATGCAAATAAGAACACCGAGATTTGTAAGGGGGAAAAGCCCTTAGGCCTTGGATGTCTCCAAAGGCCGTCGGCATAAAAAACCCCTTGGTAACGATAACACACGTTGCCTGTTTATTCCCACGTAAAATAATTCGAGTACAAGTGTTTGCGGCTTGTTTGCTAAGTAGTAGTGTGAGTACAGGTGATCGAGAGTGTGAAAAATGAAACCTATGCCGCGTTTAAATACATGGATTTGCCTAACTAATATTCCGAGATTCCAGGGATCTTCCTTCCAACGACTTATGGCCGTTATTTGACCGAAATTGGTGGCGGGTCTCTTTTCCCACACGTGCTTCTGACTTTAACTGAGTCTACATGACCGTTATCCATCTTCTCATTCCTAGCTTAATCACACAGAGTCAAAGAAAAAGATTAGTAACGCTTCCCTTGCATGCAGGGTATCCGTGCATGCTGGGATTAAGTAGATAGATAAATTCAGAGTATATTACATCCTGAGATAGTAATTAAATAAAACATAAGTAGAAATCCTGGGTTAGGTTACCGAAGGCGCAGTCCTGTATGCTTGTCATCCAGGGTTCTTAAGCTTGTCGGAGGTTATTAGTAAAATTCAGGGTCAGAATTCAGGGTATAACAATGTTCACCAGTCTTTGGTAGGTTTCCCCTGCATTTTTCAATCCAAAGGGCATCACAACATAACAATAAATACCTATGGGTGTCATGAACGCTGTATTCTCCTGGTCGTTCGGCTCCATCTGAATCTGTTGAAATCCTGAGGTGGCATCCATGAATGTTAACATTTCATGACCTGCTGTTGCATCTACCATGGAGTCAATGTGTGGTAAGGGAAAAGGGTCTTTGGGACATGCACGGTTCAGGTCTGTGTAATCTACACAGACCCTCCATTTGCCATTTTTCTTCTCCACTACCACCACATTGGCCAACTCATCTTGGGAACTTGACTTCCCTGATCATCTTGTTCTTAAGTAGACGGTCCACCTCCTCTTGGATTATCACATACTTCTCAGGAGCATACTTTCTTCTCTTTTGATGCACTGGGCGGTAAAAGGAATCAATGCCAAGTTTATGTGTTATAACATCTTTTGACATACCTGTCATGTCTTTAGTATTCCATGCAAATATTGACATTCTGGATCTGAGGAATTCCACCAGCTCTTTTTCAATAGGGTCAGGGATGTTAGTGCCAATTGACACTTTTCCCTAGGATGCAAAGGATCTAGGACTATTTGTTTGACATTCTGCTCCCTTGCCTCTAGGACGTCCCTGGCCTTCTTCTTTAATTTCTATCCTTGATGGACCTTTGCTGAAATCTTCATAGATGATGTGTAGCAGTCATTTGCTTCTTGCTGATCGCTGTTGATGGTGACCACCCCCAGGGTGTTGGCAGTTTGACACACTGATGGTAGGTCGATGGGACAACCTTCATGTCATAAATCCAGGGTCTGTCTAGGATAATGTTTTATCTGGATGGAGCATCCATTACACAAAAGCGTTGCATAGAGTTCACTCCCTCAATATATACTGGGAGCTTTACCTCTCCCAGGGTGTTCTTTGTTTCACCGCTGAAACCCACAAGGACCATGGATTTGGCGACGATCTCATCCGTGGGTATCCCCATCTTGGTCAATGCTTCAAGTTGAATGATGTTGACAGAAATTCCCCCATCAATCAGGATCCTCTTCACGAAATGGTTGGCTATATAGAGCGTGATCACGAGCTCATCATGATGAGGGTCCATGACGTTGCACCTGTCATCTTCACCAAAGGTAACATCTTTCACATCTGTGTGTGCTGATGTCTTGACTGGTTTCTTGGGTACGTCTGACTTGGCCTCCCTTGCATGTCTTTTAGCTGCAGAATAAGAGGTACCACATATATCAGATCCACCAGAAATATAAATTACTTTTGCATCTGGGGATGGGGATGCTGCTCGCTCTGGATTTTGCAGGCGGGTCAGCGCCCTTGGATGTGTCCTTCTTTCTTCCCAAGAGATCCTTCAAGAAGCCTTTGCTCAACAGGTAACTAATCTCCTTGCACATAGCTATGCAATCCTCGGTCATATGTCCAAAGTTGTCACACCCCCCTCCTCCGCACCCTGCCAGGTGCGGGGGAGGGCGTTGTACCGGCTGTCCGTATCATTACCCGGGATACCAACGCTTCTAATATCACACACATACACATATAACGGACATCCAGTCCACACATATGAAACTCTTAGACCGACTCATGAGCGAGGATGCATTGCACCTCTTATTCGGTCTAACAGAATCGATAGCCACCGGACATGGCCTGGAACTGAATAACAAAGATACAGGATACCAAAGGAAACATAGTCATTATCATGTCTTCATTTACATTCATAATTCATAATTCATACAAGTCCAAGTTCATAGTAACAACAACCAAGTAGCATTCCAAGTTCATAATAGGTTCATTCCTACACTTGCTTACCTGCAACATAAGTCAATCACACAAAGTCAACAACTAACGTTGTTGGTGAGTCTTAACTACTATCATTATATTAACAGTTTTCCAACACAAGCTGGTTATGAAACTATCAAGTCACACCAAAGGTCAAACTTCAAGTACTCTACGGGCACGTCGCAATCAGCCGTAATCCCTCTACGAGTAGAAATTTCATTTCAACATATAAGGACATATTCCCCCTAGTTTCTCAATCCTAGAGGATCCGGATGAACATGGATAAATCAACTATAATGGCCGTTATAATCCCTTATATGCCTATTGGTTCAATCATAATGACCAGAAAGTATATAATAACCCACACAGGGCATATCTAAACTAACAGTGCTTGACAGGATAAGTTCATAACAGATATAACAAATACATCAAACAGAATTGTGATCTTAAACAGTTAATTCTATGAGAGAAGTCAGAGGACTCACACAAAGAAGTCAGAAACGGTGGCTAGACAGAATATCCGAGAAAATATCCTCTCTTTGATTTCTAGCAACCTATCATCGTTATCATGTTCATATTCGTCATATTCGAGGCTAACATGTCCCATATCATTCTCATGTTGAAATTAGCATAAAATACAGTTACTGGATCAGTCTCGATAATTTTTGGTTCATCCAAAATTGGCTAAACATTCTGTCATTTTCCTTCATAGGCGTACCGCCTGGAAGTTTACATTTCTGGGCGGTACGCTTCAAATGGTCGACTGATTTCCAGATTTCAAATCCGGGCGTACCGCGCCGAATCATAAGTTTCTGGGCGGTACGCTGGAATCTGAGATTCCGGTTTCTGTTTTCCTTTTCTGGGCGTACCGCTCTGCATGCAGAGTTTATGGGCGGTACGCCCCCATCTGTGAACAGGGGCCCGACTATTTTGTCTTTTAGTGCCATTTTCATATTTTGGCGTTTTGAGTCCAGAATTCATACTAGATCAGTTTCATATTATTCCGAGGGGTCAATTTAAGGTTCATTTGTGGTCTAATACCTTAACCAAAGCATAACCCCAATTCCCGAGCTTTCCATTTATGGTAAATTCCATTGTTTCGACCCCCGTTTCTTACAGATTTCGTTAGGGACAGAATCCTTATGTCCCAATGACCCATTTGTTATTTAGATACACTGACTAACTCTGGTTCAAGTGATCGTTACTTGCAAAGTTGCTATTTATGGAAAGGAATCAACATGCATGCATGAGAGAGTTGTACCTTGTGAAGGATTTCTTGTACAACCGGGCTTTTCTGATCTCCTTGTACCCTCCAGTTCCCAATCCAATTTCCAGAGGTAATTCTACACATGCATGTATGATCCATGACCATTTCATGAGTGTGTGATCTTTAAGAAACTTAAATAACTTTTCTAAACCAAAAATCAAGATGTCCTTACCTTGATTGTCCTTGATTCTGGTTTCCCACACTCCTTAGCCTTCTCCAAGTGATCCAATGTCACTGATTTGATGAGAGCACAAGTAATGTGTGAGGGTTACATCAACTTCACATGATCTTGGTATGAAAATGGGGATTAGAACACTTACCAATGAAGCTTCAACCTTCCACAAGGCTCCAATGACTTGAAAATGATGGTGACAGAGGTCTGAGACAGTGGGGAGGGAGCTCTGGCCGGAAGTGAGAAAATTCACAAGTGCTTGTGACTATAAAGGCCAAAAACCTTGTTCTTAACGATCTGACATTTTGAGGCGTACCGCCCCAAAGTACTTGCTCTTGGGCGTACCGCCCGGATTTTGAGATTCGTGCATACCAAGATCCGATGGGTGCCGCAACCCGACCCGTTTACCAAGCGGGTGGCGTACCGCCTAGGATTTCTCAATCCTAGGCGTACCGCCTCAAATTGTTTTCCAGCAATTTTTGAATATTTTACATTTGAAAATTCCAGCTCGGATGAACGTTTTGAGCACAGAGGTTACATTCTCTCCCCCTTAAAGGAATTCCGTCCCGGAATTCGTTAAGCGTTAATTGAACAACTGGGGGTATTTTCTTCTCATGTCTACTTCTGATTCCCATGTATATTCGGGACCGCGTCTAGCGTCCCACTTGACTTTCACCATTGGAATCCTTTTCTTGCGTAGCTTCTTGGTGATCCGTTCCATTATTTCAATGGGCTGTTCTGTGAAGTTCAGCTTTTTATCGATTTTGATTTCTTTTAACGGAACCGCGAGAGCTTCATCTACCATACACTTCCGTAGATTCGACACATGAAACACATCGTGAACTCCGCTAAGCTCCTCAGGCAATTCTAGTTGATAAGCTACCTCTCCGACTCTTGATATTATTTTGAAAGGTCCTATATATCGTGGGCTCAATTTCCCTCTTTTGCCAAATCGGATTATACCTTTCCAGGGTGATATTTTCAACATCACCATGTCCCCTTCTGCGAACTCGAGTGGTCTCCTACGCCGATCTGCGTAGCTCTTCTGTCGGTCTTGAGCGGTTTTAAGTCTGTTGCGAATCTCCCTAACTTTCTCAGTAGTTTCCATTATCAGTTCAGGTCCTGTAAGTTGACCTTCTCCCACTTCAGACCAACATACTGGTGTTCGGCACTTTCTGCCATACAATGCTTCAAACGGTGCCATTTGAATGCTGGTGTGGTAACTATTATTATATGAAAATTCAGCTAGTGGAAGATGATCATCCCAGCTACCACCAAATTCTATAACACAAGCTCTCAGCATGTCTTCTAACGTTTGAATTGTTCTTTCGCTCTGGCCATCAGTTTGGGGATGATAGGCTGTGCTAAACTTCAGTTTAGTCCCCATTGCTTCTTGAAAGCTTTGCCAAAAATGAGAAGTGAATCTAGTATCTCTATCAGAAATTATAGACTTTGGCACTCCATGCTTCGATATGATTTCATTTACAAAAAGCTTGGCAAGTTGCTTCCCATTGTAAGTTTCCGCCATTGGTAGAAAGTGAGCAGATTTTGTCAAACGATCCACTACCACCCAGATGGCATCATTTCCACTTCTAGTCTTTGGAAGCTTTGTCACAAAATCCATGGTAATTTCTTCCCACTTCCATTCAGGGAGTTCTATTTTCTGAAGACATCCAGCAGGTCTTTGATGTTCAGCCTTTACTTGAAGACAAATTGGACATTTTTCAACATAGGCCGCAATTGCCTTTTTCATTCCTGGCCACCAATAATTTGCTCTCAAATTCTGGTACATTTTGTCGCCTCCTGGATGGAGCATGTACTTAGATTTGTGAGCCTCCCGGAGAATTACCTCACGTAAACCTCCTTCTTTAGGCACCCATATACGTTTGCCTAGCCTTAGGATACCATCCGCCTCTCTTGTCAATTTTCTTACCACAGTCATCATCTCATCCTTGTCAACATTTGGGTCAACCATCTGCTTCTTTTGTGCTTCAATGATTTCTCCGATTAAATCTACACTTACATTCAATCTCAAGGCTCTAACTCGGAGTGGCTTGATTCTTTCCTTTCTGCTTAGTGCGTCTGCCACTACATTGGCCTTGCCTGGGTGATACTTGATCTCACAATCATAATCACTTAGCACTTCCATCCAGCGTCTTTGTCGCATATTCAACTCTTTTTGACTGAACAAGTGCTGTAAACTTTTATGGTCGGAGTATACTACAAATTTGGCCCCATACAGGTAGTGTCTCCAAATCTTAAGAGCAAAAACGATTGCTCCTAACTCTAAATCATGTGTGGTGTAGTTTTTCTCGTGCTTTTTAAGTTGTCTGGATGCATAAGCAATTACTTTATCTTTCTGCATCAAAACGCATCCGAGTCCATTGATAGAAGCATCGCAGTATACCACAAAGTTTTCAGTTCCTTCTGGTAATGAAAGTATAGGAGCAGAACTTAGTTTCTGTTTAAGCAGTTCGAAAGCATCTGTATGCTTAGGTTTCCAATCAAACTTCACGTTCTTTTGAGTAAGGGAGGTTAATGGTGTGGCTATCTTTGAGAAATCCTGAATAAATCTCCGGTAGTAACCAGCTAGTCCTAAGAATCGCCGAATTTCTGTAGGATTCTTTGGTTGCTCCCATTTAGCAATCGCTTCTACTTTCGCTGGGTCTACTTGAATTCCGGACTTGCTGACAATGTGACCCAGAAATTGCACTTCTCTTAGCCAAAAATCACATTTAGAGAATTTTGCATACAGCTTCTCAGACCGCAATAATTCCAATATCTTTCTCAAATGTTCACCATGTTCTTCCCGAGTGCGAGAATAAATCAAGATGTCGTCAATAAATACGATTACAAACTTGTCAAGATATGGCTTGCACACCCGATTCATTAGATCCATGAATATTGCTGGCGCATTAGTTAATCCGAAGGGCATAACTGTAAATTCATAATGACCATATCTTGTTCTGAAAGCTGTTCTTGGGACGTCCTCTTCACGGACTCTGACTTGATGATACCCTGATCTCAAATCGATTTTCGAGAAATAACTAGCTCCTTGTAATTGATCGAACAAGTCATCAATCCTAGGCAAAGGATACTTGTTTTTGATGGTTACTCGATTGAGATCACGGTAATCGATGCACATCCGCATTGAGCCATCCTTCTTTTTCACAAAGAGTACCGGCGCTCCCCAGGGTGACGAACTGGGTCTGATGAACCCTTTATCGAGAAGTTCCTGAAGTTGATTCCTTAGTTCTTGCATTTCAGAAGGTGCGAGTCGATAAGGTGCTTTTGCTATTGGAGACGTTCCAGGTGCAAGTTCGATTTGAAACTCCACTTGTCGTTTTGGGGGCAGTCCAGGTAGTTCATCAGGAAACACATCCGGATATTCTGAGACAATAGGTACTTCTTCCAATTTCTTTTCTCGAGGTGTCTCAATTAAATTTGCTAGATAAGCTTGATCACCCTTTCTAATGCATTTTCCCGCTTTCAATCTGGAGATTATTCTCATTGGTTTTGTTTTCCTATCTCCAATGATCGTGTGAATTTTGTCATCTGCAGACTTTAATTCCAACATCTTATCGGCACAACGAATCTTCGCCTGATGTCGTGTGAGCCAATCCATTCCAAGGACTATATCGAATTCACTTAGTTCCATCGGGAGGAGTTCGAGTTCAAAAGTAGTGTTCTCATGCTCTAAATGACAATCTCTAATTACTTTAGAGATACTGATCTTATGGCCATTGGCAGTTTCTACAACATAAGGTATATCTAACTTATATGTAGTACATTTTAGTCTAGGGATACAGGCAGAGGATACAAAACTCCTATTAGCACCAGAATCAAATAAAATGCTAACAATCATATTATTGACAGAAAACATACCAGAGATCACGTCATCATTCACACGTGCCTCTTCGGCGGTCATAATATAAAGTCGGGGTGTACCTTTTGAAGTTCCCACACCTTTGTTCTGTTCATCCCTTTTCTTCTTCACTTGCGGACACTCCCAGCTTCTATGCCCTTTTTCCTTGCAGTAGAAGCAGACTACTGGTGACCTACATTGTTGATGCGCGTGCCCTGCTTTCCCACAATTTCTACAATTCTCTGCCCGCGGTCCTTTATAATCCCTCCCATCATTTCTTCTTACTTGATCATTCCCTCCAAATTTACCCCTCTTGGAGTCACGACCTCTATCCCCACCTTTTCTTTTGTTTCCGGAGGTATCTACCTTGATTCCCGCTGTCCGGACCCATTCATCTGTCAAGGTACCGGTCAGACTTATAGCGGATGCCAGAGTATTAGGACGAGCGGATCTCACATTCGCTCTTATCTCGGGGCTTAGTCCCCAAATGAACCTCCTGACTTTGGAAGTCTCAGTATCCGCCATGTGAGGTACTAAATTCAACAGTTCATTATACCTATTGATATATGTCATGTAGTCGGATCCATTCATTCTTAAGTTAATGAACTCATTTTCCAATCTCTCAGCCTCATTTTCTGGAATAAACTTTTCCATAACTAATGCCCGAAACTCTCTCCAACTCATACGATAGGCTCTTTCCTTCCCAAGTCGATTCAATTCCACCTTCCACCAGTTTAATGCTGCCCCTTTGAAAGATTGGGACGCAAACCTCACCTTGTCCCTGCTAGCACAATTGCTGATATCTAAGGCGGCCTCAGTTTCTTCTAACCAATTCAGGGCGTCTGTAGCCCCTTTGTCTCCCTTGAAAATACCGGGTTTGCAGGCCATGTAAGTTTTATAAGAACACCCTTTCCTTTCCCCCCTTTCGGGCTTACGTTCCTTGCTCCTTGACCTTCTTCTGGTCCGTTTTGGACGATCTTCATAATCGGGACTGGGGCTCCGACGGTTTCGAATTCCGCTATGAGCTGATGAGCCAGTTTGAGACTCAGCTATTGGTGATCGGGATCTTGTAGACTCCTTGGATCTAGAAACAGCAGTTTTGCTTCTTGGCGGTTCGCTGGATCTTTCTGAACCAACGTGTGTCTTTCCTTGTCTCTTCTCTTTAGCGACCAATGAAGGAAACGCTTTAGAGATTCCTTGAGCTATAAGCTCCTGAAGTCTTTCTTCAAGTTCTATTTGCTTCAATTGTTCGGTCGTAAGAGGTTCTTCCCTTTTACTATGAACAGAGCGATCATCACGATCATCATCTCCGTCATGGTCATCCTGACGACTTCTGCTCGTTCCTGCTTTCGACATTTCGCTGAAAGCAATACCAGATTGACAGATTATCATACATTTTGACTTAGTTGACAGGTATTCATAATTCATAGTTTATATTCCTTTGCATATTATATTGCCATAGGAATATGTTCATATCATTGTTGTTGTACTATTTGGACTTTCCGGATCACCACTTTGTGGTTACCGACATAATTACCATGAAATGACTATGTTCCAAAATGAAATCACATACACATGAGTACTTAGGGGTGGTCTAATGATCCAATCCTCCTAGAAGCACTACTTATCAAGACTTATCATAATAATTATAGTACTCCAATCATTATTGAAAAAAACGATAAACGGTTCTTTATTCCATAACGATAAAGTGGTTCACATGGCGGTTCAACCGCTTACAATCACAAAACACACACACTTCAAACAGACTCAACCAAAGTTCATAGAAAAGAAAGTACATATCATGATAAAACAACACATAAGATCCCAATCTCCACCATTCATGCCGATCGTCACGCCTCTAATCCCTGCGCCTTCCGAAAGATGTCAAGTGTTTGAGATGAGACGACACCTTCTTGGCTTCCTCTGCCAACCTCTTTTCCTTCTTTAATTGCTTTTCCAACCTCTTTGCCAGCGCCTTGTTTTCTTCTCGCAGAGCGTCAATGACCGGGGAGGTGGGTCCGGAGTGATCTGCATATGGGGTTGGGGCGAAAATTGGGCCCGGTCCTGAGTAAGATGACCTGGGTAGGTCCTGATATGGCGCGTATGGTGCATATGGATAGGCAGCTGGTGGATAAGGCATGTAAGACTGCTGCATGGGTGGGGAGGTTGAATACTGGTATGGTGGTGGCGGGTAAAATGATGACGGTGGGGGATAGAAAGGCATGCCCGTGGCATAGGAATCCTGAACAGGTGTCTGGTACATTACAGGCTGCTGGTAGGATGATGGCTGCTGATATCCAGGTGGTGGCTGATATGAGGAATTCTGCTGGTATGCAGATGGCTGCTGGTAGGAAGATGGGGGTTGACTGTTGGACCTCAGCAATTGGGGGAAGCTATAACGGTCGGACACCGGTTGGTTACTTTGGCCTTGCATCATAGCAGCTACATATGGGTCCCTAATGTCATGAGCCAGAGCTGCGATTGGGTCCTGGATTGGAACATCCACTAGATTTCCCATTTGAGGGAAAGCTGCCATAGGATCCTGCTGCATAGGAACCGATTCCTCGGGTCCTTCCTCCACGTCTGCTGCGTAGGCTGGGGAAGCATACACGTGCTGAGAATGATGCTCAGAATGATAACTCACGGTGTGCCCTGCAGACACCGCAATCACCACCTGTTGCACTGGGATAGTCTCGTCTTCTTCTTCTTCGGGTTCCTCTTCAGGGTCTTCTTGATCCGTTCCGGCATCACGAGCGTTCCAGTCTGATGGAGCAATGTGGATGGTGTGGCTCGGACGCACCGACATCCTAGGTTTTGTGCTCCTCTTCTTGGGTGGTTTTGGCACATCCGTAGTCGACGTCGCGGGTGACGGAGTCTTCTTTTGGGTCGGCGCGGTAAAGTACCCCGAAAGATCAGGGCTCATGGGTGGTGCCGGTTGACTAGGTCCGCCTTCTTCCTTCTTGCCCTTACTCCCCTTGCTACCTCCACTGTTTTTGCTGCCGGATTTCGAAGATTTAGTAAAACTCCACATGTTTACGATGGTACCTGTGGACATAGGTTCAATATACAATGATAATATATATACATATATATAATCATATTTCTCAACTTATGTCATGCTAAATTCCATCATTTGAATTCACTAAAGCTCACATACAATAACCATCAGTATCCACGTGTCTATCAGACTTGTCATATCATGAGATACCTGTGGGTAACAATGACAGCGTGCACTTTCTGCAATTATTACCGACCTTACATCATGTTATGAGAAATCTAATATACCAATTTCAACTTAGGTTAACATTTTTCATAGGAAATCATTAGCATCAATGTGTCTGTTAGGTTTCACCGAGTCTTAGTGCACCTGTGGGTAGGAATGGCAGTTTGCAAGGCTGTAACTTCTACCGACCTTACACTAATCCTCGATTACACCTAACATACAAATTTCAGCCTAGATCATATTTGGTTCATGCAATATCTTAGGGGTCAAACTAGGTTCAAGCTTAGGGCTCTAAGAATGCCTAATTTGCTGGAACCTTTGGCTCTGATACCAACCTGTCACACCCCCCTCCTCTGCACCCTGCCAGGTGCGGGGGAGGGCGTTGTACCGGCTGTCCGTATCATTACCCGTGATACCAACGCTTCTAATATCACACACATACACATATAACGGACATCCAGTCCACACATATGAAACTCTTAGACCGACTCATGAGCGAGGATGCATTGCACCTCTTATTCGGTCTAACAGAATCGATAGCCACCGGACATGGCCTGGAACTGAATAACAAAGATACAGGATACCAAAGGAAACATAGTCATTATCATGTCTTCATTTACATTCATAATTCATAATTCATACAAGTCCAAGTTCATAGTAACAACAACCAAGTAGCATTCCAAGTTCATAATAGGTTCATTCCTACACTTGCTTACCTGCAACATAAGTCAATCACACAAAGTCAACAACTAACGTTGTTGGTGAGTCTTAACTACTATCATTATATTAACAGTTTTCCAACACAAGCTGGTTATGAACTATCAAGTCACACCAAAGGTCAAACTTCAAGTACTCTACGGGCACGTCGCAATCAGCCGTAATCCCTCTACGAGTAGAAATTTCATTTCAACATATAAGGACATATTCCCCCTAGTTTCTCAATCCTAGAGGATCCGGATGAACATGGATAAATCAACTATAATGGCCGTTATAATCCCTTATATGCCTATTGGTTCAATCATAATGACCAGAAAGTATATAATAACCCACACAGGGCATATCTAAACTAACAGTGCTTGACAGGATAAGTTCATAACAGATATAACAAATACATCAAACAGAATTGTGATCTTAAACAGTTAATTCTATGAGAGAAGTCAGAGGACTCACACAAAGAAGTCAGAAACGGTGGCTAGACAGAATATCCGAGAAAATATCCTCTCTTTGATTTCTAGCAACCTATCATCGTTATCATGTTCATATTCGTCATATTCGAGGCTAACATGTCCCATATCATTCTCATGTTGAAATTAGCATAAAATACAGTTACTGGATCAGTCTCGATAATTTTTGGTTCATCCAAAATTGGCTAAACATTCTGTCATTTTCCTTCATAGGCGTACCGCCTGGAAGTTTACATTTCTGGGCGGTACGCTTCAAATGGTCGACTGATTTCCAGATTTCAAATACGGGCGTACCGCGCCGAATCATAAGTTTCTGGGCGGTACGCTGGAATCTGAGATTCCGGTTTCTGTTTTCCTTTTCTGGGCGTACCGCTCTGCATGCAGAGTTTATGGGCGGTACGCCCCCATCTGTGAACAGGGGCCCGACTATTTTGTCTTTTAGTGCCATTTTCATATTTTGGCGTTTTGAGTCCAGAATTCATACTAGATCAGTTTCATATTATTCTGAGGGGTCAATTTAAGGTTCATTTGTGGTCTAATACCTTAACCAAAGCATAACCCCAATTCCCGAGCTTTCCATTTATGGTAAATTCCATTGTTTCGACCCCCGTTTCTTACAGATTTCGTTAGGGACAGAATCCTTATGTCCCAATGACCCATTTGTTATTTAGATACACTGACTAACTCTGGTCCAAGTGATCGTTACTTGCAAAGTTGCTATTTATGGAAAGGAATCAACATGCATGCATGAGAGAGTTGTACCTTGTGAAGGATTTCTTGTACAACCGGGCTTTTCTGATCTCCTTGTACCCTCCAGTTCCCAATCCAATTTCCAGAGGTAATTCTACACATGCATGTATGATCCATGACCATTTCATGAGTGTGTGATCTTTAAGAAACTTAAATAACTTTTCTAAACCAAAAATCAAGATGTCCTTACCTTGATTGTCCTTGATTCTGGTTTCCCACACTCCTTAGCCTTCTCCAAGTGATCCAATGTCACTGATTTGATGAGAGCACAAGTAATGTGTGAGGGTTACATCAACTTCACATGATCTTGGTATGAAAATGGGGATTAGAACACTTACCAATGAAGCTTCAACCTTCCACAAGGCTCCAATGACTTGAAAATGATGGTGACAGAGGTCTGAGACAGTGGGGAGGGAGCTCTGGCCGGAAGTGAGAAAATTCACAAGTGCTTGTGACTATAAAGGCCAAAAACCTTGTTCTTAACGATCTAACATTTTGAGGCGTACCGCCCCAAAGTACTTGCTCTTGGGCGTACCGCCCGGATTTTGAGATTCGTGCATACCAAGATCCGATGGGTGCCGCAACCCGACCCGTTTACCAAGCGGGTGGCGTACCGCCTAGGATTTCTCAATCCTAGGCGTACCGCCTCAAATTGTTTTCCAGCAATTTTTGAATATTTTACATTTGAAAATTCCAGCTCGGATGAACGTTTTGAGCACAGAGGTTACAAAAGTCCTCATGGTACGCACACCACTTGGATTTGTCCTTCCAGGATGTTTGTTTATCCGTCTTCCTAAGCCACCTTGCCTTGTCCCCCAAATCTTGCATAGCATTAATCATACCTGCAACATCAGTAGAAAAACAAAACTCATTAAAAGTAGGATACTCTTCATCATCCTCGTCTTCACCCTAATCGACCCTGTTAACCCTAGGATTATCGGGTTTGAATAGGGTTTAGGTCTCTGGGACCTCGGATGCACCGGTTCGGATTTCCTGTTGGAGGAGCCGTATCCTGGGACTGCATCCACCTTTTCTTGCACTTTCTTGTCCTCTTCAAGTTTGATGAATCGTAGGGCCATGTGCCTTACTTCATCAAGCCTGTGACAGGGATTCATCACAAGATCTTGGTAGAAGGGTGAATCCTTCCTAAGGCCCATTTTGAACGCTTGGACTACAGTAGCCATATCCATGTTAGGAATATCTAGGACTTCCTTGCCAAACCTGTTCACATAAATCCAGAGCGACTCGTTAGCATTTTGGGTAACCCTGTAAAGATCACTCGTCAGTTTTTTGAAACTACGACTATAAGAGAACTGTATATTAAACAAATTAACTAAATGAGAAAAAGATGTGATAGAAAAGGGTGGGACACTCAGTAGCCACTTCAAAGTTGAGCCTGTGAGTGTCGACCCAAAACCTTTGCATAGGCATGCCTCATTGATTTTAAGGGGGCATATATATTACTTTCATCCTTTCCATATACTGGGCCACATGTTCCTCCGGGTCAGTTGTGCCATCGTACAGCTTCATATTGGGGGTTTGGAACCACTTGGGTATTTCCACGTCACATAGTAGGGGAGCAAACCTTGAAAGTCGATGACTCGCCAGTTCTACTTCAGGAATGGGTTGGACCACTCCAGAGACACTCGAGATCATTTCTTTTAGTTTCCTGAGCTCCCTGGCCACTGCTAGGCTAAGACATGCGTCCTGTACATGTTCATTAGTATGAGCATTAAGATTAGGGATTCCTAGGATGTTACCAGTATCTCGGGTAGCGGTGCCCCCAGGTTCCGCGATAGATCCCTGAATGTGGACATCCTGGGTCTGTCAGCCAAGGTAGTGGAAGCAGTAGGAATTGCTCCCCTGGTCTACCTTCATCTCCATACTCTTCCTCATAAAGAGTAGCACTGAGGTTGATAGCTTCCTGGTAGGTCTTAGGAGCGTGAGGCTTCACAATCTTCCTTACCTCTGGTGGAAGGGCCTGGACATACCTCTTTATCTTTTCTTCCTCGGGGGTAACCAGCCTTGGCACCAATCTCGCCATCTGGTCGAATTTGCTAGTAAACTCTTGATGAGTCATGTTGCCCGCCTCTAACCTAAGAAAGTTCATCTCAATCTTATCTAGCTCATGCCTTGGGCAAAACTTGCTCATCACGATCTCCTTTAGATCGTTCCATCTCATAGCGGTAATGGCTTCACTTCCTCGGGACTGCTTAACGGAGTCCCACCAAAATAATGCGTCTCCCACGAAGAAGTGTGATACATACTTTACCACTTGGTCCTCTCGACACTCGCTAATGTCGATTGTTGCTTCCATTTCCCGTATCCATCGTATGGTTGTAACCGCATCTCTCTTCCCTTCGAAGGTTGGGGGTCTACATCCGCTGAATGATTTGAAAGAACAACCTTGACTTCCTTGTTCTTCCCTCCTATCTCTGGGGTTGTCTCCTCCGCCAATATTCCCGTTGTTGTTTCCTCCTCCTCCAGCTCCGTTGGCTCTACCGGCGCCTCCTTGGAGCTGAGCTATTGCTTGAGCGACAATAGTTGCTACTTGCTCACTAGTAAACGTACTAGCTCCACCGTTACTCTCAGGCTCGGGATTTGCACGAGTGGTTCTTCTAACTATTCTACCGTCATTGCTATGACTTCCTCTAGCCATTTCCTACATTAAGATGAGTGACATTTTAGAATTTATGTGATGTAGAGTTTCCAAGTTTTGAATACATGATAGACAGATAAGCGCAGACGTCAATACGTTTATTTATATATGATGTCTTCAAAACTTAGCTACACCAATCCACATGCATTCTTAGTGTCCCCATCCTAAGTTCCTACTTCCATTGATAACGTATCCTATCATCAAATTAATTATCTCGCACTTGGCCTCATAATAACCAGTATTTAAGATATACTTATATAGTTAATACCAAATTGCAGTAGCTAATTGCAATTGGGTATTTCCCATACCCATATACTCTAAATCCCGTCTATTATGTTCCTAATGCAACGTTCTACCTATGGGCATAACTATCAATACTGGCATTTGTCTCATCTTACTTGGCCTTCCCAGAGTCCTAGTTTAAGTCTAGACACCGCAATAGTATCTAAATCTCTTAAACCAAGGCTCTGATACCAACTTGTGACGCCCACTCCCAGACTTGGCCCTAGGAGCGGTCACGCATCGGATTTACTCATGAACACAAGGTACAACAGAGATAACTAAAGCAGCGGAAATAAAAACTTTTATTCATATGCCAAGCATTACATAGTAAGAGAGACAAATACAAAAGAGAAATAAGTATCTCCATGCCAGTCTTTGAAAATGTCTTCTCTTGATAGCTTGACATTGTCTTGATAGTGTACGCCCCCTAGTTCCTACTCACATCTCAGCTTTCCCTTTTCGATCCGATGGTCCAGCCTCATCTGACATACATAACTTAACAAGTCAGCTTACGCTGGTGAGTTCTAAGTTTTTGGAAAACTTTACCTTTCGAACACATACTATTTGGGTCAATCAAACCATTTCTGCAAACAGACAATTAAGCATATAGTATCATAGGTTTACACATAATCATCCATATATTTAGTAGATTACATCTACTCTATCATTCTATAAACCTCGTGAATAGAATAACCTTCTATAACCTTATCATCTTCGCCTCACATTAAGAACCTGTCCTAATGTATCTTTTTGTCACTTCTCGTCTCAAGTACCATCTCGGGGAATAGTGTTGTTTGATCCTCACATGACAGTGGTCTTTCATTCCTGCTTTGCCGACACTTCAGGAAAAACACTATAAAACTCCCTATTTCAGAAGCCCCCACTTAATACTTGACAACCCTTGTGACCTTACTGATTACCATCCTTAACATGTTCTACTTAGCTAAATAGAACCCTGTTAATGGACATCTTACTTTCCCTGGTGGATTACTACTCTTAAAGACGTCTAATCATCTGATTTAAAACATCTTCCTAGTAATCCTACTTTTCACTAATCCTTTCATTACTTAATCACTAAAGGCAAGTAACATCGTAAACATTTCACATATATCAATACTTTATAAACAGTAGAAAGTATTTACACAAGACGTTATGTATATCAGCCCAAAACAGTTTAAAGCATTTAAGCAATATAAAACAGGGCTCATAGAACTCACCTTAGGTTGCGAAGTAGTTACTTGGCTTATTCCTTCGTGAATCTAACTTGCTTTAACGTGATGTCCCTAGAAAGACATCCTAGAGGTTACAAGCGGTCATTAAGGCTAACCCCTTATCCTAAACCCAATCCCTTGTTGGTTTAACATCCATTTGTCTAAATAACCGTTTTTCCCCTTATGGGAAAAGTATTCTTTTAGTGATACTTATGAAGAGGTGCATTCCTATAAGTAAACGCTCACTCCGGAATCGCCCAGTGAAGCGTATGCCATGTCCCAGTTGGGATTTATGCGACAACGCCACTATGCCAGAAACCCCAGTGTACAGGCGCCACCCTTCCAGTCCACACCAACTTCTAGATATCCGAGTAACTCGGTACATTCAATAATTTATCAAAACCCATGTTTTAACTTATATATACTTAAAACATATATATAATTATATTCTTTTGTTGAATATTATTACCTTTGCCCAAGCCTTTATGTCCTTGATGAGTGATTCTCATGACCGACCGTATAGGCGTTATCACGACCAGGAGGCGGGATTACTATGAGATATCACCCATATTTGTGTTTTAGTTTGGTGATGATCATAACCGACCGTATAGGCGTTATCACGACCAGGAGGCGGAATTACTATGATTAAAACACCAATGTTTATGTTCTTGTTCTTGGTTTACTTGTTCTTGATAAACCAACATGGTGAAACCATATCAAACCTTCTTTAAACATGAACTAACTTAAGGCTTTCTTAAAACATTTTTATTCTAAGGCTTTATACCAAATTTCAACCCATGATTCCCACTAGAACTCCCAATCTCAACAAAACATGTTCAAGAACCTTAATCTTGCATTATTCTTAAAAGGCATATCTAAGTGTTATGAATCATGAAACTAATTGAAGGCTTATGTTAAACATACCTTAAGTTGATCTATTCCAGAAGATGGGCTCCTAATTCCTTTTGAATCTTCAAAAATGCAAGCTAGAGTGTTCTTGGTGTTCTTGAGGTTTCTTAGAGGTTTTAGGTTGATTTTAGGTGAATTAGCAAGGAAAAATGGATGGATCCATGGTCTATTTATAGCTAAGAGTGTCTCACATGCTTCTTACAAGTGTCCTAGTGACTAAGCATGAGAATTGACACCTAGCATGGTGACTAATCATGAGAATTGACACCTAGCATGGTGACTAATCATTCAAATAACATATATTTATATAAACATGTAATTTTTCTTAATAATCTAACCCGATAAACACTTACCTTATGCATAGTTTATTGTTATAACTTCAAATACGCATTTCTTAACATATTAACATGTTAATCACATAAACACATATACAAAACATATTCTCACATATAAAAAAAATATATAAAAACATATATATTTATTACCTTTAGATTTTGGGGTGTTACAACTCTCCCCTCCTTAAACAAGGTTTCGTCCTCGAAACCTGTTCATACTCCAACAACTCATGATGAGATTTTCGCATCTCGTCCTCTCTTTCCCATGTAGACTCAGAACCCTTCTTGTGCATCCACTGCACCCTAATCATTGGAATAGTCTTATTCCTAAGCTTTTTCTCATACCGATCTATAATAGCAACGGGCCTTTCTACAAGTGACAACGTGTCATCGATTTCTATCTCATCTAAGGGTATTATTTGCGACTCATCCACCACACACTTCCTCAAATGTGATACATGGAATGTTGGGTGAATTCCAGACATTTCCTCAGGTAGATCTAGTCGATAGGCAACTTCTCCTACACGTTCAGCAATTCGAAAAGGTCCTACGAACCTCGGGCCTAACTTACCCCTCTTGCGAAAGCGAATAATATTCTTCCAAGGGGATACTTTTAATAACACGAAGTCTCCTACTTGAAACTCTATCGGCCTCCTTCTCTTATCTGCATAAGACTTTTGTCGATCCTGAGCAGCCTTTAGTCGTGCCTTGATTGCATTAAGGTTTCGAGCCATATTTTGAACCTCATCTTTGCTTCCTAGTTCTCGTTGTCCTACTTCACCCCAACACACTGGAGTTCTACACCTCCTACCATACAACATTTCGAAAGGTGGCATACCTATGCTAGCATGATAACTGTTGTTGTATGAGAACTCCGCCAGGTGTAGGTGACTATCCCAACTTCCTCCAAAGTCAATAATGCAGGCACGCAACATATCTTCCAGAGTTTGAATCGTTCTCTCACTCTGTCCATCCGTCTGAGGATGATATGCTGTGCTAATATGCAATCTTGACCCCATTTGTTCATGGAACTTCTTCCAAAACCGCGAGGTGAACCGCGTATCCCTATCAGAAACAATAGTTACCGGCAATCCGTGTTGAGCAATAATCTCCTTTGTGAACAACGTAGCTAACTCTTCAGAAGAATGTGTTTCTTTTATAGGTAAGAAACGAGCACTCTTTGTTAGCCTGTCCACTATCACCCAGATGGTGTCATAACCTTTAGCTGTTTTGGGTAGCTTGGTTATGAAGTCCATCGTGATATGTTCCCACTTCCATTCGGGAATCTTCAAAGGTTGAAGCTTTCCATAAGGCTTTTGATGCTCAGCTTTAACCTTTGCGCAAGTCAAACACCTATTCACATATTGCATGACATTAAACTTCATACCCGGCCACCAATAGTCTCGTTTTAAGTCTTGGTACATCTTGGTCGCACCAGGATGAATTGAATAGCGTGACTTATGAGCTTCATCTAAGATCTTACCGCGAATCTCACCTAAAAGTGGTACCCATATTCGACCGTACCTAGTCTTAACTCCAAACTCGTTTTCTACTAAGCTTCCAACTTGTCCTACCATCCTTTCCTTCTTGACGTTCTCATCCTTCAACGCCTCGTACTGATCTCTTCGAAGTTGGACCAGAAAACCAGGAGTAACGACTAACTTATATGACTTCACCCTGATTGGAGAATAATCCTCCTTTCTACTCAAAGCATCGGCCACTACGTTGGCCTTACCTGGGTGATACATAATCTCACAGTCGTAATCCTTGATCAACTCTAACCATCTACGCTGCCTCATATTAAGATCCTTTTGCTCGAAGAAGTACCTTAAACTCTTATGATCAGTGTAGATGGTACACTTTACCCCGTACAAATAATGCCTCCATATCTTGAGTGCAAACACAACGGCCGCCAATTCTAAGTCGTGAGTTGGATAGTTTGTCTCATGAGGTTTTAGTTGCCTTGATGCGTATGCAATGACCTTGCCCCGCTGCATCAAAACACAACCTAATCCTTGATAAGAAGCATCAGAGTACACTACTAAATCATCAGACCCATCCGGTAAGGATAATACCGGTGCCTGAGTCAATCTGGCTTTTAACTCCTCAAACGCACTCTGCTGACTAGGTCCCCATAAGAACTTAGTGTCCTTCTTGGTTAACTTAGTCAGTGGCGTTGCAATCCTTGCAAAGTCTTGAATAAACCTACGATAATAGCCGGCAAGACCTAAGAAACTACGAATCTCTGAAGGCGTCTTAGGTGGCTTCCAACTCATTACCGTCTCGATCTTTGCTGGATCTACAAGAATGCCATCCGCGTTTATCACATGACCGAGGAATTGGACTTCCTTAAGCCAAAATGCACATTTCGAAAACTTGGCATATAGCTTTTCCTTCCTTAAGGTCTCTAGCACCTCCTTTAAATGCATCGCGTGATCCTGTTCGTTCCTGGAATAAATTAAAATGTCATCTATGAACACGATCACGAATCGGTCCAACATGGGTCGACATACCCTATTCATGAGGTCCATGAAAGCTGCAGGGGCATTAGTCAATCCAAATGACATAACCAAAAATTCATAATGACCATAACGCGTGCGAAAAGCTGTCTTCTCAATATCTTCGTCTCTAATCTTGAGTTGATGATAACCCGACCTTAGATCTATCTTAGAGAACCAACTCGCTCCTTGTAGCTGGTCGAATAAATCGTCGATCCTAGGCAAAGGATATCTATTCTTAATAGTCAGCTTATTTAGACCCCTATAGTCGATGCACATTCTCATACTTCCATCCTTCTTTTTGACAAAAAGCACTGGAGCACCCCACGGTGAGATGCTTGGCCTTATAAACCCTTTGTCAAGCAAGTCTTCTAATTGTGACATCAACTCTTTCATCTCTGATGGAGCTAACCTATAAGGTGACTTCGCTACGGGTTGGGCTCCTGGCACTAAGTCGATCCTAAACTTTATCTCTCGATCGGGAGGGATGCCAGGTAGTTCTTCTGGAAACACGTCTGGAAATTGGCATACTACCGGCACATCTTTTAGCTCCTTAGTCTTTATTCTTGAGTCAATAGCATAAGCAAGGTATGCCTTGCATCCTTTACTTATGGACTTCTGCGCCTTGATCATTGAAATAATCTTTACTGCTGAGCTATCACGATCTCCATAAATGGATATGATTTGCCCAGTTGGCACTCGAAGTTGAACCTTCTTTTGATTACAGATAATCTGTGCATCGTACTCTGCAAGCCAATCCATTCCTAATACCACATCGAAACCTCCTAACGCCATAGGGAATAACTTAATAGCTAGTTTGTACCCTTCTAACTCTATTAAGCAGTTATCTACTACCTCGGTAATCCTAATACTTTTCCCTGAGGCAATCTCGACCTCGAATGGTCTATTAGCCTTAACAGTTGGTCGATCAAATAACTCACAGAATTCATGCGAAACAAAACTCCTACTAGCACCAGAGTCAAATAACACAGAAGCAGGCACATTATTAACGAGAAACGTACCTGAAACTACATCGGGTGTTATCTTGGCTTCGGTGGTAGTCAGGGTATAAGCTCTACCCTTCGCCTTTGGAGCCTCTTTCGCCTTTGGTGGTTCTGAATTCTTCACCAACTTGGGGCAGTTTGTCCTGATATGATCGGGGCTTCCACACTCAAAACACTTCCTCTGGTCAGGGCAACGGTTAGCATAGTGACCTTCCTTCCCACACTTATAGCAACCAGTTGAACATGACCTGCATTCTCCAGAGTGGGTTTTGTTACACATGGGGCATAAAGACTTGCTGCCCTTCGAACAATTCTTTGACTTCTTGAAGTGGCTGCTATTTCTTTTTTTCGAACCTTCCTCAGACCACTTCCTCTTTTGCTCCCCTGGTCTACCTTCATCTCCATACTCTTCCTCATAAAGAGTAGCACTGAGGTTGATAGCTTCCTGGTAGGTCTTAGGAGCGTGAGGCTTCACAATCTTCCTTACCTCTGGTGGAAGGGCCTGGACATACCTCTTTATCTTTTCTTCCTCGGGGGTAACCAGCCTTGGCACCAATCTCGCCATCTGGTCGAATTTGCTAGTAAACTCTTGATGAGTCATGTTGCCCGCCTCTAACCTAAGAAAGTTCATCTCAATCTTATCTAGCTCATGCCTTGGGCAAAACTTGCTCATCACGATCTCCTTTAGATCGTTCCATCTCATAGCGGTAATGGCTTCACTTCCTCGGGACTGCTTAACGGAGTCCCACCAAAATAATGCGTCTCCCACGAAGAAGTGTGATACATACTTTACCACTTGGTCCTCTCGACACTCGCTAATGTCGATTGTTGCTTCCATTTCCCGTATCCATCGTATGGTTGTAACCGCATCTCTCTTCCCTTCGAAGGTTGGGGGTCTACATCCGCTGAATGATTTGAAAGAACAACCTTGACTTCCTTGTTCTTCCCTCCTATCTCTGGGGTTGTCTCCTCCGCCAATATTCCCGTTGTTGTTTCCTCCTCCTCCAGCTCCGTTGGCTCTACCGGCGCCTCCTTGGAGCTGAGCTATTGCTTGAGCGACAATAGTTGCTACTTGCTCACTAGTAAACGTACTAGCTCCACCGTTACTCTCAGGCTCGGGATTTGCACGAGTGGTTCTTCTAACTATTCTACCGTCATTGCTATGACTTCCTCTAGCCATTTCCTACATTAAGATGAGTGACATTTTAGAATTTATGTGATGTAGAGTTTCCAAGTTTTGAATACATGATAGACAGATAAGCGCAGACGTCAATACGTTTATTTATATATGATGTCTTCAAAACTTAGCTACACCAATCCACATGCATTCTTAGTGTCCCCATCCTAAGTTCCTACTTCCATTGATAACGTATCCTATCATCAAATTAATTATCTCGCACTTGGCCTCATAATAACCAGTATTTAAGATATACTTATATAGTTAATACCAAATTGCAGTAGCTAATTGCAATTGGGTATTTCCCATACCCATATACTCTAAATCCCGTCTATTATGTTCCTAATGCAACGTTCTACCTATGGGCATAACTATCAATACTGGCATTTGTCTCATCTTACTTGGCCTTCCCAGAGTCCTAGTTTAAGTCTAGACACCGCAATAGTATCTAAATCTCTTAAACCAAGGCTCTGATACCAACTTGTGACGCCCACTCCCAGACTTGGCCCTAGGAGCGGTCACGCATCGGATTTACTCATGAACACAAGGTACAACAGAGATAACTAAAGCAGCGGAAATAAAAACTTTTATTCATATGCCAAGCATTACATAGTAAGAGAGACAAATACAAAAGAGAAATAAGTATCTCCATGCCAGTCTTTGAAAATGTCTTCTCTTGATAGCTTGACATTGTCTTGATAGTGTACGCCCCCTAGTTCCTACTCACATCTCAGCTTTCCCTTTTCGATCCGATGGTCCAGCCTCATCTGACATACATAACTTAACAAGTCAGCTTACGCTGGTGAGTTCTAAGTTTTTGGAAAACTTTACCTTTCGAACACATACTATTTGGGTCAATCAAACCATTTCTGCAAACAGACAATTAAGCATATAGTATCATAGGTTTACACATAATCATCCATATATTTAGTAGATTACATCTACTCTATCATTCTATAAACCTCGTGAATAGAATAACCTTCTATAACCTTATCATCTTCGCCTCACATTAAGAACCTGTCCTAATGTATCTTTTTGTCACTTCTCGTCTCAAGTACCATCTCGGGGAATAGTGTTGTTTGATCCTCACATGACAGTGGTCTTTCATTCCTGCTTTGCCGACACTTCAGGAAAAACACTATAAAACTCCCTATTTCAGAAGCCCCCACTTAATACTTGACAACCCTTGTGACCTTACTGATTACCATCCTTAACATGTTCTACTTAGCTAAATAGAACCCTGTTAATGGACATCTTACTTTCCCTGGTGGATTACTACTCTTAAAGACGTCTAATCATCTGATTTAAAACATCTTCCTAGTAATCCTACTTTTCACTAATCCTTTCATTACTTAATCACTAAAGGCAAGTAACATCGTAAACATTTCACATATATCAATACTTTATAAACAGTAGAAAGTATTTACACAAGACGTTATGTATATCAGCCCAAAACAGTTTAAAGCATTTAAGCAATATAAAACATGGCTCATAGAACTCACCTTAGGTTGCGAAGTAGTTACTTGGCTTATTCCTTCGTGAATCTAACTTGCTTTAACGTGATGTCCCTAGAAAGACATCCTAGAGGTTACAAGCGGTCATTAAGGCTAACCCCTTATCCTAAACCCAATCCCTTGTTGGTTTAACATCCATTTGTCTAAATAACCGTTTTTCCCCTTATGGGAAAAGTATTCTTTTAGTGATACTTATGAAGAGGTGCATTCCTATAAGTAAACGCTCACTCCGGAATCGCCCAGTGAAGCGTATGCCATGTCCCAGTTGGGATTTATGCGACAACGCCACTATGCCAGAAACCCCAGTGTACAGGCGCCACCCTTCCAGTCCACACCAACTTCTAGATATCCGAGTAACTCGGTACATTCAATAATTTATCAAAACCCATGTTTTAACTTATATATACTTAAAACATATATATAATTATATTCTTTTGTTGAATATTATTACCTTTGCCCAAGCCTTTATGTCCTTGATGAGTGATTCTCATGACCGACCGTATAGGCGTTATCACGACCAGGAGGCGGGATTACTATGAGATATCACCCATATTTGTGTTTTAGTTTGGTGATGATCATAACCGACCGTATAGGCGTTATCACGACCAGGAGGCGGAATTACTATGATTAAAACACCAATGTTTATGTTCTTGTTCTTGGTTTACTTGTTCTTGATAAACCAACATGGTGAAACCATATCAAACCTTCTTTAAACATGAACTAACTTAAGGCTTTCTTAAAACATTTTTATTCTAAGGCTTTATACCAAATTTCAACCCATGATTCCCACTAGAACTCCCAATCTCAACAAAACATGTTCAAGAACCTTAATCTTGCATTATTCTTAAAAGGCATATCTAAGTGTTATGAATCATGAAACTAATTGAAGGCTTATGTTAAACATACCTTAAGTTGATCTATTCCAGAAGATGGGCTCCTAATTCCTTTTGAATCTTCAAAAATGCAAGCTAGAGTGTTCTTGGTGTTCTTGAGGTTTCTTAGAGGTTTTAGGTTGATTTTAGGTGAATTAGCAAGGAAAAATGGATGGATCCATGGTCTATTTATAGCTAAGAGTGTCTCACATGCTTCTTACAAGTGTCCTAGTGACTAAGCATGAGAATTGACACCTAGCATGGTGACTAATCATGAGAATTGACACCTAGCATGGTGACTAATCATTCAAATAACATATATTTATATAAACATGTAATTTTTCTTAATAATCTAACCCGATAAACACTTACCTTATGCATAGTTTATTGTTATAACTTCAAATACGCATTTCTTAACATATTAACATGTTAATCACATAAACACATATACAAAACATATTCTCACATATAAAAAAAATATATAAAAACATATATATTTATTACCTTTAGATTTTGGGGTGTTACATTACATCCTGAGATACTAATCAAATAAAGGGTACTATGAACATAAGTGGAAATCCAGGGTACCTAGAAACCGAATGTGCAGTCCCTAGATATTCGACATCCAGGGGTCTAAACCTGTCAAAGAACATTAGTAAAATTTGGGCTGGAATGGAGTGTATAACATGTATATATATAACTAGGTGGTCACGAGATACATAACTAATCAGAACAATAAACATGTTATGTAGTTAACATTGAGTTTATCTAAATTCTGTAATTTAAAAACTCATTGGATTGGTTGCATTAGTTTTGACAAGTTGTAACCCGTTTTAGAACTTATTAACGAATAATTGTATAATAATATTAAACTATTTTAAAACAATTTGGCATGTTTATTTGGTGTGTAATACCGTTATTAAACTCAAGCAAACACACACACAAACACATATATATATATGTGTGTGTGTGTGTTCGGCCATAATGGTTATTGGTCTTGCTAGAGCCTTTTAGCAAGACAAAAGAGGGGACAAAATAGTAAATCAACCACATGGATGGAATCCTTTAAGCATCCAACTGATTTGTTCGCTCCCACTGACTTTAAAACTCCTCTTGACTTCGATTGCGACCTCGAGTCTTCATGATGACAACACTTGCCAAAATTAGAAACTTTCTTAAACATGAAACCCTAATTACTATTTTACAATTTTGAACCGAAAACAAATGGGCCAACCCACAAGCCTATTCTATTACAATAATGGGCCAAAACAATAACCAAAAAACCCTTTTATCATAAACATTTAAATGAGGTTGGGCCGAATACATACAAAAATACAATCATAATTAAATTACAAATTGGTGGTTAAGAATAAAGCTGACCAAAAAAACTAACAAGTGCAATTTATGAAATTGATTAGACTCGTATTTTTGGGTGATTAGCCCTAATTTGTGAATCCACTGGTTAAAACCGACTGTATCTAATTTGCGCATTGTAATCCAGTCTCTGATACCACTATTGGGTTTTTACAATGGCATTCATGTTACCGGTTACTCATAAAATTTTATTACCTAACCGGGTTTAGCAAGTGATTTACAAAATCAGATTTTACAAAATTGATCTAGTAAATTTATTTTGCAGTGGAACAAAAAGTAAGTGTGAATACCAGTATTATACATAAAACTTAAAGGCCAACAGGATCAAGATTACAAACGACACTAAAACACGAATATAGTTATCAAATCAGATAAATAATAATCTAAAATTATCAGAAGTTTAGATATACCTTAGTGGTGTTAGAAAAAATGCTCGAGACACCAGGGTTTCAAGAACGAGCACTAGAATGCACGGAAACCAAGAATCACAAAATGTTATGTCTCGGGGCTTGGTCGCGTGTCGCGAAGGACCAGCAAGCGGTCGTCATATGGCACAATGCAGCACAACGTCCCAATATTTTCTGAGATGTACTGCGTGTCGTGAAGGACCTCTAGGGTTAGCTTCCAGCGCTGGGCAAGGCAGACTAAGTGGCGATCACGGCTGACTAGCGTCGGTGATTCGGCAATAGATGGCGACAACGACGAATCCAGATGCAGCGGCTGGGCAGATTAGTGGAGAGGGATTCAACGGGTGCAGATAGCTACACGGTGGAGTAGGGGTGGTTCGGCGGTGTGACTATGGCGATTGAATGGCGGAGCAAGGCGGTCATCAATGGTAGCCTAGTGGCTTGCGGCGACAGTCGATAGAGTGAGAGAGGTGATAGGGGGATTTGATCAATAGATTAGGGTTTAGGATGTGAATAAGCTATGTATTTATGGCTAAAATCAGATGCTAATCTAAAACCAATACTACTCCCTTTCAAACTCTTTACTCTTTATTCAATGACTTTCAAATCCACTAACCAGATTAAATAAATCAAGTAAATTTATTTGGTTTATCTGCCTAATAATAATTCTAGATAAATCAAGGCTTATCTAATTTATTATTAGTCCGAGCAATATTATTAATTCAGATAAAACGGGTTTATCTAAACTAAATATTTGGCCAATTATTATTAAACATTTTAATAATAATATTTATAATTAATTATTAATTATTTGTAATTAATTATAACTAATCTTAAATAATTAATCAATTAGTTTTCGTTAAATACCGGTTAAACATTTAAGCGGACTTAAAGTTTGTTGAACCAGATGTAACTCTTACGGGTTGTGACAGGGTCAGGTTCGTTATTTGTTGGGTCTGGACATACAATATCCAACTTGAAAATCCTCATGGGTTTTTAACACGATTTAAGAGACTAGAATCTCTAAAAGATATATCAGAGAGTTAAACGACTACTTTGAGTCATGTCAAGAAAAGAATTAATGGTTAAAATGGGTGAGTTTATGATTGAACATATTGTCACCCATAAGCCGTGCCCCGTACTTTGGGATTTTACCTAACACTACGTTAAGATTTGCGGTCAGCTTTCAGATAAGCTTACAGCCTAAGCCCCTTATTTTATTTTAATATTTTGGGGCTGAAATATTATGTCTTTTAGTTGAAAAGATTTTTATAAAGATGATTGTCACACCCCCAAATTAACCACTAACGGAGTTTATACCGTTAAGGGGATCGAGCAAACCAGGACCACAACCATTAGTTACAAATACTAAACGAATCAGAGTAAAGTCCAAACATTCATCGTAAAACAGTTTAAGAGTTTGCAGCGGAAAAGAAACATGAGCATCTTAGCACTAACCACGTGCTTTAATTACAAAACATAAATTGTTGTTCAATTCCCAAATTTAAGTTCAAAATAAAGTAAGTAACTTCGGGTGCCATGCCAACCTCCGGTGGATACTCCTCAGCGATCTGTAAAAGTTAAAACCACACAAGTGTCAACCTAACGGTTGGTGAGTTCACAGTGGGCATGTCATGCAGCGGCCCGGTCCCTTAAGCGTATGTATCAACATATAAATAAGTAATAGTTTTGCAAAACAATCGCCAAGCGTTGAATTATCGAATATGCACTAGTTAAGTAGAGATTAAAGCGGTCAACCGATATCGCGGGTAGCTAATCCGGTTTCCATGCACCAAGGAAGTTCGTACCAAAGCTGACGTAACAGAGTTCGGCATTTGCCGATGGTTTGTGCCTCCAGTTGTGTTCCTCATGGGACCCACAACTAAAATAGGCTGATATTGTACTTCGTTCGGCCTCCAACCGGTTGGCTACACATTTGTGTACCGCGGAGCAGGGTTTGTCAAACCCTCAGTAGATCTACCCAACATCCCCTCGCTTCGCAAATTAATGGTACTAAATTGTTGAGGACTTTTAAGTTTCAAGGCATCCTTAGAAATCATGTGATATCAATTGGTTTAGACTTTAATCTACACTAGTCATATTAAAATCGTTTGTTCTGGATTTCATTTGAAATCCTAAAAAGAGTTTAAGTGTCAAAATGGTTGTTCCGGATTTCATTTGAAATCCCAAATGAGTTTAAGTATTAAATAGTTGGTTGCGGATTTCATTTGAAACCCCAAGGATGGACAGTTGCAAGTGTTCCCATAAAACACTCCAACTTCCATAACAGATATCCCATTTGGCAATACCTCAAAATGTCAGCGTTGTTTTTCGTTAAGTAATTTCGTTGTGACCCAAACGGGCTCACCATTAAAGGGTTAGTGAAACTCACCTTAGGTTGCTCGGCTTACACTTCAAATAATCCAATTATGATTGCTAACGAAGACCTAATAATCACATTAAGGTCTTAGGTGTTAGGTTGTGTCTAAACTTTAACTACGTCACTATGGCCCATAACATAGCACGTTGAAACTACGACTCGACATACCGACACACGACACCGATGGTTGATCATAAACGAGGGTTCACATCATTCAGAAATCAAATCATGTTTCATTATTGCATAATCATGTAAGTCATGGCATAACATTCAAATAAGTTGCACAAGTTTGGGTTTTTGGGTCTGGCACAGTTTCGCTACACAGTTTCGCTATATGCACGGGCAGCACTTTCGCTAGGGAATACCCGATGACACAGTTTCGCTAGCTAGTTTCGCTCGAAACTGATGACACAGTTTCGCTAGCATAGATTCGCTCGAAACTGGTTTGAACTTTCGTTCATAAAAGGCATAGTTTCGCTAGATAGTTTCGCTCGAAACTAATGACACAGTTTCTGTAACATCCCACATTGGTGGGGAGGAGAACTAATCACCGCTTTATAAGGGTGTGGATACCTCCCCTATCAAGACGCGTTTTAAATCCGTGAGGGGCGGATGCCTGAGGGCATGCCGACTGCCAAAGCGGACAATATCTTGGTGCAACGGACCTGGGCTGTTACAGATGGTATCAGAGCCAGTCGTCGGCCAGTGTGCCAGCGAGGACGCTGGTCCCCTAAGGGGGGAGGATTGTAACATCCCACATTGGTGGGGAGGAGAACTAATCACCGCTTTATAAGGGTGTGGATACCTCCCCTATCAAGACGCGTTTTAAATCCGTGAGGGGCGGATGCCTGAGGGCATGCCGACTGCCAAAGCGGACAATATCTTGGTGCGACGGACCTGGGCGACACTTTAGTTTCGCTGTATAGTGTCGCTGGATGAATATTCAAACAGTTTGCGAAACTACAGTTTCGCCTAACGAATCTGTCAGTTTCGCTGGTCGCAGAAAACTCGTAAATCAGTCCAAAAATCAATCTAACAGCTTCCATACTTCATATAATTCAGTATCTAGCATGCATAAACATTTACCAACATTAAACAAGCAAATTTAACACCTTAAACATGGATTTTTACCATCAAATCTCCAAGAACACTTTTAAGCATAAAATGACCTAACTAGCATGAATCTTCATTATGGCATGATTTTACACGTAAAGTTTCAGTCTTTATGCTAGATCTAACATTCCTAATCATCATATCAGAAGATCAAACGATTCCATGAAGGTTTACACATTCTTTTTAAGAAAACACAAAGAAAAGGCATAAAAGTTCATGGGACTCACGGTTGGGTTTCCAAGCTCGATGGATGATCTTCAAGGCTGAGATCACGGTGATCCTTGGTGGTTCAAGGCTGACCAGAAGTGGCTGGTTTCACGAGAGAGAGAGAGGATGGAGAGTGTATGTGTGTGTTTTGTGGTGGAGCATGCAAATGGAGGAATTTAGGGTTTATTTTCTTTAAATACTAAGGCCTTGGGTGGGCTTATCATTGGGATTTGGGCCCCATTGATCAGCAAGTGATTAGCCCATGATTAACATGTATGCATACACTCTAATTACTCGATTAATCATTTAACTAGGCAATTTAAACAATTTATCACAAAATCAAGAATTTACAATTTGTCATGCTATTAATAATACTAAATCATGCGTTTAAATCATATTGCACATAATGACAATAAATAAATAAACACATAACACATAGGGACGGGTCCGGTGATCAACCAAAGGTCGTGGACGTATTCGGCCTAGTTAAGCATTAGTTACCTAGTTAATACTTATAACGTAACTAACGGAGATTGTCTAACGGAAATTAACCTTGAAATTCTCGGATGTCACAATGATTGTGCTGCCGGACAAACAATTAAGTAAGATAAGATAAATGCGGGACTTATCTTAATCTTAATAAAACATTAAATTTCTATAACATGTCTCATTTATAAATGGCTCACATCATCACCGCCACATGTCAAGCTCACAATCAATTATTAATTAAATCATCAATTAAGATTAATTACCAATTTCTTCAAAACTAAAATTTTATTTTAAAATTTTGATAAAATTTATGCAGATTTGATTATTTTACTCAATAACTTTAGTCTTTTTATGGAAAGTAATCAATAATTTGTCAAACATAATAAATTTCTTAAATGTATTAAATTATTTTTTAATATATTATAAGAATTTTTATATCAATCATAATTTTCAATTTTCTTGATCATATCTTTTTCTTTTGTATTTATCTAATATTATGAATATATATTCGGGTCGTGGGGTCGTGTAGTACACGGGTTTTTAACCTAGTATATATGCATATATAGATGGATCCATGCTATATTAACAGTAATACGCTTGTTGCATTCAGGACTAAGATAGGTCCTTATTTAGTGGCCATCATTCGGTTCGGCCATCGACCTTCAATCAACGAGAGTTACTGGTGTTAGCACTAAGCGACATATATGTTTGGTGATCACGATGCGCACTTTGGCGGACTCAGACGAGTTTTCTACACCTACGCGGTTCCGATGTGCCTATACACTTTGGTTGTGTTTATGTAATTTATCATGCATACATGTTTTTAAAAGTATTATATGATATGGTTGTCTGGTCATGTCTGATTGTGACTCACCAACTTTATTGCTGACGTATTTTAAGCGTGTATTCAGGAAAGTAAAAGGAAGAAGAACGGGTTGTGTTGACAGGCAGTGGTCAAAACATAATATTTGACAAAATTATGTTGACGATCACTTTTATGTTTAAAAAAATTCTTAAAATTCATTTTTATTTTATATCATTTTACGTTTTTTAAAATGATTAAATCTATATAATATTTTACCCTATAAATATTTAAACATTATATTATTATTTATGTTGTTGTGTTATATTTTCCACTTTGTCATGCTAAACCATTCAAGAATATGAAAGTGGTTGGATGGTGTCAAATCATATATTATGACGAAGCGAACAATTAGTAGAAAACCTGTAAGTAAGAGCCCAAACGAAAACGACTCTTTCTTCCCCTTTTCTAGTAAAATCCTGTTTGTCATGTCACTTTCTTTCTTCCTCTCGTTTCAAAATTTATATTTGCTTTAGGAACTTCGTATGTCTCATAATTCCAGTTTATTAGGGAGGGGAGAGTAGAAGAATTTTGAAGATTTTGAAGATTGGTATTTTTTTTTGGAACGGCGATGTTTGGTCACGATGGGTTAGGACATCGCGCACCTATCCTACCCCCGTAGAGGAGGAGATGAGGGTCCACCCCACAGACAGCCAGACATGAGTGTCCTAACCGTGCCTCAGCTGGGGTCGTGTGGGGCATATGGACGTTCCCCGGGAAAACCATGCGACTGTCTAGCAGGCCCACATGGGACCTTCGTTGAAACCCGTAGGTTTCAACCCAAGCTTAGACAGTTGCAAGCCTCCACGATAGCAAAACTATCTGGAGTAACCTGCGTGCTGGGTAAAACCGGTCGGCATCATGACTCGAACCAAGGTTGCCCTTGGTCATCAATCATTTGCCAACAGTGAGGTTTGAACCTGGGTTTCCCCAAAGTCCAAACAACACCGGTACCATTGAGACAATGCTACAATGGTTGAAGATTGGTATTAACTAATAGGAGTGTGTCACGCATGAGAGAGAAAGAAGTAAAATTTTGAAAGATTTTGAAGGATTTTGAGAGGGATTGGTGAGGATTATGAAGAATTGTAGGTTAATATATTTAAATGTTTTGAGTTATTTTTATTTTGTAATTAATTTTAAAACACTGTATTTATTTTTAATTAAGTTCTCTCAATTTTAAAACACTGTATTTATTTTGTAATTATTTTTAAAATACTGTATTTATTTTTAATGTTTTGAGGATTATGTTTTGACTTTTAATTAAGTTATCTCAATTTTTTAAACATTTATAACTTTCACATACGACATTATTAAAAAAACCATAAAAACGAATGTTTTTTATCTTTAAAACGTGTAAGTGTTGCTATATATAAAATTAAAAAAATATATATCTTTTTCGAAATTTGACATAATAAGACACAATGGTATGAACTTTTTGACACAATAATCTGAATATTTTGACACAATGACACCCTAAGAGTTTCCTTTTATATGTTTTATCAAATGAAAAATAGATATTTTTTTAAAAAAACCTTGGAACGACAGCAATGATATTAGGAGGGAGACGGCGATCAAGACGGTATTTCTGGCGGGTTGTTGGAGTATTTGGCTCGAAAGAAATGATGTTATCTTAAAGAGGAAGGCCCCTTCGATTGCTAACGTGATAAAGGAAACTAAATCGTGGAGTTATGTTTGGTTTGCTAATAGATATAAAAGGGGTGGGGTGAATTGGTTGTCTTGGTCTCGTTTTAGTATGTAATCTCCCTTTGTTTTTCTGTTTGTATGGCTCTTCCTAGCTTCATGTTGGGAGGCCCCTTTTTTCTGTTGTTAATGTTATTTGTTTTTCAAAAAAAAAAATTAACCAATAGGAGGATGACACCAGGAGAGGGAAAAAAAATGATATTTTTTTAATGTTTTTTAAGGTTATGGTCTTGCAAGTTGTTTAGGTTTAACTTTTTTTAAAATGTTTTTATTTTTTATCATTTAACTTTTATATGTTTTATCAAATGAAAAATAAATATTTAAAAAAAAATCTAACAAATATAAAAGTAAAATATTTATTAAAATTCATAATTAAGATTACATAAATCACCATAAAAAATAAAAAAAACACCATACAAATTACATAAACTTTCAACCACCATCCAAAAATCGCAAATTCACCCATATTGATTGTCGTTCGGACTTTCGGTCGAAACATTTTGTTGACGGTGACGGGTGATTTCTTTTTCCTTGGATCCATTTTTAGTGTGTTTGATAGTGGGTAGTAGAAGAGATAAAGATATTGTGGTATATAATGAGATGAAATGGGAAGTTTTATATAGGGTGAAATGTGTTAAAAAAATTATTTAGCTAGTAGCCGTTGACTACTATCCGTTGCATACAATGGTTGAAAAAACGATCGAAAATGGGACGATTTTGGTTCGGCAAGCATCGGCAAAGAGTTACCGAAAATGGGTGTGGTAATTGTCGAAAATCCTAATGCCGAGGAGGGGGGTATGGTCACTGAATGGTTGCCTAAAAAACTCACTATTGCCGATGGAGTTGCCGATGGTATAGCCCCCATCCTTAGCATAATAATATTATTGTGTATAACTTTTATGTTTGGTATAGGGTAACCAAATTAACGAGATAATGAAATGATCAAATGAATTAAATGGATCGTTATTATTCAATTGTCATATATAGTTAGCATATGAGAATGAAATGTACATTATTGTTTCTTGATATTTAATAATTAGTAAATACAAAGTAATACAATACAATTATGCTGACATTTCATTCAAAATTAATATAATATGTTTTATATTTATATTTTTTAATTTTTTTTATATTTTTTAATTTTTAAGTTTTAAATTTTAACTTTTCAATGATTAACTTATTATTATTATTAAAAATATTATCATTTTATGTTTTTATATTAGTTATTTGTTTTTTTATTTTCTATTTTAATTATATTTATATTTATTTATTATTTTTTATTGTTTTTTATTTATATTTATATTTTCTTATTTTTGTATTTTTGTTCGTATTTATATTTTTAACTTTTTATTCTTATTTTTGGTTTTCATACATCTTTTAGAAAAAATCAGTTTGAATAAAAAAAAATTCAATTAATTGAAAGATTCGGAAAAAAAAATCGCATTTCTTATGTAATGGTATATTCCATTCCAATATACTAAGAAATATGTTTTTCATGACGTAATGACTTATTTCATTCCACCTTCAGTTCATACATACCAAACAGTGTCTTTAACGTAGTAATGATGGCTTGTATTCACAAGTCGGTTTCACGGTGTGGCAGAAGTGTTACAATTTGTAAGACTCGGTTTATTCACCTTGCGGTTTCAAATAAAATTTACTCTAACCGTATATGTTTATAAACTTTCAAAGCTTGTTGAAATCAGGGCTTCTTCAACTTAGTCAAACAATAGATTTAGAAAAAAAAGAACTTGTTGATTAATATAATAGTTGAAGGTATATAAATCCTACACCTATAAACCCTATTTATAAAACTCCTAAACCTTGGAAAACAAGAAACCTAATTACACACAAATTTAAAAACTAAATAAAATAATTATACCTAATAAAACTTTACTAATTAATTAACTCTTAATTACAAGATTCACCCAATAAAGCTATGGATTTAAATATCAAGGGGGAAGCTTTTAAGGGGTCAGGTCCGGGTTCCGGTCCGGTCCGTTTTTTCGCTCCGTAGTGTAAATTTATACTCGTTCGGTCCGAAAGTTTTTTATATACTTAGTCCAGCCCTATCTGCCTTTAATCCGGCTCCATCCTCAATTCGGCCCAAGCTTCGCCCCTAGTTTTAATTATGACTCCTCCAAGCTCTTTTCACTGAATCCACTGTATTTACCCATCATAAGTGGGGATGGAAACATTAGAGTGAAGTAGCATATTTACACATCATAAGGGGATGGAAACATTAGAGTGAGGTAGCATGTTTGTTAGATTCAGATAAAGACTTCCAAAATGGATGATATGGAGGGAACCGTTATGGATCAGTCTGTCAAATTATGGATTTGATCGTCGCTATGGTTAATGCATACCATGGATTAGATAGGTTTAAGTTAATATCTTAAGCCAGAGCAAGTTATATCGGAGCAAAATCTGAATTTTAAGTGTGAAACAGTGACCGAAGCAAGATGCCTAAAACGGAATATAAGGGAACCATTACAAATAAGTTAGCACCTTTGTTAGAATAAGAGAAAGACTTTCACCATGGATTAGGGATTAAAACTGACTCCATACGCTCTTTATAGAAAACCTCCTACCAAAATGACCATTTACTTTCACCATTGATTAGGGATTAAAACTGACTCCATACGCTCTTTATAGAAAACCTCCTACCAAAATGACCATTTGAAAGTCAACGTCCTCGTTTTAACCACTTAACCGGGGTCTTCCACACCCCTGTGAGACGTTTTTAGCCATCGTGATCGTTTTTAGCGTTTTTTAAGTTTTTGAAGTTTTTAAAGTGTTTAGAGACTATTAGATAAGTGGTGTGAAAAAACCTAAGACCTCCACTATCTATTTATACTTGTTTAGGGGGTCAAATATGGTTTAAAAAGCCTGACTTAAACGGTCACTAACGGCCATATAGACGTTGTATATTGGCTCAAAAAAAGTATTAACATTAATAATCGGTTAACTTTATTAACCTATTAAAAAACCAGTTCCGCTTAACCGTTATATAATCGGAAATTTTTAAAAACCGACGGTTCTTACCAGTTACAAACCGGTTTTATATCTACCGATCAAAAACCGGTCCGGGTTCCAGTTAGAAAACCGATGCAGTTAGATTAACCGGTTTTGTTGTGCACCTCTAGCGCATGTTCTATTACTTAGTATACCCGGGATGAACCCTAACCCTTCCCTCTTTTAAGTCAATTGCCATCTTTTTTAAAATCAAATTAGTATTTGAATATAATTAGTTTGGTTGAGATTGCAAAGAAATAGGATGACAGGGATTGTTAAGGCGCCTCCCTGCCCAGCTCAAGCCGAGGTTTAATTTTCGTTCCTCTGATGGTTTTTGTTTTTTTTGTTTTTTTTCAAGTTTATGACCTGATGGGTTAAAGTTTGTCAAGGGCTAGGGTTTCTATGTCTTTTGCAATTTAAAATTACTATATATACATTTTCAAATTGATTTGTACATAGATTGCTAGGTGGCAATATAGGTGGTTGTCACATGTCAAAATTTAATATATTTATTTTTTTATTTTTTATTTTTATTTAAAAACAATAAATTTAACAAATAAGTTGATAATGTAATATGTATTATTGTCTAATATAATCTTTAGGTACCAGACTCAATATTTTGAGTGATTTCCTTCTAATTTAAATGTTGTTACATAGTCTATTTATATTTCCGTTTTACTTTTTGTGTTATAGCAATGCAACTGCTTTCTCTACCCGTGTTATCCATGCACAACGCAAAAATAGTGAACATATACCTTATAACAAAAGCAAGAGAATAGCTACAATACCCAACTGCTATTCAGATGTGGCAACAGCGAGATGTGGCAACAGCGTGACAGCCTAAACTTATATTTTTTTTGTTTAATCCAAAAGCAATGAAGTTAAAACTTGAGTTGATGGTTTAATGAGTATAATCGAGTAACATAATTTTTAGTTCTTAGATTCAATACTTGGAGTATTTGACTTCTTAGTTTAAAGTTGTTACATAGTCTTTTGGTATTTTCATGTTCTTTACTTTACGTTATAGAAATGTAACTTTTTATTATATATCCAGTTTATCCCAACTATCATATATATAGATTTCAAATATCTAATTATATAATATACAATTGACTGTTTGTGATGACTGTTGAAAACCAGAAAAAGGACTAGACATTAGTACTCCAGACATTAATATTAAAGCAAGAGAAATGACATGAGGAGTTTTGGCCCTCCCTTCCCATCCCATCCCTGAGAATCTTCTCTTCATTCTAGCTGTATAGCCAAACCATTCATTTTTTTTAATTTTTGCAGGCAAAATTTTAGCATTAACAAACTATATCTATCATTTCCCTTTATTTGTTTTGTTGTGGAAATGTTACTGTTACTATTAACATGATCTTCGACCACGATTTGTTTTTAACTAAATCAAGCTACTCTTGCAAAACATAAATATATCAATTACACACTTTAGCTGGTATATTCATACATATATAGGAAAAGTTTGCCTGGATAAATAATAACTGAAACTACTTTTATTATGATTACATAAAATAAATACTAGATAATAATAAATTACAATGCTTGTTACAACTCAAATGAGCAATACATGAAAATATCAAGAGTAGATATGCACTAGCATGTTGGAATTTTGGGAGAAAAACTAGTGGAAAATGAGTTTTTTCACTAAGTGTGAAAATGAGTTTTTCACCAACTTTGGACTAAAATAAAATACAGATAACATAGGTTGTTGCCTCTGTATTTTATAGGTTTGTGTATTACGTTGTGAGGGCTTTCCAACGCATCAAACCACGTCCAAATCCGAGCTCGTATGAATGAGATATCGAAGCTCAAAGTTGAGGTCTCGCAACTTGTGAAGCTGCGGAAATTAGAGAGAAAATGCTAAGTGTAGCATGTTAACTCATCCCACATTGGTTGGGGATTGAAACCAAAAGTGGTTTATAAGGTGGGAACCTTACCAACTATTGTTTCTTTTAGTAGGACACATTCCTTGGACCCCGAGGGGTGAAAGCACCCCTAACTCGCACACGCGCGCGCGTGTGGCGTGGGCGTATGATGCGCTTTGATGGCGCACTTTGCACTTCGCATCGCCGAGAGCCGTCTTATTGTTTTTGGGTTCAACCGGAAGGTGTTCCGGTTGAAGTCCAAGCGGACCTGTGTGGTCTGGGCAGATATGTTCAAGCGGAACGTGAGTTGAACCGGAAAACAGGTTCAAGCGGAACTGGGTTCAACCGGAAAAAGTTCAGCTTGGAGTTCAAGTGGAAAAGGAGCTCCGCTTGGAGTTTAGGTTGAAGTTCAAGCGGAAGTTGAACCGGAAGATCAGTTCTTCCAGAAACAGCTGTTACGCGAAGATTCCTCCGGATTGACAGCTGTAAACGCGTTTTGAGCTAATTAAGGTAATTCCGTGTTAATTAGAAATCCATTTGCATTAAAGACGTTTAATGCAAAGTTTGACTACGAATTAACTTTTGAGTGCTCAACAAGAATTCCCACCTCTATAAATACAGCCTCATTAGTTGAGGCAAAACACACCAGAATTCACAGAATTCTTCCTCTCTCTTCTTCTCCTTCTTCCATTATTCATCCTGTTCGTCAGGTTCTTCGAGAACTCAAAGGTATTTTTCAAGTTTAGAGTTATCCCGGCCGTACAATACGGTTTAGGCGATTGTACCCTGGGAAACAAAACGGATCTTAGGTAGACCCGGATTTGTTTTAAGGGACCCGGGTTTTGACCCGAAGCCTTCGCCAAGGTTCCTTGGAACCTTCTTCTTTTCTTAAACCAATTTCATAGAATTTCTCAAAAAATTTTCCATAACCTTTTTATCAAGCTGTTGAATAATTATTTCTCAAAACCATTATCAAAACCTTCTGTTCATATTTCTCAAATTAAATATTGTTTACATTTTCCTTTCCTTTGTTTTCTTTTATAAGTATTATTTCATTTCATTTGTAATCGTACTCTTAGTTACTTTCCTATAATTCCTTGTATTGTAATCATTTTATTTTTCCTGTAATTGTAATAGGAGTAGAATTTCCTTTCCGTGTATTGTAATAGACTAGATTTCCTTTTGTTGTAATCGTACTTAAATAAAAGTATTTATTTTTTATTTAAATTCGCGAACGGTTTTCCTACATAGCACACATGCACTAATGCATATATAAGTAGATATCCTATTGAGAACCAGATTTTAATTAAAAACCAAAAGAAACACCCTATTATTTTATGTTTGATTGCAAAATATGTATTTTTGGTTGCTGCATATATCTACATAGAATTACTCTAAGTATTCAACATTTTTTTATATGTATATATTATGTGGTTTTAATATTTATATATTAATATTTTAAATGCATATATGAATATATGTAAATATACATAGATGCGCATTCGTACTAATGGATATATAAAGAGAGGAGAGAAATGAGTGGGGAAAATTGAAGAAAAGTGAGAAGAGATAATTTAACCATTTTTCTGAATTTACCATTGTATATTTAATGTTAATTAGAAGTTGGCCCCTACGCGTTGTGACGGCGAACCTACTTGTAACCATGTTAGTCAAGGCAAATCTATTTTTAACGTAGAACCACCCAAATCTAAAATGACACTAAGCTTTTCATACGTAACACAAACACACAAAATCAAGTTTTCAAAATGGCCATTAACAACGTATTACCTTCAAATTCCACTTAACCCATATAAGAAATGTCAATATACAATATACACAATTAATACAACCATAGCTCCAAATCAACAAATATGACAAAAATACCAATGATCTCCAACTCATAGGCCAATTCCATATCTTGCTACTACTACAATAAAGGGTAAAGTTTATATAAGAACCATATTCTATTGTACAAACTTGTAAGAACCAAAAGAAAACTATATCAAATGAAGTTTTTTTTTGGTAATTTGATATTTTTTTTAATTTAATTTCATGTATATCCACTCATATCCATCCGATTACTTTTAAAAAAAAAATTTTTTTTGCATGTCCGACTATATGTAACATATGAAACATACAATGTTGCATAAAAATAGTTCTTAACTGAAATTATCTAAATAACCTTTATTCAATTGAAATTTAATGGTTTTACATTAGATCTTAAATTTGTACAATAAAAATGGTTCTTACATGAACTTTACCCCTACAATGAAATTAAAAAAAAAATTGATGAGACCCAAATCATGAAGAACCCAAATTTCCAATAAAGATTAGTTTTTTTTTATCAACAAGTATTCTAATACCACTAGCTTTATATGGAATCCTTAGTTTTCTTTCATAAGATCTCACCAATCTATAAAGTCAACACTCAAGAACTACAGAAAAAAATCAATACAAATAAAATCAAGAAAAAAAACCAATTTTGAAGAACGTTAACAATTCTTTAGTAATCATCTATCTCAGAAGCAGCTTTTGATACCATCTTCAACGTACATGCATTCAGAAACATCAAATATACACAAAATCGTTTGAAGCTTAGATCGCTAGAAAATCCCAGGCTCAGATCATCTATATCATCACAGTCGTTTTGATTTCATCACCAACATCAAATAGAGACATGAGCATTATGAATCTATCATCAACATAAATAGAAAGAAAATCATTTGAAGTTCAGATCATTAAAAAATTCTAGACATAGATCATCTAGCTCATCACCACGTAGGCACAACCTGTAAGAAATATTGCACCCCTAAGAGATTGCTCAAATATGGATAAGTACAATTGACACGGATAGTTAATACAGAAGCAGCTTATCCGGATGAACTGGTTGATCCAGATGAAGACTGAAGACCAAAGTTGTTTCGGAAGATCAAGTTGATACGGAAGATCAAAACTGATCCGGATGAGTACTTGGTCCGGATGAACTCGAGTTCCTACAGAAGGAGAGTTCTTCCAGAGTTGATTATTCCCTTGTACTTCACCTGGATAACAGACAAAAGAGCTTTTGTAAGACTGATTTCCAACAACACTATATCATTTGTATCAGACGACATTTAACTGTTTCCTTGACATTTTAGTCCAATGTATAACGTTGTAAGTGTCCGGATATATGTTTTATTATATAGATGGTCAGGATTATCTTTAGAGAAATCAAGGGCTCTCCTTGCTTTTCAAGGCTCTTTATATTGTATTTTCTGTTTATTATAACTTTTGTGTTCAGTGTATTACTTGTTTATACATCAAAATGTGGGAGTGTATGTTAACTTGTTTCTGCCTGGTTAACATAGTGTAGTAATCTTGTTTAGGTTCAAGTTAACTAGGATCCCACACAACCATCATAGCCCAAGATGAAAAAAGAACATAAATTGATTAAAAGCATCAGTTACAACATGCTCTGATTAGTTAGCGGCCACAAAAAAAACAAATAAAGTGGCGGTGACAAACGTGTAAAATAACCCCAGGCTCAGATCATAGAATCATCACAACCTGTAAATGACCAAACATAGCCTCATTCAGAACCGCTACTAGAATGGTAAACCCTAGCGGCGGATTCGAGGTGTAAACCGTAGCATCGGCTAGGATACTTATTTCACCAAAATACAATGACGTAAGATGGCGACACACTGGTGGCACCAAGTTATTAACAATGATGACATCCACAAAGATCGGCGACCACCATTGATGTCTCAGAGTGCAGGAATATGGCGAACACATCTGGAAATGCAAACCCAACCAATCAACTAGACAAAGCAAAACCTTAACACAGATTCAGAGTTCAATCGAAGCTTTAAAACAACGAGAGAAGATGGTGCAGAGAGAGAGAACATATCTTAAATAATGAGAAAGAGAGAGAAGATCTCGACTAATGAGAAAGAGGAAAACAACAACCAAAGACACACGCGTATGTTTAACATACACACGCGTTTGTTTAAAAGGCCTAAAAGGGCAGCTAGAAAGGTATAATCCTAGTCGCGCATCAACGACTTGTACCATGTGCATGAAAGTTGTAAAAGTGCTTCAAGTGTTGTACAATTAGGTTGCTTATTGTATATTGTATAATTAAGTAATTAGTAATTATTGTTTGATTGTGATAAATCATTCTCATTGATTAACAGAATAATACAATGGCCCTATATATAGATTACATAAATACACTCGACACCCCTGAACATTCCGAACTATACAAACGTAAACATAACATATATTTATACTCTAATAGTCCCTCGCAGTTGGAGCGGGAGGAGACCGAACGCTCAAACTGGAGCGAAAATGCTGAAACAACTGTCGAGGCAGACCCTTTGTGAAGATGTCTGCGTATTGGGACAAAGATGCAGCACACGAATGTGACCGATCTGGACCTTCTCACGTACGAAATGTATATCCATCTCCACGTGTTTCGTACGTTGATGCTGAACCGGATTCTCAGATAAATAAACAGCGGAAACATTATCACAATACACGATTGTCGCCCGACGAATCGGGAGATGCAGCTCGGTTAGCAAGTTTCGAATCCAGCTTACCTCGGCGACGGCATTGGCAACCCCGCGATATTTTGCTTCAGCACTGGAGCGGGAGATAGTCGCTTGGCGTTTAGAGGACCATGAGACCAAGTTGTCGCCAAGAAAAACACAATAGCCCGATGTGGAACGCCGTGAATCGGGGCACCCGCCCCAATCGGCGTCCGAATATGCAGTCATAGATAAATCAGATGAGGCAGATAAGTGTATACCATAATCAAGAGTGCCTTGAAGATACCTGAGAATCCTTTTCATAAACGCCATGTGGGGCTCCCGGGGGGTGTGCATGAACAGGCACACCTGTTGAACGGCATAAGTGATATCTGGACGTGTGGATGTTAAATACTGCAGGGCACCGGCCAGGCTACGGTAGAAGGTGCTGTCATAAAGAGGGTCGCCATCAAGAGCACTTAACTTAGAATCAGTGTCTGTGGGTGTCTGGCATGGTTTACAACCAGTCATACTGGCCCGATGAAGAATATCTTTGACATATTGACATTGAGACATAAATAACCCATCCTTGGTACGAGTAACCGAAATGCCCAAAAAATGGTGCAACGCCCCCATATCCGTAATGGCGAACTCACTTGCTAGAGTAGTGATGATATTCTTGAGGAAAATTGGATCGGAAGCCATGAGTATAATATCGTCCACGTACAACAAAAGGTACGCAATATGAGGCCCGTTATGATAAACAAACAGAGACGAATCTGAGATGCTGCCTCGAAACCCCTTGGAGGTAATGAACTTCGAAAACCTGTTAAACCAAGCCCGTGGAGCTTGTTTGAGCCCATATAAAGACTTTTTCAACCTGCAAACATGATCTGGAAAACGCCCGTCAACAAACCCTGGAGGTTGATGCATGTACACAGTTTCCTCAAGATTTCCGTGAAGAAACGCATTTTTCACGTCCATTTGATGAATGTGCCAAGACCTGGATACGGCTATAGATAAAACCGTTCGAATAGTAGCCGGTTTAACAACTGGGCTAAATGTGTCCAGATAGTCAATACCCACAGTTTGAGATTTATCGTTGCACACGAGCCTTGCTTTGTAGCTATCCAACGAACCATCGGCTTTGAATTTATGTCGAAATAGCCACATGCATCTAATAATCGGGCTATCACGTGGTCTTGGCACTAACTCCCATGTATGATTTTCCTGCAACGCACTAAATTCGCTGTTCATAGCCCGTAACCAGTTCGGATCTAGTAAGGCCTTTAGGTAGGAGGCTGGGATGGGGGAAACATCGGGAACGGAAGAGGTGTTTAGATTATAGCGAGGGTTCGGTTTGGAGACCCCCGCTTTGGACCGAGTGCACATGGGGTGAGAGTTCGATGGTGGCGGGCTCTGGGGCGGGTCAGGATGCGGAACAGTGGGTTGGGCCGAAGTGGTTGGAGGGGGCTGTTGAGATTGGGCCGAAGCCGGATGAGGGGAAGGCTGTGTTTGGGCTGGAGAGGGAGCGTGGGGCTGTGGGGAGGCCGGTTGCAGCGGGTTTTGGGCCGGAGGAGGTTGGGCCGAGGGAGCAATGTGAGGAGGTGGTTGGGCCGGGTTTGCGGAAGACGGGGGGTGTTGGGTACGATGTAGGTGATCGGCAAGGCAGGGGGGGTGTCATCGAGGAATGTATAGGACGAGTCGGAAGAGGGGTAGGCGAAAGGAAATGTGGATTCGTCAAAGACAACGTGACGAGATATGTGGACTCGGCCGGTTGAGGGATCGAGACAACGGTACCCGCGAAAGTCGGCGGGGTAACCGAGGAAAATACATCGGACGGACCTGGGGGCAAGCTTGTGTGACTGAGTGGCGGACAAGTTTGGGTAGCAAGCGCACCCGAACACGCGAAGGTGTTCGTACGACGGGTGTCGTTGGTAAAGGCAAAAGGCGGGTGTGAGGAAACGAAGGCGTTTAGATGGGAGGATGTTATGGAGATGAACGGCGACATGTAACGCTTCCACCCAATAGGTGGGTGGAACGTGGCCGTGAATCAGAAGAGCACGAACGATGTCGTTAATACGTCGAATCATGCGCTCCGCCTTGCCGTTTTGTTGCGATGTTTGCGGACAAGAAAACCGAAACACAAGACCCTGAGCGGCGGCAAAGTTTTTAAAGTTGTGATTGTCAAATTCCTCCCCCCCCCCCCCCCCCCGAGGTCACATTGAAAAGACTTAATTTTTGTGTTGAATTGAGTTTGAATTAGAGCATGAAATTTGACAAAATTGTTGAATGTTTCAGATTTGAATTTTAATGGGTACACCCATGTGTATTGAGTAAAATTGTCTATAAGCACCATATAAAATTTATACCCATTATTACTGACAACAGGTGACGTCCACAAGTCACAATGAATAATATCAAACGGAGCAAATGTCATAGAATTAGAATCAACAAAACGCAAACGTTTACTGTTAGATAATTGGCACGAGGAGCATACAAACGATGACTCGTGTTTATTACAACGGATAAGAGAATTACGGGAAAGGAAATCAATGATAGTGCCGCCGGGATGACCCAAACGGTTGTGCCACGGTTCTTGAGAGACCGCAACATTTATTGAGGCAGGTGCTGTGAGCGGATATAAGTCCCCCGTGCTATTGTGGCGGGAAAGGAGGTTGCCACTCTGCAGGTCCTTCAAAGAAAAACCGTTTGGATCAAATTCAATGGATACATTATTATCACGAGTAAATTGACGGACCGACAAAATGTTTTTAAGGACGGTAAGGAATGGAGAATGTTTGGGAGTTGAAAGGTTTTGTTAGGAAGAGAGAAAAGGCCATTCCCATATCCTAAAATTGGTAAACTCTGACCATTCCCAACCAATATAGGCGGTACAGAAAAATTAACGGGAGTTAAAATATTACCTGAATTTGCAGTGATGTGGTTGGATGCCCCGGAGTCCATGTACCAAGGTTGAGCAGGATAAGTCTGATTAACACTATTCATCGTAGCGGCAATGTCGTTCGGGTTCATGGCATTAAGTACGGTCGGGTTGTTGGGCTTGTTCCGGGGCAGGGGCACGGTACGGGATCGGGTTTAGCGGCGGGTTCGGGTTGGGTTTGTATATTGCTCACCATGTAAGCGGGATGGAGCGGTGGCGGACGAGGGTCCGAAGGCCCTGCGCCGGCGTTGGTTTTAGGGTCGGGGTCGGCCATGATCGACGGAACAGGAGGCCGAAAAAAAAAACGAAGCCGAAGCTTAGGGGAGGAGTAGGGTCGGCGAACAAGAAAAGTAGGGTTTTAGAGGAGCCAGGAAAATGCTCTGATACCATGTTTGATTGTGATAAATCATTCTCATTGATTAACAGAATAATACAATGGCCCTATATATAGATTACATAAATACACTCGACACCCCTGAACATTCCGAACTATACAAACGTAAACATAACATATATTTATACTCTAATAATTATAATCTATGGTTAATAATGGTTCTTTTGATTTTCCCCAACATGTTGGTTCTCGTTTGAATGCAAATATATATATACACATACACACAAACACACACACACACACACTACTGCATATACACATACATAGGAGTGAGATCATATACAAACCCAGTTTTGTGTAAAAACCATAAGAACCAATATAATTTTGCCACATGGACAATTTTAATGACTAGGATGTAAGGGTAGTATTGACAAACAAAAATACGGTTGTTACAATAATCCCTTAACCCAAGCTAAACATTATATCGATTTTAACTGCTACAAAACAACCATATTAAAGATACGGTTATGACTTATAATCGATTTTTCATCATCTGCCACACTTACATTTGATTCTTTATCTTTTGCCAGATATTGTTTAATCGAGAACTAGAGCAAACATGGAGTAGACGAGTGCTCGCATGAAAATAACAGAAATCATGTGAATGATATTGGTTTCATGGATAAAAAATAACATGAATGATATGAATTTCGTGGATAAAAATGGACTAAATCAGTGCTATTTAAAAATTTTAACTCGGTTTTATTTTTACTAAAACCACAATTGTTAAGTGTTGTTTATGTATCAAGACAATGATATTTTGAATTGTTAAGTGATGTTTATGTATCAAGATATTGGTATTTTGAATTCTTAAGCAATGTTCATGTATCAGGATAATGTTTTGTAAAAATAACATAATGCTAATTACTGAATTGCAAAATAACAAATGTATTTTCAGAATTAACAAAGTGCTATTTATGAGATTACAAAATAACACTGTATTATTTGTCTTCTTCTTGAAACTGAAAACCACTTTTTTTTCATCTTAAACAAAAAGAAGAAATCGTCATAATCATATAATCACGAACCAAAAATGAAGTTTGTGCGATTTGTCATTAAAATTTCTTATTTGCAATTAGAATCCTGTAACAAGTTTATGTGATATGCAACTTGGAATATCCAATTTGTTTTTTATATTATATTTTAATTTGTATAGTTGTGCTTCAATTTGTACTTTTTGGTCAGTTACAAAATAAAATTAATTGTGCTCCATAATGTTCGTTCAAATTCCGACACTTATGCTAATTAAATACGAATTTAATTGTAATTTCAAAAGGAAATTAACACAATTACATTTCTATACTTCCATGTTTTAATTACTAGTCTAATAGTTAATCAATGATGTATAATTGATGTCAACCACTCATCAATTTTTTTTTTTTTTTTTTTTTTTAACGGCTAATTTTTTTTTTCTCCAAATTTTCACCATGTCAAGGTTTGAACCTTGGTCTTTCCCCAAAGGAGCTTTGCCCCTTACCACTACTCATCAATTGATCTAATGTTCCAGAATGATTCTTATAATTTTTAGAATAAAATGAGTTTGTATCAGATCCATCCCCCATACTGCCGTTCAAAAAAAAAGATCCATCCCCCACATACGTATATACTAATTAATACATATACATATACAATAGCACATATACATATACATATACACTAATGAAGTGTTATTGAGTTTATTTTGTATTTCTAGTATTTAGTAAGCGTAACCAAATAGAAATTCCGAGAGCAGCGGCCCAAACGCCGGCCCAATGAAGTGTAAGATGAGCCGGTGGAGCCTCCCCCGTTGAACCAGTCTAATAGAGCCTGACCCGTTGAACCAGACAAAAACGCAATCCGAATATCCGAACTTCAACTCCGTTTTGCTTACCTTCAACCGCCGACGAGTGAAAACTGACCAGTGATCGAGATTTGGTCCGGCAGATATGGCAGGGTTACTAGCTTGGGCGGCGGACGTAGTGCGATCCGGAGGTGGCGCAACCAGCGAGGAAGATGAGTCCGATTCGATCCCCTTGATATTCAATCCGGAACAGGAGAAGTACGTTCGGGAGTTGAATCTGAAAGCGGCGGCGTTGAGCCGGTCCGTACAGGATCTCCGGCAGAGAATACCTCCGCCTGATATCTCTCAACGCCTCCCTGACCTCCACGCGCATTCCCTCGCCTCCAATGCTGCCCTAGCTCTCCAATTGAATGCTCACTCTTCTACCAGAGAACAGGTATTTTCTCGATCAGATGTTGATTTTCGTTTCTTCGTTGATCTGCGAATCGATAATTCATACTGTATTGGTTTTAGATTAGTTTTAGAGATCGAGTAGCCCTAGTTTGATTGCTAACTAGATCAGTAGCACATGGATTATTTAACTGGAGTTTCAAACTGCCTAAATATGTTTGGATCAGAATTAGACTAGCATCACATGTTGATTTTTCGTTACTTCGTTGATCTACGAATCAATAATTCATACTGTATTAGTTATAGATTAGTTTTAAGGTTTGAGTAACCCTAGTTTGATTGTTAACTAGATCAACAGCACATGGATTATTTAACAGGAGTTTTCAAACTGCCTAAATATGTTTGGAATAGAATTAGACTAGCATCACATGTTGATTTTTTGATACTTCATTGATCTACGAATCGATAATTCATGCTGTATTAGTTTTCGATTAGTTTTAGAGTTAGAGTAACCCTAGTTTGATTGTTAACTAGATCAGTAGCACATGGGTTATTTAACTGGAGTTTTTAAATTGCCTAAATATGTTTGGGAAGAATTGGATCACCATCACATGTTGATTTTCGTTACTTAAAATTAAATAAACATGTTAGTAACAGATTCAAAATTTTGGAATAGGCCTATTGATGCATGTCTCTTGCAGTTATATTTGTTGGAGTTTATCATGATAGGATGGACATAATATGAATGATGAATATGTCATCTGTGTATGAACTATGAACTAGATATATTAATTATTAAATATGTTTCAACTGTAAGTGTGACCTGTAGGCATGGCATGTAATGTCAGGCACAACTGAGAGAACTTACATTGCATGAAGAAAATGTTGCATTTGAAAAGGCCATATCAGATTGTGAGGGTAAGATACAAGAGAAGCTGCGAGAAGCTGAACAACTTCGTGCTAAGCTAGAGGTAAGAGCTTGATTTTTTTTTTTTTTTTTTGTTTTTCAGTTCGAACGTCTTCAAATTGTTTGAAACGTCTTTCATAGTTATAGTTATGTAAAAGATAACTGGTATGATCATAACTCATGAGGGTAAAACTGTTTCCTAACATCATTATGAGTTATTTTTAAGATGAAGATGGTGGTGATTGTTTAGTACTAATGATGGTTGAGATTCTTCATATTTCAATATTTTCTTGCAGGAACTGGATGCAACTCTCACAACTGAGCTGCAAATTGAACAGTCTGCATCACATGATGAATTGGGAGATTCAGCCGATTTTTCATTTAAATCAAAAGCTGAAGCTGAAGCACATACCCCAGCTCGAATTGCTTCCTTGCAGGAGAATTTAGATAACAAGAAAAAGGAACTGGTCCGTTATAACCTTTTCAATTTTAACCTTTTCAATTTTTCTATATCTTATTTCAGTGGTCTTCTTTCTGCACGATTGCATCACTCTCAATTTCATGACACTATTGTACTCTTTTTGTATCTTGTAGGCTTCTATGGAAGAGATTGTTCAAAACTTGGACAGACAGTGGTCTAAGATTCAAGAAGAGTCGCTAAAGCAGCCTTCTCCAGGTACCTTTCATATTTCATACTTAGTACTTTGTGTCATGTAATCTGCTAATGTATTGGTTCATGAATTTGTAACCGTCATGTTACCCACTTCCACAAATTTGTCATAAACTATACAGGTGAAACATCAACGATAACCAATTACTGAAAGTAAAGCTTTTATAGTTTTATTATCTTCTATTAATAATCTTGTGTTCTGTTCTATTCTCTTCTACATAAATCAGAATAGGACTATCATTTGTAAACTTCTATTGTTTAAGGTAGTGGAACGATCTAATTGTGGCCAAGGTTTATATTAGATGAAGATGAATGTAGCTTGATTATGAATGATCACTTGGAAATTTAGGTTGATTTGGTACCTAACCATTAGTTTCCTAAATATGATTATCGAGACTAAGAGTTTTAAAAGAATTTAATTTTGTTCTAAATGTTCAACTGTCTACACAATGTTGTACGAGATAAGAAATAAAGTTTAGGAAAACAATGTTTTGAGGTTGCTGAGAGATGGATGTAGGTTTGACCGGATAAGAAATTAAGTTTTACAGGAAATTTTGCCCATTTGGGGTGGCAATGTGGCATGCATATCGGATAAGACACGGGAGAGAAGGTTGAGCTGATATGGTCATGTACATATGGAAACTCTAGTAAGAACCATGGAATTCCTCATTTTGGAGGGGAGGAGGGACAAAGGCAGACTCAAACTGACATGGGATGAGCTGATCAAGCAAGATTTACAAGACTTGCATCTCTCTGATGACATGATGGGGATAGGAGTTCTATGATAAGTAGAATTTATGTTATGGACTGTAGAAGGGTGTATATATATAGGGGTGTGCAGAAATAACCGAAATCCGAATAAACCGAAAAATCGAATCGTATCCATATCCAAATAAATCGATCCGAATTGTGAATTTGGTTTACGGTTTGGTTTCAAACCGTATCCGAATTGTGAATTCGGTTTATGGTTTGGTTATGGTTTTTTATTTTATTTTTATTTGGTTTATTTGGGTTATTTGGTTATCCATTTAAACCGAATAAGATTTATATATATACATATAATATAATATATATATATATATAATATATAAGCGTTTTTAATAAATCATTTAATAATAGGGTTTTTTTGGCCCACTTAGAAAGTTAAAAGTTAAGCCCATATTAAAAGTTAAGCCCATATAATGACTCAATCTAAAAAAATTGGGGTTAACATTTACGTATAATGTACGGTTGTTTTTACAATCGTAATTGACGATTGAGAGGCTTCGTCCTTGCAACCTCACCTGTTTGTCTTCCCTTCCAAGAATCACAGATCACTTCTGAGTTCCCACGACAAAATATGTTATTCCTCTGAATACGGTTTATACGGTTTGAATACGGCTTATTCGGTTTTGAACCGGAACCGAACCGTATTGAATATGGTTTATTTGATTTGGTTTGTAAGTTTTTCAATATGGTTTGGTTTGGATATGGATGTGATAAAAAATAATTACAAACCAAATAAACCGAATCGAATAAACCGAATAAACCGTAAACCGAACCGTTGAACACCCCTATATATATATATTGTCTTAGCTTTGTCTTGGGTCCTTGGCTTGTCATGCACTTACCTTTTATTACACTTTCATTTCTGTAGCCTTACCTTTGCCTAAGCTTTGCCTTGATGTATAGATCCTTTAGGGGAGCATTTAGGTACTTTCAAGATGGTTCGTGCTACTTTCTCTTCTTGTTTACTTTGCTCTTTTACCTGTTACTACTATAGTTTTCTCACCACTTTATGTTATCGGTAGTGTATTATTATTGTTAGTAGTAGTACTTTATGTCTTGTGGTTTTGATTCCCTTAGGACTTAGCCTCACTTTATATTATCTTTATTACTATAATTTACATGTCAAAAAGAAAAAAAAAGATTTTTGGAGCGGGGTCTAGCGAGTCTGTCTCTCTTGGGATAGAGGAAATGTTTGCCTAATCCCACCTTCCTCACACCCTACAAATAGCTTCTTTTATGAGTGTGATTTTATGCGATATGTTTGTTTGTTCCTCCGTTTAAAAATCTACTTCTCTAAAGTGAGGCCATATCAGTTCTCTTTATGTGTATGTTGTACTGCATCCGCCCCTAAAAATTGCAAATTACAGTGTCTGACTCTAGGATTGGCAATGTGTCCATATATACGGTTTTGATGCTGGTAAACAAGTTCGGGTAACTGGGCGGGTAACCTAATACCATAGCCGTCCCAAACCTTGGGGATTATTTTCAAATTAATCCCATATTCGATCTCATACCCGACTACCCATCCCATTACCGGTTGCAATTGTTTCGGTTTTCCAGTCGCTATCAGGTTCTGGTTTTTGCCATCCTTATTTGAGTCGCACCATGTTAACATGCTTCATAACTAGTCGACCATATGCCAAACAAGACATGGTGATCTACAACGTTTTAATATACTTCATAATTACTTGCAGCTCAGCGAGAAAAGATGTTGGACAAACAGCTACACAGCCTAATGGAACAACTAGCTTCAAAGCAGGTGCCTCTTTTTTAGCCCACACACTGCTGATTAAACACTCTTTAGTTGTTATTCTTTTATACAATTACTAATAAATTTTAATTTATTTACCTTTCTTTGTACTACCAGGCTCAAGCAGAAGGTTTGGTGAGTGAAATCCATTTAAAGGAAATGGAACTAGATAGGCTAAACGGAATTTGGAGGAAGGTTGAAACCAGCACTGCAGAGGCAAATGCTGCACGAAATAGGTTTGGGAGAAGTAACTCCGACCAAGGAAATCATTCCTCCGATTACATTGTTGATCCTCGTTACAAGCCGACAAGTAAGCCCACAGACGCCATACAGAGGCAAATGTTGTTCAGGTCGGCTTTTGTGCTCTACATTCTCGTTCTGCATATTTTAGTATTTATCAAGATATCGTTATGAAGATTCCTACATGCGTCTTTTTAATCAATTATGTTAATATTTTACGTTTTTTATTTTGAACTCTTTGTTCTACCATTTGCTATTCCAGATGAACAATGTTCTTAAATTCTTTATATTTTTCTCATCCTTTTCTGTTTTCTACTTCGCAAATAATGTTTATTCTACAGGTTAGTTTGTATCATAGTACATAACAGATTTGGTATATTTGGATTTTTTGCTCTTTTTTTTTTTAATAATTTTTGGCGCAATCTCTTATTAGCCATATTTCAGCTCATATTCAATATATCAACAACCAATCATGGCAGATCAGAGAAATGACATGAAAGAAGACCAGCCAATAGAAAAAGTAACTGGTAACTTGATTGTTCTGTTTGTTGTTATAAGAACTTATACAATGCAACCTGCAAGTAAATTGCTTATCTGTACAAGGAGAAGATTTGTGCACCACTAATATTACCTATTATATATAGGAAAAATGGATTTTAATAATACAAGTTTTACCTTGTTGGCGGATAATAATACGAGTTTTGAAATTTCCTCACAATAATACGAGTTTTGTGGGTATTGGATTCTAATTATACCCTTTAGTTTTTTACTAACGGTGTTAGTTTGTTGCCTACATGGCACCTGACGTGGACTATTTTCCTCCTACGTGGCACCTGCTACGTAGGCAACAGGCTAACACCGTTAGTAAAAAAGCTAAAGGTGTATCATGAGAATCCAATACCCACAAAACTCGTATTATTGTGAGGAAATTGCAAAACTCGTATTACTATCCGTCAACAAGGTAAAACTTGTATTATTAAAATCCATTTTTCCTTATATATATGACAAAGTGTACAACATATACTGCACTCATTACAACATGCTATAGTATGTTTGATGATGTACATAGGTGATTTTTGAAGTTTACAAATCACCTCCCTTTGTATACAACAATGGGGTTAGATCATGCACCCCCTTGATCGATGCTTTGACAAGTTAGTGTAGCTGACAACTATGTAGTCATAGGTCAATCTAGAGCATAAGTTGGACTTGGTTTTAGAGGTAAGGTTTGTCCTATTCTCACTTTTTAGAGGGAATGTTTGAGTGGGATTTTTTATGAGTATGTTTGTTTTTATTTTTATTTGTAGTACCAAATTCAAAATGGTAAACCAATTCTATATGTTTGTACCGGTTTGTCATTTTTTTTAGAGAAACCACAACTTGAATAAAGAGGCGTTAACTAGCAGTTGGGGGCTGTTTTTTTTTTGGACCGTTTTTAATGTTGTTTTTTACCGTTTTGTCCTCCATATATTAGTATAAGTAGATGTTGAATTTGGTTTTATCACAATACTAAAAAAAAACGTTCCATATTCTCTCTTAAATAAAAAAAACTCAGTGCTTTCTTAACGTTCAAGACACTCTCAAATAGCTTTCAAAAGTGGATTAATTTGTGTTGGTGTTGGCTCATTATTTTCTTAAACGTTCAAAACATACTTTCAAATAGCTTTTAAAAGTGGGTAATTTTGTGTTGTGTTGGTTTGACTTAAACAACCGCGTTTTGGGGAGTTGTTCTTATTTTGATGAACCTCGCTATTTGGGTTCATTTTTATACGTGCTAATTGTCAAATGGCGCGAACAAGACTGTGTAATTTGTGATGGGTTTTATTTAAACATGATGCAAATAAACCACCTAGAAAAATATATATTAGTTTTTTTAAACGGCAGAAAAATAAATAATAGTTTTTTTTTTTTTGAACGGTAAATTTGGATTACTGACGGGGGCATTACACCATCCACTCGATCATCTTCAATCCCCATCAGGAGGAAACTCACCCTTAGATGAGAAAACCCCCTGGCCCAACATGTAACCCCGAGTTTTTAATTTTTGTTACAAGTGATACTTGAACCTAAAACCTCCTCATTACAATGTCTTGGGTACCTTATATTACATTTTTGTCAAGTTATGAAATTCATTTACTTACGTCTGTATTTATACCTACAAAATTGGAATTTGAGGGGTAATATGTTTTGAAACCAAAATTAATTGTTCGCGGATTGGAGTAGAAATATGATATAACACAAAAATTAGCTGAAAAAATAGTTATTAGAATCTACTATTCTAATAAAAGAAAAGGTTTCAATCCTACATGGCATCGCCACAGCCTCCCAATTAGTCACCGCTACTTGATAAATTGTGTCCACATGTGGACACAAACCCTCTAAAAAACAACTAAAACTCGCGGATCCTCCCCTCTTCCGGATTAATTCCGCGGAGCCTCCACAGAAATCGGACCCAGCCTTTAACCTCCCAGCCTTTTCCCTCCCACATATAACACGGTTGGATTTCTCTTGAACCCTAAAATCACCAGGTAATTAGATTTCCTCTCAGCCGCTCTCTCCTTCCTGTTCGTCTCTCAAGATCGACACATCCAGGTAATTAGATTTCTCATACATCAAGAACAGAAGCGGATTCCGATTTAGTTTTCTCTTCAATTTGTTATTATTTCCTTTTTGCTCCTGTTTTGGGATTCGATTTCGTTCCTGTCGGCTTTGGGTGATTGGGGTTCTCTAACCCTAATTTCTGTCGACATGACTTTGCTATGGTTCTTCAGTCGACCGATTTAATCGATCTGTTCAGGAGAGAGCGATTATGATTCTTCAGTCGACATGATTGGGGTCCGCTTCTGTCTTTCCTCGATGTACAGCATTCAGATTTCTATTTAGATGATTTCATTCTTGAACCCTATTTCATTGTATAGAAAGAGTGATTATTTTTAATATGTTCGTACCTCAGACCGGTAATTAATCTTTCAATCCTATGGTTCTGTTCTGCAAATCGATTTCATTGTACTCACATGATTTGATTCATCATGCGAATTTCGATTTTCTTGATGATGATGATGTTGAGATCAACGGTGAAGTTGCTGCTGATGCACCTGGACCATCTGCTCCAAACCACAGCTCAACCCTTGCTCTTTGTCATGATACTATTGTTAGAAAGAGATCCGTTTACGTAAGTATATTGCTATGTTTCAACTTTTTTACTTATAATAAACATCTTTCAAGTTAATCAAATTTTTCTTTTTGAAACTTGAAACGACTTCCGGATGATATTGCAAAGGTTGCTAATGTCAAGGAAAGCATGAGCATCAAAGTCAAATTTGACGGTGGTGATCTTTATACTATGCATTTGAGGGTCGAAAAGGGCAGAACCCCTGACAAAAACAGGTTCATACAATATTTTCATTGTTTTGTTTGATTGATCAGATTTGTATTTTTAAAGTTTTCCTATCTACGTAAATTGTTTGTTTTCTATTTTTTTAAACGGAATCATATTTGTTAAACTTCAGGTTCGCTGCTAAGGATTGGGGAAGATTTATGAATCACATTGGGTTGAAAGATGGTGATGTCTGTAGCTTTCACTACGCGGTTGATCTTGGTTTTCTGAGCATTGTTAAGGACGATATCCCGTGAGGTTGCTTGGAAAATATGGTATGTTTTGACTCTCATTGATACTTTTATGAACCATTTTACTTCAATGTTTTGGTACCCTTCGTTGGAAGTTTGACTATTCTTTGGAAGTTTGGTTACTTTTATGAACCATTTTACTTCAATGTTTTGGTACCCTTCGTTGGAAGTTTGACTATACTTTTATGAACCATTTTACTTTTATGAATGTGTCAATACATATCTAATCATCCCGAACTTACTCATTTTACCTTCATACTTCAGTTTGGGAAGTTTGATGTATATGATGGTACATGTTTTCATCTTAATTATATTTCATATGCTTTTTTATATAGTTATTGAATTCTGACTTTTTTGTTTTCTGATATAGTTATAGATAGGCATTCCGTGACTAATGCTTATGATGGGTCAAAGTTGTTTATTAACTCTGATGAAGTCGATTGAATAGCATGTTTCAAGGAGAGGTATAATATGTGTTACTCATCTGTGTTTTTTTAATTCCTCTACTTCATTACAGTATCCATGAAATAATAAATATATAAATGACAGGTTTAATGCCACCTTCAATCTTGAGTCATCTTCAAGTTTGACTCCTTTATCATCTTCAATGGATTACACTTTGGAGTCCGATTTTCTAAGCAAGACAGAATTCATGTGCAGTGTTGAAGTTGATGCACTTAAGGAGGTACCATTTATCTTAATGAATGATAGTTTTTATCCTTGACGGAAAACTAAAAGTATTTTAATAATCATTTTTTGACTAGGTCAAGAATGTTATTGTGTTGGGTACCATTAAGGTAGTTTACCCAAACTACTTTTATATGGCATGTAATCATTGCCTCAAGATTGTAGAAAGTTGTTCTGAAGATGGTAAGACCATATACAAATGCAATGACGCGGATTGCTTGAAAAATAAGTGGGTTATCAACCCATTTCCAACGTGATTTTAACACTGTCACAGTTTATAATTTGATTTTCGTTTGCCTATGTTTGATTTATAAAAAATTTGTTCAATTTTATGTAGGTTCAAGATTAATTTCAAGGTTCAAGATCAAGCTGGTACTGTGGAGATGACTATGTTTGATGGAGAAGCAAAGCGTATTTTGATGAAAAGTGCTACTGATATTGAGGTTCCTCCTGTCAAAAAGGTCATCTTCAACTTTAACTACTTATAAACTACCACTTTAACCACTGCTAAACTGAAAGTCATACTAAACTGTTGATAATTTGGATATTGATTTAGGTATATTTGTTCATATTCGGCAATAAATTTAAATGGTAGTTTCAATTCTATGCTAATCTATTTATATATTTCTTACCATTACTTTTTTTATTAATGTAGCATTTTAGTTATTTTGGATATTTTGATGTCATAAGTAATCACCAGTTCTCATTTTGATAGTTTCACAACGTTGCATATTTGTTATTCTATTTTTCCAAACTGTTTCATGTTGTGTATCCTCAAAACTATTTTTTATTGACACTTTCTCTCTATGTATTACATTGGATTGTCTTATTAGTTTACAAATGTTTACCTCAATAACATTTTAATTGTAGTCCGCTTGCTCTATAAATTCATAACTATCTTTTATTTATGACATAGTTAGTACCATTTTAGTTTACACTTTGTAAGTATATCTGGTATTACATTTTGGGTACACTTTGTAAGTTTATTTGCCATTCTCACTATACATGTCATAGATATTGGCATTCTTATAAATTTTAATCTTTTACCAATTTTGACTATTACTAATGTTTAAACATAGATATGATATGAGAAACAAACAAACACCCATATCATGTTTACCTTTACGTTACAGTTTCATTAGATATTTCATTTCATATCTAATGAAAAAAAAATCAAGTTTGCACATGTCCCAATTTGTTACAAGCCGCTTGAATTTGACTTCCTATTTTTTTCATACATATATCTAGATCTAATATAAAAGGTTAATGTGTGTATTAACAAAGCTGTTGACTTTTGTAGATAAATGGTGTTGATGTGCCCCAAATTCCAAAAGAATTAGAGGTGTTGATTGATCGGAAGTTTGCATTCAAAATCCAGATCATCAAATGCAACATCCAAAATCGGTACAATACTATACCGTTATGAAGGTTACCGATGACGTTGGCATTATTGATTCTTTGGATAAGAAAAATGATGCATATGAGGTAAGTTTTTTTTTCATATAAGATTATATAAGACTCATGAGTATCATGAAAAGGGTACATTTCCCATTTATTTAATTACTATTTTACTATCATTACTAAAACTATCATGCGGACCTACTGTTAATTCTTTATGTTTTTTTGGTTTTCCAAAATGCAGTTTTCATTGGGGAATTCAACAGATTTTGTCACACCTGATTCGGTGAACAATGGTATAAAGCTGATTGAGTCTGAGAAGGAATCAGATGGTTTGAAGCGCAACTTGGAAGAAATCTACGATCTTGATGATTGTTCGTTGAGTTCGTCGGCCAAGTCTCGCGCAACCTCATCAGGAAAGTCTTCTTCATCTGGATCTGCTGGTGATGAGAAGTTAAAGATGAAGCTGGTTACTCCAAAGGTCGAGAAGTGAAGATGTTATTGAGTTTATCTGTTTGGTGTTTTTTACTAAAATAAATGTTTGCTACATTTGGTTTGTTTGTTTCTTAGAAGCATTGTCTGCTTCCTATGACTACTATTTCCTTTCTCATCATGATTTCAATCATGATTGGTTTGTCTTATTTAATAAACGGCTATTTACTAAATTTTTAGAACATTTTAATTGTAGTCCGCTTACATTATTTTTTTTATCTTATATTTTTTCACCCCAGCCGTGCAATGCACGGGTATTAAATACTTGTAAAAGAAATATTCGCCTAGGTTTTAAATGAAAACCATATGTATTTAAAAACAAACAATAGCCTGAATAAAAAAAATTCACCTAGATTTAGTAACCACTGGATTTGAATCCGGGTTGCTTCTACATAACTAGAACAAGTTACCCTTTGTGTTGGGTTATTATTTATTTCTTACATTAAAACCAACTATCCAAAAAATAACCGTTTAATAAAAAAACCAATAGAAAGTTGTCTTTTGTATATAGTATAATATAATATAATAATATGTACAAGACAAAAAGAAAGCTTACTAATGTATCATAACATGTTTATTAACCACGGTTTAGTACTTCAGTTGACCTATTTCTATCATCGAATTGGGCTATTATTGAAGAAACTGCCAATATGCTCGTTGTTTTTTGAAACTGCAACAACTTAATTATCGGAGTTTATTATCGCATAAGTTCTTTAGTGCTTAACAAAACTTTCCGATGTGTTCAAAATTAAGCTAAGAGGCCCAATTTTTTCCGATATGATACAAAGAATGAAAGAAATTTTATATGAAATATTATAAAGAGATGCCTCCGATTAGTACTAGTCCCATCCTATTGAACCCTTTCCTAAATGTAGCAGCGGGGTTATAACTTTCCTTGAAAGATCTTCTTTCCATTTAGATGTGCATGAAGACGGTCCATTTTTTAATCAAACTTAAAAAAAAAAATTAATAAAGGTTTATTAAGTATGTTTAATGTTTTTTCTAGTAAAATATGATATAAACATCAAGCATACTCGAGTCAATATCAAATGGCACATCATCAAGTTCAATTAGTAGCCAAATCCAATGTTTAACTTATGTAGTAGTTTAATAAATGAAAACGAGGTGTCACTCAAAGTATTGAGCTCGTAGGTATATTGGTATTGAATTTTTTTTATTTTTTTTATCATGTATGACTCCACACAATTTGAAAATCTTGATATTCGGGCATGGTGGAAAGAAAATAAAAGATCAAATTTTGCCTTATTCGCTATGCCTCATGTTCTACTAAATACTAATCGTCTAGGTTTTTACGGTAGCTTCGCAATCTATTTTTTCAGTAGTATTTTCTCCATGGAAAACAAGGCTCACTCCAAAATCATGAAAATGTGCATTTGCTTGAAAGATCACTTGGACGCGAAGAAACACATACAACTCCAAATT
>JBCNJP010000025.1:71812867-71898818 GCA_039602395.1 Deinandra increscens subsp. villosa
TGTGTATGAACTATGAACTAGATATATTAATTATTAAATATGTTTCAACTGTAAGTGTGACCTGTAGGCATGGCATGTAATGTCAGGCACAACTGAGAGAACTTACATTGCATGAAGAAAATGTTGCATTTGAAAAGGCCATATCAGATTGTGAGGGTAAGATACAAGAGAAGCTGCGAGAAGCTGAACAACTTCATGCTAAGCTAGAGGTAAGAGCTTGATTTCTTTTTTATTTTCTTTTTCAGTTCTAACGTCTTCAAATTGTTTGAAACTTCTTTCATAGTTATAGTTATGTAAAAGACAACTGGTATGATCATAACTCATGGGGTAAAATTGTTGCCTGACATCATTATGAGTTATTTTTAAGATGAAGATGGTGGTGATTGTTTAGTACTACTGACTGGTTGAGATTCTTCATATTTCAATATTTTCTTGCAGGAACTGGATGCAACTCTCACAACTGAGCTGCAAATTGAACAGTCTGCATCACATGATGAATTGGGAGATTCAGCCGATTTTCCATTTAAATCAAAAGCTGAAGCTGAAGCACATACCCCAGCTCGAATTGCTTCCTTGCAGGAGAGTTTAGATAACAAGAAAAAGGAACTGGTTCGTTATAACCTTTTTAATTTTTGTATATCTTATTTCTATGGTCTTCTTTCTGTACTATTACGTCATACTTAATTTCATGACACTATTGTACACTTTTTGAATCTTGTAGGCTTCTATGGAAGAGATTGTTCAAAACTTGGACAGACAATGGTCTAAGATTCAAGAAGAGTCGCTAAAGCAGCCTTCTCCAGGTACCTTGCATTATTTCATACATAGTACTTTGTGTCATGTAATCTGTGCTAATGTATTGGTTCATAAATTTGTAACCGTCATGTTACCCACTTCCACAAATTTGTCAGAAACTATAGGTGAAACATCAACAATAACCAAAATTACTGAAAGTAAAGCTTTTATCATCTTCTATTAATAATCTTGTGTTTTGTTCTATTCTCTTCTACATAAATCAGAATAGGACTATCATTTGTAAACTTCTATTGTTTAAGGTAGTGGAACGATCTAATTGTGGCCAAGGTTTATATTAGATGAAGATGTGAATGATCAGCTTGATTATGAATGATCACTTTGAAATTTAGGTTGAGTTGGTACCTAACCATTAGTTTCCTAAATATGATTATCGAGACTAAGAGTTTTAAAAGAATTTAATTTTGTTTTAAATGTTCAACTGTCTACACAATGTTGTACGGGATAAGAAATAAATGTTTACAGGAAAACAATTGTTTTGAGGATGCTGAGAGATGGATGTAGGTTTGACCGGATAAGAAATAAAGTTTTACAGGTAAAGTTTGGCCATTTGGGCGGGGTGGCATGCATCTCGGATAAGACAAGGGAGAGAAGGTTGAGCTGATTTGGTCATGTACATATGGAAACTCTAGTAAGAACCATGGAATTCCACATTTTGGAGGGGAGGAGGGACAAAGGCAGACTCAAACTGACATGGGATGAGCTGATCAAGCAAGATTTACAAGACTTGCATCTCTCTGATGACATGATGGGGATAGGAGTTCTATGATAAGTAGGATAAATGTTATGGACTGTAGAGGAGTGTATATATTTTGTCTTAGCTTTGTCTTGGGACCTTAGTTTGTCCTGCACTTACCTTTTATTACACTTACATTTTCCGTAGCCTTACCTTAGCCTAAGCTTTGCCTTGATCTTTTAGGGGAGCATTAGGTACTTTCAAGATGGTTCGTGCTACTTTCTCTTCTTGTTTCTTTGCTCTTTTACCTGTTACTACTATAGTTTTCTCACCACTTTATGTTATCGGTAGTGTATTATTATTGTTAGTAGTAGTACTTTATCTCTTGTGTTTTTTATTCCCTTAGGGCTTAGCCTCACTTTATCTTTATTACTATAATTTACATGTCAAAAAGAAAAAAATGATTTTTGGAGCCGGGTCTAGCGAGTTTGTCTCTCATGTGATAGAGGAAATGTTTGCCTCATCCCACCTTCCTCACACCCTACAAATAGCTTCTTTTATGAGTGTGATTTTATGCGATATGTTTGTTTGTTCATCCGTTTAAAAATCTACTTCTCTAAAGTGAGGCCATATCAGTTATCTTTATGTGTATGTTGTATTGCATCCGCCCCAAAAAATTGCAAACTACAGTGTCTGACTCTAGGATTGGCAATGTGTCCATATATACGGTTTTGATGCTGGTAAACAAGTTCGGGTAACTGGGCGGGTAACCTAATACCATAGCCGTCCCAAACCTTGGGGATTATTTTGAAACTAATCCCATATTCGATCTCATACCCGACTACCCATCCCATTACCGGTTGCAATTGTTTCGGTTTTCCAGTCGCTATCAGGTTCTGGTTTTTGCCATCCTTATTTGAGTCGCACCATGTTAACATGCTTCATAATTAGTCGACCATTATGCCAAACAAGACATGGTGATCTACAACGTTTTAATATACTTCATAATTACTTGCAGCTCAGCGAGAGAAGATGTTGGACAAACAGCTACACAGCCTAATGGAACAACTAGCTTCAAAGCAGGTGCCTCTTTTTTAGCCCACACACTGATTAAACACTCTTTAGTTGTTATTCTTTTATACAATTACTAATAAATTTTAATTTATTTACCTTTCTTTGTACTACCAGGCTCAAGCAGAAGGTTTGGTGAGTGAAATCCATTTAAAGGAAATGGAACTAGATAGGCTAAATGGAATTTGGAGGAAGGTTGAAACCAGCACTGCAGAGGCAAATGCTGCAAGAAATAGGTTTGGGAGAAGTAACTCCGACCAAGGACATCATTCCTCCGATTACATTGTTGATCCTCGTTACAAGCCGACAAGTAAGCCCACAGAGGCCATACAGAGGCAAATGTTGTTCAGGTCGGCTTTTGTGCTCTACATTCTCGTTCTGCATATTTTAGTATTTATTAAGATATCGTTATGAAGATTCCTACATGCGTCTTTTTTAACAATTATGTTAATATTTTACGTTTTTTTTTTATTTTGAACTCTTTGTTCTACCATTTGCTATTCCCGATGAACAATGTTCTTAAATTCTTTATATATTTTCTCATCCTTTTCTGTTTTCTACTTTGCAAATAATGTTTATTCTACCTGGTTAGTTTGTATCATAGTACATAACAGATTTGGTGTATTTGGAATTTTTGCTCTTTGTTTTGGATAATCTTTGGCGCAATCTCTTATTAGCCATATTCCAGCTCATATTCAATATATCAACAACCAATCATGGCAGATCAGAGAAATGATATGAAAGAATACCAGCCAAGAGATAACTGCTAACTTGATTGTTCTGTTTGTTGTTATAAGAACTCATACATTGCAAGTAATTGTATATGTGTACAACTGTACAAGGAGAATATTTGTACCCCACTAATATTACCTACTATATATGACACAAAGTGTACAATATATACTGCACTCAGTACAACATGCTATAGTATGTTTGCTTATGTACATAGGTGATTTTTGAACAAATCACCTCCCTTTGTATACAATGGGGTTTGAGAATGCACCCCCTTGATTGATGCTTTGAGAAGTTAGTGTAGCAAACAACTAAGTAGTCATAGCTCAATCTAGAGCACAAGTTGCACTCACTTTCAGAGGGAAGGTGTGCCCTCATCTCACTTTACTTGACCCATAATGTTTGAGTGGGATTTTTTATGGGTGTGGTTGTTTTTTCCTTATTTGGTTATAGTACCAAATTCAAAATAGTAGAGAAGCCATGACCTGACCCGAACTGGTTCGGTCAAGTTGGTTTGGAACTGGTTTAGAACTTTTCTCAAAAGAGACGTTAACTGGCAGTTGGGTGGCATTTTAAATATTTTTTACTGTTTTGTCCACCATATATTAATATAAATAGGTGTTGAATTTTGTTTGATCACAACGCTAAAAAATGATTCATACTCTTAAATCTCTAAAACAGTGAGTAGTTTCTTAAACGTTTAAAACACACTCTCAAATAGCTTTTAAGTTTTAAAAGTGGATAGTTTTCTGTTGGTGTTGGTTTGACTTCAAGCAACTCGGTCATGAGAGTTGTTGGTTATGAGAGTTGTTCATATTTTGATGAAGCTTGCTATTTGGGTTTATTTTTATGTGTTAATTGTCAAATGGCGTGAACAAGACTCACTACAATTTGTGTGATGGATTTTCTAAACATGAATACACTTTGAGAAACCACCTAGAAAAATAGTTCAAGGCATTGAAAGGTTAATTGATTTAAGGTCTAACAACAATGACCAATAAATGAAACATCTGGAATTAATAGCGTTGATGTCAGGGAACAATGACACTTGTGGGTTCAAGAAAGTTTGCTTTTCATTCAATTTGACAACGGGTGTTTGCCTCACTTATATAAGTAATCCACCTTATACTCACATATTGCGTGCTACCTTTAGACATGATTGTCGATAATATACAAAATCATAAAAATTTAATTAATTTTAAGATTTGAAAAATTACAAATGAGTGTTAATTGAAATTATGATGTTTGGTTGACTTCATACGGTTCACTGGACTCATATCTTTGTGTTGTCAAATGATGAAATGTATGATTGTGTTTGAATTTGTGTATATATTCGCACACAGTTGGAATTTTATTTTATATTTTAGACAAAGTAAATGAAACTTTAAATTAGAAAAAAAAGAAAAATGCCTTGAATATTCAAGTCATGGTGAACCAACTTCATATGTAAGGACAAGCGGTATGTTTGGCATGACTCCAGTCACCCAAAGCAACGGCGTGGAACACCAAACGGTATGTTTGGCATGACTCTAGTCACCCAAAGCAACGACGTGGAACACCACCCCTGCATGGCATGGGTTTGAGGCATGGGTTGTTTCACGCTATGGAGGAGATGGCATGAGTGGAGCCAAGGTGAAGGGGTTGTATCATATGTATTAATACTTGTACCCAACTCATATGGGTATACAATGATATTTTTTTCACAATCAATGTGTTGCACAAGTTAGAAATTCTCGAAAATAATTATTCGCGCGTTGCGACTAAAATACTGTTAGGTAAAAAAAAATACAATCTTATAACACAAAAAATAGCCGAATAAAAAATAGTTGCTGCATAAAAGAAATATTCACCTAGGTTTCAAATGAAAACCGGTTGTATTTAATAAACAATAATTGTTGAACAAAAAAGTTCAACTAGATTTAGTAGCCATGGTATTTGTTTCTTAGATGAAAACAAGCGGAATTTATAAAAAAAAAAGTTGTTTAATTAGTAAAAGACAACGGATAGAAAGCCTCATTCATACAAGTTGTTTTTTATAGCCTTATTCATACAAGTTGTTTTTTATATATAGTATAATATAGAGGGAGGTTATAATGAGAAGTTAGGTGAAAATAAGAAGGATAAGAAGTCTTCTCATCCGTTAGATCTGATGATCAAGGGCCCAGATTTAATCCCTTAATTAAAACAAAAAAATAAATGGTCAGATACATGGAGGGGCAATTTGGTCAAATTGCCCCTTGTTCTCTTTCCCCCAATTATTAAAACCTTCATAACTTTTTCATACGATATTATTTTTTTATAAAAATTACACCATAAAAACAAGCGTTTTTTTATCTTTAAAACCCATACCATATTGCTATAGAAAAAATAAAATAAAATAATTATGTCAATGACGTGAACATATGAAACAACGACATGAACATATGACACAATTGACCTGAATATATAACACAATGACACAATGACCTGAACATATGACACAATGACACAATGATCTGAACAATGTTCAAGTCATTGTGTCATATGTTCAAGTTGTTGTGTTATTGTGTCATATGTTCAGGTCGTTGTGTTATATGTTCAACTCATTCACAAAAATTTTTTTAATATATATAGCAATATTGTATGGGTTTTAAAGATAAAAAAACGCTTGTTTTTATGGTGAAATTTTTATAAAAAAATAATATCGTATGTAAAAGTTATAAACGTTTTAATAATTGGGAGGAAAGTGAAAAATATGCATGTTTCCAGGATTTGCCTCCTTCTTATCCTTCTTATTTTGCATAAACTTCTTACGTGAACTTCTCTCGTATAATATAATATAATAACGTAAAAAAAAAAGTTTACTCATATATCATAACATGTTTGTGAACCATGGTTCAGTTATCCTATATGACTATTTCTATCATCGAATTGGGCTATTATTGAAAAATTGTCAATATGCTCACTGTTTTTAAAACTACAACAACTTAATTATCGAAAATTTATTATTACACAAGCTCTTTAATGCTTAACCAAATCTTTTTAATGTGTTCAAAATTAAGCTAAGAGGCCCAATATTTTTCGATATGATGCCATGAAAGAAAATTTATATGAAATATTTTAAAGAAATGACTCCAATCAATACTAATCTCATCCTATTGTAGTATTGAACCCTTGTCTAAATGTAGCGGGTTGAAACTTTCCTTGAAAGAAATTCTTTCCGTTTAGATTTGCATGAAGACGGTCCATTGTTTTCAAACATTAATAAATAATTTTAATAATAAAGGTTTATAAAGTATGTTTAATGATTATCACTTTATCTAGCAAAATATGATATAATCATATAAGATTATAAACTAACTGAACTTGATGATGTTCCATTTGTCATTGACTCATGTCGTAGTTTAATAAATGAGAAATAGCAACGAGGTGCCACTCAAAGTATTGAGCTCGTAGGTATATTGGTACTGTTTTTTTTTTAATTTATTATTATTTTTAATTTTTTTATTTATCATGTATGACTCCACACAATTTTAAATATCTTAATATTTGGATTTGGTGGAAAGGAAATGAAGATCATTTTTCGATCTTATTTGCCATGACTCATGATCTAATAAATAGTAATTGTCTAGGCTTTTGTAGTAGTTTCACAATCTTGTTTTTTCAGTAGTATTTTCTCCATGAAAAACAAGGCTTACTCCAGAATCATAGAAATGTGCATTTGCTTGAAATATCATTTGGATGAGACGTAACACATATAACATATATCTTCACTTGAAAACGACAATCTTATAGAATGTTAGATAAACAAGGACGAGGTTCAAGGAGGAATGCCGGCCCCACTTATTGAAGAAGAAGCCTGCTTAAGATGGATCCGCCATGTGGACAGTGACGTGGTAAGGCCCTTTCAAGCCCCACCCAAGGGCATGATCCGTCATGTGGACAGTGACGTGGCAAGTGGGCTTGAAAGGAAAATGGTAGTAATGGTCAAGCCCCTTTCAAGCCCCTTGCAATAATTACCCTATTATTATTTTTTTCAATTTAAATAAAATGAAATCTAATAAAATAAATAAAAAGTTCATTAATATTACTAAAAAAACGACATTTAAAAAAAATACGACATTAAAAAAAAAGATCACGGCATTAAAAAAAACAACTAAAGCCCATAGTCCGTCTTGATTCGTTCCCTTAACTTGAGCGCCAAAGCTCGTGCCATTTCGTCATCTTCGGGTAGCGGTTGTCTGAGTGATTCCAAATCCTTTTGCATTTGCCGACGGCTGGCCGCTTTGTCGTGCTCTTTCCTCAAAATTACCAACTCCTTGAGACTCTCGGCAACCTCATCGTCTCTTTCTTTGCTCGCCGTTTCGTGGGTTTGGCGACTTGACGATGACACCGCTCGTTTCCCCTTTGCGCGGTCCCGACCCATCGGCTTTAAGGTCTCGACATAAACAAGGTCCTCTTCTTCGGTGTCGTTTAAGTTGATGTCAAAAGTCCGACCGTCCGACCCTAGAGACCCCCCAGCCGCAGAAGACGATGTTTTGGATTTTTTAGCGCGCCTTGTTCTTTGCGTCAAGTCGGGTTGATTCCTCCACTTGTCACTATCCCGAAGGATCAACCAACACTTCATGTATTGAAAAACACCTCTTTCTTGTTGGTATTCGACTAGTGCACTAGATTGAATGACCTCGTCATTCTCACCGCTCTTCCAACCCGCACGAATACGGTTGTAAACCGCGCTAAAAAACCAACAACGGTTGTTGATTTCCGTCCACTTTCCGGAAATGGAGTCCGGAGTTCGATATTCCTCCTTCTTGAGCAACTCGTAGAAGTTTTTGCGAATATTCGACCAAAACATCGTCTTGTCTTGGTGGTTAGCTAGTATTAAAAAAATATATAGTTAGTAAATAATCACAAAGGTAGGAAAAAATAAAAAACTTATATGTAAATAAACTAAAAAAAACGTAAATAAAATAAATAAAAAATCGAAAAAATAAAATAAATACTAACCAATGACGGGATCCTCCGATGCCTCGATCCAACATCGACATAGCGCCACCTCCTCCTCCTCGGTCCATGCGTTGATAACTCTCTTCTCCTTCGGTTCGTTGACAACCTTCTTCTTATGAGACCGTTTCCTCGGTTTTTTTGACCCACCCGCTTGTTGCGTTTCGGGTACCACCTCGCAATCATCTTCTTGTGACGGTGTTTGAGATGGTGGTGTTTGAGCTTGTGGTGGTTGTGATTGCGGTGGAGGTTGAAACGGTTGTTGAAACGGGAGTTGGAACGGTTGTTGAAACGGACCTTGAAACATCGAACGTGGTTGAAGATTTTGGAATGGGTGTTGTTGCGTGTAACCGGAGAATCCTTGAGGAGGTTGAAGGTTTGCCATCATACTCCACAACTCTTCGTTGGTCGGTGTTTGTTCATTTTCACCGGACCGTGGTGTCGGGGAACGACCGAAAGGTTGCATTTTTTGTGAATAAAATGTAAGAATAATAGAAGAGTAGAGAGGAGGTTATGTGATTTTTTAATGAAGGAGTTAGATTTATATATGTAGGGGGTTAGTTTATATTGGTTTAAAATGAAAAAAAAACAAAAAATAAAATTAAATGTCCAACGGTCAAAAAATGACCCGTTGAACGGTCATTTTTGACCAACTTCCCCCCCCCCCCCCACTTTGGCGTGAAAAATCTCACGCTCCTGGCCAATTTAACGAGTTTCGCGCCCCACCGTAGTGGGTGGGGGCGCTATACGGGCGCTAAAGGGGCGCTAAAGGCTGTTTCAAGCCCCTTTCGAGCCCCATTACACATAGCCTTAGGCAACAGCATTAGTTTGTCCAAAAGCCTATTCTTCAAGATTTACCTTAAACCCTTTTTCTTCCCAACTTTTCCACCCCTTTTAAATTCTTCAACTTGCTGTCATATTGTCATACAACTCCAGATAGCTCCCTCTAATGTTATCTCATCGCTCTCAGAAGACCTCTTTCTCACACGATCACCTCCATTGTTCCACTTGCCGCGCTCAAAATGCCCTCAAAATCAGCGTTTCCATATCCAAAAGAACTCTTGATTAAGAGTACATAACTCGCCCCTCAGTTAATTACTTATTAGTTCAGTAAACTAATGTCCAAGTTGGTGATTAGTAAGTTGTTTTACCACATAGAACCTTTAAGTAGATTTAAGTTTAAGTAAAGAATGGGTTTTACTTTCAACTATACTTAATATGTTTCAAACTCATACCTCTTGTAGTAATCCAAAAATCATGTTTTGGAAGACCTTTAATAAATGGATCCACTAAATTTCTAAAAGAGATAACATAAACAATAGTAATAATTCCATCAGAATTTAAGTGTTTTACATAAGCATGTATAAGACAAATATGCCTAGACAAATAGTGTAAGGACCTTTGATGAAATACACACATTAAATTTGCAATATATAAATCCCAGAAAGATACATGAAATCTCTTTAAATTTCATTTAAAGAGTTGGAAAAAATGTAAACCAAAGAACCTTTTCCCCTATATATTTATTATAGTCTATACATATATATATCTTATATATTTGTGACTTGTGACAGCAAAAAGATGCTCATTCCAATTGCTTATTAGTTTGGCAGTGAGTTAGCTTGTGGGTTGAATTGGTTCTCACCTTTCATCAAGCCTTGGACATATATGCTTTCATCCTCCTCTTTATCTCTTTCCTGTTAAAATAAAAAAGAACAACATGAAACAATCATAAAAATCGCGCATTCGAAAGTAGAAGTTTTCGGGGTTTCTTACATCATGAGTTGCCTGTCCAGATTTGAAGAAGACAGCAGCCCTTTGTTCTCCTCAGCTCGTCGTAGAAGATAAGGCATGACTTGATCAACGGGTCCAAATGGCAAGTACTTGCTGACACCAAAGCCTGCATTCCTCAACCCGAAGGTCATTGCTTCCGACATCCCATAGAGTGAAGCAAACTCGAGCTTCTGGCTATCTTTCGTGATCCCATATCCGCGGGCCTTTTGTGCGGCCAGTTTAGCTGCCATACATGTTAAATTAGATCAAAAACTTTTCTGTAACTTTCCACATGCATGCTACCAAAAGGGCATTCAAAATCTTCAATCTTTATGTGATTTTTCACATGTGAAATGATCATACATGTTAAATTAGATCAAAAACTTTTCTCTAACTTTCTACATGCAGGATACCAAAAGGGCATTCACAATCTTTAGTCTTTAAGTGATTTTTCACATGTGAAATGAATCATACATGTTAAATTAGATCAAAAACCTTTCTGTTACTTTCCACATGCATGATACCAAAAGGGCATTCACAATTTTCAATCTTTATGTGATTTTTCACATGTGAACTGAATCAAAGGATTTTTTTTTTTACCAGAATCAAGATTGTGTGTGGCAAGAATGAGTCCAAAAGGGCATTCACAATCTTCAATCTTTATGTGATATTTCACATGTGAAATGGATCATACATGTTAAATTAGATCAAAAACTTTTCTGTAACTTTCCACATGCATGATACCAAAATGGCATTCACAATCTTCAATCTTTATTTGATTTTTCACATATGCAATGAATGAAAGATGATTTTTTTTTACCAGAATCAAGATTGTGGGTGGCAAGAATGAGTCCACCGGAGCGATTAGAAACCTCATCAAGCATGAATGCAGCACACCCATTGTAACAGTTGTGTGTATCATTGGTGGTATTATGAATAGGGGACTCAACGCCAAGCGAATGAGCCAACGCACTTTCACTAGACATATAAGCCCCACGAACCAACTTAAACCCGACAGGCAACCCTGATTTGTCAGCTGCCTTCTTGGCCAAAACCAACCTCTCACCAGCATCCTTCAAGTAGGCTTGAACGGTGCCATAAACCATCGGTTTTGGGGACTTGTTGTACTTAAAGGAAGCCCAATATGTCATATAATCAATGGCAGGCTGGATTGAAGTGTCCTCTGCATCAATAACAACCGGAACATTGCCTTCAAAGCTTTTGTCACAAATGTTTTGTAATCTTTGGTAAGCTAATTCGAGATCGCGTTCTTCCTCAGCAGTCAAAGGGGCAGGTTGCTGTAATGTATGATAGAATGGGCTGGATTCAGAAAAGATTGGCAGAGTTTGTTGCTTCCATGGCAGCTTGCAAGATGAGTTCTTGTACTCCCATCGAAGAAGATCACTCACTCGCCTGAGCAGATACACGGGGCAGACGGCTGTAATCTTCACAGCCACAAAACTTACCTGTTTTTTCCATAGATGTAGATCATATAAGATGTGGGTTCTTCAGAAAAGCATAAGAACCATGCAAAAGAATTATCTTTACTACATAAAGATTGTGCCTAATAGGTCCCAAGCCCATTTTTCTACATAGACAACCCGGTATTGAATTGTTTGACCCGAACATGACCCATACTCAGTGGGAGTCCTGAACATGTGATAGAGGTGCGACAGAACATGACCCATCATTTTAGGGGCCCATATTTTTAAATAAATATTATATATATTATAAACTATGAAGACTTGATCAATCAATTTGCTATTAAAAATGCTAAGAGATTCTGCACGATTTGTCAGGTTAACTACTAAGAATGTCATTTTAAAACTATAATTTTATTATGTTTATTGCTATAATTTTTTTTTTTTAATTTAAAAACTTTTTTTATTTGCAACTTTATTTTCGAATGTGACCCATTTTTTTTTAGCTCGAACATGACCCCTAAATCCTGAGGGCCGGCCCTGCCCATACTTTTATTCGTGTCAAAAATATCAAGCTTAATCCGAACACGAACTATTTAGCCCGTTTATCTAAACGTGTAAAACGGGTTAGCGGGTTGACAGTTAATAATCATGTTGTAAACGTATTAATCAGGTTGCTAGGATCTAAAAACTTGATTAAATGGGTCATAAATGGGTTAGCGAATCGACATGTTCAAGCTGAACACGACCCATTTTTTAAACAAGTTAGATATACCAACCCAACACTTGATTTTTTTTGTATCGTATTTGGAAATTGCCACCCCTAATTTCAAACTTTTTTGGTTTTACATGTGAATGTATTTACTGGTCCAAGATTTTTAATGAAAAGATGAACAAACATACAGAAGAAGGAGGAAGAGATTGAGTTGATTCAGCAGTTTTAATCAACTGTTGAGTAGCCTTATCACAAGATTCATTATCATTTGCATGCTCCAACCCATAATCAACAATCCCTCTCAACCCAGACTCCCACAACCTCCTAACAGTCTGACCCGTTTCAACCGTATCCGCGCCCGCCACAAAATGATCATACGCAGTATGTTTAATCGTCGCCAACACCACGTTTCGGAACAACCCCACGTCCATCAACCGCGAGTTCATCACCCAAAGGCTCAAATCCACCATCGGCTCCATCGCCGCCACATTCAACGTGGCAGCCGAGTGCAACAGTTTCCCCGTCGAAACCGACGAGAAAAGCGCCTTCGTGTCCTCGAAATCAAATATCTTGTCACCGTCATTGTTAGCGATGGTTTCGGTGATGGCGGCCGGTTGTGGCGCCTGGGGGAAGTTGTTGGTGGTGGCGGCGTTAAATGCGGTTCTTTGTGCTTGGTTAGATTTTACGGTGGTGACGGCATTGGCACGTCTCACGAGGGATTTAACGAGTTTGTATGAGACGTCCTTGTTGACCATCGCCATGTTGTAGGGCGTGGGCAAGTGGTGGTGGTGGATAGGGGGTATGGGCCCGCTAAAGTGATCTTGCCTTGTGTCGGGGGTGGTACTGATACAAGGCAAGATCGCTTTTAGCTAAGCTCTTTGGAAAGAAATTATACACTAATTTCTTACCCAAAAGAATGAGTAAGATTATTTTCTGATGGAGTTATGTTGTTGAAAATTAGATGAGATGAGGGGTATTTATAGGTACCGGGTACTAACGGGTCAGAGGAGGATCCGAAGAGAAGAACCGCGGGGGAATCGGGTTGTCGTAGGAAGTAATTACGCTCAGCCATTGAAACTTGAAAGAAAGAAATGGTCAACGAGATTCATGGGAAGGTCAAAAGGTTTTATACTCTCTAATTTTGGAGCATTTCCAGAAATATAAATTTATTCGATTATTATGGGACGTAGATAAAAGGGGTGAATGTTAAACTAGCCAAGAAAAAGAAAAAAAAAGAACAAAATTTGTTCATAAGTTCAACATCTCAACACACACTCAAGAGATTATGTCAGCAGCGATGGTGCCAATAAAGTTTTAGAAATATAAATGTATAATGAACTAATTTGTAATAAGAGTATTTTAAAACTAAAACTAATTAAGTTAATACCCATTATACATTATCCATGATAAAGCCTAATCTTAACTCAATTCCTAATTACCCATATCCATGATAAAGCCTAATCTAACCCAATTCGTAATTACCCATAACCCCTATCTAAACAAAAAACTATAAGTCTTGAATTTTTAAACATAAAAACTTTTTTTTTTTTTTTTTTTTTTTACTTCATTAGGCTATGTGTAGTGGTTAAGGCCCGCCCCATAAAGCCCCAAATGGGGCATTAACTGACACGTGGCAGCTGACTGGGCAAGGGGCTTTATGGGGCTTTATGGTGTAGTGGATAAAGCCCCCATAAAGCCCCACCATCATTACTTAATTATTATTATTTTTTTTACTTTTTTTAAAACTATTTTAATTAAAATAAAAATTTCAACTAATTAAAAATAAAAGATTACAACTTAATTAAAATAAAAATTACAACTAATTTAAAAAAAAATTACAACTTAATAAAAATAAAAATTACAACTTCCATTTCTTCTTGATTCGTTCCATCTTTTTCTGATGAAAGGCGAGGTAAACCGGATCGGCGTTTTCAGGCGGTTTTTGGGCGAGGAACTCGAGATCCTTGTCGAGTTGATAATCGTCGATTTGCTCGACTTGCTTTTTCTTCGACCGTGCAAGATCTTGAATACTCTCGGCCATCACCGCGTGATATTCGACCGGAGCCTTTCCACGGTTAGCCCTCGCGAAATCTCGACCTCTTGGCCTCCCACTAGTAGTCTCCACGGGTGGAGTCGGAGCATCATCCTCATCATCATTGTCCGAATCATTCAAATTAATATCGAATGTTCGAGCGGTGGAGTCAAACGACTCGGGATCGGCGGAAGACGACGTCTTGGATTTCTTGCTTTTTCGGGTTTGACGTGTTGTTATATCCGCTTTCGATCTCCACTTCTCGCTTTGGTAGAGAAACCGCCAACACTTCATGAGGCCGAAACGACCACGCTCCGCTTCGTATTCGCCCACCGCTCTCTCGTAAATGTCGTAGTCGTTCGCACCACTCGCCCAACCAGATTTGCATCGATCATAATAGTTCGAGAAAGCTTGACATCTTCTGTTGATCTCTCTCCATTTCCCCGACAACGAATCCGGGTTTCGGTATTCGCCCTTCCCCATCAACCCGAAAAACTTGGACCGAATCTCGTCCCAAAATTCCTTCATATCTTGATTGTTTGCTAAAAAAAATAAAAAATGTTAGTTAAAACAAACTATTTTAAAGAAAATATATAACAATTTATTTTTTTTTTAAAAAGTAACCTTTTGTAGGGTTCTCCGAAGCTTCAACGTACGCTCGACAAAGAGTGTAACACTCGTCTTCGTTCCAAAATTGAATCTCCTTTTTCTCCCTCGATTCGACCTCTTTTTTCTTGTGAGATCGTTTACCCCTTCCTTTCGCTTTGGGTTTTGGTTGAGATCCACCAACCTCTTGTGTTTCTTGGACGACTTCATCGTCATCATCTTGAAGAGAGAAAGGTTGAGATGGTCGAGGAGTTGGACTTTGTCGAGCGGGTGGAGAAGGTTGAAATTGAGGGGGTGGTTGAAATGGAGGGGGTTGATAAGCTCCAAATTGTGGTTGGGAGAAGTGGGAAAAACCTTGGTTATAAAGGTTCATATTTGTGAATTGGTTCGGGAAAGGTTGGGTGACGGGGTTCCTTTGCGGGAATTGAGGGGAAGGCATGTTCATAAACATTTGCCATAGGTTTTGATCGCTTTCGTTCTCGCCGGTATTAGGTCGAGGGTTAGGTTGGTTGTTGGGTTGGTTAGGAAACATTTTATAAAAAAAGTAGAAGAATAGAAGAATAGAAGTAGAGAGGAGTTGGAGTGGTGTGTGAAATGTTTAAAAAAGTGGAGTATTTATAGGTAAAAGAGGGTTTAAATTAAATTTTTTTTTTAAAAAATAGCCCCCAACGGACCAAAATTGAGCCGTTCAACGGCTCTTTTTTGATTTCACCCCCTCTTCTCGGCGTTAAAGGGCTAACGCCCCTCGCCCTCCCCTCCTCTATAACGCCCCTATAGCGCCCCACCGTAGTGGGGGTGGGCGTTATAGGGGGCGTTATAGAACCCAAAAACGCTCGGCCACGCCCCACTACGGGTAGCCTTACGGAGGAGGGAGTGGGGAGGTTTTGAATTAGATGAAGTTGAAGGAGAACCAATAGGAGTGTGTCACGCATGAGAGAGAAAAAGAAAGAATTTTGAAGGATTTTGAGTGGTGGTGGTGAGTATTGTGAAGAATTCTAGGTGGGTATATTTTAATGTTTTTATTTATTTGTTTTTGTAATTTATATATTAAAGCTTGAATTTTTTTTTATAAAACACTAGATTTATTTAAAAAAACACTACATTAATTAAAAAAACATTACATAATTAAAAAACGGAAAATTGGATTTAAATAATCCCATGTTTTCCTTATTGGCAACTAATAATCCCACTTTTAACATTGGCATCCGCTAGTCCCACTTTTAACACTTTGAAATTTCGTCTGGTTCGTGCTTCTGCTCTTCGCCGCCGTCGAACTCCGGCCACCTTTCCTTCCCTTCGTTTCCGTCGCAATTAAGTTAAGAATTATACAGCATTAGACTCGGTTTTCATCATTAATCAAAAGCCCTATGGTTATTTTGACAATCATACACATTTCGATGTTCAATTTTGAGTTTTTAGAATTAGGGTTTATCGGATGTGTTCTTGGGAAGAAGACGACCAGCCTGTTAGCCCAGTTGCTTCCTCACCTGCATTCAAACTTCAAGGTCTCTGGTTCGATCCCTTGGCCGCCGAAGTCATGAGGTAGCCGAACATGATGGTAATGGGGCGGTGGTGGCGGTCCGGAGATGATGATGGTGGTGGCCGGAGATATGGATTGCCACATATATGCCACATCATCAAATGAAACATTTAAAAGAAAATGAAAAAATAAATAAACAATCCACGTCACTTTTCCGTTAACTGGGTTAAGTTTTTTAACGGAGGGACCAGTGAAAATAAATAAGTGTAAAGGTGGGACTAGCGGATGCCAATGTTAAAAGTGGGATTATTAGTTGCCAATAAGGAAAACATGGGATTATTTAAATCCAATTTTCCTTAATAAACAACACACTACATAATAAAAATACATTTATTTAAAACTTAAACATCACTAAAATTCACAAACCCAACCATATTTCTCCGCGATCTTTCTTTTTTGGGCGAGCTTGATTTGCAAAAAAGCCCCGGTCAAGTGGTCGTGTGGGCTTGTGAAAATCTTCACGTCGCGGTTGAAATTTTCTTGTTCGATTTGTTCCGCCATTTTGTCCATTGCCACTTTAAACGACCTCTCTCGTGTGGGTAGTTGGTGTAGGCGTTTGAAGATGGTGGTTGCATCGAACCACTTTGTTGTTGTGGGTTTAAGACACGGGGGGCGTATTTTTTTCTTGGCTTGACCCTTTGATGAACTTGGGTTAGCTCGATCCATCGGTTTGAAGAAGTTGGAGGTGTTTGAAGAAGTTGGGAGGTGTTTGAAGAAGTTGGTGAGGAGAAAGTGTTTGAATAATATGTATATATAGAGTTTAAATAATTAAAAAAAAAACTTTTTTTTTACAAAGAAAATAGCCGTTCAACGGCTTCCTAGGCTGGCCCCACATCCAAAACCATCGGCGAATACTAGTTTTGAAACCATGGATTTGGCGGCGTCGCTGGCCTGGCGGCGGTGTTCGCCAGCGACGCCGCCGACGCTGGCGGCAAACCTTACCCCACTCCCTCCTGCCTTAGAAGCAGAAAGTCGGAACCACTGAACCACTTGCCGCCACATCAAAATTCATAAGTCGGAATTACTTCCTATTCATGTTATTAAAAGTTTGATAGTTTACTAAAGTATTAGATAATTATTCATTTAAGGTGTGATTATATACTTATTTTATTTATTAATTGTTAGATGGTTAGTATTTTATATAATTTGGGTGAAAGTTATTGGTACGATTTTTCAAAAAAACTTGATTGATTGGGGTATAATGTTAAGGAACAATTTTTCAAAAAAAAAAAAAGTTCTGCATTCGTCTTCTAAGACTAGACTTCTTTAATTTGGATAGCTTTCCATTAGATCCTATCCAACAAAAACTACTTTCCTCATATAACCCTAAACAAGAAAGAAATGTTTTTCTCAACTTAAGTCTAAAACTTTTTAGTCTGGTAGAAAAGTGATTGCTCTTCAACTAAAAGATTACAAATTCAAATTAAAAAAAAACAAGTGTAATATCTAACTATTAAAAAACATATTTAATTTTATAAAACTTCGTTTTAAGCTTCATAACTATATCTGATGACGTGGGTCCGTATCGGGCTAACTATACGGGCTAAGGGCCTTTATATAGTCTGGCCCAATCCAGCCCACTACTTCACCTTTGATGGTCCATACCAGGTTTGGCCCAGCAGGCCCAATCTGGCCCATCACCTTCCCTATATAAGGAGGCTCACTCTCTCCTTGATGGGGTTCCCTGGTCTTTCCTACTTGGGCTGGTTCAGCCTACTTGGTCTGGTCCAGCCTACAGCGCCGCACTACCTTCTGGCCTACAGGTCATGCTACATGGCCGCACTACCTTCTGGCCTACAGGTCATGCTACATGGCCGCACTACCTTCTGGCCTACCTGGCCATGCTACATGGCCGCACTACCTTCTGGCCTCCCTGGCCATGCTACATGGCCGTGCTACCCCCCTGGCCTACATGGCCGTGCTTCCTCCAGCATTCCCCTTCATCCTGCTCAGCCAATCTCCTTCATCCTACTTGGATGATCCCCCTCATCCCACATGCTACCGCATACATACATATATATATATACATACTATATACATACAGTCTTACTGACTTGACCGTCGGAGGGTGGTCTAGAGACCCCGGTCTCTGGTCCCCTTCTAACGGGTTCCCTTCATGTTGCAGGTACAAGACAAGACCCGGGAGAGACGGATCTTCCTAGCCCGGCTCGGAGGCTCGCCACATCTCTCCCACACAGTGGATCGGCCCGGTGCCTTGGTGACTCGTCCTTGGCCATGCCACTTCGACCACCCGGGACACCCCGTTTCTACATTGGCGCCATCCATGGGACCACGAAGTAAACACACTTTGTGGTCTCTTCTCTCTACACAATGACTAGATTCGGTATTTCATCTCCTTCACACATCTAGATCCTCACTTCACAACTTCGGTTAGAGGTTCTATCTCGTGTTCTTTCTACTACGATCTGCTTTTTAAACGCTTATATGTCTACTTTTACACGCCAGGGCATACAAGAGTATGATTTTATCACATGATATAAGACAAAACACAAATGTTAATACGTGGGTTACAAGCCCATGACACACAAATTTTACATAAGATATTATAAAATATTATGTGGGCAGGAGTGCATTATAGAGAAAATAAAGTCCGATCGGTCATACTTTTACAAGGGAACATGCTCTCTTATTAGTAACAACAAGAATACAGGAGTGTTCATCGGTGCATCACATATCCAGCCCGAGCGATTCTCGCTGAACCATGTATTTCACCGGACGTTCACACGTTCCTACAAGCACATCGCCGGACGATTTCATCCAACATCCGTACGGCTCACTCCGCTAGGAGATCACAAATTTGGTTCCTACTTCCGTTCGAAACTGCATAGCCAGCGATATCACCGTATGACTTCCCGATATCCGGCACAGATCTCTTCCGAGTGGTACACTACCGAGCGGCTAATACCGCTGACCGTATGACCAGACTCGAATATTATTCCGAACAGCGATTTCTCCGGATGATAACTGTCCTAAGCGATGCCCCCTTCGGATATCATATTTTTCGGACGAGCCTTGGTGCCGGACGGCTTCCCTAAACTTGGCCAGTACATAATGTTGCAGTCCTTGCACAAAGACACATCTCCCGAGTTTCATCCGGGCGATAATACACGATGAACAGGCGGTAATGGCCGGGCGTTTATTTAGATCCGGCAGGATTCGTGCAACGTTCACGGTAGATTGCCCACAACACATATCTTACTAACTCTGCACCTCACAGATTACGATGCCACTATGCATCATCTTCTCCGGACGTCATTCTCTCTATGACACATCTCTGGACGACCACCGTCCGGCCAAACAACCAGCTTGCCCATGGAGACTGTTATCTTGCTAACACTCATTTTAAACTGTACAGATCTTAAAGAAGTGCAACATGTATTCGAAGCATGATGAACAGGTGGAAAGCATTTCGTCCGAATGGCAACTTTTCTGAACAACGATGCTGCCGGGCGACTCCAGGCATCATATATGTCGCCGGACAACACTTCATACAACAGTCAGATCCTGTTTTAGTGTGCTTCGTATAACACCAGTTCGAAACACTCTTGTTACATGAACTCAAAGTCTCATAATTTTAGGAGAGTCAAACTCACAGGTTGTCAACGGCTAGCTAACCTACGGATGTTACATATACTTTCTCTGGGTTTCATTCTCTCCGAACAGAACCCTCAAGAGACAAAAATATTCCGGACGGCAAACTGCCCGGCGACGCAATCTCCGGATAACACCATCGGGGTGCACACCAATAACTAGGTTCTATCTGGTCCGGTCATCTCCTTCGATTATTACCGGACTTGTCGGACATTTATTTTGGTCCGACAAGATTCTTGTGACATCTATTGCGTATCGATGAACTACTTACGGAGTGACAGCTATTCCGGCCAATATATTATTCCGGACGACATAAAATCCGTACGGCCCTCTGCAACACAACAGACATCCTATACATGAATACATCATGTCCAATTTCATCACCAGACAAACTGGTTGTCGGACGGCCTCCTCACGGCCGGATGAGATATTTCTGCAAAATATGTAATTTCAAGATTACCCTCAGTATTCCATATTTTCTTAATGAGAGAAGATACGATGTTAAAGTTACGTCTCAGGAATCTCCTTCGCCGCACGGCAGTTACTTGGCCGGACCGTAGCCTTTCCGGGCACCGGCGGCAACAGATATTCTTCTCGCAACAGTTATTCCGAGTTGCACCTATCATATATAATAGGGAAAATCACGAAAATGACCAAGTTTGACCAAGAAAAATCCGAAATGACCAACCAAAAGTATACTAACTCAAATGACCCACCCAATAGAATCCAGCCATTTGTCATCTTTCCACCAATCACAATCTGACAAGTGTCCTCATTCTGACAAGTAGGCTAAAGCTGGAGCCCACCACCAACCACTAATTCTTTGACACGTGGATTAAAACTCAGAATTCTAGGTTTGGGACCAGCTTTGTTACCGGGCCTCTACAAAGCTGCCACGTGTCATAGAAGGAGCCACGGCTTGAGCCACGGCTTGAATGGCTTATGCTTTTCCCAACATATAGGATTTTATACAATTTATTTCCCAAAGTAATACATAAAAAAGAAAAACCAACTCACAATCAATAAAAGAATCCTAAATTTTACATACCTAAATTTTCAAAAGAATCCATAAGTTACCGTAAATCCTTCTAGCCGTTATAGGAACATGAAAAATTAATAACACAAACTTATAAAAGCACAAAAAACATGTATGCCTCTACACCTCAGCAAAAACAGTAACTTAGAAAAGAAATCCACTTATCTAACCATAGATATCAAACTTGTTATTACTTTTGAAATGCAACCCAGTTATCATTTATTAGAAACCCAATGACTACTTTTGGAATACTGACATTAGTTCAAAAACCAGTTATTACTAATTAAAGACAGTCGAACCAATCGGTAAATCATGCCTCAAGAGTAAATCTTTCCAATGACCCCTAATTATAACCCCAGCTGCAAATTATAACATGATTATAAACTTTAGTACTCGACAACAGTATAAAAAATAATACACAACCATTCTATATTAGAAAATATCATTGTTTACACCAAGAAATCTTCCTGTAATAGCATATAACCACAAACAAAACTGAAAACCTTCTAATGATCAAACTCTAAAATTTGCCAAAACACAGCAGTGGGTGTAAGCCTATTTAATGGTAGGAAATCAAATAAAACTGATCTGTCAACAGCCCTATATAATGAATTAGCATTGACCCGTTATTCTTGTTGGCGAATGTTGCCTTCGGCCCACATAGGGGCTGCTGCGATTAGGAAAACATGGGAAACGGCTTATGATAGGAATCGTGTTCTTGTTATATACTATTAGTGATAGAGATATGTTGTCTTCAATAAATTGGGTGGATCACTGATGTCTCTACACTACTGATGGCTAAGAATTCTTCACCTTGGGTGGCTCTCAGCTCTTCATTCCATCTGTGGTTCACAGCTCTTCAACCATTGATGGTTCACAATCAATTGTGTAGTGTATAAATAGGTCTCTTGTACTTGTATCAAATTATCCCTTACAATCATCTGAATAAACATTCCCAGTTACCCAGTGGACGTAGGTCAGTAGACCGAACCACTTAAACCTTGTGTTCCGATTGTGAGTGTGTGCTCAGGGGCGGATTCATTACATGCCCAGAGGGTGGGAAGGCCCCCACTCAAAAAAATCTTGTTAGTGTAATTTTTTTAATAATTTGAACCGAAAGTATTTAGGCCCCCATGTCTTTTTTTGCCAGGCCCCTTACCAAAATGGGTTGAGAAGGTGTTGAAAACCTATGTTCTTTGACATTGAGTTTTTGTTATGTGAATAAGAGGAAGAAGTCGAAGATGGAAGGGTTTTGCAGAGAAATGAAATGGAGAAGATGAATATAGGAGAGAGGTGTTTATCTTCTGGTTGAAAAATATTTAAGCATATAAAACTGTATTAACAGCCTTCTGGTAAGGGGGGGTAGGAGGGTTGAGTCACTAAAGTAATCCTATAAGTTGGGAAAAGCATAAGCCATTCAAGCCGTGGCTCAAGCCGTGGCTCCTTCTATGACACGTGGCAGCTTTGTAGAGGCCCGGTAACAAAGCTGGTCCCAAACCTAGAATTCTGAGTTTTAATCCACGTGTCAAAGAATTAGTGGTTGGTGGTGGGCTCCAGCTTTAGCCTACTTGTCAGAATGAGGACGCTTGTCAGATTGTGATTGGTGGAAAGATGACAAATGGCTGGATTCTATTGGGTGGGTCATTTGAGTTAGTATACTTATGGATTCTTTTGAAAATTTAGGTATGTAAAATTTAGGATTCTTTTATTGATTGTGAGTTGGTTTTTCTTTTTTATGTATTACTTTGGGAAATAAATTGTATAAAATCCTATATGTTGGGAAAAGCATAAGCCATTCAAGCCGTGGCTCAAGCCGTGGCTCCTTCTATGACACGTGGCAGCTTTGTAGAGGCCCGGTAACAAAGCTGGTCCCAAACCTAGAATTCTGAGTTTTAATCCACGTGTCAAAGAATTAGTGGTTGGTGGTGGGCTCCAGCTTTAGCCTACTTGTCAGAATGAGGACGCTTGTCAGATTGTGATTGGTGGAAAGATGACAAATGGCTGGATTCTATTGGGTGGGTCATTTGAGTTAGTATACTGTACAGATCTTAAAGAAGTGCAACATGTATTCGAAGCATGATGAACAGGTGGAAAGCATTTCGTCCGAATGGCAACTTTTCTGAACAACGATGCTGCCGGGCGACTCCAGGCATCATATATGTCGCCGGACAACACTTCATACAACAGTCAGATCCTGTTTTAGTGTGCTTCGTATAACACCAGTTCGAAACACTCTTGTTACATGAACTCAAAGTCTCATAATTTTAGGAGAGTCAAACTCACAGGTTGTCAACGGCTAGCTAACCTACGGATGTTACATATACTTTCTCTGGGTTTCATTCTCTCCGAACAGAACCCTCAAGAGACAAAAATATTCCGGACGGCAAACTGCCCGGCGACGCAATCTCCGGATAACACCATCGGGGTGCACACCAATAACTAGGTTCTATCTGGTCCGGTCATCTCCTTCGATTATTACCGGACTTGTCGGACATTTATTTTGGTCCGACAAGATTCTTGTGACATCTATTGCGTATCGATGAACTACTTACGGAGTGACAGCTATTCCGGCCAATATATTATTCCGGACGACATAAAATCCGTACGGCCCTCTGCAACACAACAGACATCCTATACATGAATACATCATGTCCAATTTCATCACCAGACAAACTGGTTGTCGGACGGCCTCCTCACGGCCGGATGAGATATTTCTGCAAAATATGTAATTTCAAGATTACCCTCAGTATTCCATATTTTCTTAATGAGAGAAGATACGATGTTAAAGTTACGTCTCAGGAATCTCCTTCGCCGCACGGCAGTTACTTGGCCGGACCGTAGCCTTTCCGGGCACCGGCGGCAACAGATATTCTTCTCGCAACAGTTATTCCGAGTTGCACCTATCATATATAATATACATAAAACGACGAGTTCGGGCGACGATATACCGGGGATGAGAAACAGTTATGCATACTCCGACATAGATTCCCGTTCGGACCTCCGTCAATCGCGCCGGACGGCGCCCTCTCCGGATCTCAGGTTTTCCGACAGATGCAACTTTCTGAACGATACCTATTTTAGATAACCCGGTCTCCCTAGACCGCACGGCCTTCACCGGACGATACTTGCTCCAGTTACATTTGCATCATAGGTCGCCGGTCCGGTCCAACATTATATATATGGGTGTTAAATATATTGGCTCTCTGACCCCACAGACACATTATACAATAATGGCATAATGTTGTCATTTATGGAATTCTCAACGATTCATAGAGACCCTAAACTACTTGAGGTTATCAATTCTAACCCTTATCTATTGATAAATATACATTACATTTCTCTAAGTTATTTCTTTAACAATACATGTTAAGGTATAGGAGAAAATATGCCCACGCCAACATATGGCGCGGATAACAGTTACAGGTATTTAAGATACGGTAACGAATGTTTCTTTACATTCAATTATGCCTAAAGTCTTATGCATTTACTTTGAAGCTAATTTGAAGTTACTACTTCATTTAATAGACAAATTTCGGCGTCGCGTATAAATACATATTCTTATATTACACTTTATATATTTCTCTTATGAAAAATGATCTAACAACTTGTCTCTTAAGTTCAATGCTTCTAATCTGAGTTAACAGCTTTGAAACGGGGGACTAATACGACATAACACCATTACGGCCAATACGGGTGCACGCTTTTAATAATTCTTAAAGAGTTTCACCCCTATTTAGGACGCTCGTCTGATCAGCTAGAAGACATATTATTTCTTCGGACATTCCGAACTAACAGATTAATTATTACTCATTCGATTATTAAATAGCGCTCGTGAGTCCCGGACGACTACTCCATGTTGCCACACACAACATGAGAGTAATTTTAACCGCGAAGAACACTTATCACGAATAACAACCATCACTTGGCATTGCCCTTATTATTATCATCGACAAAGGTATATACATTCTATTTATCTACCGTGATGAAGGGTTAACGCTTACATCGAGCAATATTCAGTGTTCATCTTATTATTATTATCAAAGTCGATCGACTTGACACACGTATATTATTACACAAGAATCATATGTTCAGACATTATTACCTCCCTCTAATCAGAAGGAGGACGTTATACTCAAGCATCAATCTATTGCTATTATTATCAACAAAGACGTGATACACGTCTTCTAACATCATCATATATATCTTCTGGAGTTGAAGGAAGACATCATATTTATTGGTTATAGTGGTCTACTACCACATACACTGGTCCCACTACCATTATTGAATGCACAAGCCGTTCGGTCTAATTATTATGGATCACACAATTATGCGGTATTCTTTAATTGAGCATCTTATGACATCGGCCAACGGTCAACAGGTTCTATCATTTTTACGTCGACTATTGATTCGTCTACATTTAGTTACAAGTCTTTACTTATGGCACACCCATAAACTACGACTTTTCATATAAGTACACTTGAGGTATTTACGCTTGCCAATTAACAATTTATTTTGCAGAGTCATTACTTATATGATCATTTTGGTGGTTCCGGCCGTACGGCCACCACCACTTAGTATTTTATTTTAAGTGGTCTCGGTCTTACGCCGACCACTAATATTATTATTTTGGTGGTTCCGGCTGTACGGCCACCACCACTTATTTTAAGTGGTCTCGGTCTTACGCCGACCACTAATATGATTATTTTGGTTGTTCCGGCCGTACGGCTGGTTCACCACTTATCATTTTATTTCAGTGGTTCGATTTTACACTTGAACCACTCCTTATATTAATATTTTGGTGGTTCCGGCCGTACGGCCACCACCACTTATTATTTTATTCAAGTGGTTCTGGTATTACGCCAAAGCACTACTTACATTATTATCTTGTGGGCCACACAAGGACGGCTGGCTAATGTCGTTCGGTCCACAGGACAACAATATACCATAACACTGCAACAGTGCAGCGTCCCTCCCGCACGGATAAGGGTCCCCGCGGTCTCTGTGACTACTCACAACTGACAAGGGACCAAACTCCGGGCGGTGACACAACAACCGACAGGCCAACCGACGGCCGGGGCACATGGGGGAAGCCACTGGACTAGCCAGTCGACAACCTCCACCCAATACTTAGTGGGTGACCTGCGCATGTCGAACCATCGGCTCGAACTCATACACTTCGGCACTTTGGGTTATTGACAACAGTGGGACCACATAGACTATGAAAATAGTCAAACCCGGGTATAAACACATTCTTCCTGTAAAAAGGAATTGACAAGTGGACGACACATCCACTACGTAACAAGTGGTCCTGGGTCTTAGGCTCGAACCACCATATATACATAATGGACTACACATCCATACATTGTGGACGTAGGTCACGCGACCGAACCACCCATCCTCCGACAACTTACAATGGTCTCGGCCAAGCGCCGAATCACAACCTCCAAAACTTACAAACCCTAATAACCCCTCCTACCACATATCCTATACAAACGACGCATAACCAATAACCATCACACCTTGTACACATTTTACACCCAAACCACCACGATGAACATCGGTCCCTCATCAAAGATCCAAACAATGCAAGAACACATATGTCCAAGCAAGCACATTCAAGTCGCCAGGAAAAAAGGAAAAAAGGTAAAGTACTAACATTTTGTGCAGGGTTCAACGTAGAAAAAGAAAGCAAGACGATTGGAGCTACAAGATAAGTCTAGCATGGTATAGTTAGGACTATACCATACTAGACTGGGGGGCTGATGACGTGGGTCCGTATCGGGCTAACTATACGGGCTAAGGGCCTTTATATAGTCTGGCCCAATCCAGCCCACTACTTCACCTTTGATGGTCCATACCAGGTTTGGCCCAGCAGGCCCAATTTGGCCCATCACCTTCCCTATATAAGGAGGCTCATTCCCTCCTTGATGGGGTTCCCTGGTCTTTCCTACTTGGGCTGGTTCAGCCTACTTGGTCCGGTCCAGCCTACAGCGTCGCACTACCTTCTGGCCTACAGGTCATGCTACATGGTCGCACTACCTTCTGGCCTACAGGTCATGCTACATGGCCGCACTACCTTCTGGCCTACCTGGCCATGCTACATGGCCGCACTACCTTCTGGCCTCCCTGGCCATGCTACATGGCCGCACTACCTTCTGGCCTACATGGCCGTGCTACCCCCCTGGCCTACATGGCCGTGCTTCCTCCAGCATTCCCCTTCATCCTGCTCAGCCAATCTCCTTCATCCTACTTGGATGATCCCCTTCATCCCACATGCTACCGCATACATACATATACATATATACATACTATATACATACAGTCTTACTGACTTGACCTTCGGAGGGTGGTCCAGAGACCCCGGTCTCTGGTCCCCTTCTAACGGGTTCCCTTCATGTTGCAGGTACAAGACAAGACCCGGGAGAGACGGATCTTCCTAGCCCGGCTCGAAGGCTCGCCACATCTCTCCCACACAGTGGATCGGCCCGGTGCCTTGGTGACTCGTCCTTGGCCATGCCACTTCGACCACCCGGGACACCCCGTTTCTACAATATCATTTGCCCATTTTAGTCGGGCGGTGTTAAATTTCTTTCATCCGTTCAGAATCGCTATAATCATCATCATTTTCTTCGTGTTATTTGATAGAGAAAGAAAAATCCGAGAACTTAATTAATTAGCTTATTACTTGGTTGTTAAATGTTAGCTTGTTAGTTAATATTAAGTAATATGAAAACACAAAACCTCATATCTACAGTCAAAACCACAATATTTTGATGCGTGACTCAACCAGCTAAAAGAGTCCAATGAACCAACTTAATCAGATAAAAATAACAAGTCGTCTAGCAACCGACTTTGCGGTGGTGATACTATTAGGTATCTTAAAAAATAAATAAATAGGTTCAAAAACATTTCGTTTTTAAACAAAACCTATAACGTAACATTTAAAGATTGAACTCTAAATCATGAATCTTTAACCCTAAACACTAAAGTCGAGACCCTGTAACAAAGTTTAACAAAGTTTAGTACAAACTAAACAGAAAAAAAGATAACAAACTAAACAGAAAAAAAGATAACAAGAACCATGCCTCACGACCCATTAAAAAAAAATTAGGTAAATTATTTTTAGGAAAAAAGTTGCTAAGAAATGTAGAAGTCCATTGGTCCATTCTATTGATGATTACGTTCAGGAGAGTATCAATAGCAAATGGCTGCTAAATCGAAAATATATGCTTAATTTATTAATAGCAAATAGATGGAAAGTTATTGAACAAAAAAAAAAAAAAATTTACCACCTCAGGGATTCAAACCCGCGACTTTCATATAAGAAGTAAAACCCAATCCCAATTGCTTTAGTTGCTTTTTTGTTAACCTATTCGCACCACAAAATACAAAATATAAAGGAGCTTTTTAAAATGAAGCCCACCAACTTGTCTAATGTAGACATGTAGTATATAAGAATTCAATGACCCGACCCGACCCGACAATAACCTCCTCTTGATTACAACTCGAAAAATATTCGTGGTCCACCACTTAATATTTTAGTTGCTAGCATTCTGGCCCTGAAGGTTCATAGTTTAAAGAAGTTCAGTTCTTAGCCGGTTTGGTTTTAACATGTAACATCAATAATGAACATTTTGACTAGTTCATAACTTCTTACCAAAATCAACTGCAAAAAGAGAATTATCTTCATTTGCTCAACTGTCAAACTTTTGTGGTGCTAGTCGCGACATAATATAACTAATTTCCTCGGCTTCCTGTTCACTAAACCGTTGCTGCCTATCGTCAAATGACAGTTTAGCCCTTTCAACACCTTGCAATATGTCATCTCGCGACACACAAACCGCACCTGTGTAATCATAGGAAGCAATTTCGGTTTATAAATATTCTTAACGGGTCAAACATGTAAAAGTTTAAATTTACCTCTACGGGCGGCAAGAAGGGCGGCTTCATTGACAATATTTGCCAGGTCAGCACCAACTAGACCTTCTGTCAATGATGCAACCAGATCAAAGATGACATCTTCATCCTCCTCAAGAGGGACTCCTCTGAAATGAACTGCCAAGATTTTCTTCCTTCCATCTTCATCAGGCTCCCTCACAAAAACTTTTCTTGAAAAACGGCCTGCACGAAGCAGAGCCGAATCCAACATTTCGGGTCTGTTAGTTGCAGCTATTACCACAACTTTTGCATCTGACTCGAATCCATCCATTTCTGTCAACAACTGTTAACACGAAAAGCATCATCAATAGTTCAATACTATAAACAAGCAACTTTGATACTGCAACTAAAAAACAACCGACCCAAGTTAAAAAAACGTACTTGGTTTAAAGTTTGGTCGCCCTCGGTGTTGAAGCCTCGTCCACGTTTCAGCCCAACGGCATCAAGTTCATCGATGAAAATGATGGATGGAGAGTGTTTTCTAGCCTCCTTAAAAAGATCCCTAATGCGACTAGCTCCTCTTCCGACAAACATCTCGACAAATTCACTTGCACATGTGATGAAAAATGGGACTCCCGCCTTCTCAGCAACCGCTCGGGCCAGTAAGGTCTTTCCTATTCCAGGCGGGCCCACCAGAAGTACACCTCGAGGTATTTTCGCTCCGAGATTTGTGTAGTTTAAATCTCCTTGTAAGCATGAAACAATCTACAAAAGCAAAACAGAATTGTAACTAAAAAAAAAAACTGATTACAGATTTTACTGTGAAAAAATTGATATTAGTATGTAATAATATGTTACCTCCATTAGCTCTATCTTAGCTTCATCGACACCTTGAACATCATCGAAAGTTACCGTGTTGTTTTTACTAGGTTTTCTTGCTATACTGCTGCCGCCACCACCTAGCCCGTGAGCCACTAATGACAGCATAGCCCATGAAGGTGCTTGATTTAGTAAAACCGAAAACACCCTTCTCCCAGTTGAAACCAAAAAGGGTTCAGGATCCAACCCATATGTGGTTCCCTTTTCTTTCATCAAATCAAGAAGCTCTTTATAATCATCATCAATGTATATCGTAGAAAACTGCCACCCATGAGTAGGAGCTTGGCTGGCAACGAGCTTTCGGTTCTTTTTATCGCCATCAATCCTTGATTTGTGTGACTGAACCACAACATCATGTTTTCTTGACAGTTTTGCAAGCATAGTTGTGACTGTTTCTTGGAATTTAAACATGGGATGTGTTATTTTCTTTGATACTAGCGCATTTTCGGGATTCTGTGGCTTAATGTTGTACATTATACGACGGGAATTCTCTTTAAACTGAACCCTTGTTACACTTCCGTCTTGGAGACCTTTCAACAAATCCGAACAAGGAACAAGTTTACATCTTTGCCCCTTTGATTTCAAGACCAGATAACACAGTCCCATTGCTACGGAGATCGAAGCAGGGACGATGTTAATCTTCAAGAACGTCTTGACACCATTCAACCTTGATTCGAGAGAATATTTTCTCCAGATTGATGAAAACCAAAGCTTCGGGCGAAACTTTTTCCATAATTGGCGTTTGAAATCATCATCATTGTTTTCCTCCGTTTGCAGATGGGTGTCTTCGGTTTCACCGGTGTCACCCATTGTTAAGACTATAAAAGACGAATATCAGCATTGAGACCGTTAACCAGAGTACCAGACGCATCAAGAAGATGATACAAAATCTATACAGAAAATAGGGCTTGTGCATCAACTTATTATTATGATCAAGTTTAGGGGGTAATATGTTTTATTTGGGAACTATATGTAATTGTAATGCCTATAAAAGTTTGCTCGTATAATGAGAATGGATATTGATGAATTTGGCAAAATTATGGATATCATTCTCACTACGCGAGAAAACTATTATAGGCATCACAATTACATATAATTCCCCATGATAATGTAAATAAAACATATTACCCTCTAAACTTATCATAATAAAAGAAACATAAAACGAAACGTAACAACCAATCTTTCATATCTAACTATCATAATATACAATTCAAGTGCTTATAATCAAGTATGATAAAAAAGAATGCATCTCATAATCTAGAAATTTTGCAGGCATTAATTACTACAATTATAGGATAAAGCCCTATACTTGCAAGAAGAATCTAATCATCTATATCACACAAACATATAACTCTTCTAAAGTAAGGATACATACGGTTGAGACTGATGGTAAATCATCAAATCAGAGTGACATAAATCTTGGAAAGTTTATGCTCTAAATAGACATAATTGTGCTATAAATACGCTCAAAATCGATGTGTAATATACACACAAATCATAGATGTATGGATGCAAGATTGGGAATAAGAATTCGAAGTGGAAAGGAAAACGATACCGATTTATGACGGCCTGCAAAGCAGGCAATGGCGGATTGGGGATAACTGGCCAGCTGAAAGACGCCGATTATTGACGTCAATTTAAGGGTTCTTGAAATATACGAACGGCTCTCGTGTTAGTTGTACGATTGGAAATTGGGCGAAGAAGATTTTCTATTTATATAATGATTTTTCAATTTATTTTGTTTGGGATTGTTTTTTTTTTTTTTTTTTTTTTTTCATCGAATCTAATTTTATATATGATTTGGGATTATAAAACCGAAAGGTAACATACATGACCTAAGTCAATACGCAGGGAAGGCGGGCAACAAGCTGCGCCGCCAACCCTTTTTGAATAGCAAACCCTAGCCGTATAAAAACAACATTCTTCAATCTAGAGGTTGCACTGTTCCCGCGCATGACTTTTTGGATCCGGTTCAACATGGCCACCGCCTCTGACTCAAGATGACCAAATGTATCGAAGGCGAAAGGAACAAACACATGTTGGTTTTCAATGCACGCTTTCTCATGTTTGTTAACTTTTCCAGCCACTGCCTTGGACGCCGCCTGACCCGCTGAGAAGGTGCTGGCCCTTAGACCCACAAGAGGGGAAACCCCTGTTAAATCGACACAAGCGTGTTTCCCGTTCTGCCACCCAAAAACAAGTATGTCGGCCGGCCGGAGAGTTGAACGCCCATCCAGGGGGTCAGAAAGGAAGTTAACAGGAGCTTCCTTCCTGGCCGAAATCCCAGCCCGCCTGAAGATGTCGAACAAAACGTCCCTAACCACATCATGTCGATATTTAAACCCCGGGAGCTCTTTGCAATGGACGGCGTGCTCCCCGAACGAATCCAAACATGCCTTGTTGCAGACGGGGCATTTTTCATCCACAGGGAACAGGGGAACCATGAGGCGATACTTGAGAATGGACCGGTATTCGACAGGCGACATATGCTGCCCCAACCCGTCAATAGGGAGAGCGTGGAGGAAGTCTTGTGCATGTGGTTGTCGGAGGCATTCCCAAACGGCCTTTTGTCTGGCTGTCATCTCAAAAGTTGCTTCCATCTCGAGCGTGGTTTTACCAAAGAGGGCATTCGCCAAAACGTGTTGGGCTTTTGGTGGGGCGGTGTCCTTATTGGTGAAACCGCTCAGATCAAAGCCCGGTAAAATGTCATGAAGACCAGCCAGAGCATTCTTGTAGTCGGGGCTCATACCACAACCCCCGCACTCCCGTAGAATATGGTCTTGTAGAGTCCAGGTTTGGGCACGCGAAGCCACAAAGGCGTACGACGTCGCCTCTACCGCAGAATAAACCCCAAGACCCCCATGCCGAGTCGGCAAAGAGGCAAGACGCCATTGCAGGTCCCCAAAGAAGGGACCCCCGCACACGACAATGTCCTCGACTGCCGTCCGTAAATCCTTATCAAAAACACCCGCAGCTGCCATCATATGAGTGGGGGGGGCAAGTTCTAAGGCCAAAGAGAAGCTTGGCGAGCCCCATGCACGAACGAAGCAGGAGGAGTTCGCATTGTGGGTCGTCAAGTGCAGGGAGGAGGCGCATAAGATCAACAGCATTAGAGGCCCTCCTCGCAGCCAGCCCCTGAATAAACTGGCCATCCCGACTAACAGCCCCCCCAAGGAGCTTCACCCCTTTGGTGGGTCTGCTAATGTCAGCAGGGAAGAGGCCCGGCCGAACTTTCTCACCATCGCAGGAAGGCCAAAAGAGTTCCGTCTTCCGAATATTAAGGGTCAATCCCAACGACGGCCCCCTCTCGTTGATAATCCCGAGGGCCTTAGCAACCTCCCTAGTATCGCCAATAATCGTTCCATCGTCAAGATACCACGCATGGAGCAACAGATGACATTTGTCACGGATGTGATGCACAAGCGGGTGAAGGACGAGGGCAAACAGGAGGGGCCCCAATGGGTCACCCTGCTGAACCCCAGTAGTGGCCCATATATGGTCATCCCCCAGGTATAAGCGGGCAGGCTGCCCGTATAAGAAGTCAACCCAAGGCGAAATGGACGGGCACCTAAGCCTGACCTCACGAAGAAGGGACGACCGATCAACCAGGTTGAAGGCATTGGAGAAATCGACCGTAAGCATAGCGAGCCCTCCATCAAGATGTCGTTCCTCCACGAGGCGGTTAACGCTATGGAGAATAGCTTCAGCGCCACCCGATACCCCAACCCCAAACTGGAAATCACCAAGGTATTTAGCCATTTCTTTACAAACCCCCTGCATCGCGACTTTGGAGACCAGCCGCCTCCAGATAGTGCCAACAGCAATAGGGCGAATCCCATTATCAGGCTTAAGGAGCGGCGTTAGGGGGGCCGAAGCAACAAATTCTGCTAAGCCGACCGGACACCGCCCCGCAAGCCACAAGTTAACGACCGTGGTAATAGCGTCCAGGAGATCCCTAGCAGTGGCAGACCCTTCCCCGCACAAGCTGTCCATAAGGTGCTGGGCACGCAATCCATCCCTACCACACGACGTCCCTTTGGGGAAGGATTTTATACCTTCAAGAACCCGCGCCCTACTCGTGACAAGCGGAGGCTCGGAAAAGGGAGCCGAGGGCATGGACGGCGACGGGAGGTGCGGGTGCTTGGCTTTTAGAGTACGCGTGGGAGGTGCGGGTGCTTGTTTTTTCAAAATTTCTTATTGGCTTTGACAACTTAATAACTTAATAAGCACTTTTGTTTTTGGTTTTCAAAAAGTTAATAAGTCAGTTTTTAATAAATTTTTAATGAGTCAAGTTTTTCTGACTTTTCAAACTGCTTATAGCTTTTGAGTGGTGAATTACCATACTACCTTTATTTTAACTTATATTCACCTAACTATATACCACTCAACCCATTTTTAGTCAATTTACATATAGAGGCACTTATCTACTTAAATAAGCGAGTAAAATACGGTTTGAGTCCCTGTGATTTGCTGGTTTTCTCGGTTTGAGTCCAAAATTCAAAATTTTAACATTTCCGCCACTGTGGTTTTATTTTCTTTCCGTTTGACTCCCTCGCTAACTTTTCCGTTAGAATCTCAGTTAAATTGGCCCCCATGTGCGCTGCACATGAGGGCAATTTCGTCCTTTCACCCCATCTCCATTAATAACCTAACCCCGTCACTATCCCATCATTTACAGTTCATCACTTCCCTCCGAATCTTTTATCCACCCTCACACTCCGATCCCTCGCTACCTCGAAATTATTCAATTCCGACATTAAATGCTCGTGTAAGCTTCAAAAGAGTAAAGGATTTAAGATGGTTACCCGGTTTTGGGAAGTTCGTGAACCTCAGGAAGAAGAGTTTGATCCATACGAGATTTACGGTATTTTTCCTCCGATTTCATTAGGGGTTATTTTTTTTGTTTCCATTATGAACAAATTTATGGACTTTTAAGTTGTGTTTTTTCCTTAATCGCAGCAAACGAGCCTACACTCTTTTCTCTCAAAGTTTATCATGGTGGTGGTTTTGTTGAGAACCCAGGACTGAAGTATGTTAAGGGTAAAATTGGATACATTGATTTGGTAGATTCAGACGAGTTCTCAGTTCATGAGTTTGATTTGATGATTCAGAAGCTAGGCTACGCAAAAGAAGAGATAATTTACTATTACTGTTTTGGTCAAAAACTGCCTAAGCAATTAGTTGATCAAACTTTGTAAGTGAGGTAGAGTGTTTGATGTAAAATAAAGATGAAAATGTAAGTGTAAAGGTTGACACGAGGATGTAACGAGGGAAAATCCAAGTATCCTTGAGTATCCTCAAGGAGCCTGGCAAAAAACCTCGGGGGCCGGTTCAAAGTACCTGCCGCCTAAAACTTTTATATAATGAAAGTTCTGATTACAAAGTAAATGAGCTCGAATTCTAAGTGTTGCAGAGAATTGTAATCGAAAAGATTGTGTGTGTAAAGAAAAAGGTGTCTTGTGTGTGTCCTAGAGCTCAGTTTAAATAGTCAAAAATACATTAACTAACTAGGCTAAAAACTAGGGATTGAGTCTTCAAGTCTTTGTGAACGTTGGAGTCAGTTACAACACGTCCCATAAAGCCTTGACCGAGTCTTTAGCCATCATTTACACGTCCCTTAATACCTGCAATCAATTAAGACACGTGGACAATTGTAACGGTTAAATCGATAACTGTAGTTCAGGATCCTTTGAGCTTCTGGCGAGCATCCTGAAATAATATAACCAACTGTCCTATATTTTAGGTATTCTCCCAACTAAGCCAATATGAACGTTGTGGACCACTTAGTCCACGTTCTCTATCATTTGTCCGAGTCTTTAGGCTTGTCTACACGTTTCTTTGACCCTGCAATTAATAAGACACATGGGAAAAACAAACGGGTTAGTTGATAACTGTAATTCCGAGATGCTCGAACCTGCCAGGATCCTGAACTTGCGTAAGGATACCAAACCATTTGAGCTGCCGCCAGGATCCCGGATTATCATCCCTAACAATTGCCCCTGAATTTTAACAGTTGTCGACCAAGAAGACGGCTGTAAAAATTCAAACTCAACGTCATCTCTTGAAATAATTACGAAGGTGACTCGTTAGCTCCTGATTTGATAGCAACACAACTTCTCATGTGATTTCCCCATAAATAACTCCAAGTTTCTGTCTTCCCCATACATCAGTCGGAACCCTGTCGATTGCTCTTTTTGTATTTCCTGCATATATATGACTTAGTAGCATTTTGATCATCATGGTGTGCCGTGTATGCTTTTAATTATTTTGAAAAATGTTAGAATGAGGATCCTTCAGGATGCTCAGCATAGTTTAGTTTAAAAACTCAAAAGTTTATTAAAATTTTGTCAATGTTAACAAACCATGATGCCATCTAATACTTAGTAATAAAAATACGTATTAAACGCAGTATCAATATAACCTGTTTGAGAATACTCCAACCGTAGAGGTAGTCAGGATCTCTAAGGATCCTTAGGAATCCTTAAGATAGACTTGATGAAATTCCGATTTTAAGGTATAAAATACCTTAAAAACCTTGAGCACTTGTGAATAAGTTAAACTGGGGTCAAGCCCAATCTTGAGAGACACAAGTGTGTCTAAGCCTTAACTAATGCGAGAGCATCAACAACCTTTGCTAACCTGAGGACAAGCTCATAGATACTTGGGACTAAGCCAACTGGGGTCAAGCCCGAAACTTGAGAGACACAAGTGTGTCTAAGCCTTAATTAATGCGAGAGCATCAACAACCTTTGCTAACCTGAGGACAAGCTCATAGATACTTGGGACTAAGCCAACTGGGGTCAAGCCCAAAACTTGAGAGACACGAATATGTCTAAACCTTTGTTGACATGAAAATGCCAAAAACCTTAGAATCTTTGAGATGACACGTCTGCCATCCATTTTGAAGTGCACTCTATGGCCAACAGTGATGAAATTATCAGCCACCCTTAGATGGACTGGTCGCACCACCTTGAACCACAGGCCACCATCATGCGCTCCTGGCGAGGGTCTTGCGCTCCTGGCGATTCCCATTAGTGAACGAGAAGGTGAAAACCTCCTAAACCTTTTGACAGCATTCAGAATGCTTTAGACTTAGAAGAGGTGATCAGCCTCTAGCTTATGGTAGGACGCTCGGAGCACCTACAAAACACTTCAAGGCTCGGTGCAGGGGTGGGTGTTAGTTTGCTAACACCCCTCCGATGCCTAAGTCAGTACACATTCCACAAAGATAATAATGTGAAAATGAAATAAGGGTAAAAATCATACCTGAGGTTCTCGAAGTTTGGACAAGGATTCTCTGATATGCTCAAAGGGTCCAAAGAGAACTTACATAAAATATAACTTCAGATGAATTGCATTCCAAGCTCTTGGGAGCAGCTCACCTTCCATGGTAGCTAGCCTGTATGCTCCTTTTCCAGCTTCTGAATCCACCAGGTAGGGTCCTTCCCATTTAGGCGCGAGTTTCCCATGTGCCGGATTGGTTGTATTTTGAAAAGCTTTCCTGAGTACCAGATCTCCTACTTGAAATCTTCTGATCCTGAGATTCCTGTTATAAGACTTGGCTATCTTTTGCTGGTATGCTGCCATCCTAAATTTTGCGAGGTCTCTGATTTCTTCAATTGTTTCAAGATCTTCAAGGAGCTCTTGTTTGTTTGCTTCAAAATCCTGGTGGCTTGTTCTCGCAGTTGGCATCACCATCTCAGTAGGAATTACAGCTTCGGATCCAAACACTAAGGAAAATGGTGTTCGACCAGTAGCATTCTTGGAGGTCGTTCTGTCAGCCCATAATACGAAAGGTAGCTCTTCAGCCCACTTTCCTTTCTTGTCTCCTAGCTTCTTCTTGAGGTTATTGATGATAATCTTATTGCTCGATTCTGCCTGGCCATTAGCTTGTGGATGTATGGGAGTTGAAGTTACCATCTTGATGCCCCATGCCTCACAAAAACTAGTTGTTCTTTTGCCAATAAACTGAGATCCATTGTCGCACACTATTTCTGATGGAATTCCAAATCTTGTCAAGATATTCCTTTTGATAAAGGAAATTACTTCCTTTTCTCTATCTTGAACAAAAGCTTCGGCTTCAATCCATTTAGAAAAGTAGTCCGTCATAGCCAGCATGAAGACTTTTCCTCCAGGTGCTACAGGCAGCTTACCAACTATATCCATTCCCCATTTCATGAACGGCCATGGAGATGATATTGAATGGAGCGGCTCAGCAGGCTGATGGAGGATGTTGCCGTGCCGCTGACATGCATCACACTTTTGAACAAAGGCCATAGCATCCTTCTTCATGGTGGGCCAGTAGTATCCTGTTTTTAATACTTTTGAATATAGTGATCTGCCCCCAGTGTGATTGCCACAATCACCTTCATGAATATCCTGAAGTACCGCATGTGCTTCAGGCTGCTCGAGGCATCTCAAGTATGGTCCTGCAAGAGATTTCTTGTATAAGATACCATTTATTATTGAATATGGAATTACCTTTGTTCGGAAGAGTCTAGAGTTCTCGTTTTTGGGGATTTCTCCTTCTTGAATAAATCTCTTGATAGGATAGGTCCAGGATTGTTGAGGATCCTGAGAATCTGTCATTTCTTGATCTTTATCTGTTGTAACATTATTAACTTCTTGTTCTTCAATTGCCGGTGTCAGGATGTGAATTATGGGAATCTTGACACCTTCTGGGATCCTTAAAGATGATGCTAAATTTGCCAAAGCATCAGCTTCTGCGTTTTCTTCTCTAGGTACCTGTGATATGCTACAATATTCAAAGGATAATGCTAATTGTTTTACAAGGTCTAGATATTTGGTTAGCCTTTCGCCTTTCACTGCATAGGATCCATTAAATTGGTTAGTTAATAACAAGGAATCAATAAAAACTTGAATGTGTTGGATACCCATATCTTTAGCGAGTTGTAATCCTGCAATTAAAGCTTCGTATTCGGCTTCATTATTAGTAGCCTTGAATTCACAGTGGATAGATAGAGGGATAATGTCCCCCTGTGGCGATTTCAGTAGCGCACCCAATCCTGTACCTCTAACATTAGATGCTCCATCTGTATACAAGACCCAGCTGCCTGAAGCTTCTTCGAGCTGCTTGACTTCAAGTTCAACTTCTGGCAGTATGTCGCTGCTGAAATCAGCCACAAAGTCTGCTAAGGCTTGTGACTTGATCGCTGTTCTTGGTTCATATATGATTTCATAGGCACTTAATTTAACTGCCCATTTCGCCATTCTTCCAGACATCTCTGGCTTTCTTAAGACACACTTAATAGGATAGTTAGTTTTCACATAAATAAGATGAGTTTCAAAATAATGTCTTAACTTTTGAGAAGCCATGACAAGGGCTAAAATCAATTTTTCTAAATAAGAATACCTGGTTTCAGCATCTAGCAATGTTTTGCTTACATAGTATACTGGATGTTGCTGCCCCTCATGATCCTTCACAAGCACAGCACTTACCGAGCTGCCTGAAACCGCTAGATAGAGAGACAGTGGCTCGCCTTTAACTGGTTGCATCAGAAGCGGGGCGGATGACAAATATTCTTTCAAAGAGTTCAGAGCTGCTTCATGCTTCTCACCCCATTCGAACTTTTTGTTTTTCTTCAGTATGTCATAGAATTCTTTGCTCTTTTCGGAAGATCTTGATATGAATCTGTTAAGTGCTGCTACTCTTCCAGTCAATCTTTGAACTTCTTTAACATTTGTTGGAGACTTCAAGTTTATAATAGCTTGTATCTGCTCAGGGCTGGCTTCTATTCCTCTTTCAGTAACCATGAAGCCCAAGAATTTGCCGGCTCTTACTCCGAAATGGCACTTGGAAGGATTCAATTTCATGTTGAACTGGTCCAGGATATCAAATGCGGCTTCAAGATCTTTGGGATGATCTTCTGCTTTCTTCGATTTCACCACCATATCATCTATGTATACTTCCATGGTGTCCCCCAGCTTGTCTTTAAACATCATGTTGACTAGCCTTTGGTATGTAGCACCTGCATTTCGTAAACCAAAAGGCATTGCAATATAACAATAAATACCTGTGGGAGTCATGAAGGCCGTGTCTTCCTGATCTGATGGTTCCATTTGAATTTGTTGAAAGCCCGAAGATGCATCCATAAAAGTCAACATCTCGTGCCCGGCAGTCGCGTCCACCATAGAATCAATATGTGGTAGAGGGAATGGGTCTTTTGGACAGGCCTTGTTTAGGTCTGTGTAGTCTACACATACCCTCCACTTACCATTCTTCTTTTGGACTACCACCACATTAGCCAACCAGCGAGGATACTTAACTTCTCTGATCATCTTTGATTTGAGCAGCCTGTCAACTTCCTCTTGGATTATGACGTTTCTCTCAGGAGCGAACTTCCTTCTCTTCTGATGTATTGGCCTGAAAGATTCATCTATACCAAGTTTATGAGTAATAATATCTTTAGATATACCTGTCATGTCTTCATGTTTCCATGCAAATGTTGTGACTCTGGACTTTAAGAGGCTCACGAGCTGCTCCTCAGTATCCTCAGGAATATTTGTTCCTACCAGCACTTTGATTTCAGGATCTTCAGGATTGAGTTGAATTTCTTTGGTCTCCAATTCCTTTGTCATCTGAACTCTTCGTGCTGGTTTCTTTAATTGCTATGCTGGCCTTGACTTGATAGTGTTCTTCATAGCAGAAGTGTAGCAGTCTTTGGCTTCTTGTTGATCACTTAGTATTCTTACAACTCCCCAAGGTGTGGGAAGCTTCACACATTGATGATAGGTAGATGGAACTGCTTTCATGTCATGGATCCATGGCCTTCCCAAGATTACATTGCAACAAGGCAGGGAATCAATAACGCAGAATTTCTGCATGGAATTGACCCCTTCTACGTAAACGGGAAGTCTGATGTCTCCAACCGTATGCTTGGTTTCTCCGCTAAATCCTACTAATACTGAGGATCTTGGAATTATCTCTTCTTCGGGAATGCTCATCTTCTTAAGCACGTCCAATTGAATAATGTTGACCGAGCTGCCATTGTCTATCAGGATCCTGCGAACATAATGGTTAGCAATACATAATGTAATTACCAGACTGTCATGATGAGGATCCTGGATGTCCTGCTTATCAGTTTCGTCAAAAGAAATGACTTTGTCTTCAGTCAATATTGCATTCTTCTTTGGTCGACTGCTTTGATCCATTTTGGCCTCCTTGGCATGTCTTTTTGCTGATGAGAAAGAGGCTCCACATATGTCAGATCCTCCGGAGATGAAGTTGATCACTTTGGCATCTGCTGGTGGCGACTGAGCTCTTTTGGGCAGCTCAGCAGCTTCTTGAGTTTTGCCTTCTGGATCTTGCTGAGCAGGTAACTGATCTCTTTCCGAAGGGCTATGCAATCATCTGTTAAGTGCCCAAAGTCTTCGTGGTAGGCACACCATTTAGACTTATCTTTCCATGATCCTTGTTTATCCGATTTTCTTGGCCACCTGGCTTTATCACCTAGATCCTGCAAGGCACATAACAAACCACTTGTGTCAACCGAAAAGCAATAATCAGATACCTTTGGGAAGTTCTCTTCGTCGTCCTCCTCTTCCACTTCGTTGACCCTTGGATTATCATTACGATAATAGGGTTTGTTTCTTTGTTGTTTCCCGGGAGAGTTTGTCCTTCTGCCCGACGTTTCTTCACCTCTTTTTTGGATCTTCTTATCGTCTTCTAACCTGATGAACCTCAGTGCCCTTGTTCTGACCTCATCAAGGTTCCTGCAAGGAGTCATAACCAAATCATCATAAAATCGGGAATCCCCTCTAATCCCCATTTTGAAGGCTTCTACAGCAGCTGCCATATCCAAGTTAGGGATATCTAGAGCTTCTCGACCAAATCTGGCCACGTAATCCCTTAGGGATTCACTGGGTTTCTGAACTATCCTGTACAAATCACCAGTGAGCTTCTCAAAGCTCCTGCTGCAAGAAAACTGGTTATTAAACAAGTTAACCAAGTGGGGAAAAGAAGTAATAGTGTTAGGAGGGATACTGAGTAGCCATTTCAAGGCTGGTCCTGTCAGTGTTGAACCGAATCCCTTGCATAAGCAAGCTTCTTTGATGTTTGCAGGAATGGGGTTGATCTCCATTCGCTCCCTGTATTGTGCCACGTGCTCCTCAGGATCTGTGGTTCCATCGTAGAGTTTCATGTTGGGGGTCTGAAATCTTTTCGGTATCTCTACGTCACAGATGGGCCATGCAAATCTGGATATCCTGTGGCTGCCCGCTGGCACTTCAGGTGGCACTTCGGGAATTGGGCGAATAACACCAGGAACACTTGAGATCATGTCTTTCAATCTCTGAAGTTCCCTGGCGATGACGGGGTCAATACCTGCATCCTGCACAATTCCTTGGTTAGGGTTAGTGTAATAATTATCAAAGTTGTTACCAGCCCTGGAAGTTTGTAGAGGGATTTGAGGTCCATATCCAGTATCTCTAATGACGGTCGGCTCAGTCATAGTCTCCACTTGCATGGGGATGAAGTCTCCCTCATGCATCTCCTGAGATGAACCTGGGAATGTGCCTGCAGAGACAGTAGGGTTAGAAAATAAGGATCCTTGAGGATCCTGAGCTGCTCGGAAGCGGCTTCGATATGGTTGGAATGGCTGAGATGAGGATCCCTGTGGCATCTGTGGAGTAGGCATTGCTGATTGCTGACTCCAAGGCTCATGTAGGTTTGCTGCCGCGAATTGTTGTGGTCGAGATGCGGATTGATGCATCGAGACTGCTGGCACCCGATGGTTTAAAAACCCGGCTGGTTGCTGACTTGAGCATCTCGGCGGCTGCTGACTTCCATATTCGCTGTAGTAAGATTCTGGGGGTTGCTCAGAGTAGAACCCAGAGTATTCCAGATCCATCATCCTGGAAGTCTTCTGATGCTGAGTGCCTGAGGATCCTGCAGTGGTAACTGTTGCAATACCTGACTTTTGAACAGTAGAGGGATTTATTTTCTGTTTCGGCTGCTCCGATATTTCCGGAGAGTTAAACCCGAATGATTTTGGGATCAAAGGGCTGATTTCCTCTACTGGTTTCTTAGATTTCTTCAATTCCATGATCTCCTTCATCATTCTCTCGTTGGTTTTGGTTTGTTCATCCGCATGGGCCTTCATTTGCCTGATCAAAACATAGAGATCATTATTAGAAATAGTAGAGTCAGTGGACGTACCTTGAGATCCAGTAAAAGTGGGGTATTCCACTCCTTTAGCATTAGTATCAGCCACTTTCTTCATCATTGGGGGAAGACCAGCATTGACGGTCGGTTTAGTGGATGAAACAGATTTCGAAGTAATCTTTGGTTGAGTCGACATTTTCAAGAATTGGTTATGGGAAGAAGATCAAGGCTTTTAGCTGAATTCAAACACCGTTTGCCCCACGGTGGGCGCCAAATTGTTTTGGTCAAAAACTGCCTAAGCAATTAGTTGATCAAACTTTGTAAGTGAGGTAGAGTGTTTGATGTAAAATAAAGATGAAAATGTAAGTGTAAAGGTTGACACGAGGATGTAACGAGGGAAAATCCAAGTATCCTTGAGTATCCTCAAGGAGCCTGGCAAAAAACCTCGGGGGCCGGTTCAAAGTACCTGCCGCCTAAAACTTTTATATAATGAAAGTTCTGATTACAAAGTAAATGAGCTCGAATTCTAAGTGTTGCAGAGAATTGTAATCGAAAAGATTGTGTGTGTAAAGAAAAAGGTGTCTTGTGTGTGTCCTAGAGCTCAGTTTAAATAGTCAAAAATACATTAACTAACTAGGCTAAAAACTAGGGATTGAGTCTTCAAGTCTTTGTGAACGTTGGAGTCAGTTACAACACGTCCCATAAAGCCTTGACCGAGTCTTTAGCCATCATTTACACGTCCCTTAATACCTGCAATCAATTAAGACACGTGGACAATTGTAACGGTTAAATCGATAACTGTAGTTCAGGATCCTTTGAGCTTCTGGCGAGCATCCTGAAATAATATAACCAACTGTCCTATATTTTAGGTATTCTCCCAACTAAGCCAATATGAACGTTGTGGACCACTTAGTCCACGTTCTCTATCATTTGTCCGAGTCTTTAGGCTTGTCTACACGTTTCTTTGACCCTGCAATTAATAAGACACATGGGAAAAACAAACGGGTTAGTTGATAACTGTAATTCCGAGATGCTCGAACCTGCCAGGATCCTGAACTTGCGTAAGGATACCAAACCATTTGAGCTGCCGCCAGGATCCCGGATTATCAGCCCTAACAATTACTATCGGATTCCTACTAAGGACTTGAACATAGGCATGAGACCTCTTGGAAATGATAAGGATGTACTTGATTTATTTAAGTATATTGGTACTTACAAGTTGATTTCTGTTTACACTGAGCATGGAGGCACAACTATAAACACCTTTTTCATGCCAAATGAAAGTTTTTCAAGTGTGGTAATACATGAGATTGTAGATGATGTCCACGTTGATTATGTGAATGTGGAAGCTGAGATTGATAACAGGGATGCTGGGATTCTTGTTGTTGCTAATGTTGAGGCTGGGAATGGTGTTAACATGGAAGCAGATGAGATAGATGATCCATTCCAAGGACTTGATGATATTCTGGGCAGCACTGATGAGACTAATGATACTGTGAATGTGGTTAACACAGTTGATGCACCTAGGTAGCAGTTGTGGCTAAAACAATTGATACAATTGAGAATGTGTGTGGGTCTAATGTTAGGAATGATGATACTTTTCTGGCACAGTTTGTTCCTTCATATACTAATGATGAAGCTAATGGTGAGAATGAAGTTGATGATGAGAATAAAGCTGATGGTGAGAATGAAATTGATGATGAGAATATAGCTGATGGTGAGAATGAAGTTGATGATGAAGATGAGTATGAGAGTGAGTCAGAAGATCAATATTGTTATGGGTCAAATTCCAAGCACCCGGCTGAGAAACTTGATCATGCAGGAATCCGGGAATCCCAAGGATTCTCGACAGGTTACGTTATTTGTTATTTATTTAAATATCCTTTACTTGCTAATGGCCACGTGATTAATTTCAATGGCAGGTAAGCGAGGTTTAACCTTCCTAAGGAATCGGTCGATTAGCGCTGACGTGGCATTAACAAACGTGGACTGAGTGGTGAACTTCCTCAAACGGCTAATAGACGTGGTCAAGAGGATCCCTGATTTCTCGGATAATTAGTTATTTCTGTTTGTAGCTATAAATGGGACATGATCGAATTAGGAAAGACACACAACACACGACACTCTGAATATTGTAACACTTAGCCTTCGATCGTCGTCTCCACCACTGTAATCGAATTCTTACTTTATAAAATCTTTAGGTAGCAGGCGCTTTGAGCCGGCTCCCGAGGTTTTTACTGGGATTCTCAGAGGCAACTCTCAGGATTCCGGGTTTCCCTCGTATATCATCGTGTCATTTGCATTACTTTTTCTTTACCTTTGAACCAGACTTCTTGGCACCTCACCCCACATTCTAAGTTTGGAATACGAGATTGCCTCGTGCAATTTTTGACCAAAACAGTTTGGCGCCCACCGTGGGGCAAAACGGTGCAAAACTTCATTTACTCTATCATATCCTACGTTTTCGATCGCTACAATGTCGTCCCAGATGAAAACTTCATCAGTATCCGCGGGATCTTCGGGCATAAGCAAGATCAACACGATGTCCTCCTCTGAAAACCAGCCGAGGGACACTGGAGTGTTCATGCCAGCAGTTAGCGCGTCACTTCCTCCCATCCCAAGGAGAGATGTAGCGAAACAGAAAGGACTGCAAATCCCTGTTTTCTCGGGATCTCAGGGTGAGCGTATTGATCCTGTTATTACTAACCATGATATTTTTGCTTTGATTCAACAGATGAAATCTCAAGCGGAGCAGCAGGAAAGAACCACTAAACAAGTGATGAAAGAGCTTGAGGAGCTTAAGAAATCTAGAAGCTCGGTCGATGAAGAAAGCCCTTTATATCCCAGGAATCTTGACTTTGATGTGTCGGGATCCCTGGCCAAAGATCGTCTCAAAACAAGGGCATCAACTGCCGCCAATAAAGGCTCCTCGGCAACTTTCACAACGTGCCCTCCAATCGTCAGTCATCAGAAGCAGGTGTCTGGGATCCCGGAAAGCTATTATCAGGAATCCTCGAAGTCGCGTGATTACGATTTCTCGGAATCCCAACCAATGGGGGACCGGGAGTATTCTGCTTCTCAGCCTCGTCCCAAGGCTAAGGAGCCCAAAGGATACCGCTATACTGATCCGTTCATCATCTCAGACGCCGGTCCTGCAAGACCTTCAGAAGTTCACCAAGGAGATTTCATTCCTATGCAGGATCCTGAAACAACCGAGTTTCCAGTATTCAGAAACTCACGACAAGAGCAAAGTCCCAGAACCAGGGACACATATGCAGGGAGAATTCCTAACCCTAGTTATAATGTGCCTAACACAACTGTTATGCAGGATACAGGAATTCCACCTCAATTTCTCAGGGAACTTCAGAAACTCAAGGAGATGATAGCTAGCGTCCCGGGAATCATCAAGCCTATTCCTGAAGTCCCTCTAGAGAGTCACATGATATCAAGATTTACGAGGCCCATATGTGACGTGGAGATTCCGAAGCGTTTCCAGACCCCTAGCATGAAATTATACGATGGGACGACGGATCCCGAAGAGCATGTGGCTCACTACAGGGAGAGGATGGAAATCAACCCAATCCCCGCTGATATCAAGGAAGCCTGTCTTTGCAAAGGCTTTGGTTCAACTTTGACAGGACCAGCCATGAAATGGCTACTGAGTATTCCTCCCAATACTATAACTTCGTTCTCTCATTTAGTTAATTTATTTAATAATCAGTTTTCTTGCAGCAGAACCTTTGAGAAACTCACAGGTGATCTTTACCGAGTGGTCCAGAAGCCATCGGAACCCCTCAGGGATTATATATCCAGATTTGGCCGGGAATCCCTTGAGATTCCAAATTTGGACATGGCGGCTGCTGTGGAAGCGTTCAAAATGGGACTCTCTAAGGATTCCCGATTTTATGAAGATTTGGTTATGACCCCATGCAGGAACCTCGATGAAGTAAGAAGTCGGGCTCTGAGGTTCATTCGTCTAGAGGATGACAAGATAATTCATCAAAGAGAAGAAGCTGCGAGGAATGATCGAAATTCCAGGAAGTCTGAATCTTCAGGGAAATATTATAACTCCAAACCGTACTCTCGAGGAGATAATCAAAGGATCAATGCTGTAGACGAAGAAGAGGACAATGAAGAATATCCTAAAATTTCTGAATATTGTTTCTCTTGTGATATTGCCGGTCTAATGTGTGCTATGCAGGACTTAGGAGAAAAGGCAAGATGGCCCAAGAAAGGTGACAAACAGGGATCCTGGAAGGACAAATCTAAATGGTGTGCCTTCCATGAAGATTTCGGGCATCTCACCGATGAATGCATTGCACTCAGGAAAGAGATTGGGTATTTGTTGAGCAAGGGGCATCTCAAAGAACTTCTCGGCAGGAAGAAGAGCCGAACTCAGGAACCCGAGAAGTCCCAACAGCGAGCAGCTTCTCCGCCTCCGGATGCTCCAATTATTCATTTCATATCAGGAGGCTCAGACATATGTGGAACCTCTTACTCGTCTGCAAGGAAGCATGTTAAACAGTCGAAGAATGAGAAGAATGAGAAACCTACAAAGACTTCACGTTTAACTGAAGAAAAGCTTATCTCGTTTGACGAGTCCGACAGAAGCGACATCCAGGATCCTCATCATGATAGTTTAGTCATTACTTTACATATTGCTAACTGCGTTGTACGCAGGATTCTGGTGGATAACGGAAGCTCAGTAAATATCATTCATCTGGAAGTATTGAAAAAGATGAACATACCAGAAGGCGACATAATTCCAAGATCCTCAGTCCTTGTTGGATTCAGTGGAGAAACCAAGAATACGATTGGGGATATCCGGCTTCCTATTTATATCGAAGGGGTAAACTGTGTTCAAAAATTTTGTGTTATTGACTCACTCTCTTGTTGCAATGTTATTTTAGGTAGGCCCTGGATTCATGAAATGAAAGCTGTACCATCAACCTACCACCAGTGCATCAAATTCCCAACATCCTGGGGAGTTGTTCGGATAGAGAGCGACCAACAAGAAGCCAAGAACTGCTATCTCACTTCAATGAGAAAAGCAGCTAAGCTTAACTCAGCATAGCAATCAAAGAAACTGGCACTTCAACTTCAGGAAGAAAAAGAATCAGATGCGAAGGAAGTTCAGATTGATCCTGAGGATCCTGAAGTGAAGGTGCTAGTAGGAACTGATATTCCCAGGGATACCGAACAAGAATTGATCCGGCTTCTCACCAACAGAAGGGCAACCTTTGCATGGAAACATGAAGATATGACAGGTATTCCTACTAACGTTATAACCCATAAACTTGGTTTGGATCCTACTTTCAGGCCAATCCAGCAGAAAAGAAGGAAGTTCGCTCCAGAAACCAACACTATCATACAAGAAGAGGTTAACAAGCATCTCAAGACAAAAATGATTCGGGAAGTCAAGTATCCTAAATGGCTAGCAAACGTGGTCGTGGTACAGAAGAAGAATGGGAAGTGGAGAGTCTGCGTGGATTACACTGATCTAAACAAGGCTTGTCCCAAGGATCCTTTCCCATTGCCACATATCGATGCTATGGTGGATGCTACCGCAGGACACAAGATGCTCACCTTTATGGACGCCTCATCAGGATTCCAGCAAATTCAGATGGAACCTTGTGATCAGGAGCACACCGCCTTCATGACCCCAACAGGTATCTATTGTTATACTGCGATGCCTTTTGGACTTCGAAATGCAGGTGCCACTTATCAGAGACTTGTAAACATGATGTTCAAAGACCAACTGGGAGACACTATGGAAGTCTATATCGATGACATGGTAGTGAAATCCAAGAGAACAGAAGATCACCCTAGGGATCTCCAGACGACATTTGATATCCTGGATCATTACAACATGAAGCTGAATCCTTCTAAGTGTCACTTTGGGGTCAGAGCTGGAAAGTTCTTGGGTTATATGGTAACGGAAAGAGGAATTGAAGCCAGTCCTGAGCAAATTAAAGCCATTCTAAATCTGAAATCTCCTACAACAATTAAGGATGTTCAGAAATTGACCGGAAGAATAGCAGCTTTGAACAGATTCATATCCAGATCCTCAGAAAAAAGTAAAGATTTTTATGAGATTCTGAGAAAAAATAAAAGGTTCGAGTGGAATGAAAAGCATGAGGAAGCTCTCAAGTCGTTAAAGGAATATCTCTCATCGGCTCCTCTATTGATGAAGCCAATAGATGGGGAGCCTCTAACCCTGTACTTAGCAGTCTCAGGAAGCTCAGTCAGTGCAGTCCTCGTCAAAGATCATGAAGGGCAGCAACACCCTGTGTACTATGTAAGTAAAACACTGCTTGATGCAGAATCCAGGTATTCCTATCTCGAGAAACTTATTTTAGCTTTAATCATGGCATCCACTAAATTAAGACATTATTTTGAGACTCATACTATTATTGTAAGAACTAACTATCCTATTAAGGCAGTGCTCAGGAAGCCTGAGATGTCTGGCAGGTTAGCGAAATGGGCAGTCAAACTCAGTGCTTATGACATACAATACGAGCCCAGAACGGCTATCAAGTCACAGGCCTTAGCTGATTTTGTAGCAGACTTCAGCAGTGACATCCTCCCGGAAGCCGATGAGGAAGTCAGGAAGCTTGATGAACTTGAGGAGCCTTGGATCCTATATACGGATGGGGCTTCCAATGTCAGAGGCACGGGCCTCGGAATCCTACTAAAATCACCCCAGGGAGACATCTTACCCTCGTCTATTTCTTGTAAATTCCAGGCTACTAACAACGAAGCCGAGTATGAGGCGCTTATTGCAGGTTTACAGATTGCTAGGGGCATGGGAATCAGGTGTATACAAGTCTATGTTGACTCCTTATTACTTGCTAACCATTTCAATGGATCTTATGCAGCCAAAGGAGAGAAACTTTCGAAGTATCTTGATGTTGTAAAAGATTTGTCTTTAAAATTTGAAACTTTCAATATAGTTCAGGTTCCAAGGGAGGAGAACTCGGAAGCCGATGCCTTGGCTAACTTGGCCTCATCTCTCAAAATTCCAGAGGATGTCAAGATCCCAATCACTCATGTTTTGACTCCAGCTATTTCGGCTCAGGAATCCAATAAGGTGGACTGCGAGGATTCTATGGAAATTCAGGATCCTGAGAAGGTCTTGGAATCCTGGACCTCCCCTATTATAAAGTATATTCAAAGTGGGGAAATTCCTAAAAACGAGAATCCCAGAGCCTTCCGCACGAAGGTAATTCCTTACATTATTTTAAATAATACTCTATATAGAAAGTCTCTTGCAGGTCCTTACTTAAGGTGTCTTGAGAAATCTGAGGCGCTCCAAGTAGTTCAAGATATCCATGCGGGAGATTGTGGAAATCATACCGGTGGAAGAGCATTGTTTTCCAAGATCCTCAGAACTGGTTATTACTGGCCAACTATGAAGAAGGATGCTATGGACTTCTCACAAAAGTGCGATGCATGCCAAAGACATAGCAATATTCTCCATCAACCAGCTGAGCCGTTGCACCCCATTGTCTCACCTTGGCCGTTTATGAAGTGGGGGATGGATATAGTTGGGAAGCTGCCCAAGGCACCCGGAGGAAAAGTCTTTATGCTTGCAATGACCGACTACTTTTCCAAATGGATAGAAGCAGAAGCCTACGTTCAAGTTAGGGAAAAGGAGGTTATCTCGTTTATCAAGAGGAATATCCTAACAAGGTTTGGGATCCCAGCAGAAATTGTATGTGATAATGGCTCCCAGTTTATTGGCAAGAGGACTACGAGCTTCTGTGAGAGTTGGGGGATAAAGATGATCACTTCAACACCAGTACATCCTCAAGCCAACGGTCAAGCGGAATCCAGCAACAAAATCATCATCAATAACTTGAAAAAGAAATTGGGTTCCAAGAAAGGAAGATGGGCTGAAGAACTTCCATTTGTTCTTTGGGCAGATAGAACGACTTCCAAGAATGCAACTGGTCAAACGCCTTTTTCCCTGGTATTTGGGGCAGAAGCCGTCATCCCTACTGAAATGGTGATTCCTACAGCAAGAGTTACGCTCCAGGATTCCCAGAATAACTCTGAGAATCTACTTCAGGATCTTGAAACGGTAGAAGAACTCAGGGATCTTGCCAAAGTCAGAATGGCGTCATACCAGCAAAGGATAGCAAGGTCATATAATAAGAATATCAGGCTCAGGCGATTTCAGGTTGGAGACTTGGTATTGAGGAAAGCATTTCAGAATACGACCAATCCGGCTGATGGGAAGTTGGCGCCCAAATGGGAAGGACCCTATCTAGTGGAATCCGAAGAAGGAAAAGGGGCATATAGACTAATGAACTTAGAAGGAGACTTATTACCGAGAGCTTGGAATGCTATCCATCTGAAAGCCTATTTTATGTAGGGATCCTATCAGGATTCTCACCCGGATTTTCACCCAGTCAGCAATCCAGGTAAGTATACTAATCCAATTTCAATTCGCTTTATCAATTTCTTTTTAACCATTACTAACTTAAGCATCGGAGTGGTGTCAGCAAGGCTGACACCCGCCCTTCACCAAGCATTCAAGTGTTTTGCAGAAGGTTGGAAGTTATACAACAGTTTTTTTGGGTTTATCCCCAGTCAGAGGCTGGCCACCTCTTCTCTGTTTAAGATGTCCAACACATCTTCTAAGGTTTAAAGGTATTCACCTTTCTCAAGTTTGGGTAAACGCCTGTGACGCACGACCCTCGCCTGGAGCGCAAGTAATCCCTCAGGTTGCTCAAGGTGGCCGGACCAGTCCATTCTTAAGGGTGGCTGATAATCTTGTCACTGGAGGCTTCTGAGTGGATTCCTAAGGTTTTTAACGCTTACGTGTTAACAATTGGTTTGGCATTTTCATGTCACTAAGTGGGATTAACCCCAGTTTCCTAACAATTGGTTTGACATTTTCATGTCACTAAGATGGGTTTTACCCCAGTTTCTTCGGGCTCGTCCCCAGCTTGTTTGGGTTTAACCCCAGTTTCTTCGGGCTTGTCCCCAGTGTTATCGGGAATAACCCCAGTTTCTTTGGGCTTGTCCCCAGTGTTTAACTTGAAATTTAAAACCTATTGGATCCCAGTCGGGAGAAGATTAAAAACGCGAGTAATTTTGACTTATTATTCGAAGTCCTTTTTAACAGGTTTGGGAATCCTAAGGAATTGGGAATCCTGATCATAAAGAAAGAAGAATTGAAGAACCTTATCTTTCAATATACTTTATGCTTTGGGTCCTACAAAATCTGAACATGCGACATTCTTTTATGAGTAAAAGGTTTGTTTTGGATCCATTAAGGTAGTGGATTCAAGAAAGATTCTTTCATACTTTAATATTCTATTTGTGGAACCCAAGCATATATTTTATTCAAGTCAACGAAAAAACTATTTTTGCAAATAAAACGACAAATGTTGGTCAAACCTACCATACCATTCATAATATTTAAGCAAAATAAAGGGATAAAGCATCCCAGGTTTCGTCCTGAAAACTTCAGGATCCCTCCACCTGGGAGGCTTGATTGTCTGGGTTCTAGGATTCCGGATTTCGTCTTGAAAAGTTCAAGATCCCTCCACCCGGAATCCTATCATTGTTAATTGTTGTTAAGTGTGCAGGAAACATAAAGAAACATTGTTTGAAACATCAAAACATCAACAAAAAACAGTGGAAATGAACGGCGGCACCTCAGGGTTCTTCATCATTGTTGGAGGTTTTGGAGGATCCCATCACCTCTTTCCCTTGTTCTCGCCGATATGGCCGATCACATCCACAGTCAACATCTTCTCACCACCCTCCTGATTCAGAAGCTCATCGAGGCTACTCCCCTTAGCTGCCATTTTCTCAAGTTGAGTGCTGGGACTTTCTCCTTCTTGCTCAGAAGGATGAGCCTTCTCTTGCTTGGCAGCTTCAGCATCTTCGGCCTCTTTCTTCAGCTTCTCCAACTTTGCCCTCCAAGCTTCAACTTTCCAGATCCCAACAGAGAAGTCTGTCTCGGATGCCTGCTCAGCCATCTTGATTTTGCTCTGAAAAACAGCTATGGCAGCAGACCTCCTTCCCTTCTGGACCTCCAGCTCCAAGGCAGCATCAAACCCTTCTTGCACCATCTCCAGCTTCCTCTCGAAGTACTTGTTCTTTGATTCAGCAATGTCCCCCTGGATCTTGATGGTATCATGGGCCCTCTTCACCTCTTCCTTCAGCTCCAACACCTTGGCCTCAGCATCGGCGTACATTGCGGCTAGGCGCTCGAAACCCTGCAAGATTGAGGATACTGATCAGAATCCTACCGGAAATATCAGATTGTCAATCAAGAAGTTTAGAAATTGGGACTTACGTGCTTTTGAAGACTAGTGAGCATGTTGATGGTCTCGGTAGTGTTTAGGCCTTCGAAGCAGTCAGGAAGGCTGATGGAAGTGGAATCTGAACCCCTCCTTTTCTTGGTGGTGGCGGCTTTGCCTTTGGGCTGCGGGGGCTTGGAAGAGGTAGCCTTGGAGGTGTGTTCGACCTTGGTATGGGTCAACTTGGGAGCTTCAGTAGTTACATCATCATCAAAGTAGTCAGAAAGGTCCTCGAGATCAAAACTCATCTTGGTCTTGGGAGCTGAGAAGTTGAAAATACGAAACAGATAAGTCTAAGATTTTCAATTTATTATAAATTCATATAACAAAATCTATCGATACTTACTTGACATTTTTTCAGAATTGCTTGGCTCACTGAAAGAGTTCTCTATCGCGAAGGTTCTTTCAGCCACGGGAATCTGATAAAAAGCCACAAGCTTGTTATCTGAGAGAGGAGTAGGTTTAATAAGCTTCTGAAACACAGGAGCTGCAAATAAAGGAAACTGAAGGTAAGTTAACAAATCACAAATATATCGACAGAAACGAAAGAACACAAGCTTCCTACCCTTCTTCACCCATTGCACCGGCAACTCTTCACCCCCAACGATGGAATCCCTACGGACAAAGAAGAATTTCTGCCTCCAATCGTGGTCATTGTGGGTGGCCCTAGGAATCAGATGGGAGTCTGAGGTTTTGGCTTGGAGAACAAAGCGGCTGTTTCCATGGGTTCTAAGGTTGTAGGCAGCACAGATTTCCGGAATCCCTATCGACAAGTTTCTTGAACGGTTCAAGCTGTCAATGGAGTAAAGAATCTTCCAAACCATGGGCATGGTTTGGGCGTATGACAGCCCGGTGACTTTGAAAAAGTCATTCACCAGTGCAGGGAAAGGAAAGGACATACCGATTTGGAAGGGGTAGAGAAGAAAGCAAACCCAGGTTTTAGAAATCCAATCGGCTTTCATCCTGGGGTCGAATGGGAAAAAGACAGCATTGGACGGAAACTGGCCGGACTCCTTGAGGTCTTTCACGTCAATGTCAGTGAAACGGCAGGACTCTTCCGATTTCACCGGAATAAGGCCCTGATCGACGAAGTCTCCAACGGTGGCGGGAGTACCGGGGGCAACAGAGGAGGAACGAGTTCTCTTGACCATTACGAAAGCAAAACGGAAAAAAGAGAAATTTCCGGGAAGAAGGATTACTGACCTGAATGCCGGAGAGAGCTTTTCTCTAGGGTTTTCGGGAAGATGGTGAGTAAACGAGAAAATAAATGGTGTATTTAAGGCAGCGAGGTGTGACGGAAATCTCGTATGGGGGAGAGTGTAAGCCGTCAAATCAAAAAGGGTATCTTAGATCTCGGCCGTCCACGTGGGCGTGCAGATTATTTTGAAACGATTTGAATTTCACAGCTGTTATCCTTTATCGAACACCCGCGAAATTCAGGGGCAATTGTTATGGGTCAAATTCCAAGCACCCGGCTGAGAAACTTGATCATGCAGGAATCCGGGAATCCCAAGGATTCTCGACAGGTTACGTTATTTGTTATTTATTTAAATATCCTTTACTTGCTAATGGCCACGTGATTAATTTCAATGGCAGGTAAGCGAGGTTTAACCTTCCTAAGGAATCGGTCGATTAGCGCTGACGTGGCATTAACAAACGTGGACTGAGTGGTGAACTTCCTCAAACGGCTAATAGACGTGGTCAAGAGGATCCCTGATTTCTCGGATAATTAGTTATTTCTGTTTGTAGCTATAAATGGGACATGATCGAATTAGGAAAGACACACAACACACGACACTCTGAATATTGTAACACTTAGCCTTCGATCATCGTCTCCACCACTGTAATCGAATTCTTACTTTATAAAAGCTTTAGGTAGCAGGCGCTTTGAGCCGGCTCCCGAGGTTTTTACTGGGATTCTCAGAGGCAACTCTCAGGATTCCGGGTTTCCCTCGTATATCATCGTGTCATTTGCATTACTTTTTCTTTACCTTTGAACCAGACTTCTTGGCACCTCACCCCACATTCTAAGTTTGGAATACGAGATTGCCTCGTGCAATTTTTGACCAAAACAAATATGAAGATGAGTATGAGAGTGAGTCAGTTGATCAACAAAATTCACATGTGGATCATAATGAAGATCAAGTTGGAAATGAAGATGGTAATTATAATGAAGATAATGACTTAGACTACATAGTAGATGATGAAAATGTGATTGAGGATGTTGAAGATGACTTGAACATGTATAAGGCTGCTGTGGAACCTGAGGATAGTGCAGATGATACTAACATTGAAGATGAGTTGGAAGAACTAGACTTTGAAGAATTTGATAGTGAAGGTGAACCAGAAGGTGATTGTCCCTTGGCTGGTGCAATAAAGAGTGCCAATGTTAAAAGAAAAAGATCATTAGAAAATTCAACAGGGTCTTTTTTTGTTGGACAGACCATTCTTAATAAAGCAGACATACAAGTGGCTGTGAAAAAATTGGCAGTAGAAACAAGAAAGCAGCTGGTATTTTATAAAAATGACAAAAAAAGAGTGAGAGTGGTATGTTATGGAGAAAATCCTGATTTGATATGTAAGGAGGGGCAAACTGGTCAATCATCACAAGTGGGGGAATCTTGTAAAGTAGGGGGTCCATTAACCAACTAAAATCCAAAGTGGGTAGCTCAAGTGCATTGAATAGTGAGAAAAGGAGATTCCCAACCCCTACCTGCCCATGGACCCTGCACATTTCAAGAAAGAAAGTTGGAGATCTGTGGTGTGTTAAAACAGTCCAAGGAAAGCATACATGATTACACACAAGGAATGTAAGACTCTATACTGTTTCAACCATTGCCAAAGAAATTGAGGGATTTGTTGAATCAAACCCAACTATACCATTGAATGCACTAAGAGATCTGTTGCAAAAGAAGAACCAGGTACATATATCCTTGCAAAAGATATTTAGGGCAAAAACAATGGCTCTCAACAAGATTCAAGGTGACTATACACAGCAGCATGGTTTGTTAAGAGGTTATGCTGAAGAGATAATGAGATCTAATCCTGGTTTAACAGTTATAATTGATGTTGAGAAGGATTGTAATCCTTCTAGTCCCACTAGACAGTTTAAGAGAATTTACATTTGTTTGCTGCCTTGAAAGTTGGATTTAAAGCATGTGGGAGAGATATTTTAGGATTAGATGGCACCTTTATGAAAGGTCCATATCCTGGACAAGTTTTATCTGATGTTAGTGTTGATTCAAACAATGGGATATACCTTGTTGCTTATGTTGTTGTTGAATCTGAGTCACTTTCATCTTGGACTTGGTTTCTACAATGTCTTGGTGATGACTTGGATCTTGTTCACTACATGCTTATAATACAATTGATCACTAATCCTGTCGCACCCCCAAATAACCACTAACGGAGTTTATACCGTTAAGGGGTGCGAGCAAACCAGGACCACAACCATTAGTTACAAATACTAAACGAATCGGAGTAAGTCCAAATATATTTCATAAAATAAAGTCTCAAAATACGCAGCGGAAAATATATCGTCTTAGCACTAACCACGTGCTTTACAAATCAGTGTTTTAAATTCCCAATTAGGTTTAACCAAAAATAAAGTCTTCGTGTGCCATGCCAACCCGCTCCGGATACTCCTCAGCGATCTGCAAAAGTTTAAACCACGCAAGTGTCAACCTAACGGTTGGTGAGTTCACAGTGGGCTTGTCACGCAGTGGCCCGGTCTCATAATCATAATTGTGTCAACATGTACTTAAGTAATATTTATTTGTGAAAAGCAAGACTCGGTAACGTCCAAAATCATAGTAACGTGGTTTAGAAATATTAATGTCCGTAACATACGTTATCGGGTATGAACTAGTTTTGTATAGTTAAAGTGCTCAACCGATATCGCGGGTAGCTAATCCGTTGTTCCATGCACTAAGGAAGTTTGTACCAAAGCTGACTCATATTGTAGTGGCAGTGCCATCATGTTTTGCGGACCTACGTCATCGCGGATTTGCCTCCCCCGTGTCCTCTCGGGATCACGGTCAGATAGGCTGATATTGTACCTCCGTGCACTCCCCGTGCCACGGGGCGGAGTTTGTCAAACTCCAGTAGATCTACCCAACATCCCCTCGCTTTACAATTAATGGTACAATTTAGTTGAGGACTTTTTCAGTTATAAGGCAATCCTTAAAAATCATGTGATATCATGTGGTTTAGACTTTAACCTACACTAGCCATATTAAAACGGTTTTCCTTTGGGTTCTCATGAATCCCGAAAATATTTCCAGTTTCGTTTTAGAAATAGTTATTTAAGTATTTCACAAGTGTATCCCATAAAACACTTCAAGTTCATCAAGTGGGTGCCGAGCACTCCTAATTTTTTTCAAGTTCATCAGAGAGGTGCATAGCGCTCTTCAGGTTGTCAGCATTGTTTTCCATTAAGTTATTCAGTGTGACCCAACCGGGTTCACGGTAAATGGGTTAGTGACACTCACCTTTGGTTGCACTGCTACACTTGCTAAGTAATCCAAGTATTGTTTGCTTATCGAAGACCTAAGAACACGTTTAGGTCTTAAGTATTAGTTTTGGTGTCTAATCTTTGACTCAACGTCACTATGGCCCATAACATAGCACGTTGGAACTACGACACGACATACCGACACACGACGTCGATGGTTGATCATAAACAAGGGTTCACATAACACAGAAATCAAACATGTTTCATCATAGCATAATCATGTAAGTTATGGCATAACATTCAAGTAAATTGCACAAGTTTGGGTTTAGGTCTGGTCACAGTTTCGCTAGTATAGATTCGCTAGGCAATTTCGCTGTGTGCACGGGCAGCACTTTCGCTAAGCAATACCCGAGGACACAGTTTCGCTAGGCTAGTTTCGCTCGAAACTGTTGGCACAGTTTCGCTAGCCTAGTTTCGCCCGAAACTGGTTTGAACTTTCGTTCAGGGAATTTCGCTCGGTAGTTTCGTTCGGACAGGTCTGGTTGGTTTACCCGGCGACACTACAGTTTCGCTCCATAGTGTCGCTGGATGAAGATATACATAATTTCGCCAAGTAATTTCGCCCAGAGAACAGTACAGTTTCGCTGGTCGCGAAAAACACATAAATCAGCCCTAAAATCAATCTAACAGCTTCCATACTTCATGTAATTCATTATCTAGCATACATAGACATTTACCAACATCACAGAAGCAAGTTTAACACCTTAAACATGGATTTTTATCATCAAACCACCAAAAATGCATTTTAAACCTAAAATGACCTAATCTAGCATAAATCTTCATTATGGTTTGATTTCACACGTAAAGTTACTGACTTTATGATAGATCTAGCATCCCTAAGCATCATATCAGAAGATCAAGTGATTCTATGAAGATCTAAGCATGCTTTTTAAGAAAACACATAGAATAAGGCATAGAAATGGTTTTTGGGACTCACGGTTCGATCTCCAAGCTCAATGGATGATGGTTCGGGGCTGAGATCTCGATGGCTCGGTGTGATTCTCGGCTGACCAGATTTCCAGGAGAAAAGATGGAGAGTGTGTGTGTTTTGTGTAAAAGAGGCAAATGGGAGAAACTAGGGTTTATTAGGATATTATATATCAGGGCCTAGTTTCGCTGGCAGTTTCGCTGGCCAGGCGAAACTGGCTCTGATCTCATGTAACCCGAACAGCTTGGCTAGCTACCGGGCGAATCTGTAGTTTCGCTCGGTAGTTTCGCCGGCAACCAAAAACATACAATTTGTCACATAATCAAGAATTTACAATTTGTCATGCTATTAATAATATTAAATCATGCGTTCAAATCACATTGCACGTAATGACAATAAATAAATGAATACATAACACATATGGACGGGTTCGGTGATCAACCAAAGGACGTGGACGCATTCGGCCTAGTCAAGCATTAGCTACTAAGTTAACACTTATGACGTAACTAACAGAGTTTGTCTAACGGAAGTTAACCTTGGAGTTCTTGGGTGTCACAAATCCAGTTGTTTTACATTGTAGGGATTAATACCTGCTTTGAAGAATGTTTACCCAGCTGTTGAGCATAGGTATTGTGTGAGACACATACATGAAAACATGAAATCAAAATGGAGGGGCAATAAGTACAAAGACCTGCTTTGGAAGACAGCTAGTCAAAGGACAATACCACGGTTTGAGAATTCAATGGAAGAAATTAGAAAAGAAGATGAATCTTTGTATCAGTGGTTGAAGGAAATCCCACCCAAGCATTGGAGCAGAGCTTATTTTAGTGGTATGATACATGTTTTATTAACATTTTTGTGTTTAATGTTTCAATTTAAATATCATCTTATGCTATAAAACTCACAAATGCAGAAAGACCAAACTATGAAGTGTTATTGAACAACCTTTGTGAGGTGTTCAATAGGCAACTTGTTGGAGGGAGGGACAAGCCTATATACACTTGCCTGGAGTTCATAAGGGAGTATTTAATGAAAAGGATAGCTACTGTGCATAGGGTGATTGCAAAATCTGAGGGTCCTTTAACACCAGCTGCAGCCAAGATATTCTCATTTAGCAAACACAAAGGCTAATGATTATAATGTGACTATGGCTGGATCCAAGAAGTTTCAAGTGAATGGACCCTGGATGGATCAAGTGGCTGTGGATTTGGATAAAAATACTTGTTCATGTAGGAAGTGGCAACTAACAGGGATGCCTTGTAGCCATGCAATTGCTTGTATTTGGGAGTTTGGGAAGATTTCAAAGACTCATTCAGCAACTCCAGAAACTTAGGTGGCTAAGTGTTTTTGGCTAGAGACATGGAAGAATGTATATGCACACACCATTGAACCTATGAATGGGAGAAACATGTGGCCAGCTACAAGATGTCCAACAACTTTAACACCACCAAAGCATCATACTCCAATTGGCAGGACCAAAAAGAAGAGGAAGAAGTCAGCTGTGGAGTTATCAGAAGGTATCAATAGGGGTGGTAAGTTGACAAGGAGAGGATTAACCACCACTTGTTCTAAATTCCATCAAACAGGTCACAATTCAAGATCTTGTAGGAGTGGAGGGTCATCACAGGCTGGTACATCACAGTCTGGTGCAGCAGGTGTAGTTGATAAGGATGTTTGAAGCATATGGAAACTTTCTGTCTTTTGGGTGGTGGTAAGTTGGTTGGTGGTTTCTTTTGAATACTCACATGTTAATGTTTTGTTGGTTGAGTATTAAGACACAATGGTACCAAGTTAATGGTTTGTTTATTATGTTGGTTGTGTCTGGTAAAACTGGTTGTTATGGAATGACTTTAGTATGTTAATTTGGTATGTAATGACTTTTATTTGGTTTATTATGTTTCTTTGGCTAGATTTTAATGTTTTGTTGTTTATTTTGTCAATTTAGTGTGTTAATTTGGTCATTTGAAATCCAAAAGAGTATTAAACCTTTTGGGTGATTTTTGAATACTGCTATGGTTGATGATTTGCATAAAATAGAGTACTAAACCATTTTGGTTGGTGATTTGCATTTATTTGAGTCATAAACAATTTGGTTTGGTGTTTTGCATTCAACTGAATCATATACCATTTGGTTTTGCATTCACTTGACTCATATACCAAATGAGCTAATTACCAGCTATTTTTTTTGCATTTTGTTTGGTGATTTTTTGAATACTAGTGGATAAAAGCATCATTTGGATACTAGTATATTACCAAATTAGCTAATTACCAGATGAGTCCAAACTTTACAAATGTCATACTCTTTTTGATACAATAATTGGGACAAAATAAAACTTTATCTAACCATTTGCCAATTCCAGAAGTTGGTGTTACATAGATAGGGTTTTGACCTTAACATCTTCTACTAACCAAAATTAGGCCAAATCAACACCAAATACATGTTTTAATGACTGAAAAAGTAAACAACAAAGATAAACCAACTAAAAACAACAAACATCTTCAGTGTCTTCACTTCAACTTCCAGCTCCTTAACGATTTCACAAGCTCTTGCACACAGGGGGGGATCGGCCCAACTTACAAATCCACAATTCGATCTCTGTTTAGGAAAGTGGATGGATTAAGATTTGTGAGGAGAATTATTAGGTAAAATGCAAAAATAACTAACCTTTCTTGCACAACAGTGGAAACGACGACCTGGGTTAGCTTCAGTCCACGATGTTCGTATTATCGTGTTTGATCCACATGAGCATATCACCAAATTTTTTTTGCCGTTAATACTGAAATATGAAGATGAAATCGAAATAATCAGAAGGGAAGGTGAGGGTGAGGGTTTAATCGATGGAAATTAAAGTGAAAATGAAAGTGGGTGTGGGTGTGGGTAACGGTTAGGTTATTAATGGAGATGGGGTGAAAGGACGAAATTGCCCTCATGTGCAGCGCACATGGGGGCCAATTTAACTGAGATTCTAACGGAAAAGTTAGCGAGGGAGTCAAACGGAAAGAAAATAAAACCACAGTGGCGGAAATGTTAAAATTTTGAATTTTGAACTCAAACCGAGAAAACCAGCAAACCACAGGGACTCAAACCGTATTTTACTCTAAATAAGCAAAACCAAACACTTTAAAAAAAACTCATTTTTAAAAAGTCATAAGCCAATAAACAATTTTGACAAAAAACACGTATCCACTTAGATAAGCAATCGAAAACAAGCCTTTATTCGCTAGTTATCCATATCCACCATAATGCATTTAGTCGATTGATATAAGGTGAAATTAGGTTACATAAGTCCACATATAAGTAGTATCATCTCATACGAGTAATTCAAATACGGGTCGTATTGAAATATATAACCATCATTTATCATGTCGTATAAAAGTCGTGTTAGATAATTTGGTCCGTATTTATTATTAGGGTGTTCCTATAATGAATCAGGGTGTATCAATACTTTGGTTGAAATGAGCCCAATAGAAAGCTATGTTGCTCACCTTGCTAAGGGTAGGGTTTGAACCTTAGGGTTTTATTAAGGTTACTATTATTGTTAGGACATACGATATACATGCGTTAACCGACGCCGAGTTGCACTTTAACGGCGCCATGGGGCGTCAACACCGCCCCCTCTCGCGTGAAGTAGCAGCGCCGAAGGGTTGCGCCATATCTTTGGCGCCTGTTGAAGATCAATATGAACGTTGAACGGTCTGATTTTCGACCATCGCAAACTAAAGATGCGTTTTGGGATCGAGTTAGCTCGAAATATCACGCTAGCTTGAAGGCGGCGGCAAAACCCGATGAGCTCCCGATATTCCGCAACAACGACAAACATAGCGGCAAGTGGGGCACCATGAAGACCGAACCCGTCCTAGCGGTGCGAGTGACACCGATTTGATACAAATCGTCGTTGCTCGATACAAAGACGACCACAACGAGTCGTCACCTCTTCTTCAACATTATCAAATGTTGAAAGCATCTCTAAAATTCAATGAGATTATGGAGTTTTCCAACGTTAGCAAGAAGCGTTCCTCGACCGACCGCGATAGTCCCATGGGATCAAACTCAAAGGGACGTTGCAACATCAACTTAAACGATGATATGGTGTTCGAGGACGAAGACGAAACGCAACCTCAACAAGAGGTTTTGCGAAGGCCCGTGGGGAAGAAAAAGGCGATTCGACAAGAAAAGGAGTTCGAAATGGACGAAGCTATTAACGCGCAAATGTCGAGGTTTAACACGGAACATGAAAAAGAACCCAATTGTGTGAGAAAAAATAACGTCTTCAACAATTCCGTGTTCTCGGCATGGATACATCAAACTTGACTCCGGAGCAACGAGAAATGATTGAGAAAGAGAAAGGAAAAAATCATAAGGGAGTTACGTGACGATTATTATTATTTTTTTTTTAATTTCATCTAGTATTTGTAGGTTTTTTTTAATTAAGTGAAGTAATTGTAGTTTTTTTATGAAGTATTTTTAGGATTAATTATTTAATTATTTTTTTATTTTGTTTTCTATTTACAAAGCCAATAAAAAAAATTAATTTTTAGTCATTAAAATAATTCAAAATTAAAAAGAAAAAAATTAATTAAAAATAGTTTAACACCACATGGAGTATCCCCATCTATGTTAAACTTTCAAATGTAGTATTAACATCTACGTGACGTCTACGTGACGATGTTAACATTTAACATGACATGATGTATATTTCATGCCCTTATTATAATTATTATTATCACATAACTAATCTAATGAACTTTTAAAGTTCATTTTCTTTTTACCAAACATTCATTTTTATTACGGGATATTGTTTTCATGATCTTTTAATATACTTTCAGGATGTGTGTTTTGTAATCTACATGTCATCGTTGTATTATTGTTGCATAACAAACTAATGAGTTTTGTTATATGATTTAATATTTATCTTATTTTATAAGCTTTTATTAAACCTTCAAATTTATATAATATTTTATCAATTAATTGTTCAAACGCTTAAAGTATCTATGTTAGTGTGTTTTATTCTCGGCCGCATCACACGGACACCCATCTATTTTTTTTAATATATAATCATGTTCACAACACTGGTTAATGCATTGAAACTATTTTGAACAAATTGATAGATTATAGATGTTCGTTGTTTGACCATTTAGAAAAACCCTTATCATATTTTACGTTTCCGTTGGATGCGAAATCTACATTAAGAATAGCTTATGATACTTTAACTTGTAGTCTAACATAGTGAATCCCAATGTTGATTTACCACATCTCTTTTATTTGAGAAATCCATTGATATTATATCAATTAGTTAGGCTTAGAGTGTCAAATCCATTATAAACGGTTATAATCCCGTTTTAGAAAGACTCACTCGGGTATTAAAAATATGGACTAGTTCCAAACGTCGTTAAAAAAACCGTCCATATTATTCGTTACACTTCTTGGTTCTTAGGATGTATTTGGTTTAGATAAACATAAATTTGAAATATGAATTTAAATTTTAATGTGTTTGGTTAGAAGGGGCGGACCTAAAGTAGGCCAGGGGGTCCCCGTGGACCCCCTCAACCTCGTACGCATAGTGGAAATTATGTGAACGGTTTTTTTATAAAAAAAATTTATGAAGAAGAGTTAATAAATACTTAGTTTATGAAAATAAAAAAAAGCAAGCAACTAGCCTAGTGGTAAGATCCCTTGTTGGATTTTGAAGGGGTGCAAGTTCAAATCTTGTGCTTAACATTTTTTAATTTTCCCAGCTTTCTTTAATAATTTTAGTGCTATATATGAGGAAAGTAAATGGGGGTACTTTATTTTCCACCTCTTTTTTATTTCCTTTCATTATAGACCCTTTTTTTTCAATACATTCATCATAGACCCTTTTTATAATTAAATATTACAATATATAAAAATATATATATTTTTAAAATAGGCAAACATTTTGTCATATATATTTTTTTTCACGCGTTACTTTTTATTTTCTCTTCATTTTTAGCCATTACTATTAGTTTTTTTTTGCTATTATATCGTTGTCAATGTTACGGTACATAATTTTTAATCAAATCATGTTAAGTTTTTTTAATCGGTTATTTTTCTTTACTCGCAATGTTGTTCGTTTTTTTAATCGGTTATTTTTCTTTACTCGCAATGACGTGCCGCAACGCGCGTCTGTAACCAACCATCTAAAACTAGTGACTCCGTAAAAAAATATGGACACCCTCAAAAGAAATTCTAGTTCCGCCCATGTTGGTTCGTATAACTTTTTAGATAGCATTGTAACATGATATGTGTTCTAAATGTGATTGGTTGAAAAGGTATATGGAATTGAATTTGCAATAATTTTATCAAATTTCATTCATGTAAAAGATTTTATATTCTTTCCGAATTGTGAAAAAATCCAACAAAAGTAATTGGAATTTGACCATCACATATCGATTGAGGCCCCTAGCCACGCCCATCCCACTATCACTGTGCGTCATCGCTGACGCTACCACACGTCACCTACTTTTGTCAACACCACCACAAATAGTCGCCGCCATCCCCAATCGTCACTGAACCTAATAATGGTGTGTCACTACCTAATTATCTTATTGCTCCCCACTCAAAGTATTAAATCGATGTTATACCCTAACCGACGACTGAATATGTTGGGGTATGATAATTGTCCATAAACACATGACACTAGATATTATAATTCATTTAACCAAATTCCAAAGTCAAACAACGAATACAATTACACTTAAAAAAATAAGAATGATTCTTGGTTGAATTAACTATGTCCAATAGCGTCATGTATGTAGTATCAATCATGAAAGTTTGATTATCAACAACCTGAAAAACACGCAAAAGGGTCAACTATCTACATAGTTGGTGAGTCATAGGTTTAGTAAAAAAACACTTAAAGAAAAATATTTGATAAGGTTTTGCAAAGTCATACTGTTAAGTTAAATGTGCAAGTATTACTCTAATTACACACGTATTCTTCACTCAGTACTAAATGATGTTCAATTCCTCAAAGGAATCTCTAGACTATGATGTTTAATTTCTCAAAGAAACCTCTACGATTATGATGTTTAGTTTCTCGAAGAAACCTCTAAGATTATGATACTCATGAGACTTACAAGTGTTCAGTTCCCTCAAATGAATCTCATCGATTGCTCATAAGACTTCCGTACAGGTCCCTAGAATACGGTATAATATAGATAAATACAAGCAATTTATTTAACAGTACTTGAGTTGCATAGTGATAAAAAATGATTGAATAAGGTTCCACAAAGTCATACATAAATTAACATTTACACAGACATATCCATCACATAAACAGATATTCACCACATAACAACTATTCGTCAAATAACAGTACGCCTGATTGATGATTCGCAAACCAACAATCGGTAAAAATGTCTGTCCATGTGTTTAATTCCTCTCGAGGAACCTCTACGATTACTGTTCGGTTCCTCTCACGAATCTCAGCGTTGGGATAATGTTCAGTTCCTCGCAATAACTTCAACGTCATCATGTTCAGTTCTTTGCAAGGAACCTTACGTTTGATGCTCCGGAGCCTTAAGCATAATGTTTTCCAAATAGCATACAATATCAAGCATGACAAAGTATATATATTTACACGATATCACCAAGATACATACAAGTAAATGTATTCAACAATATTTGACTTTGCATAAAAAATACGAATGTTTGAATGATTAAATTAAGTTTCGTAATGATTCATGATGATAAGCAAGATTTACTTGATAATATTATTTAGTTGAAAATAAAGTAATGATAAATAAAAATATTTATGCGTGTTTTCCACCTCAAAATGGTTTGGAAAATTTAAAGAAAAATGGGCTATGAACTCACATGTTTATATTGATGAAGTAGATTCCGCGAGATAATGAATATGGTCAAAGAGTTTCCAATGTGTAATCCTAATATTTGAGTGAGTGTGAATACAATGAGTCAAGGATATACAAGTTTGATTGCATTTAGGGATTTGTATAGGTTCACACGGATTTGGGAAATTTAGGGAATTTGGTAATAAATATAGTTTAAGAAATTGGATAATAACATCCTATTGTTTGAAACCATAAAGTTTTAATGAAACATATGATTTAAATAGTATATATGATAAGTTTGCATACATAGTAGTCATAATGCTAAACAATTATTAGTGTTGCCCTGCCACCGTCCGTCAGCCAATCGTCGCCGCGCCATCGCTGCCGCTGGATATTTATGATAAGTTTGGATACATAGTACCGCTACGGGTGTGAACCAGTTCACGTAGTCCTGTGGTCTCGATATCCAGAGTTTCCGGTTGCCGTGTCGGGATACATGTTTGAGTTGTTCAAGCATTGGACATGTGATCAAGGGATTTCTAGCGGATACATGTTTGAGTTGTTCAAGTGTTGGACATGTGAACTATTTGTAACTGGATCACTGGTGTGGAATACCTAGCTCGTTAATCAAAAGTTTTGAACTTTATCGCTTCCGCGTTCGATTATTTAGTGTAATCAATTTTTCTGATAAACGAACAAATAAATATAAAATACGATTTTATATTATCCGGAAGAAATTATTTTTGTCCTAAACGAGCTAACGATTTCCAATACGGAGATCCCATCAACAGTCTGGTTAAACATACAAATGGTAATCTTGAACTGTTTCGTAAAGAAGCTCTCATCATACACAGGGCTGGGAGCAAAGCAATCGTTCTATAAACGTGCATCTCCATCCTTTCTTTTCCAATCAATTTCTTTGCGTTTCTTCTTTCCTTGAGAAGAACTTGCTTCTTCCAGAGCTTCAAGATTTTGCAATTGTTGCATCAAATCTTCAAAGTCATTCAACTTCACTTCATCAAATTGTTTCTTCAAGAGGTTGGCAAGGTTTGAATCACCGGATATCATTTTGAATGGGATGGGCTAGAATCAGAGAAATTAAAAGAGCTTGAATATGAAGGTGTGAAAGTGAATGAGATTGTTGGGTGTATTTATAGGGGAATTAGAAAAGTAGCCGTTAGGAAAAGAAAAATAAAAGTAGTCGTTATAAAACTAACCGTCTTTTAATTAATATTTTACATATTTTTTAATAATTTATTGGAATTTTAGAATTAATTATTAAGTTTCAATAATTATATTTAGAGTAAATTATGGTTTTCTCCCTAGGGTTTGGACCAAATAACAGTTTTAGTTCAAAACTTTCAATTTGGTGAATGTTTTCCTTCTGGTTTTCAATTTGTCTCAATCAAGTCCAAAAACTTAACACCGTCTAAATATTCTGTTAGATTTTGTATGAATGACCAAACTACCCCTATTAACAAAAAATAAGAAAAACAAATAAAACCACCCTATCGTCCATCCATCTTCTAAATCTCTCTCCCAGATTCATCCTTCATCCTCATCTAAATAAAATCCTCTGTCGCCTCGTTGTGCTAGCTAGTCAGAGTTTCCTGTTGGAACGAAAAGGAAAACCGTCGATTCCCGATGATTTATCGCGATTCGATTCTCAATCATTCGGCGGAAACGACAAATTATGTGGTCCACCAGTAAATCCGACCTTGTATTGATTGTTGTTATCGAGTTCGAATATGAACATTTCCTAGTGTCAAACAACTCTTATCTCATCTCTAGGCGTGATTCTACACTGTTTTTGATCGATTTCGAGTTTAATTTGATTAGATTGGATCGTCTTTTGACTTTTTTGAGTCAAACTTTGATTACTTTGATTCAGAAATTAAGCCTCGACTCGAGTTATTTAAGTATTCTTGTTGATTCCAGAAGTTTTAGTACATTCACATGAGTTGAATCCTTGTTTCAAATTCGATTTTGGTTAACATTTGTTTGAAATTGATAATCAGAGTTACTTATTCTCCATGAGAGCTCGTTCATGGCAGATTGCATTTAGTGTGATCTTTTGGTTCAAATTTGACTTTGTTAGACTCGGTTTCAATTTTCGATTCTATTACTGCCACACATGTCAGTTTTTTATTAATTAGAATCGTATTTTGATTTCACGCGTATTTGTGCGATCAAATTTGTGATCCGTTTAGATTTTAACAAGTTGTATTGATTCAAAGTTATACGTACGTGAATTGAAGGTGGTGGAGGTGTCGACAGTGGTGTGGTGGTGATATTCTGATGTGGTTATGGATGGTTTGATCCAGGTGTTTCAGGTTATGGTGGTGAAGACGGTGGTTGGTGGCTGAGCTTGGATTTTGATTTAGTTTTTTTTTATAATTATAAGGGCAATTTGGTCATTTATATAAAACTTAATAGGAAATTTTAACGGTGTTAAGTTTTTTAAGTTGATTAGGACAAATTGAAAACCACAAAGAAAACGTTAATAAAATTGAAAAATATGGACTAAAACCGTTATTTGGGTCAAACCACAAAGAGAAAAATCAGTAATTTACTCTTAAATCCAAATACTTTAAACAAATTCGGATTACATCGAGAATTTGGTGGTTTGCGGGGGGCCCTTCTTTGGGGATCTCCAATGGCGACTTGTTTCATTACCCATCAGGTGTGGGGGGCTTGAATTATATTCTACGATTGAGGCTTCCTCGTTTGCCTTTGTGGCATAAGGGCGCAATCTTGGGTGCTTCGATCAAGATCATATTTTGAGGGAAAGTGGGATTTGTGGCATGGACTCTGAGTATGAGGGTGCGTTGGACCGTCTTCGGGATGTTACTCCAGGCTTTGACTTTAGCGGTTTCAATGACAAGGATACCGTCCCCCCCCCCCTAAAGCCCAAAAAGTTTTGGCGAGTGCCTTTTTTGGTAAAATCATGCAGGAGATTGAAGTGAAGTTTGACATGACCGTAAGACAAAAAGTTGTGTTCGGATGCTTACAAGCGCCACATGCCCAAGATTTCCTCCGGGCAATCCCTATCGATGGGCTGGGCCAGCACATATCATCGGTGGAATATCGTGCCATTCTTTAATACCGCCTTATAATTTCCTGATGGACCCGTCTGATGGGCGATCGACCCTTAGACCGGCAGACATCTTGGTCTTTGGGTGGATAGGGGGAAGTATGCATGCCTGGATCTAACTGGGGTCTCCCCTCTGGTGGGCTTGGGGAGTTCAAAGTGGGTCGGCCGGCTTCTAAGGCTGCGATGGGGAAAGTGAACAAGCACGAGAAAACATGCATTGAAAATCAACATGTGTTTGTTCCTTTTACCTTTGACACCTTTGGGTTCCTCGCCTCTGAGGCTGTGGGAACCCAGAGTAGAGTTCAACGGGTTATGCATGATAATGTGGTGACCTCTGGTGCTAAGGATGTTGTTTTCACGAGGCTCATTTTTGCTATTCAGAAAGTCTTAGCGGCGCAACTACTTGTTGCCCGCCTCCCTTATCTGGCGGAGTGATTGTCCGCTTGTATTTATATTTCTGTGTTCTAATATAATGATTACAACATTCTCTAGATTACATATCCGGTTTTATTAAATTGTAATTTATTTGATAATTTTTAATTTCACTACAATTTTATAGCAACAAAACACAACCTTAAATTTTCAAAGTATTTTATTATATATATATATATATATCCTCTTTCTCTCTCTCTCTCTCTACATACATATATATATATATATATATATATATATATATATATATATTAGAGTGGTTGTCCCTAAACATCGGCTTGACTAAATAACAACACAAATTAACTTAAAAAGCTGTGATCCTCGTAACCCTCCCTGTTCAAACGCCGAAATAATCATGCATGCATGTCTAGTACGTTATTGCAAAGAGTGGCAGGGAGAAACTTATGGACCTTCTTTTCATATCCACCATTCTTTCTTCCCAAAACACCATATATATACCTCCTACCTTTGCATCTCATCAACATAATCTCCTCATCATCATTCAATTTCCTTCACATTACACCAACCCCGCGATAAAAATGAGCAGCAACCAGAGCGCTAGTGTCCAAGCCGGTGAGCTCAAAGGCCAAGCCGAGGTTACTCATCTCCATCCCTTATATGATTCAGTATTTGTAATTAGGCGATATACATATATTGATCTATATATCAAACGTAAATAACATTCTAGTAAACGGTTTACAATCGTTGCTATTTTCATGTCATGCTCATAATATATACATATGTATTCATATTTGTTTCTCAAATATTTGTTCAGCAAAAAGGCAGCCAGCTGATGAATCAAGCTAGCAATGCCGCCCAGGCTACCAAAGATCAAGCTAGCAATGCTGCCCAGGCTACCAAAGAATCAATCCAACAGGTTCAACTTCAAATATAGTCTTTTATGATTCTACACAATATAATGTTAATAAAGATATATATAAACAACAATGATGTAAATTAGTACTTTGAACCCTGTAGTTTAGGTTATTTAACCCTTTCAGTCCAAAAAATCGTCTCACATATCAATCATAACATTTCATTTCTTTAACTGTTTTGGTTCCTGGGGCTTATGTCGTCAAAGACCAAAACAGTTAGAAGAATTTTAGGGTGAGAGGGTTAAATGACCTAAATCACAAGGGCTAAAATAGTAACTTACTTGTAATAATAAATTTGAATGCATGCAGGCCGGCCAGCAAGTGCAGGAAAAGGCTCAACAAGCAACTGAAGCGGTAAAAGATGCAACTGGAATGAACAAATGAAGGAAAAAAAGTTCACTTCATTAAGCATCATGATCACCCTATTTGTTTTCTCATAATTATTTCTTTTTATGTTTGGTAATATTTTGGTTGCTATTATTTTTTAAATTTTGTTTCATAATGGTTGAACAGAATTAACTTTTGTTCTAATAAAAAGATATATTATTTACTCGAGCATTGCTTGTGTTATTTTTTAATCTATGTGCATAGATACTATTGAGAACTAACGTAACGGAATACAACTTATATCCAAACTAGAAAGTTTTACTATCCGAAAAGACAATTTCGACCCAACTTCAAAATCAGATCTAGGCCAAGATGTCGGCACACACCTGGTTAATTACGTCTCGTGAAACCATGCAATTCAATTGCCTGAAAAGCATGTTAAACAATGCTAACATCTCGGTGAGTCATGACTAGTGACTTAAAATCAATAAATTAACAAATTTCAAGTCATGATCAGCAAGTCTCGCACACGTGTTCAATAATTCACTATACACGTGTGCATGCTAGCATATATACCAATTTGATCGAGTGCCGATATTAGTAATAAATTTTGGAGTAAGACAAGTCACGACCAACATGCATTTTCGATCAAACATACCGTTTTCTAAAATTGACAAGCAAATCGATCGATTTAAGCCATGGTTTGGCTTACTGATTATTTATAACTCAATTTTAAACACTTTGGAATCAAAACACAACATTCTATGTCATTTATATTCACCAAATAGTCGCCTGAGTTTTTCAGGGCATTCGTTGGCCGTTTAAAAAAAACTTAAAATCAAATTTATCCGACTAACCATCTTTAAATTCAAATGTAGGGATTTGTGGGCTTACGGTACACATTTACCGCGTGAGCTGATGACCATTTGAAGCCCCTGTCGCCTTTAAGATAGACTCTTCAGGATTCAAACTTATAACATTTTAGTTATAGAGTCACCATTTTATCACCAAACCAACCGTCCCTTTAAGATAGACTCTTCAGGATTCAAACTTATAACATTTTAATTATAGAGTCACCATTTTATCACCAAACCAACCGTCCCTTTAAGAAGGACCCCAGTATTCAACATACAAATTCTAACGCTTAATCATCAATAATTTCTATCAAAAATTCAAAATCAACTTAGAACCTCCTTAATGTAAAAGTTTGTGGGTCATAAAAGCTTATACCGAATCCGATTTGGTAATTTTATGAGGAAAGCTTATTCTAAATGCAAGTTCTAATTCACCAATACCTTAAATGTAAAAGCAAAGCTTATTCTAAATGCAAGTTCTAAAATGTAAAAGCAAAGCTTATTCTAAATGCAAGTTCTAATTCTCTAATTCACCAATGTTTAAAGAAAGCGTGTGTGTGTGAGAGATGGCGAGCACAAGTTTAAGTTTCGACCCAAATAGCCATTTTTTCACACCCCTGTGCGAGGGTACGAGCCAGAGTAAAACATGACACTAGAATTGTCAATGACTTTAAGGTTAACCCTTATAAACTAGAAGAACTTTTGTTTCCCCACCTATATGGGATAGAATGCATCACATTTGTAAACTTGAACCACAAGTTCTTTAAGATTACACACTTTTCCAATAACAAGTGCTTATGTTATAGGCTTGAAACAAATGAGTTCTCTTAAAAGACTCAAAGTATGTTTTAAGAGCCATTTAAACACAAATCCTCAACCTCCTAGCTTCTTTATCTTGATCATACTGTTTTTTCTATTTTAGTTTATTTCAGTTGTATAATTAATTGTAAGTTGTAATTAAATGCTTTTCTTTCATTTTTGTATCATAATCTAATTTAATTGAGTTTTTTTAGTAGGTCAAATAGTCTTTTAAATCAATCTTAGAAGACTAAATTACAGAAATCATCCGGCCTTTACGTTTATTCATAATATCAGATATCATCTTTTATGTTAAAAACATTCATGTTGTTGAGTAACATGAATGACAATCCCATGAATCGGTTATCAAAAGTTACATCAGCGATTTAAGGATAGTGCTGGGCCAAATTCATTTGCTTTATTCAAAGCATTTTTTTTTTACTTTAAAAAGTTAAAATATAGGTATTGGCCCAAACTAAAATTAGATCATAAATTTAAAAAAAAAACAAACAAGCAAACAAATTTTTTTATCATTAAAATAACACATTAATTAAAAACATTAAAGACCCCCTGTTTATAATAAAGTAAATCTTGCAAAATAAATCACCTAATCTTATTAGAATTCAAATCTATTAGTTATTAATACTAAAAGAGTTAATGAGTTTAACACCCCTCCCGGTCCCCTCCAATGACCGATTTTTCCACCCCCACGCTAGAGGTGCTACCCGCAAATACAAAAAAGATTACATAAAGACGTTAACATTTGAAACCGAATGTTAAAAGTGTAGAGCTTACAACCTAAAAGTTATGTTACACGACCGTACTCATTTACCATAATTTATATGCCAAACTTGTTACTCTCAGATAAAACAAAAAACAATAAAAAATGGTATAAGATAAAAAAAGAAGGAAAAAATGGATTTTAACAATACAAGTTTTACCTTGTTGGCGGATAATAATACGAGTTTCGAAATTTCCTCACAATAATACGAGTTTTGTGGGTATTGGATTCTATTGATACACAGTTAGTTTTTCTCTAAAGGTGTTAGTCTGTTGGGTACGTGGCACCTGACGTGGACTGTTTTTCCACGTCCTACGTGGCACCTGCCACGTAGGCAACAAACTAACACCGTTAGTGAAAAACTAACGGTGTATCATTAGAATCCAATACCCACAAAACTCGTATTATTGTAAGGAAATTTCAAAACTCGTATTATTATCTGCCAACAAGGCAAAACTTGTATTATTAAAATCTATTTTTCCAAAAAAGAATAAGAAATGAAATAAAATCACTATTTTAGTGTAGCTAGGGAGCTCAAAAATGTTTATATATAGAATAACGAAAGCGATTGAACTTTCACATATATACAAGCCATTTTTGAGATTTGACTATGTGGTCCATAATCCATATACAAACCACCATGAGGGCAACCTAACAAGAAGTCGTGACTAGGTTTCTTGTCTCTTACCAAAGTTTCTTCTTATTGTAATCTTGATTCTTGATAAGCCCTTGTCACAAAAGAGTAACGTACAACCCCCCAATGCATGTGCTACTACTACTTTTAGAATGATTCGTTTGATTTCCATTAGAATAATTAAAAGGATTTATCATAGATTTTATAAATTTAATTTATAAAGTGGGCGAATATGATCTTGCCATCTTGGAATGTAGCCAAGAAACAATGGGACATATGATGTTGGAACAGTGGATACGACAAATGGTAATCAACTTGTCTCATTATTCAATTAACATAAACTTATTTTCGACTCAAAGTATTAACACTAATTATGTATTGTATTCAATGATTATAACACATTCAATGCTAAGCAAACGAATATAAACAAGACGTACTATACTGGTTGAGTGGTTTCCTTACGTCCCTAATAAAACTATGAATGAAATGAGGAGGTGTTAGTTTAAATTTATCCTAAACTCCGACCCAAAGTTCAACTTACCATATCAGTTAACCCATAAATTATACCCAAGTTTTACTCGTTTAGTAGAATGAAGCCACACACATGGCAACGTGAGAGAAGAAGCAACCATTAAGAACCTGGCTTTATAAACTTAATTCTACATTCATACTTCAAAACTCACTTGTACACTATTATGAACGGAGTTGCTAAATTATATAAAGTAAATATTCATATACATGAATCATTTTTTTAATTGGTTACCTTGTTATTCAGTCTTGAAGTTGAGTGGCAGTGCTTTGACTAGGGGTGTTCAAAAATATCCGAGTCCGAATCCGTATCCGAATTATCCGAAATTCCGTATCCGAATTATCCGAAAATTTCGGATATCCGAAATTTCGGATATCCGAAACTCGGATATCCGAAATTTCGGACTTGGACTTGGACAAGAATTTACAAAATTTTCGGAAGTTTCGGATACCCGGTATCCGAAAATTTAAATAAATTAAAATAAATTTTATATTAAAAAAATAAGAAATTATTGAATACTTGGACTATGTTTATTTGTTTTGTCATTTTTAGGTCGAACTTATGTTTATTTGTATTTGAAGACTTGGAATATGTTTATTTGTTTTGTCGTTTTGTCGTTTTTTTGGTTAAATTGTGGTTTTTTTTTAAAAACTGGATTTTCGGATATCCGTTTTAACTATCCGAGTCCAGTCCGAAATTTCGGATATCCGAAATTTCGGATATCCGAAATTTCGGACTTGGACTTGGACAACGAAAACTGATATCCGAAATTTTCGGATACCCGAAATTCGGATATCCAAAATTCCGGGTATCCGGTTTTGAACACCCCTAGCTTTGACAACCTCATGTCAAGCAACAACGCTCGTTGTTTTGCCACGGTTGTGATCAGAGACTAAAGTCGATTCGACGGTCGAACAAAGTCGGTGATGAAAATAACGGTTTTGCGGTTTCCTTTCAGTTAACAACGATTCATGATTGTATTCAAAAAATCCATTGGATGATCGTGATTAATTTGTAAGGCAGTTTTGGGGTTATAATATGTGGTGAGGAAGCCACCTAGCTACCACCAAGCCAAGCCAGAATGTGTAATTAAGGGTGTGTTTGGTTGTGGAAAACACACCCTGTTTTCCATTTCTGTTTTTTAAGAATATATGGAAAAAAGAGAACGCGTTCAAATTGTGGTTTTCTAGAAAACTTTTCTAGGAAAACAGAAAACGGTATTTTCTAACTTTTAAACTAAAATTGGAAAACACTTTTTTTTTGTTTTCCATTTTCTCTTTTCGTTTTTTCAGATTTCTATTTTGGAAAATGAAAAACCCATCTTCTGGTTTAGAACGCGTTTTTAAAAATTTCCAGGTGTTTTCTAGAGATGGAAAACCCATTGATCAATTTCTAAAAAACTGAAAATGAAACGTTTTCCACAACCAAACACACCCTAAGTTTCTTATAATCAAGTGTCCATTATGATGCTATTTGGCCGTTTGCAATGATGATTCAATGATAAAAATGTTCTAAATTAAAAGCTTCCTTCGATGACACATTTTTTTTAACGGCAAACTACATTGAAAACACGCAAAGCAACTAGCAAGACGCTAGAAGCCGCAAGGAGCAAAACAACATTACAGGGAAAAAGAAGACCAATCCATCCAACTAACGGATTAGTTAAGACAACGATTTACAAACCAAAGATGACTCCAGTTTTTTTATCTCCATAAGCACCCTATTGACCGAGGGGGGTCTATGATAGAAGATTGCCTTATTCCTTTCAAGCCAAATGCACCATAAGCCGGTAAGAAAAATAACCTTCACAGCCATACTTTTCCGTCCTGAGAACGAAGGATCCTTATGACAATTCAGAATATCTGACACCGAGAAAGCAATAATCTGAGGTAATCGACACCACTGAGCCACCAATTGCCAAACGGTATCCGAAAACCGACACCCCGTAAAGATATGCACCGCCGATTCCGTGGCCTCCCCACATAAAACGCAGTGATCGGAACCGATAACTACGTTCCTCCTCGCCAGTCCATCTTTGGTGGGAAGCCGATCCAGGATCGAGCGCCAAACCAACAAGTTAACCTTGATCGGTACCCACAGAGACCAGTCCAAAGGGAAAGACTCCGTGGTACCCCCTGGGCAGCAGTCAACGATCGCAAAGATCTCACAGAAAAAGAACCTTGGTTGTCACCCAGCCACCTCCAGCCTCAATTCTCTTCAATCATCAAGTCTTGCATTCTAATCCCAGTCTCATCCAGTTCCGAGATAGCCTTCAAAATAGCCTTCCAAATCCCTGTAGCCGCAGTCTGGATAGGAAGAAAGGGGGTAGGGCCAGCTTTGAAGTGGATGCTAGAAACGACTTTTCTCCATAGACTAAACGGTTCATTATGGAACCTCCACACCCATTTAGCTAACAAGCACTTATTAATGATATGAAAAGGAAACAGCCCCAGGCCCCCCTCCGCCTTAGGTTTTAAGAAGTTCTCCTTAGAGACCCAATGGATCTTGGACCGATTCTCCGACCCACCCCAAAGAAAATTGCTCCGGATGCTCTCGAGACGATTGAGGACTTTTTTGGGGGCCCGATACAACAAGAAAAAGTAATCGGAAGGTTATCAAGCACTGATTTAATAAGTGTAAGCCTCACTCCCATCGAAAGGCACTTGGCTTTTGTTGATGCATGAACCTTGTGTGGCCGTTACTGTTCGAATTGTCAAACAGACTGAGTTGTTGAAGAAATGAGCTGTGCTCCGAACTCCAGCCGAACTCTGTGTTCGGCGGTGTCCGAAGGTGGTCCGAACTCCAAGTTCGGAGGAAGCTCGGACAGAGTTCGGAGGTTACCCAGTTCGGACAGAATGAATAGTATAAATAGTTTCATCTTTGTATTTCTTTGTAAGTTTCTGTCCAGTGTCTTTCCAGATCAATGTGTTGAGATGGGAGGTTCTGTCCGACCTCCCCGGGAGCTTAATCGTTTGTATACTCCTTCGGTTTATGTAATCATTCAACACAATATATGACAAAACTTCCGTCTCGATATTATCTACCATAGAATCGATCCGTATATGCTTTTTCAAGTGGTATCAGAGCTGTTGGCTCTTTCTATGGTCTAATTTCATCATTTTTCTTAATTTCGAGACGTTAAACCTTCAGTTAGGGGTGATTGAAAGTGTTTCTGATTGATTTTTAGTCAATCGAGTCTTTCTGAGTCACGTTTTTACCTAACAGAAGCCTCTAGATGTCAAAATTCGATCAAATTCTGAGTCTGGTTCGATTTCAAAAATTTCCAGTTCGAGTTCGGACAAGGTTTGGCCGAATAACAGATCTGAAAAATAACCGCTCCGAACTCCAGGTTCGGACGTCCGAAGGTCAGGTTCGGATGAGGTCCGAAGGTCAGTTTCGGAGAGGGTTCGGAGGATCAGGTTCGGAGGTAGTTCGGACAAGGTTCGGAGGTAGCTCGATCCCGACCAGGGGTTCTGCCCCTTGGACCCCACCAGGGGCTGCCGCCCCTTGGACCCCACTTCTCAGGAGCGCTGCCCCCGAACCCCCGTTAGGTGGGAATTTCAACGAAGCGGATCAGTTATCGGGTTTACCCTTGATTCGGTAGCTGTGGGGTGTTATGTTTGAAGAATTATCAGATTACAATATTGGTTACGAGTTAGTGATCGAATTTCAAGAAATGAGTTTGTGCGTAGTCATTGTTCTTGATGATGGACAGAGATTCATGAACGGGTGTTTCTGATGATGGACAGAGATTCAGAGACATGGATGTGATTACTTTGAGGCGATTGTTTGAATTCTGAGAAATTAAGTCTTTGTGATGGCGTTTATCAGAGTTTATTTGTCTACACAAACTGAAGAATATTGAAGATTTGAATATGTCACTTATTTAGGGGGAAATTGAGGATCCTAAAACTTTCAAAGTTTCATAATTGAAAAAGTGAATATTCAAAAGCAATCAATTCAGGGTTGATGGTGATTTTTGATCTTCGTGGAAAGGTGATGTTTTCTGATGTTTGTGCAAACTGATATGTCAAAGTTTCGGTTATGGTTTGGAACTCTCTGTCATATGCCTGATACTTTCTTGAGTTGTGAAGACTTGGTCAGATTCCAGTCTGCAACGAGATATACGTTTACCAGAGTAATATATTAGGATAGATTTCATGCTGAGGGGGAATTTCTATGATTGAAGCTGCTGATTGTGTTTGTTTTCATAAAGATCAGAATGTATTACAATTCGGTGAAGATTGAAGATTTCTGCCAAATGCAGTGATGTTTGTGGATTTTGTTTTTTATTCACGACGATTAAATGGAGTGATCCTTTATCTTGATGTCATATCCGGTGGTTTGAAGTATCTTTCTATGTGATTGATAAGTTCTCACCGTGGATGTGCTTTAAGAAAGGGGAAATTTTGTTGATCGTTGTGATTGTACAAGATTGCAAGCTGTTTCCTGCATACTTGATGATTCGGTCAAGGGGAGTTTGCTAAAGATAGAGGTGTTTGCAGCAAGCTGACTGAAGATTGCTAGAAGATCAATGTCTGGATTCGACAGTAACGTCCAAGGGGGAATTTGTTGATGCATGAACCTTGTGTGGCCGTTACTGTTCGAATTGTCAAACAGACTGAGTTGTTGAAGACATAAACTGTGCTCCGAACTCCAGCCGAACTCTGTGTTTGGCGGTTTTTCAGCTTTCCAACTAGCAAGTCTATTATGAACCGTCTCCACCACCTTATCCCAACTTTCTATTTTGTTCATGTTAGCACCCACAAGCATCCCTAAATAGTCAAAGGGAAATTTACAGACTTTGTAACCTAAGAGATCCGCCTTCAAATCGATTTACTGAGAGGACAGATTGACCCCCGTCACCCCGCACTTTGAGATGTTGACACTCAAACCTGAAACCAAGAAAAAGCCCCATAAAAGCCGGCGGAGGTTAACAAAATTTGATGAAGTCCACTCTCCCATCATCATCACATCGTCTGCGAATATCAGGTGAGAGATACGCGGCCCGTTGTTGAGGAGAATCACACCGTGAAACAAACCAATGTCCCCCGCTTTGGACATCATCCAGGGGAAAGATTCCATCGCAATAATAAATAGAAAGGGGGAGAGGGGATCCCCTTGCCTCACCCCTTTGAACCCATCAAATTCCGGAGAGGGGGGAACCATTGATGAGGACCGAGGACCGAGACGTGCTAAGAATACCACGAACCCATTTCCTCCAAAGCCTGGGAAAATTCATTTGAGCAAGGATAGAGTCAAGGAAAGTCCAATCAAGAGAATCATATGCTTATTAAAATCATTTTTGAAGAACATAGTTTCCCTCTTGACTCTCTTCAACCACGATAAGATTTCGTTGATGATGAGGGGGCCGACAACGATATTCCTCCCAGAAACAAAATCCATTTGGGTGTCGGATATAATAGAAGGCATCACACCTTTAATTCTATTCGCGAGAACCTTCGAAACCACCTTTTGGATGCACCCAAGCAACGTTATAGGTCTAAAGTCATTGAAGGATTGTGGGTCACTTGACTTAGGAATGAGACATATAAATGACGAAGAGCAACATTTTCTTAAGGTCCCATCCGCAAAAAAACTGTTCCATTAATCATCCCCCAAAATATCCCGGAAGTGATTAATAAATTAAAATTGAAACCATCGGGCCCTGGGGCTTTATCATCACCGCAATCCCACACCACTTGTTTTATTTCCTCCGAGGAGAAAGGAACAATAAGCGATTGAGCATCCACCTCCGACAAACACCTCAAGCCTGAACAGACCATCCTTGGCTTCCTAGGACGTTCCTCTTTGAATTTGTCTAGGAAAAATATCGTTGCCTGTTCCTTGATATCTTTGGGATTCAACAACCAAACATCGTCAACCTTCACACCGTTAATCCGGTTATACGAACTTTTTTGCATTCACCATACTATGAAAGAAGGCATTATTTTCATCTCCCAAAATAGACCAACACACCCTGGACTTTTGCGCCAGATCCGCTTTTTTCCTACTTAAAATGTTGCCCAAATCTCTTTTAGCTTTCCCCCAACTGTCCATCTCATCCTCAGAAAGGACTCTTGCTTCCGCCTCTGCATCCCAAAAGGCACGGATACCCTCAAGGTCTTTCTCCGACTGTGACTCTTCATTCCTGTTCCGAGCGCTCCACAATTTGATAGCCATCTTGATGCATTTCAATTTATTGTGTAAAGCCACATCCGCTCTGCCCCCAAAGGACTTGTCCTTAATTGCCTCCACTACAATAGGCCGAAGACTGGGACTCTCGAGCCAATACGAGAAGAATTTAAAGGGAGGGGGACCAAAATCAACCGAAGACAGCTTGAGAACGATTGGACTGTGATCCGACCACATACGGGGGAGGGCTGTTAACACCGCATTTGGCCACCGATGAATAAATTCACTACAAACCAGAAACCGGTCGATTTTGCTATAATTTATCCCTTGACCATAATAAAAAGTAAACTTCGATCCCCCCATTTTGTATTCGCTCAGACCGGCCTTATCAATGAAATCATTGAATCTCTCAGCCCCACGAGCGTCGAAAGAAGAATAAAGTCGATCCTCGGGGCACCTAACTTCGTTGACGTCCCCGGCAAAAAGCCACATACCCTTATTTTGGTCTTTCAAAGCAACCAAGGACTCCCAAAGCTGACACTTCTCCCTGCCCCCCTGGGGAGCATAAATATTGCAGATATTGATTCCTAGATTCAGGTCCAAGATCTTACCTGAAACCAGGAGAAAATTTGAATGCTTGACCACCGAATCAACCTTAAAGATAGAGGGATCCCACAGCGAAATAATGCCTCCTGAATTGCCATTAGCCTCCACACAGTCCCATAGGAACCCTTGACCACCCCAAAGACGACGGGCCGGAATACGAGCCCCTATAGAGCATTTAGACTCTTGCAGACAAAGAAAAGCAATTTTGTGAAACCTCCTCAACCTGGCGATCCAATCTAACTTCGGACCGCCCAGTCCCCGACTGTTAATAGAAAGGAAATCCATCAAGAACGACGGTAACCTCCCGTGACACCGATAACATCCGCCACCTTCTCCTCGCAACCATCGAAATCCATCCCCACACATTCACCAATTCTGATCGTACTCGTCACCTCCTCCTCGAGAATGACATTCTCCCCCATGATGCCAGAATTGTCCAAATGACACCGATCCGAGGGTCTCTTAAACCCAGATCCAGACGAGATCTGACCCCCTCGTTCTTCCGTTTGGAAATGGCATTTTGAAACAATAATTTCCCACACCCTCTATGTAAGTTCGAAGCGCCATTACCAGGGGGAATTTCTTAACTTTTTCCCTAGGAGGGATGGGCAAGGAGATACCATGTTCCTCAACAGAAGTGGGACCCGAAGCAACCGACCCGTTTAAGGCAGGAATCACCGGGAGGGGAACAGAAAGGCCCACAACTTCAGGAAAAATCTCATCAGGCCCACTCGGCCCAGTCTCCAGCCAAGAGGACCCTTTTGGAAGTCTCGGCCCAACCGGCCCACAGTCCATATTCACATCGGCATTAACTGTTGGACCACCACTGCCCACGTGTGGTAAAAAAAGAGGAGAATTAACTTAATCCGAGGAAACATCATCATCCTGTCGCACATCCTCGCCGTCATCTTCATGAGAGTTCAGGAAACCACCACCCTTTTCGTCAGTCATCACCTCAACCTATTCGTCTCTCCAATCCTCCCAATCACTCCCCTCTGACCACTCATCTTCCTTTTCATCTCCGATGACCGCCGGAGACCTGGCCGGTGACTCAACCAGATCTTCTTCCAAAAAGTTAGGAGTCCAAGGGTTGCTGTCTTCCTTAACCATTACCGTGTAAACTGACTCCTTCCAATTAATAATCACTATTTCGTCAATCGCTTTCCATGAATCCGATAAAACGTGCACTGAATCACCAGAAATATCTTCTAGCATCCAGGAAGATTGGGAAGCCCAAATAATTCTACCGAACCCAGCCGCGATGGTGTTGTAGGTCAAATCATCCCGTAAATGCAAAGGGACAACCAAAATCTTCAATCCGACAATCCGAAATCTTCAAGCCGCGATGGTTTGGCCATTCCAAGTGGCAAGAGACACAAAATATTTCTACCAGAAAACCTCCTTCCCCTCCAGAAACTCATCTGCCTCCAACGTATTGTTAAAAACCAACATGACGTGAAGTCCCCCCACATACACCACAACGAAGTCAGACACACCACCTTCATTATGTAGTAACTTCACACTACATAGATTAGAGCCCTCAATGGCTTCGCCAATCAGAGTCCTTCCGAAGAAGGTGGCAGGATATACTCCTGCTTCATCCGGAATCGCAAAAGATTTCCATTTCGAGAAGCCACTCGCTGGACAGACCGCCAGCACTTCCGACACCTTTGAGTTACCCAACACCGCGTCCCTGAATGATCTCTCCTTCTGCATGCCATTCGTCTCTTGACTACCAACAATCACCGATTTGATCGGTGGTGGAGGTTTGGTAGGGATGGACCCCCTGTCTCTAGTCGGAACCTTGTCCTGTTTCCGAGGGACAGTCGACAGATTAGCTTTGAGATAGTGGTCACCCAACTTAACTTCATTCAATCTCCTCTCCACCTTACCAACATCAAGCAGGTTCTTGAAACGGATAAAACCAAAACGTTTGTTATTAAATCTCCTCTTCCTCGCAACAAAGACATCAGCAATAGTTCCTAGATGTTTAGTAGCAAGCTTCAAATCATCCACTGAAGTGCCTTCCGGGAAGCCGGAAACAAAAAAAGAGTAGGTGAGTCTGTTGTTGATCGGCCGCTTCCTAACCGTTTGCCATTCACCGTCCTCGCCGTCACTGTAATCTTTCCTCCGACAGGCCATACCAAACCACCAGAGAAACAAGGCCTAGAACCAATTAGAAACAACTTGTATTACCACACTCGAACCACGCAGTGGAGGATACGATCTCCGGCGAGGATGGGAAAACCCTAACAAAACCCACTGGAGAGATCACTAGCCCACTAGGCGGCGATAATGGACAATACCGGAGTGCTAATTAGTATGGGCAACAAGTTGAAAGCCGATTACTGGCAGGCCATTCGATGACACATTATATGAGGGGAACTATAGCCGTGATTTGGCCACTCAGGGCCTGTCATATAGCTATGTCCTGGATATCTTCTTCTTCTTCTTTTTTTAAATTTTTGTTTCAATATAAATTCGTGTTTTCCTGAATGATTTACAAAATGTCACTTTGATTTAGTGGTAAGGCGTGTAGCATGCACATGCTTGACTCATGTTCTATCCTGGTTAGATTCATTTTCTTCTACCGATTTTTTTAAAATTTAAAAGATTTTTTTCCATATATGTATGTTTCAACGTAGGTTAAGAAACAAATGTATTATTAGCTGAAGTTGTAAAATTGGTGTGGTGTAACAATTTAGTCCGAGGTTTAAAGCTTTGATCCATTATTATTTTTTTCATTTCTGATAGGGTGTGCATGGTTCGGATTATGGCTAAATCCAAAACCAAACTTCGGTTTTAACAATTTTCAATATCCATTCGGATTTAGTTTTTTTGGTTTTACGGATTTCGATTTTCGGTTTTTTACGGTTTGGATTATGTTTTTTTCAGATTTAAATCCATATGAATTTTTGGGCTGAAGAAAGAAAAGTAATAATACTAAATTTGGGTCTACTTATTTTTCAATTATAGATTAATTGACTACTAATAGCATTTAAAATAAAACTTTAAAATCCATAGCATTGCAAAATGATCAAATCTAAAACAAATACATTCAAACAAATCATTAACGATCTAATCCCAAAGACTCAAGGATCCATAATGTTGCATAACGATCCAAAACCAAGCAAATCCTTAACGATCTAATCTCAAACACTTAAACGAAATTCAAACAAAAATTAAAGTTGCATAATGATCTAATCTCAAAGACTCAAAGATCCTAATGATTATAAATAAAATTTTATAATTAAAATTTGAAACCCCTCAATAATTAAATGGATCGGTTCAGTTTTTTCGTATTTTCTTTTTAGCTAAAACCGAAACCGATCCAAAATTTCAGATTTTAGAAAACTTCAATCCAAAACCGTCGGTTTCTATTTGGATTCGTTTTTTTCGGTTATTTTAGTTTCGAGTCGGTTTTTTCGGATTCTTGCACACCCCTAATTTCTGCTTTTGGTTTTTTTCTATCTTATTTCTCTTCTTTCCCTGCTTTTTTTTCCAGCTTTCTAAATTTTTTCGGTGGACTATCTACTTTATTCTAAGAGTGTTTGTTTAGGTTATCTCAGGATCCAATAGTTCATTTCAGCGGGAGCTGGGTTAGATAGAAGATAAGTCAGGGGCTGTTTAAGCCGTGACTGATGTATTGGAGCTCGAGGGAGCTTCAACCGGCTTTCAGGTAACTGATGAAAAGGCTGTTGCAACTAGGAGGATTGAGGAAGATTAAAAGAGGTACAAGTGCTCACAATAGAAGACACTTGTGAAGATTATCAAGCCTCTAATTAAGTGGGAGGATTATTAGGTTTGTGGAAACTTGATGAGCTCGATTTTAATGAAGACAAGAAGACTGTTTTTTAGGCTTAATTAAGGAGATTGCAAATGGGGCAGTCTTGGACCGTCACTAACTTTTATATTTTGGCATATTTCATGTTTTCTTATTCCCTAAGTTGTAAATTCTAGTCTCTAAATATAAATAGACATTTTGTACTTATAATTGCTCATCACGAGTGGGAGAGGCAGTTAGTAATAAATATCTTGGTTGTAGCCCGTGAACATATGTCAGTTTTGACCAAACCATATGAAATTCTCGTGTTCTTCATCTTTTTTTTTCTATAGTTCTTGATTGTGTGTGAATACCCGAATCTCTAACCCATTCTAAAAGTTAAAGGTTCAGGTCTCAAAATGAACACATTTGATAAATAAAAATAGAAGTAGAAGAATGTAGGAGTTTGCAGTTTGAAAAAATTAGCCTAATTAGTATAATATATAAATAAGAAAAATTTACTATAAAATAAGATTATCACTATATGTAGTGTTTCAAGTCTATCCATTAATGGATCGTACAACCTTTTAATAGCATAACCTATAATTTTAATATAATTAAAAAAAGATTAAATTACAATAAAGTGGCAGGTAAATGGGTA
>JBCNJP010000025.1:71899318-71936318 GCA_039602395.1 Deinandra increscens subsp. villosa
TGACATGAAGAACGTTGTAGATGCCAGCTGTACACAGCAAAAAAACAGATAATGCTGAGAAAGCGGTGTCGAATAGCTGCGTCCCACCCACTTTAATCCGTTTTCGATACGCTTCATTCTTATTTTCTCCAAAATCTCACATAACCCTTTCTCAATCTTCAAACCTAAAAGAATATTCCCTTCATATGCCTCAAAAAAACGTATTTCTTTTCATTAATACATACCAATTCTTTTTATTTCAAGATCTTTGATTTAAACTCTATCACATCGACCCTTTTCATATTTCCGGCGGTCGGAAAACTTGCCCTCTCTCTCTCTAGCCGTACTTTTTTCCGATTCCGAAAAACTTTTGATGCAAAATTATGTAGTTCTGATTCATTCAAGCTCAGCTCATATATCTAACAAAGATATCCTAAAAATGAAAACCCAAAAAAAATAAAAAAGAACAAAATTGGGGGACTAGATTGTAATTAAGAAACATGTGTGACGCCGTCGGAGGGTGTGGCTAAGTACGTCGGAACTTCATCTCCGGCCATGATCACAGCGATTTTTGGCCGGATATCTGCACAATCACCGCCGTTATGAGCCGCCGTCGCGGCCTTCTGGTCACCACCGTCACCTCGTTCGATGTCTTCACCGCCGTCGAGGCTCATCAAACGTTGTTTCCGTTGAGAACATACGAGAATTATCAGCGCCGCCGTAATTAAACCTAGTATTAGAAACATTCCTCCGAATAAATATATCAGTGGCGAATCGAACCTCCAGAACGACGTCGCTTCAGATGACCCCATTATCAAATATCAATCACTATCCGTGTGTGTGTGTTTTGATGTGAGTTAGGGTTGAGAAGAAAGGAGGGGTATATATAGAGAGGGGAGATGTACAACATGCAATGCATAAAGTACAGGTTTCGGAAAAGAAAGAGTTGATTAATGGTGTAATGAGCTAGCTAGGTTTGAATAAAGTGTGATTCTTTTCTGAAATTAAAGAACTTAAATTAAGTTGTAAATTAAAGTAAAAAGTGGTGGTCAAAATTAGAATGAAGAGAGAATGAGTGGAGATGACAACATAATGTGAAGGTGTCGCAACATTGATCTTCTTGGGCCGAATTAAGTGAGTGGAACTGTGTCGAGAATGTTGTGGGCGTGGTAGCCTATGTGGCTTGTGGCTAGCGTTGGCATCAGGGGCGAAACTAGAAAAATATTTAAGGAGTAGCACAAAAATAAAATTTTGAACGTTAATATATAAATTTTTTAACGATTTCATTAGAGAAGTACAAACTAACGCAAAAGTATTACATTTTAAAGTTAACCTTTTCGGTTACCCATTTTTTGAAAGCTTGTTCGGTCTTAACATCCATGAATGTTTTTTTTCTACACTACAAATTAATCAATGCATTATTCATAAATTCATCACCTATTTTATTACGCAAGTCGGTCTTCAAGACCTTTTTGCGAAAAAACATTTTTCAACACTTATAGTTGCGACGAGTAAAACCAAACTAACTTTAATAACTTATTAACAACTTCACATCTTACTTACCCTACAAAATACAAATTATCAACTAAAATTAACCCTACAAATTATTAATTAACAAGTAGTAACAAGTAGTAAGCTTACCATACATTCTTACGGTCACACCTGTTTGTCAATTTCAGGTTTAAAAAATTGAAGTGGCAATCGAACAATCGAAGACTTGAAGTATTTAACTCTAATCAAGCAAATGAGCAATTAACAATTGAAGTAGTTTTGGATTTTTACTTATGCGCAGAAAAAAAAAATGCATTAATACAATCGTACCTTAGTTTAGGAATTGATTTCATAACGACCAATAAAATAGTCAATCGGAATTTAGAGGGTCTGGGTATTAATTAAATATTAGTTGTTTATGAGTCTTTAACCCAAGTTGGAATCCTGGTTACTGATGTTTTTTTTTCTTAAATACAAAAACAACTGAAAAAGTAAAAGTTTAGAAATGTTCAGCCCATGAATCGAACATAGGACTTCCCAATCAAAACAAGTTGCGCCTACCAGCTGCTCTATATATCATTATGCAGACATTAGTGAAACAATAATTATTTAACAGGTATCACAGATACATATAAAAAGATAAAAACCGAAAAATTCAATTTTTTTTCACTTCACGTACGAGTTTAAGGGGTAGCCCGTGCTACCCCTGGACCTTATATAGGTCCGCCCCTGGTTGGCATACCACACCGATGCTATAGGAAGGAGGTGCTACGAGGTGGGTTTGTGTGAGTCTCATCACACTTAAGGTGATGACTAGGTGAGCGGGTGCTCCCCAAACTACTATATGACATGACGTATAGTTCGTGGAATTCAATGGAATTGTAATTACAAAGTATTCTTTTAAAAGTTATGCTTAGTTGAGTTATGGATAAATTTAAAGTGAAATGAATTCTTTATTCAATGGAATTTGAGGCATGTAACTTTCTTTTATTAAAGTGAAGGGTTTTTATAAAATGTTAAAATCGTATTAAATTTAATTGATTAAAGAAATTCATTGTATTTCAAATTCTTTCGTTACCCAATTAAAAACAATTTTGAAAGAAAAAAAATACCAATTCCAATTATATTGAATTCCATGAAACAAACGCCACCTAATTTTTTATTATTTTTATAACATGTTTAATTTGGGACATTACTCTTTATATATTCATCTTAATTTGAGAAGAAACCCGACTATTTTTAGGAAAAATCTTGTTTTTGATCAGGAAAGCAATTTTACTTAAGGCCCAGTTTTAAATTTAATTCCTTAGAGTCTCAAATCTACCCAAATACCATGAAGGTATTAAGGTATGAGCTCTTGTGACTACTCTAACTTCTTACAAACTCTCTCATCTATAAAAAATAGCTTCTTTTTTTCTCTCAACCAACCTCCCTCCAATTCCCTTAAAGCAATAGTGGTGTACAATTCTAACTCCCTTAAATGTTTTATTTTTAAATTAAAATATTTCATAAAAAACTAGCAATCTGGAAATTAAAATTAAAAGAAAGTACAAAGTACAAATTTGAAATGTGCAGAGATAGCTTTTTAAAATACTCCAAACTTGGAGATAATTGAAATTATTGTCATAATTGTACGTGAAAATACTAGGTAAGTGCTTCATTTCACGTCTCGTATTCGTTCTTTGGTAGTTGGATGTTGTTGTAGACGATGTTGAATCTTCCAATATTCAACCTTATGTCACGTCATTTCGACATGAGCATGTCGATGGTAGTAGTGTTCCAGTCCAACCAACAAATAGAAGTGTGTTTTCACACGTCTTTATAAGTCGTGTGACTCTTTCGGGCTCGACTCTTCATGCACGTCCATCTATGTTTGAGCCAATGCTAGTTCTCGGATATGTTATAACGCATGAGGTGGTTTCCTGCCATTTGTGTGATAAAATGTGTAGGAAAACCGTTCGCAAATTTAAATAAAATAAATACTTTATTTAGTACGATTACAACAAATGAAATAACCTATTCTATTACAATACAAGTGAAAGAAATTAGATCTACTCCTATTACAATTACAAGGAAATTAATTACGTTACAAGGAAAATAAAGAAATACAATACAATGAAATGAATAAAAATTACACTGAAATGAAATTACATACAAATGAAATAAAATATATGGATTTGAATGTAAGAAAAATAAAGACAGAAAGTTCAAGAAAATATTTTGAGTGATAAAATATTAATTGAAAGTCAAAAGAAAAAGGATTTGAGAAAAATCTTTTGATATTGTTTAAGAAAACGAGAAAGGTTCCAAGGAACCTTGGCGAAGGCTTCGGGTCAAAACCCGGGTCCCTTAAAACAAATTCCGGGTCTACCGAAGATCCGTTTTGCTTCCGAGGGTACAATCGCCTAAACCGTATTGTACGGCCGGGATAACTCTAAGCTTGAAGTTTACCTTCGAGTTCTTGAAGTCTTGACGAACAAGATGAAGATTGAGAGAGTGAGAGAAGAGGAAGAAGAGAGAATAAGAATTCTGTGAATTCTGGTGTGTTTTGCCTCAACTAATGAGGCTGTATTTATAGTGGTGGGAATTCTTGTTGAGCACTCAAAAGTTAATTCGTAGTCAAACTTTGCATTAAACGTCTTTAATGCAAATTGATTTCTAATTAACGCAGAATTACCTTAATTAGCTCAAAACGCGTTTACAGCTGTCAATCCGGAGGAATCTCCGCGTAACAGCTGATCTTCTGGTTCAACTTCCGCTTGAACTCCAAGCGTAGCTCCTATTCCACTTGAACTTCAAGCTCCTATTCCACTTAAACTTCAAGCTGAATTTTTTTTTTCCGGTTGAACCCAGTTCCGCTTGAACCTGTCTGCCCAGACCACACAGGTCCGCTTGAACTTCAACCGGAACACCTTCCGGTTGAACCCAAAAACAATAAGGCGGCTCTCAAGCGGCTCACGGCGATGCAGAGTGCGCCATCAAAGCGCCACATTGTGCCTCACACGCCCACGCCCACGCCCACGCCCACGCCCACGCCGCACGCGCGAGTGCGAACACCCCTTAGGGTCCAAGGGATGTGTCCTACTAAAGGAAACAATAGTTGGTAAGGTTCCCACCTTATAAACCACTTTTGGTTTCAATCCCCAACCAATGTGGGATGAGTTACATGTTATACTTAGCATTTTTTTCTCTCTAATTTTCGCAGCTTCACAAGTTGCGAGACCTCAACTTTGAGCTTCGATATCTCATTCATACGAGCTCGAATTTGGACGTGGTTTGATGCGTTGGAAAGCCCTCACAACGTACTACTCAAACCCATTAAAGACAGAGGCAACAACCTATGTTATCTGTATTTTATTTTAGTCCGAAGTTGGTGAAAAACTCATTTTCACACTTAGTGTAAAAACTCATTTTTACTAGTTTTTCTCCCAAAATTCCAACAAAATGTGAGTGAGAATTTGTGATGAAATAAAAATGATATATAGTGTAGGTAAAATGGTGTGGGATCTTTAATGTTTTCTTTTCTATGTTTGGCCTCACTATTCATTCATGGTTTGTTGATAGATAATGTGATGTTTTGAGATCAGAATGTGTTGCATAAGTTGACTTTAAAATTAAATATTAGAGAGTTTGAGTGTAATTGGTGTGCTTTGAATTTTTTTTATAGCTGCTAGTTTTAGTGTAATTGATGAACTCTTTTTTAAGGTCTTTACATGTGTATTGGATTGGATTGATTATACTTAGACCTAATATGTGTTCTGAATAAATGAATAAATGAGATGATGGTTTGTTTTGAAATTAATTGTCCTTACTTTTGATCTAATATTTGGAATGTTGGTCTTATGTTTTTTGAATTGTTGCAGGCCGGTTCATGTCTCGTAGCGTTGTACTTCGTCCATCTTTACTCTGACTTGGTAAGAAATTTTTGCTAATTTCAATGATCCTAACTGACTTGGTAACAAAAATATAAAATGTGTAGACATCAACAAAAGTTCCAGATTATGAATTTACATAAATAAATTAACAAGAGAGAAAGTTTAAAGATTTATGCATATTATCCCAGTATGTTATTTAAATTATGTCTATATAATTCATTGAGTTTTTTACTTTTTTTTCATGCTTACTCAATGCATTTTAAATATATATTTTTAATAGCAATTCAACCTGATGTAACTTCAGTGGCATTGAAAACCCAAAAAAGTATCATTCAATGGCACACAAAAAGTGCCAGTAAAAGTATAAAAAATGTCACTGAAAGCCAGCCCTTTTAGGAATGTGCGGCATAAAGAAAAAAAGTGGTGAGACTAAAACTTTTTGTGGTACTTTTTCATTAGCCACACAAACTTTTTGGTCTTTTAGTGACACTTTTTTCAACCACAATAAAAGAAATACTATTGTGGCAAATGTTTTGTGCCACTAATAGGTTATTATAATCACACGCACACATTGTTATATGTTTACCAAAACATAACTAAAATATAACACAATGCATTAATATCAAAACACTATGCACTTCTTATTTTAATCCAACTATATATGTATGTACGTATGTACGTATGTACGTATGTACGTATGTACGTATGTACGTATGTACGTATGTATGTATGTATGAGTTGGACCCAATAAAGCACATATTTTGCCTAAAAGGAATAGGAAAAGATCTCATCCCTTGATTTTAGAAATTAATGGTTGAGATTTATATGCAATAAATAGGAGCAAAATTAATAGGTAGGGTATTTGTAATTTGTCGAGACGGATCTTGTTTGGTGTTTCAAGCTTAGAAGATGGGAGAAACAGTAAATATAAGCTGAGTTTTATTATCACCGAATGAGAACATGGCAGACATAGCTCAGCGAATAAAAACTCAACTGCCAAAAGTTCTAAATGCGGAGAATGAGCTTGCTATTTACAACATAGCTCCCACCGAATGAGATGCCCACCAAATGAACTCATTCGGTGGTCATTCGCCACTCATTCGGGGGCACTCATTCTTCCATACAAAATACAGTGACTCACTTCGATCACTCTAGCAACTATACATCAAGACTCGATACATCATATGACACATAAGCACTATGTACTAACAACCACCCCCCCCCCCCCTGTCGTATGATGTATATGTCAACTTCATCTTCAAATCTTCGAAAGTTGATCATCAAATACTCCCCCTTGGACAATACTTGATTATTCAACTCTGAAAATTGAAATCAGTTGTAGTAGAGCTTAGATGGCTGGAACAGGATCACATCACTGAACCGCTTGGTAAATGAAGCTTTTGTAGCTTCTAACATACTCTCTCTTTGACCATGCTTGAGTCATTTCTTCAACTTGCATCTTCAGAAGACAGAAATGCGGTTTTCCTTTTTATCAAAATTAATTTAGTCTTGGGCAAAATCTCTTTCGGAGAACCAACTTGTTTTTTATTTTGAAAATGATTTGTATCATGTGTCGATCGATCGATTGAACAACAAGAAATAAAATCATTTTGGGTTTTAAAAAGTTTATATCAAAACAAAACCTAAAATCTTTTTGATTTTCAAACTTATGCTAAAACACACCAAACGTAATTTTTGGATTTTTCTAAAATGAAAACATAAATGCAATACTGAATTACACTCTATTTTTGCTTTGAAAAAGATCACTATCTGGGATCATATTGGACACTTGCGTTGAACTACACTTCAATATCAACTAATTCAGCACATAATTCATGTCGATTGCTGGTATAATTTGTCCATTTTAAACTCAGGCACAATCATACTCATAACATTTGGATATGTTAAGGTATTATTTATTTGTTTTGACCGGTGGACCCCACACTATCAGACACACACATATATTTTTTGTATTACACTTTGTGATTTCACATGTGATTTAACACATAGTGATTGTATTCTAATATAGTCAACTTTGTTCCATGCAAAAAGAAATAAGAACGTCAAATCGTCTACCTTAAGGTTGATCTTTCGATACGCAGATAAGACATCGGATTTAACAAAATAAGAAAATAAAACAAGTTGAAATTGTATTCAACAACAATTAGGTCGATACTTTCGTATACGCAGAGAAAGTCCGATGGATTATACGAAACGTTAAGAAAAATATAAAGCAGAACCTTAAATGAACAACTATCAGGTCGATACTCCCATATACGCAGAGATACCCCAATCATTTAAGGAAATAAAGAAAATCAAACAAGTTTAAATTTTTTGTAAAATGAACACATGTATACACAATGACTTCTCATTTTTCTTTTCACACATCTTTTGATATATCTTGAAATATGCATCAAGATGTTGTTCACTAGGTTAAGCATCAGATTTAATGTATATCACATTTGAATACTTTATGATTTGCTGAGCCTACCTAACACATCAAACAATGGTCTTATGTCTTTTTCATCTACTATTTCCAGAGTCAAACACGCTAGCCAATGTACCATCATTTCTCAATGATCATTTTCTCAATTTTATATTTTTCAATGTTTTTGAATTTCCCATGACTTTTTCTCCCTCTAAAATGAAAAACTATATTTTTGAATTTTTCATTTTATAAATGCAAAAGACACTATGACAACTTATATAGCAGTGATTTGTATCGTAACATATTACAGTAGATTATACAACTTAGGTAACAATCACTAGTGCTTTTTGCCAGTAATCCATTTCTAAATAGTCAAAACTATTCAACAGATTAATACACACACAAAAGAAGCATAATCTCGTGATAGTTGAATTTTAAACTGTTGAAATCAAATATAGCATTTGTTAATCATTGAAATACTATGACATGGAAATCATGTTAACTGTTGGGAATTTCCGTGATCGACGAGTTCGAGATTTGGTTGATGAAACTCAACGTACCACTTACCGTTTGACCGTTCGCACAACACGGTGAAGTTCATGACTCGAGACTCTCATTAACCGAAGACATGGCATTTGTGACTTTATTATTTATTGTAACATTATTTATTTTGTCACTAGACTAGTTGTTGGTTATTTACTAGTTTGCCATTGTTAGGTTAGCATATATAGTTTTGTCTTTCATTTGTGAAAGACAAGCTAGATGAGTGTATGTTTGAGAGAGAGCTTAGAGCATGATACTTTGAAGTTGTGTGGGTTCATGAACTCTTGTTCATGAACCTATAGCATGAGTGGTGTAGGTAAACTTGTAATCGTTCAACTTCATAAATGATTATATCTATTTATCTCGTTTATCACTACTTCTATTTTATCCTCATCATCATCATCACATCTCACAACACCATTGTTGAAGATCCGGTTCCTTATGTTCTTCTTGGTGTTTATTTGTTCTACAAAGACGAAGCTCACCAAGCCACCGATCCGCTTCCGCTGTGCCATCGGGGTTTGGCTTGGCTCACCGACCCCGGTTTCTACAATTGGTATCAGAGCCATGGTCGAAGAAAACGCAACGATTCGGTTGGTTTCTTCAACTTTGTGTTAGTTTGCTTGTCGTTGTAACAAATAAAGATGTTTATATTTTTTTGAACTTTGGGTTTTGTGTTGAAATTGTCACACAAATATAATATGAGTTCTTGAGTTTCTTCAAACTCATCCCAAGTTCATGAGTTTCCAGATCTTCATCCTTGGAAGATTGTATGTTTTAATTCTTGTTTGATTAAAATAAAAGAAAACTAAAATATAAAACCCATAAAGGTGAATAGTGAAAGAGTTGTACCCCATACCCACTTTACTGACTTTTGTAAAGTAACAACTCTTTTGTCACTTTTAGTCAACCACCTTTTTATACTTTCTCTCTCCTCACCCAAACACTCAACCTTTTAGTCAAAATGGCAGATTTATATTGTTGATGTTTATTGTTAATTATCTTTTAACAAAGTGATGGTAGAATAAAAACTCACAAGACTGCAGCTTGTAACACCGAGTTTTTACGGGTTCTTAATCGAGAGAAAAGGGGTTATTTCAACATGTTGACATCCGGCAAATTTTTTTTTTCTGAAAGAAATTTTTTTTTCTCTAAGGAAAAAGTTTCGGAGGAACTGAAAATTTTTCTAAGGAAAAAGTTCCTAAGGAACTAAAAGTTCCGGAGGAACTGAAAATTTTTCTAAGGAAAAAGTTCCTAGGGAACTAAAAGTTCCGGAGTAACCAAAAAGTTCCTAGGGAACTCTTCAGTGAAAAATTTTCTAAGGGAAAAGTTCAGGAGTAACCAAAAAGTTCCTAGGGAACTCTTCAGTGAAAAATTTTCTAAGGGAAAAGTTCAGGAGTAACCAAAAAGTTCCTAGGGAACTCTTCAGTGAAAAATTTTCTAAGGGAAAAGTTCAGGAGTAACCAAAAAGTTCCTAGGGAACTCTTCTGTGAAAAATTTTCTAAGGGAGAAAGTTCCTAGGGAACTTAAAAGTTCCAAGGGAACTTGAAAAACTTCCAAAGGAAGTCATTTGGTGCACCAGTTAGTCCGGAACACTTGCCAAAATTACTACAAGTCAACGGGGTGTGAGTCATTAATGTCCATCGCAACAAATTGGTGTATAACTAAGGTACACTTGTAGAAATCAAATTATCAAATTATTTTTCTATTTGAGACTCTCTTCGTTACAAGCAGACGTGTTTAGAAGTGGGTTGAAAATTGAAGAATGTGCACAAATTGGGTTTTTCTACATTGAAGAATTTGTTTGCTTTTGTTGGATTATGTTCTAGCTTTTGAAGAGTCCTTGAGCCATCGTCGTTATGGTAAAAACAAAGGCAAAGTTAGAGCTTGTGACTTGTTGAGGTAATTTATTCGAAGTGGTATTATCTTTGGGTGATGCATCGGTTTGGTATTCTTGGCAAGTATTTTCAAGACGGTTGAATTATGGGATTAATTCTCTAATTTTTCTTTGATCCTTTATCTTGTTTACCTTTAACTACACTGAGGATGATGGTGGCATCCTTAAATATAGTGTGCATGTTATAAGTGGTAAACACCCTATAGTGCCTCGCGGAAAAGGCCGGAAGAATCAAAACTCTTCATCGTAGGGGGAGCTTCACAAAGGGGAGAAGAAAAGTGAAAGATTTGAAACCGTTTGAAGATTGTTTTGAAGACTAGTTGCAAGAATACAAGGGAACCGATTGTCACAAGAGTTGAGTTATGTATCCGTTTGTTCATCTACCAAATAGGGGGAGATTGTTGGGAATTTCCGTGATCGACGAGTTCGAGATTTGGTTGATGAAACTCAACGTACCACTTACCGTTTGACCGTTCGCACAACACGGTGAAGTTCATGACTCGAGACTCTCATTAACCGAAGACATGGCATTTGTGACTTTATTATTTATTGTAACATTATTTATTTTGTCACTAGACTAGTTGTTGGTTATTTACTAGTTTGCCATTGTTAGGTTAGCATATATAGTTTTGTCTTTCATTTGTGAAAGACAAGCTAGATGAGTGTATGTTTGAGAGAGAGCTTAGAGCATGATACTTTGAAGTTGTGTGGGTTCATGAACTCTTGTTCATGAACCTATAGCATGAGTGGTGTAGGTAAACTTGTAATCGTTCAACTTCATAAATGATTATATCTATTTATCTCGTTTATCACTACTTCTATTTTATCCTCATCATCATCATCACATCTCACAACACCATTGTTGAAGATCCGGTTCCTTATGTTCTTCTTGGTGTTTATTTGTTCTACAAAGACGAAGCTCACAAAGTCACCGATCCGCTTCCGCTGTGCCATCGGGGTTTGGCTTGGCTCACCGACCCCGGTTTCTACATTAACTTCATAACACAAAATGGAAACAGATATGAAAGTTCCACTTCCCTAAATCTTCAAATTCATAGAAAAAGGACAAAACTATAAACAAGATGCAGACAATTATATTTGGTTCCTAAATCCTACTGATGACTCTTAAACAACAACAATAGACCCGATTCTACTCACAAGCTATATTATAGCAGTTGTAAATAGAATATGTAATAATACATCATAAGTTCATTCACCACTGATTCTCAGTCTCAAACAACAACAATAGATCTGAAAAGAAAATTTATACCATTTATAAGTATACAAGAGCAGAGGTAGTGTCAACTAAGAAACCAACCACCATCGTCGACGGGAGAAGCATAATCGGAAGGGGTATCTCGAGTGATTGTTCCCTGATTTCGATTCATCGATTGGGAGAGATAGGGAGGAGGAGTGATTCATCGATTGTTCATCGATTGGCCTTGTACCTTGAGTGTTACTGCTGAAGAGATGGATTAGGGATTTACGTGGAGTGATAGAGATTAGGGCACGGTATTGAGTCTATGTGACTGTGTCGGCGAGATGGAGACAGAGGTAAGATGGAGGCGGAGGTGGGATGTAGGCAGAGGTGGGATGAGCGACGTAGGTGATGGAGGTTAGGGCCAGAGAGGTCATCACGTGTGGAGTGGTGAAGAGATTTGCTTCTAACTTTTTGAGAATCAAGGACACTGCTTTTGCTTTGTGAGATTTTGAGTGATGAGAGATTGAGATTAGGTCAGAGAGGAAGGAGCTACGTGTGAAGTCTATTAGAAGCTGCGTGTGGGAAATTTTAGCGGTGATTGAAATTTAGGAAAAAATTTAAGCGGGAAATGAAACGACATTTTAAGATGACGTGTATTTTTAAGGTGTACTCCGTGTTTTTTTTATGAAGCGCAAAATTGCGCATCATCTACACTTAAGATTTTACAATTCATGGCAGATTTTTAATGACACGTATTTTTGCGCGTCATAAAACTAGCGCACGTCATTGTTCACGCGTCAAGAAAGACCCTGTTTATAGTAGTGGGTGCCACTTAAATTTGGCCACAAATGGCCATCCCATAACAATCGCAACAAATAGACATATTAGTTAGATGAAAATCTAAATAACTTGTAACAAAAGTAAACTTGAGTGAGTACCATCTCTAGACATAGCGTCCCAAACCCTAATCTAGCGATCATACAAAGCCGTTTCTTGGTCGGTTGTACTGTCGTTCGTGATAGAAATCGAAATCCTCTTTGGTGTTCCACAAGCAAGATGCATGTACCATTCGACTTCAACTTCAATTGTGTTGCTGGCGTGTTCTAGACAATTTGCGAGAGAGAAGGGGAGTTTTGGTGAGTGAGAGCAAGTGCGAGATCGAGCAAGAACGATATAAAATATAACGGTAACTGTCGTGGCGAACTTTATCGGCATTATTAGAGAACATGTGTGATTGCCACGCATAAACAACATACTAGATGGAACCATCAACTAACCACTAGAAATATAACCATATTTTAAGTTGTGTTTGATCTAATGGTCTGAAATGACTAAAATTGGTTACCGACGGTTAAAATTAACCACTTTAGTAAAAGTAAATAAGTAAGTTGTCTATAGAAAATGAGGTAAAAAAACAACCTAAGTGACGATAAATAAATATATTAATATTGTTATCTGTAATAATAAATATAGTTTAGTAATAAAGACTATTAAAAAGGAACATTTGGCGAAGCATATTAATTTAATCTAAACCATCTTATATTCTTTTTAACGGTAAATTTGGATCACTGAATAAAGTATTACCCACCTATCCGATCATCTTCATTTCCCACCAAGAAGAAACTCACTATAGGTGAGAAAACCCCTTGGTCCAACTTGGACCCCATGCATTTATTTTTTCGTCACAGATGAATCTTAAACCCAAGACCACCCACTTTTAATGTCTTTAAGTACCTCACCTTAACCAATTGAGCTAAGGATCATTGGTGAACCATCTTATATTTCAAAAGATATGTTCATATCCAATAAATAATACAAATCAATATATATATATATTTTTTTAAACGGCCAACAAAATTATATTAACAAACCACCGAGGTGATGGGCCAAAAGTTTCAGTACAAAAAAGGAAAAAGAAGGAACCCCAAGAACAACCAATAAAAGCACCAAACTACTACATAATACTTGAAAGATAAAAATCACACCATTGACTCCATAAAATTATCTTTCTTGATCTGCTTTTCATCTAGAGATAGCTTAGACTTTTAATATTTTCAGTGATCCTTGAGATCACAACCTCCACATTATTGAAAACCTTATCATTCTTTGCCTTCCAAATACTCCATATTGTTGTGAAAACGACTACTTGGACTACTTTCTTCTGGACCACATTGATATCGGCTTTGAAAATCATACCAGTCTTCTTTGAATGCTTCAACCAAGAAATGACTTCATTTAGCATCAATGGCCCATCCAGAATACTACGATTCGAGAGGTAAGCAGACTGCTCAGCTGTAATGATACTAGGCATCACATCCTTGACGATTGGACAACAATTTTGATATTACCTTATTGATGCATCCGATAAGGCTTATAGGCCGATATTCCATTAACGAGGATGGATCCTCATTCTTCGGAATCAATGCAATGAAGGAAGAAAAAGAATGAGAACTGATCCCACCAGAAACAAACAAAAAAAAAAAAAAAAAAAAAAAAAACCTTCAAACAACTTCATGAAATCCAGCTTAAAGCCATCCTAACATTTTTTAAAGAATTTCATATTGAAACCATCCGGGCCTGGATCTCGATCCCCATCACATTCAAAAACAACATTCTTTACCTCTAAGATAGAAAAAGGGACGGTGAGGGATGTAGCTTGATCCGCATAAATCATCGGAATATTAGGGCAAATGAAGTTTGGTCGGTCTCCATCAGGTACCATAAGTTTTTTACTATAAAAGTCATAAACAACCTGCTTTATAATTGGTGGGTCAGATATCCAAGTGCCATTCACCATAAGACCATGTAACCTATTAGAGCTCATGTTTGCGTTAATTATTCCATGGAAAAAACAGAATTCTCATCCCCGTCCAAAGCCCATCGTATCCTGGTTTTTTGTTGTAGATCCAGACTACGAGCTCTGCAAATATCATTTATTGTTTTATTACAATTTAACCGATTCTGAAGCTTAGATTGAGTTAACTGTCTAGATTCAGCCAATAGTTCCAAACCATTAAGATCCCTCACAACATTTTTATATTGATCAGATGTCCTTCTTCTATTCTTCATAACCCAATCTTTAACTTTGTGCTTCAACCATTTAAGTTTAGTAGCCAAAGCAATGTCTGATGTACCAGAGAAGTTAGAGGAAAAGCAGTGATTTAAAACAAACTCAATAAACTCAGGATTTTCAAGCCAGGAGTTAAAAATCTTAACACGAATTGCACCAAAATCAATCTTTGAAGTTGATAAAATGACAGGACAGTGATCCGAGTGTAGACAAGGAAGACACGGTGAGGCAATCGATGGCCACTCATTAAAGAAATTCCTACATACCAAGATTCGATCTAGACGGCTGAGCTTGTCACCAGAATCTAATATATAATTAAATCGATTACCCGTCATCGGGTAATCCACCAAATCACTATCAAATATGAAATTGTTCAAAGCGCGAGCATGTGCAGGAATGTATTCTGAATTTAGACACTCATCTAGTGCTCACACATTATTAAAATCCCCCATCAATAGCCAGTAACCAGGATGGTTTGTTTTAATTAGTGACAATTCGTCCCATAATGCCCGTCTAAGATTTGGATCATTTGGGGCATATATATTTCCAATATTCATAATTTCACCAATGCCAGAAAGGGAACCGGTGATGATCAAATAATACATGCCTTTTAAAGAGCCAGAACAATGAAAACGAGAGGGCCGGTCCCAAATTGAAATAAGTCCCCCAGAACGGCCTACAGCCTCAACAACATCAAAATTGAATCTTCATCTACCCCAAAATCTATGAAAACAAAAGTTACTATAATCAGTTACCTTGAATTCCTGGATCGAAAGAAAGTTAACACCATGGCTAGACTTGATGCCTCTTATCCAATCGGCTTTATCAGTGCCACCGATTCCCCTAATACTGATGGTTAGGAAATTCATTTCAAACCATTGTCTTCTTCACCACTAATTAAGCTTATAACCTTTCCAACATGTGGAGACAACTCAATCCCAAGGAATTCACCTACAATTACGGTATTAACAACTTCCGCATCAACGTGAGTAGCAGCTTTAGTAGTTAGCGATTCAGGAACATCATCAGGTGACAGGTTATCTTCCACTACCACATATTCAGACATGTATCCAAATCGCCGATCTGATGTGCCAGAGAATTATGATCCATTACGCCGATTTCATCCGATGAGGGCATATTATTGACCAGCGGAGAAGGCTCATGCATAGATATGTGTTTAACAAGTCTAATTTCCTAATTTTCATTTAAGACACTAGTTGGACTAGAGGATGGGCTGCGAAAACGTCTTGGCCTTTTACGAGAAGAGAAGGGCCCAAAGGATGGTGTTGGACCAGATTTGCATTGAATGTAACCATAATGCCCAACCCGACCCGTTTTCACAGTATTCCTTTGCATCCTCGTAATCCACAAAGCTTAACATAATTCTTAAACCACCAGCATATCTCAGCGAGAACACACGTTCCCTAATTTTCCATCCAATTCTGTTAGTAGATTGTCCAGGGTCTCAATACTTTTAAGTTTCCATATAATCGTCCAATTACCTAGTTTTTTGAAGGTAGCATCTGGTACATCATCCATGTTGATGGTTCTAGTGCTGTTGTTCAAATTGGTAACCAAGATCGCATGAACACCGAATGAACAAGTTGGAGGAGAAATTTTATTGAAACGGAAATGAATTACAAACAAGAAATCAAAGTTAATCGCTACCAAAATACCTAAAACTCTAAACTTATACTAATCAGCTCCTAACAACCGATTAACAACTATTTTACACTTTTAAGCCTTCAACTTTCACACACTTTACACATTCTGCCCAATATTTTCTAACGGCTATTTTCCTTTAATGAAAACATTCATTTTCAACCCCTGCAGTAATATTAAAATTACACTTCCAGCTTTTAACTTTCCTTAACCAAAGTTAACAAGGAATTAACTCAATCCCTTAACATTCTCCCCCCTAATTTTAATATTTCTTGTTCAAGGATCAATTTTAGGAATTAAGCTTTGTACAAGATCACATTAACACCACAAGCCAGTGACCCAATGGGTTTACACTTGCTAGTGTGCAATCTTGCCATCACTCAAATCAAAATTGACCCATTTGATTAATCTTGAAAATCTGCAACTCCAAGTTGCAGTCTCATTTCTGCAAACCTGACTCTAGGCAGTGCCTTAGTAAGTATATCAGCTTTCTGTTGGTTGCTACCCACATATTCCACTTTAATTTGCCCTCTTTCAATACACTCCCTAATGTAGTGAAACCTCAAATGGATATGCTTTGACTTGCCATGGAACACAGGATTCTTCATGAGTTCTATGGCAGATTTGTTGTCTACTTTAATCACAACCCTTCCTAAATCCTGGCCTGTTATTTCCTTAACTAACCCTGTCAACCAAACAGCCTGGCAAGCTGCACTTGTAGCAGCCATAAACTCTGCTTCACAAGAAGACAAAGCCACAGTTCTCTGCTTTTGTGAGTACCATGAAACAATTGACCCATTATAGTAGAAAACATTGCCTGCAGTGCTTCTACCATCATCATTATTCATCATGTGGTTACTGTCACTATAACCTTCCAAACCTCCTGCCTCTCCTTTCTTGTAAAATATCCCATATCCAATTGTACCTTTCACATATCTTATGAGATGCTTTACTGCCTTCAAATGACCTTCTCTAGGAGTTTGCATGAACCTACAAACTATGCCAACTGCATAGCTAATGTCTGGCCTTGATTGTGTGAGATATCTCAAAGATCCTACCAGCCTTCTATAGTGTGTAGCATCAACTTCATCTCCACCTTCATTCTTGAACAACCTCAGTCCTGGCTCCATAGGCACCTTTGTTTCATTGCAGCCCTCCAAGCCTGCCAGCTTCACAATCTTTTGAGCATATGCTGACTGCTTCACATATATGCCTTCATTTTTCTGCAAAACTTCAAGACCAAGATAATAACATAATAAACCTAAATCTGTCATATCAAACCTTAGCTTCATCTGTCTTTTGAACTCATCCACTTCTGCTTGATCACTACCTGTCACAATCAAATCATCAACATATACACCAATTATTAAAAATGACATTCCTTTAACCTTTGTGTACACAGCTGATTCATGTTGACACCTCTTAAAGCCTATCTCTTTAAGCACTTCATCCAATCTTGTATTCCAAGCTCTTGGAGCCTGTTTTAACCCATACAAAGCTTTAATCAACCTATATGCCTTCTGCTCCTCTCCCTTCTTGACATAACCCTCAGGTTGTTGTACATACACCTTTTCTTTCAATTCTCCATGAAGAAAAGCAGCCTTCACATCCAGGTGATATACTTTCCATTCCATCTTGGCAGCATGAGCTAGTATGAGTCTCACAGTCTCTATCCTTGCAACTGGCGCAAAAGCTTCCTCATAATCAACTCCATATTGCTGAACATACCCCTTGGCTACTAATCTAGCCTTATATTTTGTTATTTTCCCTGCTGCATCTTTCTTTATTTTGAAAACCCACTTTAAACCAATAGGTTTACAATCCTGTGGAATTTCTGACAAGACCCATGTGTTGTTTTTCTCTATGGTCCTTAATTCCTCTTCCATTGCTTTTCTCCAACAAGGTAGTTTATAAGCTTCACTATAATTCATAGGCTCTTCTTCCTGAGTTAGCAACAGTTCCACCATTTCAAGCTGTTCCTGCCTTCCCAAGTTGATTCTCTTATCCATCACATAATCATCTAGTCTTGTTGGTAGCCTACTTACTCTTCCTGACCTCCTTACCTGTGCCTCTTGATTGGTACTTGAAGTTGCTTGCTCAACTTCAACTGGTTCCTCTAGTTCATGATTTTCCTGCAAATAATCTTCCTGCAAGTGATAATCTTCTTCCTCACTATCACTGCTATCTAAGACATTTTGCCTCTCAACACTTGAACTAAACCTACCTTCCCAATCCTCCCAAGTAAGTTTTTCTTTTCCTTTATCATTAGACTTATTCCAATCCCATCCTTTCTTCTCATCAAATCTAACATCTCTGCTAACAACTATCTTCTTATTTGCCACATCCAACATTCTATATGCTTTTGTACCTTCTTGATTACCCAAATAAACCATGGGATGGCTTCTGTTTTCTAGTTTCTTCAAGGCAGGTTGAGTGTTTTTCACATGCCCTATGCAACCAAAAACCTTAAAATGACTAATGTTTGGCTTTCTACCTTTTAACATTTGATAAGGTGTTTTATTATCTAATGCCTTAGTAGAAACTCTATTGAGAATATACACTGAGTGTCTCACACCCTCAGCCCAATACTTCTCAGGAACATACATTGCCTTCATTATGCTCCTTGTCATATCTAGGATAGTTCTATTCCTCCTCTCAACTGCTCCATTTTGTTGAGGAGAATATGGAGCAGTTAACAGCCTCACAATCCCATTCTGATCACACATATGATTAAATTCCTTAGAGGTAAACTCACCACCTCTGTCAGACCTTAGACTCTTTATTTTCAAGCCTAACTTTGCCTCTATTTCAACCTTAAAATTCATGAACCTATCATATGCTTGATCTTTGCTACTAATCATGTACACCCACATGAATCTAGAGAAATCATCTACTAGAAGTAAGAAATATCTATTTCCACTTTCTGTGGTAGGTGTAATGGGCCCACACAGGTCCATTGACACCATCTCCAAAGGTTGCTTAGACCTATACTTGGTTTCCTTTGGAAATGGTTGTCTAACCTGTTTCCCTGCCAAACAAGCATCACAAAGCTGTGTAGTCTCCCTAATTCTTGGCAATCCTAACACAACTTCTGTTCTAGCCATCTGATCCAAGGTTTTGAAACTAATATGGCCTAATCTCCCATGCCATAACCATGTATCATCATCAGCATTATTCAGATAACATGCTGCTGTACCAATTTTCAGATTAATTTTATATAACCTGTTAGGTGACCTTTTCACTCTCATTAATAAAATCCCATTTCTCTCATATAGCCATAAATCATTACCTTTCATAACCACTTCACAACCTCCCTCAGTTACTTGACCAAGACTTATTATATTACTTTTTAAATGTGGGATGAAATACACATTAGTTAACACTCTTTGTTTCTGATTTTTACTTTCAAGAACAATTGAGCCCCTGCCCTCTATGTTAACCCTTGATCCATCCCCAAAAGTAACTCCACCACTAACATTCCTATTCAATTCAGAAAAGTAGTGTTCATTACCAGACATGTGGTTTGAAGCTCCATTATCAAGATACCACAAGCCCTCTTGATCTTCTCCTGTTGTGAAGTTTTCTGGTATGATGTTTGCTTCATTCAAGAAAACAACCTCCTTCTCTTGATTTTCTGAAATCATGAGCAAGACTGGTTCCTCCTCATCACATTTTGACAACATGGCTTCTTGAGGTTTAGTACCTGCAGTTTTTGAACATTCAGAAGCATAATGCCCATAATTATCACATTTAAAACATTTTATATGTGACTTATCTTTCTTCTTCTGAAATGACTGCTTTTCATCCTTTTGTTTTACAGCAGCCTCCTTTCCTTTCTTATACCCTTTAAAGGATTCTTTGCCAGCCTTTGAAACCTTGTTCTTGTCCCAATTTGACTTCCCTTTAGCCTCCTTGTGCTTTGATTTCCACTCTGTATATGTCATTAAGAGTTGCTCTTCCTTGTTCTGACTAGACTTTTGTTTCATACCTGTCCTTTCCTCAAAAGCCTTGAGTCTCCCAACAATTTCTTGAAACACAGCAGTGTCAAGATCCACAAATTGCTCAATAGAAGCAACTATGTGTACAAACCTCTCTGGAATAGAATCCAGGAGTTTTCTAACCAGCATTGACTCCTTGATTTCTTCTCCCAAACTTGCAGACTTTGATGCTAATGCTGTGATCCTTCCTGCATAATCATCAATACATTCAGCCTCCTTCATCTTCAACCCTTCAAACTCCACTTTCAAGGTTTGAAGTCTAGCTTTCTTGACTCTTTCAACCCCCACATATCTAGTCTTGATTGCATTCCAGATGTCTTTTGCAGTTTCATGATTTGCCACTTGTAGAATGAGATCCTCCGGTAATGATTGGAAAATATAGGCAATTGCTGCCCCATTCTTCTGATCATCAACAGCCGCATTTCCTTCTGCAGGTTCAACCACACTCCACAATCCATGAACCTGGAAGATTGCCCTCATCTTCACAGCCCATATTGTGTAATTGGTTTGCGTCAGCATTGGACATTGTAGAGGAATCGTAGTATACCTCTCTCTGACCCGATTTGATTCACCTGAACCACCATCGGCCATTTCTGGAACTTGCGCTCTCTGTGGTGATGAAATTGGTGATCTCCGAGGGGAGGAGACTCGTGATCTACGAGGTGAAGTCAAGAGACGATAAATCTTGACCCTAACAAGTGGAGGATCAGAGATCCCCTCTCAATTTGAACACAAATTGAAATCACACGAAGAAAGTGTTCAAATCGGCGATCAAGAACCCTAGAAGCTCTGATACCAATTCAAATTGGTAACCAAGATCGCATGAACACCGAATGAACAAGTTGGAGGAGAAATTTTATTGAAACGGAAATGAATTACAAACAAGAAATCAAAGTTAATCGCTACCAAAATACCTAAAACTCTAAACTTATACTAATCAGCTCCTAACAACCGATTAACAACTATTTTACACTTTTAAGCCTTCAACTTTCACACACTTTACACATTCTGCCCAATATTTTCTAACGGCTATTTTCCTTTAATGAAAACATTCATTTTCAACCCCTGCAGTAATATTAAAATTACACTTCCAGCTTTTAACTTTCCTTAACCAAAGTTAACAAGGAATTAACTCAATCCCTTAACAGTTGTGTGGCAAATGATTACCCATAAGTGTATCCTTAAAGCTCCTAGCATTTCCAGGTTCATTCCAAGGTCTAGTATGAACCAGCTGGTTCTTCTGAACCCAGATCTTTGGTGCCTCTTGTTGATTCTGCGGAAACGGTTTTTGAAAGACGATAGGTTTCCGGTTCCGATCAAATTTTGCAATGTTTACAGCAAGCTGGAAATGTTATTCTCCTTGCCAAGGATGCTTATTAAGCCTCCTCCGGCCAAGGATGCTTAGATTCAGCCTTCTCCGGCCAAGGATGCTTAGATTCAGCCTCCTCCGGTGGTGGTCGCCATTCTCCTTCCTCCTCGTCGCCTTGACTGTTCATCTCCTAGTCCCTTAACAAATCATATCCGATAAAATCCCTTCAATAATAAATTTTAATTGCTTTAACCTGACGAGTATTAGATGTAGGAAGTAAAATCTAGTAAGTTCACGTAAGAAGTTTATGCAAAATAAGAAGGATAAGAAGGAGGGCAAATCTGGAAACATGCATATTTTTCACTTTCCCCCCAATTATTAAAACGTTTATAACTTTTACATACGATATTATTTTTTTATAAAAATTTCACCATAAAAACAAGCGCTTTTTTATCTTTAAAACCCATACAATATTGCTATATATATAAAAAAAATTGAGCAACAATGATTATGAATATGAAACATGAAACTTGCAATATAAACTATACTTAACGCTGAGACTAGCTCCTCTTAAGTGTTGTCTAGTTAGTATGTCATATTAATTTTTTTTCAACTCTTTTCACAAATAGTTTTTTTTGTTCCTAACACTACTTTTCCACAAACACCCCAAATTATTTTATCTACAAATGTGTCTGTAGATTTTTTTTAAAAAAAGTAGCGATTTGCTAAGACAACCCTTAGCTAAGGGCCGCTCCAAAAATCTGGTGAAGGGCTTGAAGCCCCAATGCTACTCTTTGGAAGGGATGTGTCACATCAGCAATATGACAACCAAGGGCGTTGCCATGTAGGCAGCGTTATGTGTAGTCTAATGGTGTAAGACATAATTGACATCAAATAGTTATAACCATTTATCTATACTATCTTTTATTTTAAACGGAATTAAAATTGTCAAAAACAAAAATTCAAACAATCTGTTTAATGACAATGAAACTTTAATAATTTATATAAGTAATCAGAAGTAAGTCGAATCTAAAAATTGTTCTTCAGATACAAAAATGATTATCATATTATAAATTATTGTCATTACAGCATTGCACAAGTTTTTTTAACAGTAAGGGTGAGCGGTATGCTTGTCTAAGGCATGATTTAGGGATAATTTTTGTCAAATCACACGTTGCCAACAGGTGATATAAAATTGATGTAGAGTTGGTGGGTATACATGCCTAACCATAAAATCTCGGCAAACTTGGAAGTGGGCACCACCTCACACACACACAAATATTGGCATGGTTCGGCAAACATATGCCGAAAACTACCCCCCACTTTGCCGATGCCACTTTGCCATGCCGCATCTATACCGAAGATTTCGGTGAACATACCGCTCAGCCTAAGTCAAATATAACTTGTTATAATAGTGTTTGAGATTCAATTACACAATGATAAACAAAAATATTAACAACTATATAAATGAATAGTTGATTCACCCTCACCCTTCTTTTGAGAGATTTTGAAAGAAAATAACATAATGTGTAACAAAATGTGAATAAAAAATATAATTCTTGTTAGTAATCTAGTTTAAGGATAATACTGAAAAACGAGATATAATTTATACTTTTATCATTACTTTTTCTCTCTCTCCACTCACAACCACAATTAAATAATACTTTTTTATACCCTCATCATTACCTTTCTCTCTCTTTCAATCACCAAAACCCCAAATTTTAAAAAATCACCAGTTTTTTCATCAAATATAGGGATGAACAGTAATTTTCCCTATCTCCTTACTCACAACCACTTACAACTAAACCCCAAATTTTAGGGTTTTACCTCACAATATTTTGGGGGGTGGGTTGGGAAAAGGACGTAGATTTTATAGCTATACCCTTCTTTTTTTATAACAATTTTATAATAAGTTAAATGAAAACGTAAAATGGTAAAGATGAAATCTAATTTTTTTCTCTTCCTCTTCCATTCGTTAATTTCCTTCATTTTGGAAGAAAAGTTACGTCTGAAAATTATTAAAAAATCTTCATTCCACTTCCTCTCAGTTCCTTCTATTAAAAAAATCTCACAGAACGTACATACTTTTTAGTTCTCTCCACTTCCTCCAATTAAAACAACTCGGGACGGTTTTCTTGATAGAATTATATACAAATAAACGATTTAGAAAGTAATAAAAAAATCATTTAGAACTAGTAACTAAAATTAAATACACTTGAACTTTATAACTTTAAACTTTTAAATAACATCTCATCTTGGACCAGATAGTTCTATAGCTTGTCCAAGTAACGAAGAGTCATCGGTGAGATCGGAGTATCTTTCCGATGACGACAACTCCGGTGTCCTGAACTTTCCGACAGACTCACTCCCTTGTGAAGATTCCCATCTCTCCGCCAACCCGTCTCCTTCCAGCATCCGTACAACTTCCGACATCTTTGGCCGGTGACCGGGAAGATATTGTGTGCACAACAATGCTACCTTTACAAGCTCCTCTAACTCCACCATATCGTAATTATTCTTTAAATCTTTGTCAACTAATATATCTAGTTTCTTCTCTTGATGGATCTTTTTTACCTAAAATAAACATACAACTTTATTGCATGGAACAATCATTTTAGGATTACGTGTGTAGTGATTAGTGAGTGTGAGTCAGTGAGTCACGTCAACTTCACGTTCCTCTTTCGTGAAGGGCCACACTGTGATCATGGGCCGGGTCAAAACAATTTTAATGTCTAAATTTTCATCCACTTAAAGCTCTCCATGTGTCCACATTTTTATAATTTTTTATTTTAATATTAATTTAATTTTTTTTTCAAATAACTTGTGATGAGTAATTTAAAAAAGGCATATTCTTCTTTATTTTTTCTGAAATTTTTATATAACTTTGATGAAAATTGAATGATTGTTCAAATTTTTGATGATAAGTAAAAGTAATTAAAATATTAGTTGTTTAAACTAATTAATAAAATATATTCAAATTTAATTAGAAGACTCCCTTGACTATGATATATGTCTAGTGACATCTAACAAGTGTTTATGTAGTTAACAATTTTAATGTTTTATTATGATTAAAGATTAAAGATTAAAGATTATATATTGCAAACAAAAGATATATGAGCCTTACCCAATCAAGCATAGCCCCTTTCTTGTTTGCCGCCTTGCCGAACTCCAGGGCTCTTTGTCCCGTGATAAGTTCAAGTAGAAGAATCCCGAAGCCAAAGACATCAGTTTTATCAGATGACTGGCCTGTGAAGAGATACTCGGGTGCTATATGGCCCACAGTGCCTCGAACCGCTGTGGTTACATGAGAATCCTGGTGGTCTAAAAGCTTAGCCAGCCCAAAATCACCAACAACTGCCTCACAACAATCATCAAGTAATATATTTGCAGCCTTCACATCCCTATGAATAATTTTAGGGTCACATTGCTCATGAAGATACAGCAACCCCCTTGCTGCCCCTAATGCAATTTTCTTCCTTATGCCCCAATCCAAAACCGGTTTTGCTGCCAAATTAAAGAACAAAAGCATATTGTGTGAGTCTTGATTTATGCTCATAATTTTCAAGATTTCTTGAAACTAAACAAAAGTGAGGTAGCTAAGCCGGCTAAAGGGGCTTTAATTTAGGGTGCACAAATAACTTGAAAAGACAATGAGCCCACCAAAAAACAATCAAAACCAATATATATAAAAAAAAAGTTACATAACTTGCAGGCTAGCTTTCAACTTTCAACCTGCAAGGTTAAATTTCAGCATGAAGGCTATAGATTTCCGCCAGCATTTTCTTTTTTGTTGATGCTAAGTGACATTTTTATTTGTTTTTTTATGAACATTATTATACCTGTCCAAGCTACATGTGTCGGCTGAAATCTAGCCGGCTAAACTTATGCGCATTTTTTCCTACTTGGTTGCTTTTGGATATGTTTACTTTTCAGAGGGTTGAAAGTCAATACGTATTTTGAAGAAAAAACATTTTAAACGCACACTTTGGTGATTTTCCCTAAAAAAATAACGGTGTATATGAAAAATTAAGGACTGCAAACTATTTGTGCATACCCTTGAGACGAGAAGCCACACTGCCGTTGGACATATATGGGTAGACTAGAAGTTTTTCGGCTGGAGTCATACAAAAGCCATATAACCTTAGCAGATTTCGGTGCACTGCTAGGCTAATCATTTCAACTTCTGTTTGGAACTGTTGTTCTCCGGTAGTAGCACCACCATCTTTCAGCCGCTTGACCGCCACCAATGTCCCATCTTGGAGTGTTCCTTTGTACACATGACCATAACCTCCTTTTCCCAATATGTTCTTGTTGTTGAAGTTGTGTGTTGCAATTTGAAGTTCCCTTAACTGAAACTTCCTTAAATTCCCAAGTGAAATATCTTCATGATGCTTATCTGCATTGTCATTTTGATCACTAAAGGTTACAATTTAAAAATAAAAAAAAATCTACTTTTAAAACTGCCATCAAGTTTTTACTTTTTTGAGGAAGTTTTCATTACAAAATCCATCAAATTAAGGTCAAAATAATCCACAAACCTTTTACATCAAAGAATGGTTCTCGATTACGCCTTCGCCTCCACCATAACAAAATAGGTACTAAGATGATCAAAAAGATGCATCCGAGGCTTGAACCGATGACAAGGGCCAATTTTTGAGTTTTTCTTCTTGATGTGGTGCTAGCAGCTTCAAATTATAATAAAATTAAACGCCATAAACGATTAGCGAAAACCCTTTAAGTTGCTATATAGGAAAAATTAGGCAAAATGATTACTAATCATACATTGTGTGGTGTTTAATGGCATGGATATGGGCATGAGTGTCATTCCATAGCATTGTTGCTCAGATCCTGTTGGGCACATCAGAGGGTTCCCAATAATGCTGCAGTTAACAAAAATTTAGATTAATAAAAAATTTGTTGCCCGTTGACCAACCACTTCATTGTAAAAGCTTTGGATGACGATTATTTTATATCTATGGTTCTACTTCTTTAAAAAAAAAAAGATGTCTATATGTTGTAACAAAATGTATTATATATGGGGTTCATGGGTTTCATATTGGAATTTAAAATTGATAAACCCAAACACGACCCATATATTTATTGGTGTGAAAGACAACCTGAATTGGACACGCTTAAAATTATGTAACCCGAACACAAACATGTGTAACACATATATCTAAACGAGTCAAACGGGTTGACAGGTTGTAAAACGCTGTAAATGGGTCGTAAGGGGTTTGGCGGGTTTGTTCTAATTTTTAAGGAGTTGGTAGTTAAACATGTCAGGTAAACCCAAACACGACTTGTTTAGTATATATAAACTTACTTGAATGTCTTGGAAGGAAATCGAGGAACAGGGCCACTCAAGTTATTGAAAGATAAGTCCCTGTAATGAACAAAAAACAGAACATATATAACATAGACATTGCTGATATATACATACACATAATGTATATATACACATTTGAATCGAATATTGGTTTGGAAAATAGGAAAATCTTACACAAATGCCAGTTGGGTCATGTCAGCTAATGCTTCTGGAATTGGCCCAGAAAGACTGTTGTTGTTTAGCCTCCTGAAAACAGTCTGAATTTGAATTCCATTCAAGAACACAAAACAAGAACCCTAAAAAGGGTTTTGTAATCATGATTTAAATTAACATACATGTATTGTAAGGCTGTCAAGTGACCTAAAGAAGATGGGATTTCACTGATGAAGTTATTATCAGAAAGATCAAGTGTTTGAAGCATCTTCAGTTTACCAATTTCTTTTGGGATTACCCCTGTGATGTTATTATTCTGCAACAATCTGCATCAAGAATCAATCACCCATTATATAAACCCCAAAAATCAAAACTTTTTTTTTTTTTTTTTGTAATTTGATTGATACTTACATAATCTGAAGATTAGTGAGGTTGCCAATGCTGGGAGAAAGTGTGCCAGATAAATTTTGACTTGGTGTCCCTCTGAAATCAAAATTACAAATAATGAAAACAAGAATTTATCTTGATGTTTTATTTTCACACACACTCAAATACACTCAAGTGTGTGAAGATCATGAAGAAAGATTTACAAGCCAATCACAGAACTCTGAGCAGAGCAGGTGACCATGGTCCAGCTACATGGATCAACAGCATCAGCATCCCAATTTTCAAGAACACCATGAGGGTCCAACAATGAAGCTTTTATACCCATCAAAGCTTGAACTGTAAATCACAATACCCATATGAAAAGAAAGTTAAAGACTCCATTTTTAAGGTTCCAAGAACCAAATTTCATGAAAAAAGATGAAGGTTACCTTCAAAGTTAACACCTTTTGGTGAGAGCAAGCCATCTGAACTACCCCAAAACCACAAAAACAGAAAAGAGAAGGCACTAATCTTTCTTTGTACTTTCATTTCAGATGCAAATTATGAATGATTCAAAAGAAAACAGAGGAAGATTTAACAGGTTTTTGAAACTTGATGATGAAAATCTTCCACAAGAATCTGAAAAAGGTGCAAGAAAAAGCACTATGAGCTCTGTTTTGTTGTTATTTGTAGACGACAGAGAATTAGCAGTTTAGAACACATGTTGCCTCATGGGTCGTGGGGGCAGGGATTAAGATTTAAGAACAATAAAAAGAAAAATAGAAAGAAATGGAAAATTATTACTTTTGGTGTTTTACAAGGAAGAATCAAGTATGAGTTACAAAGTTGCAATTAAATAAAACAAACAGCAAAAAGTTAAAACTTGTTCAATGATATCTTCAAGATTTGAACTTTTTATTTGGGAAACTAAATTAAAGGAGAGGACAAAGAAGAAAATGTTAAATTTATGGGTTTTATGATCACAAGTCATGTTATAGTCTAGATATCTATTTTTGAGTTTTATGGATTGTTGATGAATTTTTTAATGGGTTTGTTTATGGTTTTTATGGTAGAGAGAATGAGGAATAAAAAACCAGTTCCTGCCATTCAATATACTCACAAATTTCATGTTTGTTTAAGGAAAAAAAATCATAGATTTTGAGCCTCTCAATATGGTTTTACATTTTTGCACCTTCAAGTTTGAGTTATAATTAATGTTAGAATTAATCTTAATTAAGTTTGATTTAGTTTTTTAATTTAAAGATTAAGTCTAGATTGGAAAAGTTTCATTATCAAGTTTTGTTTTTAGTATAAATATAAGGTCTATGGGTTTTTCTAAATTGACGTTTTTCTTCATAATAACATTAGAGTTTGTGAGTTATGATTGGTAATATAAATCTGGTTGTGTTTGTATGTGTCAAAAATAACAGATCAAAAAATATTTCTCTAAGATATATTTTTATGCGTCTTAAGTAGAAGGCTAAGTTTTGAAAATAAGATGTAACTATGCCATTCATAAAAGAAGTATTAGTTGTGAGAGTACATAATTTGTCAATATGTAAACCAATTCAAGAATTTGTTATGGTTTTCTTTGTTGAACTTAACTCAACGTGTTTTAAAAATAATAAAAAAAAATTGTATATTTACAACTACCAATCTCTTGTCCGTGAAAATGCTTTCATTCGTTGTCTTTCAAATACACCAAATGGTAACTACGAATACCCCGTGAGAAATATTTTTACGTTCCTCCAAGAACTGCCAACCAAAATGAACTTTCAAAACGTCTTCGACCGAAAGCATTAGATAAAAAACTGAAAGAACAATCGACAAAAGTCAACACTTTTGGTTAATATCAAAACCACCTTTTTCGAAAAACTCTCACAAGACTTTTTTTTTCTCTCTTTATTAATCACTCTGACAAATAAAACAATATACTAATACATTTTTAAACGACAAATATTACATTACTTCAACTCTACCATATCCCGCTTCAAGTGGGGTTTAAACCTAACAACTCAAGAATGAGGGTCATACACGTTTATCTTCTTTGCTTAATCAAGATTAATGTCTTCAAGCATATCATGTCTCGTGTTGAAAGTTTTTGAGTCGAAAGAAGTTTGGGTTAATTGAATAATGATGAAAAGTTGATAACCATTTGTCATATCCAATATTGTTCCAACATCATCTGTCCCATTGTTTCTTGATCAATTTCCAAGATCAGATTCATCCACATTATAAAATCTATGGTAAATAAATCCTTTTTCTCTGATGGAAATCAAGTTAATCATGCTATTAGTAGTAGTAACTCATGCATTGAGGATTGTACGCTTCTCTATTGAGACAAAGGCTTATCAAGAATCAAATTACAAATAGAAGAAATTTAGGTAAGAGACAAGAAACCTCATTGTGGTTTGCTCACGGACCACATGTCAAATCTCGAGGATGGTTTGTAAATAAGTGAAAGTGGAGTCACTTCCGGTAGTCATTTCGTTTAAATCCGAACTAGTTTAAAACGTGATAAAACCTAAAAACATTTTCATGGTTAAGTGGCGTGTCTCACAACTAAAAAGTTTGAGAATCAAATCCTGAGTTTGAGGATCGAATTCTATGAGATGCAAGTGTGATGTTTATTCTAGTAAATCTTGGAATTGTTGTTAAAAAAACCGGTTACTTAATTGCTTTCCTATGCAACTCATTTGCCGTAACCTTCCCAACAATCAGAATATAATTTGTTATGTAATAACTTGTTGATCCTAAACTCATGAACTATATTTTATTATCAGTGCATTGTCATGAGGATAACACAGACACATAAAACTGTTCAATTGCTATGACGCTACGTAAAGAAAATGAAAAAAAAACTAAGTAATGACTCAAACGCTTAAAGTATTGAGCATACGACGTAAAAACTATGTTCAATGACTATACCTATTATGCTCACCAATTCACGTGCTAAATTCGTTGAGATTGCATAAAGAAATAAAAAAAAAGTCTATATTACATGACTATATCTATTACATCACATATTCAACACCAACTCTTTTATTAAAATCATCAAACTATAACTATTTGACCAACAAATCATATGTTAAATTTGTTGTGTTTAGATAAGAAATAAAATAATTATTTAATAATCATGTCATGTGACATCCACCAACACTTCCATGTGGCCAAACCCTATAGACTATGGAATGATGTTACTATTCATAACAATAACAAGACGCATTATGTTTAATATACTTGACCTACAGGTATAGGTCGGACTAGGTGTCTTGTATGATGTTAGTCACACCCCCGCCGTCGAGGTTCATCCTGATGGGGAGAATAAGTTGAGAGATGAAGATAAAATAAGAGACCTACTAATCCCACATTATCAAATCTAATCACACACAACTATATGGTTAAATCAAACTCAAACACATGTTTATGATTAATTGGAACGTCCATTTAAAAGTAGGGGTGGGGATATGACACACACCCTAGGCGCAAATCATCATTTGACGAAAATTTTAAAGAGTGTTTAAAAATATAGGGGCTTTGATGAAGGTCATAACTATCATACGACCGTTTAAAAGTTAAAACATTATAAGATTAGATTGTCAGTTGGCATTGTGACATCCATATTTGTAACCCACCCGTTTTTATTATCCCTACTAAAGTCATACCTGAATCAACCAAACCCGAAACCAACAGTGATATTATTGGATAACTCTAAAACTATACATTAATGATGGAACAATAATAGAATTTAAAAAAGTTAAGTTTTATAACATTATACTCTTTTATAATTTTTTGACTTATATCATTATTATTCTCGCGGAACATTGATCTGGTCGAAGTTCAAACGGACCTGCACGGTCCGGGCGAAACCGAGGTCAACCGGATGTCGTTCCGGCTGAAATCCAAGTAGAGTGATTCAGGAGGACTCCGTTCCGGTTGAGATTGAAACATTAGTGTTCCATACCTCCGTTAGTTATAATCTCACACCAAACGTGATCTTTAAGTAGTAAAGCATAGCAAATTGGAACTCCTTATTTTATTTCTCTATCTCTCGTATATATGATATCAAATAGACTACACACATGACTAAAATTAGTTTTCAAATAGACCACACACATGACTAAAATTAGTTTTCAAATAGACCACACACATGACTAAAATTGGTTCTCAAATAGACCAAGCACATGATTAAAATTAGTCATCAAAGACTAAATTTTCTTGTATAAATACCAAAGCTAAACATTAGTTTTTCTCACACTTTTCATCAGATTCGTTACAACCACTTCTATAACTCGTATCTTCCTCATAAATCGACCAAATCCATCCATTATTGTCGAGAAATCTTCCCCTTTGAGTCCTCTAAAAATGCCAACTGATCTCACTCAATTTCCTTAAGAACTCAGCCCTCCAGACAGCTTTGAACGACGACAGCTCCAGAAGCTTGCTACTGTGCGACCTTGTTTTCCGTAGCACATTTGAGGTACCAAACGAGATCGGTTTGAGCTGATTATTTTTCCTATCTCTTCTTCTATCAAAGTACTTCATTTTATACTTAAATTTTATATCATTTGGTTTCCTAAATCGCTCAGAATCTTCTCCCAAAGTCGACCCAGTTTTCTGTCAGAAAAGCTCAAGAACTCTTCAAAGCTTCAAGTTTTGATTCAAGAACAACCGTCATCTTCACAACCTTCTTCTTGGTTGCTTACTGTGAGAAAAACAACTTATTTATATTCCTTAAATACTCATTCTTGTTTTTACCTAAGAGCACCCATTAAAAAGACTTGTTGGTTAATCACCTTTGAAAGAAAACTACTCAACTTTAAATTCTGTCAAATCACAGATTCGTCATTAGACTTTAAACCGGCCATATCTTGGTCATTTCGAACTCAAATTTAACAAACTCAGACTCCACGATTAAGTTCGTCAAGTTAGCTTTCCAATGGTATATAGTTGGTCTTCTAATTCAAAATGAGCAGCTCACAACAGTCCCTACAAAACAGGTGCGTGTTTCTGTACATTCTGTTTTGTGGAGCTGTTTCGATCTATCTCTTAGCTCTTTCTTAAAAAGTTATCAAAACAAAATTTGTTTAGAATATATTAAACTAGCAACCTGTGAATTTTGGTAATTTATAGATAACGTTTGATATATTAAAAATGAACTTAAAGTCATAGCCCATAAGCTGTTCAAATTATTCAAATAATGCACCAAACCAAAAACCAATATATATCACCAACGGTCAACGGGTTAACTCATTTAAACAAGACTTAAATAGTCTAAGTGGGTGACTTAGACATTTGTCCTATATCACTAAGACTTAAGGTGTCTTTATATAATTTAGGACACGGATAGGTCGTCTTCATATCACTTGGACTATATTCTTATCTAACTCACTGCTTCAGGGGAGTACTCATACCCCCCCCCCCCCCTTTTTTATTACTATGGATATTATGCGATGTCAACTCTTGTTATTATTATAAGGGTGATTCCTTAAAATGATGGTTCGAGTAGTGAGTATTCATATCCCCTCTCTTTTACTATTTTAGGGTGTAACATGTATCCTATGACAAAGTATGGTTTTCAATATCCAGTTCTCATTATCATTCGAATGGTGATTCATTCGAGTGATGATTTGCATTGTGGTATTAAATGATCAATTCGTATTATCATTCGAATGGTGATTCATTCGAATGGCGATTCGTATTGTGAGTTTACATTTTCAAATATCAATCCTTTATTCATTTTACAAACCATGCGATTTTATTTTATGTCTATGTATGATTACATGCTATATGTCAAACTATTGTGTTTTATTCATCATTCATCAGTGTAATCATTAACAATACAAAGCCTACGGTAACAATGATAGATTATTGGTTGACAACCCACCTGAATTTGACCGGTTTGGCATTCGGGTGATCGAAACCTATTCAATCTTACGACTTGACTTTCGAGTCAAGGACGCACACGACTTAATTTTCGAGTTAAGGGCGCTCACGGCTTAACCTTCGGGTTAAGGACGCTAGTCATCAAAGGTTTGATTACACATATGCATTGGTTCATTCATACATGGTCGAGTCTACATTTGACATTTGAATCGCTTTTCAACTACTACATATATTATAATCCTATGTTTACTCACCAACTATTTTTAGTTGACACTCTCTATTTTTATACATGTTACAGGAAATGTAGTTTAAACCATACTTGATTGATGTCACATCTAAGATGCTTTGGACCTAGATTTATTAAATCAACTTCAATCTATTTGTTATGTTATGTGTATTTGAACCTATTGTTTGACTTGGAATTTTGTAATGATTAAGTATTGAAACTTTAATTAGTGTCATGAGCATTTGGACAATCATCATGCCCCGATGTAAATTCCGCCGTCGGTTGAAGTGTAACAGACATGAGTATAGTTGACCCCTACAATCAAGAGAAACCATTTCAAATCTAAAATTTATATTGCTATATTTAACATTAACAAGGTTTATATAACTCTTATGTTTTAGTATACAAATTTAGTCAGTCGGGTTTTGACACAAGTATTTTAGTTAATTTGGAGCGTAAATGCTCTCAAGATAACTTACCTGAATGATGGATATCAAGGCTGTAGTGGGTGTTAAAACCCACTTTTTCCCTCATATAGCGTCCAACTCACCACCCCACGGGGTGTTATGAGTGAGTTTTTTTTGTCCCAAGTGTGATTATTATCACACTTCATTTTCTTGTTGACCAAAAATCTTGCCTATGCCAAGGTGCCATTTCGCTTATTTATTTAGTTTATTTTTGTTTCTTAAATATTTGTTAAGTAATCATTATATGAGGGGTTATGACTACACCACTTTTGTTATACCCTCTTGTTGATGAGTCAGCATCCACATATCTCATAACCCCAAAGGGAGAGGGGTTATGACTACACATAGCCTCATACTTGTGGTAAAATGTTGAATTCATCGTTAAAAGGTTGTATGTTTAAGTAATGTAAGGTATAGGCTAATAAATTTATATTGAAACAAAAAATTTAAGAATATATATATTTAAGACTTGCCATATCACACAGTCTTGAGTGGCCAAACACGGCTATTGTTCACCTTATTTGGTAATTATTTTATATATCTTTCTACTCTAATAAACAATTATAATTATTGACACATGTCAACACTAGATTCATTCTGACAAAAGTTTCTCCCTCTCAAATCTATCTACTCTCTAATAAATTCTTTTTATTGTTGACACATGTCAACACTAGATTCATTCTCACAAAAGTTTTTCTCTCTCAAATCTACTCTCTAATAAATTCTTTTTTATTAGAAATTATATCCTATTTTATAATAATGATATATTTTAATCTATTTATATTTATGGAATTATGATCTTATTTTGATCTATAAATAATTTTTAAACTATTATTACTTTCATTTTAAAACATATTTAGTAACTTATATAATACCAATAAACACCTATTTATCGTGTTTTCAAATATAATTAAGCAAATCATATTTAATATATTAATTAATGAATACCTAATACTATTTTACAAATTCAATCAGCGTTGCGTTATGGGTGATACTATTTATAGAGAAATTAGTAAACGACAAAAATCATGTTCATAATATTCAATATTAAATAGTTTTTCCTACCATATCAAATGAGCTATCTTCATCCAATTTGAAAATTTTAAACATCGCGACTAATACAATTGTAAGTTTTCTAATGTATATCAACATAACATTTTTTTTATTGATAACATTTTAATTTTTTTTATTATAATTTAGATTTTATACTCAACAATCAGAATGTGTTCATCTAACTTTTGATAAAACTTTATACTCATCTAACTTTTCTATACAGATTTAAAGTCTCAAGTTTGTCAATTCATAATTAATGTTAGTCGCTATTCAGGGTTTGATTGTTTTTTAAACATGATAACGTTTATCTTGCGTTTTCCAAATATACAATTAGAGACATAACCTAAATATTTTTTTTGATAAAGAGAGTAAAGTCACAAATGTCATATTATGAATTATAACTTTAGCTTTTTATTTAATGTAATATAATACGTTATTCCGGTAATAAGAAGAGTATGAATGAATTATCAATTATATATATTTTTTTAATGATTCAACCCGGGTTCTATCCTAGTAGTATAATATAATATAATGTGTGATCGAATGAAGCTTTTAGTTTAGAATATACTTTTGTTATAAACTGCGGAAAATAAAAGATGATCATTAAATCATCATTGCAAATGATCAAGTACATCATCATGGACACTTGGTTATAAGAAACTTAATTACATGGTTTGTGGCTTGATGGTGGTAGCTATGTGACTTCCTCGCTGCATATTATTACCCCAAAACCGCCTTGCAAAATCACGATCATCCAATGGATTGAAACGAAACCACAACACCGCTATTTTCATCACCAACGTTGTTTGACTGTCGAACGAGTGTTGTTGCTCGACAGTCTACATTGTCGTCAAAGCACCGCCACTCAACTATAAGATTGAATAACAAGGTAACAAATCAAAATAATGATTTCGGTATATGAATATTTACTTTATATAATTTAGCAACTCCGTTAATAATAGTGTACAAGTGAATTTTGAAGTATGAATATACAAGTTTATAAAGCTTGGGTCTTAAAGACCGCTTCTTTTGTCACGTTGCCATTTATGTGGCTTCAATCTATTAATCGAGTAAAACTTGGGTATAAATTCTTGGTTAACCATATGGTCAATTAAACATTGGGTCGGAGTTTAGACAAATTCAAACTAACACCTCCTTATTTCATTGATAGATTTATTTAGGGATGTAAACAAATCTTACATAGTCTTGTTCATATTTGATTGTTTAGCATTAAACGTATTATAATTATTGAACGTGTTATAATGAATACAATACATAATTAGTGTTGATATTTTGAGTTAAAAGGAAGTTTATGGTAATTGAATAATGAGACAAGTTGATTACCATTTGTCGTATCCACCGTTCCAACATCATCTGTCCCATTGTTTCTTGGCTACATTCCAAGATCAGATTCGCCCACTTTATAAAATCTATGATAAATCCTTTTAATTATTCTAATGGAAATCAAACGAATCATTCTAAAAGTAGTAGTAGCACATGCATTGGGGGTTGTAGGCTACTCTTTTGTGACAAGGGCTTATCATGAATCAAGATTACACTAAGAAGAAACTTTGGTAAGAGACAAGAAACCTAGTCATGACGTCTTGTTAGGTTGCCCCGATGGTGGTTTGCATATGGACCACATAGGCAAATCTCAAGAATGGCTTGTATACTATATCTGTGAAAGTTGAGTCTCTTTCGTTATTCTACATATAAACATTTTTGAACTCCCTAGCTACACTAAATAGTGATTTTTTTTCCTTTCTTACTCCTTTTTGATCTTCTACCCCTCATTGTGGTTTGCATATTCTACATATAAACATTTTTGAACTCCCTAGCTACACTAAAATAGTGATTTTTTTTCCTTTCTTACTCCTTTTTTATCTTCTACCCCTCATTGTGGCTTGCATATGGACCACATAGTCAAATCTCAAGAATGGCTTGTATATGTTGGACTAATCTTGTAATTGGTTCATAGTTAGGGATAAATCAGTAAATTTATATTAATTATTTAATTAGTAATTTGGTTAGAATATTAATTCTTTTATTATTTTATTTAGTTTCATAGTT
>JBCNJP010000025.1:71936818-71977818 GCA_039602395.1 Deinandra increscens subsp. villosa
TACGGAGTTTAAAATATATAACTTCTAAATTTTATTTATTTTAGAAGAGTTAGTTTTTTTAAAACCATTAACCCAAAAAAATAACATAAAAACCCCCAAAATATAACTTAAAAAAATAACAATTACTTTGAACAAATGCGAAGTGCTTTTCAATTCTCTAGATCTCATTCGAGATTGGAAAGCGCATGCATAACGATTAACGAATGACCTTTCTATTTGTTTATGAACTTTTACAAAGCTTATAGTAATAAAACTAGCTAAAATATGATGCCCACAATTTACAATCGTTGTACCCCTTCACAATTGTGTTGGGCCGTTTTCTTAATGTCCTTTGCATCGTATATGAAATCATAACCCTACAATTTATTTTTATATTTTATAAAGAATCCCACTATGCTCACGACACATAATTAATAGATTTTTAAAAATTGTAATGTAATATATACTAGTAAATGACCCGCGCTTCGCCGCGGGATTACATAAAAGTTTCATGTCGTATACTATTGTATTAGCTAATGTGAATGTGAGTAGTCATGTGTTATCCATTAAACAAAACTTATTATTGACAAAAGAAATATTATTATTGACAAAAGAAGAGTGTAAGGTAGTAGTATTTTGAGATCAAAATTCATCTCCTATAGTAATGGTTGGAATTTTTTCTTTTAGTTGTAGTTTAGTAGCATCCATCAAGAGAACAAAATTCTTCATTTGCTTTACCAAATCTTTAATCTTGTTTTTTCTATTCTTTTTCATTTGCTTACCAAGTCTTTAATATTGTTTTTTCTATTCTTTTTCATTGGAAGATTTCGCGATTTAGTACCCAAAGCTTGGAAATTAAACTACCCAAAGCTTGGGAAGTAAACTTAAAATTAGCAAAAAAATAAATTTCAATGATCTGAAAAATCACAAAGTAACTTATACCAAAAAGCAATCCCAGTTTAACAAATATGAAAAAAATCAAATTATGAAATTAAAAACAAAAATTAAACCTTAAAAATCTAAAAGTTAATAGAACAACCAATATTGAAACGCCTGTATATATTGGGGTATGTGAATTGGGTGAAGCATCGATCTAAGAGATGGAGTAAACCAAGAAAGAAAAGTTCAGCAGTGTCAGATATATATATATATATATATATATATATATATATATATATATATATATATATTATGTCAAGAAAATAAGGTGAAAAAACAAAACACAAATCTTTAGAAAGAAAGAAACCATTGAAGACACAAGGCTCAGATTTAACAGATAAGTCAGAATTATGTTACTCGTCATATTATTGACACCGATCATAGAAGAGGGCTGCGATAAACCAAAGTTTAACGCCTCCCGCTCCCCACAGCCATGGATGCCAAAAACAGAGAAATAAAAAAATCCTCACGGCCTCAATATTTCAACATACCATCAACAGTAGCTCAACATACCATCATTTGTAAGCCTTTCGATGAGGCAAGTCTAAGACAGTAGAGTGAGCAAGAAAAGGTAAGAACCACCAAAAAGAAGGCAAGGCAACCGATCATATGCAACAACGGTTAAACCAACGTTTTCAATCTAACAATTAACCAAATAGAAAGCAAGCGACGTATCCATCGCCATTCTAAGCGAATCATAAGGGACCAAACCAAAGATTGTGGTGAGTCACAACCCACCTCCCAAATTGTCCATTTAAAAGAACGTATGGCAAAACAGTACCAGTCATGTGTACAACTCAGATTTCACTTTTGATAATAAATAAATGAGATCAGAAGAGAAAGCATATATCAACCGCATAACAGAACGAATGAGACCAAAATAATGTTCTTGCTCAGGCAATAATCCTTCATAGCAACCCCATCCTCGTTCCAAATCTGGGTTTTTGAGAACCCGAAAGCAGGCCAAAAGAAATCACAAACAGTGATCCAAATAACACAAACAACTCGCAACCCTACAGATAGAAAATCCAATTTCGTTTCAGATCTGGGTTATTGGAAACCCAAAAGCAAACCAAGACCGACACAATTGAGGTTCTTGCAAACACCAGGGGATCAAAAACTCGTTTTTCGGTGAGTTTTGTATTTTAAAACCCACAACATATCAGCACCCAAATCTGGGTTTTTGAGAACCCGAAAGCAGCCCGAAAGCAGGCCAAAAGAAATCACAAACAGTGAGCCAAATAACACAAACAACTCGCAAGCCCACATATAGAAACTCCAATTTCGTTTCAGATCTGGGTTTTTGGAAACCCAAAAGCAAACCAAAACCGACACAATTGAGGTTCTTGAAAACACCAGGGGATGAAAACCCCGTTTTCGGACGAGTTTTGTATATTAAAACCACCAACATATCAGCAATAAATACAGCAAAGAAAATCGTTTTAGATGCGAGTTATTGAAAACCAAGAAGCAAACGATAAACCCATATAACTCACTGGAGAAAACGACCAAAACGCCGCCGCTTCAACGTCACCGGAGCAACGACGTGATCGCTTCTACGTCACCAGAGAAATGATAACGCCCGTCACCCATGGGCCATGGGGCGGCGACGATGATAACTTTGTAGAGAAGAACGGTTCTTCAGAGAGAGAGAAAAAGAGGATGAGAAAGAATAGTTCTTGAGGGAGAGAGAATAATAAGGTTTCTATGTAAATAATAAAATAAACCAAACAACTGGTGTGTCTATTTATCTCTCCACCCTCTTAATCAATACACACGTATCTGACATGTGTGTAGTAAGATAACAACGTGGAAGTCATCGGTGAGAGTGTGGTGAGTCACAACCCACCTCCCAATTTTACCATTAAGAAAAAAACGTATGGCAAAAACAGTACAATTCATGTGTACAACTCAGATTTAACTTTTGATAATAAATAAATATTAGATCAATAGATCAATATATTGGAAAATCAATATTCTTAGGTCCAGGGATCTAAAAAAGGTTTCTTTTGGATTAATAATATAAGGTTCAAAAATCGGTTGTCTTTTATTTGTTTGCAGAAAACTTGGTCAAGGACGGGGAACGATTTTGGTGAAAAAAATATGGGGTAGAGGTGGGTTAATGCCAACTGGAGATCCCGGGGGGGGGGGGGGGCTGTTTAGTTTATGGGACAAGTTGGTGTTCAATTTACTCAAAGTTGTTAAGGATGATAACTTTCTCCTTACCTCTGGTTCGGTTTACGAGGTGGAGGAGGTTGTCAATATCGTTAATGTGTATTCAGCTCAAAGTCAAAGGGCTAGCTATGGTTGCGGTTATTAGATTGTAAAAATAGGTTGGCTAGGTGGTGGATCTTTGTCGGAGACTTTAATGAGGTTCGTCGGATGGAAGACTATAGGTTCTTGGTATATCATCTGGGTGGAGTTTCCGAGTTTAATCATTTCATAGAGGAGGCCAACATGGTGGAGTTCAAAATGGGGGGAGACCGCTTCACTTATATGGAAGGGCAAGGTAAAAGTTTTAGTAAAATTGATCGGTTTCTTGTGTGTAAGCAGGTGCAGGGATCTTGGCCAGATGCTTCTGTCATGACTTTGCCTAGGTTATGGTCTGATCACATTCCGATTATGTTGATGCTTATAAAGGAAGATTTCGGTTTCAAGTTCTTCGCCTCTTGGTTAAAGTATACTGAATTGGAGTCGGTTCTTTCGAAAGCTATTGCGGGTTTGAAGGTTGACGCTGAGGTCAGGCCTGACATTAGGCTCTGCAAAAATTCAAACGTCTTAAATCGACAATCAACACTTGGAGATATAGAGTCAAAGAGGAGGAAAATAACGAGAAGGAAAAAAGCGATGATATCGTGCAAACACATGGAAGACGTCGCCTTCATATTCCCGTTAAGTAGCTTTGAGCTAGAAATGTGGGAGAAATCCAAAATCAGACTCGTGGAAATTAAGAATGCTAAGATAAAATACATGAAACAAAATCTACAATCTCTCTAAGGAGAGGCGGCTCTTTATAGAGCTAAAAGTGGTGAGTTACGTGGGAATTCCTGACATTATAGAGCTAAAAGTAGTGAGTTACAAAGGCAGTAAAAAAACCAATCATCACACAAACACGGGTCGGCCGCCGGGCCAGATTTACATAGTAACATAATCAAAATAGTGACAGGCAAGATTTTTGTCAAATAAATATATATAGTAGTAATTTTTTACCAAAGTTATATGTTGCCCTAATAACAAAATATAGTCTTGATCGAAAACTTTGAACCAGTTAAAGTTTGCGATTAACATAAATGATGAAAATTGACCGGAACCGATTTGCATGCAGTAAACGTGGCTATGATACTATTGTTGGGTTCTCAGTGGTATCTAATAAGTTGTTTTTAATTGTAGGGTTTATAAAAAATTAGGGTTTAATAAGATTTCAGATCTTAACGCAACCGAATTGTTAAATAAGTAAAAAAATAGCAGTGAGAAACCCAACAGGATCAATGGTTACTATGCATGCAAATACAGTTTATAAAATATCTAACTTGAACGTCTTAGATATACTTTAGCGGCTATGATAACCGTGTTGGGTTATATAACTATTTATCAAAACACGAGTACGCAGCGGAAAGAATCCTATGAATTAATCTAACTAACCGGTTTTAGAACGTGTACCTTTTTAGCTCGGCAAGGCTTGATCTCTTGGAGGATTTGATACAAATCCCTCTACGATCGCACACACGACACACCAATGCTATGTGCTAGCAACCGATCACGAACCTCTTCTTGATGTAGGCTTGGTCGAACCACACAAGAAATCGCAAACCCCTAGGGTTTTCTTGTTGCCGAAAATTAGAGAGATTAGAGAGAGAATTAGAGTTTTGTCTTTATCTCATAAAGCAGCAACTAATCCTTAAACCCAGAGGGTCTATTTATAGGATTAGAATACTTGATAAACAAGCAAAAGGGATAGGCATAAGAGCCCTAGCGAAATCGGCCTAGAGGCCTTATCCACAACCTTTTCTCAATTGTAATCCAATTACAATTCTCTCTAATTACTACTAACACCCCTCTGTTAACAATTAACTGTCAGTTTTTTAACGAAACTTCGTTAAATGTTCGTGATAAATATTAATTAACCATTAATTAATATCAATACATTTGGTGTCGAGACGTGTGACCCCGTAGGCTTAAATAACTTCCGGACATACGCTTACTATTACATGATCATATCCCTACAGCTCCCACTTGAGCTTGCAATAGTAAAGGTAATAACATTGGTTAGCGTCTAGCAACACGCCAATGCTCCCAGAAATATTTAAGTACAGTTTCTCAAAGTGTATTTAAATGGTACGGTCATTTACTATCCCTTTGTTACCGATACCTTGTTAAATATGGATATGGATCAAAGTCATTCCATACTTTAACGATTCTGTTTCTCATTCTCACAACTAACTTAAGATTACCAAATTGCAAATCGAGACATCTCTAGATTTCATTTGGGCACGGCCATGCAAACATCTTAATCAGTCCAATGAGGGGCCCAGTGGTATCTGCTTCAGCACAAAACTGAAGGAACAAATCCTCTTGAATACACGTGTCAAGTCACATACTTCACTACACTTACTGAAAATAGCCCTTTTGTACTACCTTATTCAGGATAGTTAGACCTATATCAAGTAGGTGCAATCCATACATGCATGACCTGCTTGTATCTCAAGTCTAAGGATAAATAAAGCAACCATTTACGAATTTCACTTAATGACGCCGATCCATAAAGTGATAATTCGTTAGTGGGTCAGTCCAGTATGCATCCAATGAATACCATGTGAGTTTGGTGGGACCATCCTAACCAATCACTCAGATTTTGTCTTAGTTTAACTATATTCCCATATAGTTAATCGACAATGGACAATTTAGAATACTTGACAAGTACTCAAGGATTAAACATGCAAATATGGGACACAACTTAACCATTAAATGAAATCAAACATATCAAATACTTTATTTCATTATATAAACAGAAATTGCTTAACGTCCTTTATCCAAATACCGAACAACAGACATACATGATTTAACCAGCCAATTTAAGTCCCATGCCCTCGGCATGCCTTTCAAGCTTTGGCCTCGACAAAGCTTTCGTGAAAGGATCAGCTAAGTTAATATCTGTGTGAACTTTGAGTAATTTGATTTCACCTAGTTCGATTTGCTCACGAACATAGTGATATCTCCTAGCATAGTGTCGGGCCCCCTTCTGAACTCCAGGTTCTTTGGCGATGATCAATGCACCCGAGTTATCGCAGTACATGTCGATCGGCAAGTTACTTGTGGGGACAATGTCTAGCCCACTAATAAACTTCCTTATCCAGACAGCCTCCATTGCAGCTTCCGAAGCAGCAATGTACTCAGACTCTGTTGCAGACATAGCAACTGTGGTTTGTTTCTTGCTTTTCCAATCCACAGCGCCTCCATTCATAACGAAGACGTACCCAGACTGAGACTTCGTGTCATCTCTATCAGTCTGAAATCCAGCATCACAGTATCCGGTCACTTTGAGCTCTTGATCTGGATTTCCCCCATATACCAAAAACAAATCTCTAGTAGCCCGTAGGTACTTGAGAATGGTCTTAACAGCAGTCCAGTGACTTTCACCTGGATTCTGTTGATAACGGCTAACGATATTTTGCGCAAACGCTATATCGGGTCTAGTGCATCTCACCGCATACATGATAGAGCCTACAGCCGAAGCATAAGGGACTCTCTGCATACGCTTCACCTCATCAGGTGTAGAGGCACCTTGTTTGACCGACAGACCAAGTCCTTCCTGCATTGGTACTATACCACGCTTGGAATTCTCCATCTTGAATCGCTTCAAGATCTTATCAATATAAGCACTTTGACTTAGTCCAATCAACCGCTTAGTTCTATCTCTATAGATCTTGATTCCAAGAATGAATGCTGCTTCTCCCAAGTCTTTCATAGCAAAACACTTTCCAAGATGAGATTTTACATCTTGCAACATTGGAATGTGTTTTCCTATTATCAATATGTCATCTACATATAAGACAAGGAAAGTAACATTACTCCCACTAGCTTTGCGATATACACATGGCTCATCGGGATTCTGAACGAAACCAAACTTTTTGATTTCTTCATCAAACCGTTTATTCCAACTCCTCGATGCTTGCTTTAGTCCATAAATGGACCTTTGAAGCTTGCATACTTGGTTGGGATGTTTTGGATCAATGAACCCTTCAGGTTGATCCATATAGACTTCTTCATCCAAGTAACCATTTAAGAAGGCAGTCTTAACATCCATTTGCCATATCTCAAAGTCATAGTACGCTGCTATGGCTAAGAGAATCCTAATAGCTCTAATGTCTGCTACTGGTGAAAAGGTCTCATCATAGTCAACGCCAAAACGTTGAGTATAACCTTTCGCCACGAGACGAGCTTTATAGGTGTGTACATTTCCATCCATGTCGGTCTTCTTCTTGAAGAGCCATTTACTCCCAACGGTTCTTGCGTTTGGAGGAAGATCAACCAGGGTCCAAACGTGGTTATCTTGCATGTATTTCATTTCCACATTCGCAGCTTCAAGCCATTTGTCAGATTCCGGATCTGATAATGCAGCTTTGAAGTTCGGAGGCTCATTGAGGTCTCCTGATACGTTATCCTCGGATTCGACTAGACCAATCCATCTATCCGGATTACGTACGACCCTTTCGGATCTACGAAGTGGAATCGCAACATCATCGACTTGAGGTTCATCTCTTTGAACATTCCCCCCCCCCCCCCCAAGTTGATGATTGCTAGTTGTTTCAGAAGGTGACACATCTTCTAGTAGTTCTACAATTCTCCCACTGTTCTCTTGAGCTATAAAATTCTTTTCAAAGAATTCAGCATATCGAGCAACACGAACAGTGTTTTCGGAAGAATTATAGAAGTAGTAACCCATTGTTTCCTTTGGGTATCCCACGAAGATGCATTTAGTAGTCCTGGGTTGTAATTTGTCAGGCGTATCACGCTTCACAAGTGCCTCACATCCCCAGACTCTTAAGTAAGACAACACAGGGACTTCTCCATGCCATAATTGATATGGTGTCTTTTCAACCTTCTTGGTTGGAACCATATTTAGAACGCGTACAGCGGTTTCTAGAGCAAAATCCCAAAATGATAATGGGAGAGTTGTAAGGTTCATCATCGACCTCACCATCTCTAGTAAGGTTCGATTCCTCCTCTCAGACACTCCATTATGCTGAGGAGTATAAGGAGGAGTAAGCTGTTGGACAATTCCACACGCTTTAAGATAATCCTTAAACTCTTGGCTTAGGTATTCTCCACCACGATCCGATCTAAGGATCTTGATGGTCTTACCGAGTTGATTTTCAACTTCGTTCTTGAACTCTTTGAATGTTTCAAATACCTCATGTTTATGTTTAAGCAAGTAAACATAACCATAACGGCTGAAATCATCAGTGAAAGTTACGAAGTAGCTAGCACCTTTTCTTGACACATGTCTAAATGGGCCATATACATCAGTATGGATGAGTCCAAGTAGCTCTTTTGCCCTTTGCGGCTTGTTCGGAAAGGGTTTTCTTGTCATCTTTCCTGAGATACAGGAAACGCATTGATCAAATGATTCATCATTTGATTGTAAGATCCCTTCACGTTGAAGTCTTTCAATGCGATTTTTGCCAACATGGGCAAGACGACAGTGCCAAAGATAGGTAGAGTCCAAAACAGTTTTGGCTCGTTTGCTAATAGTGAACATTGAATTATTTGAAACACAACCACGCATATCAATTTCATAAATGCCATTACAAGGAATAGCATCAAAATAATGAACATTATTTTTAGAAACTGAAATACTGATATCATTAAAAACATTAATGTATCCTTGGTTTTTCAACAGAGAAACTGAAATAACACCTCTAGTGATAGAAGGTGCATAATGACAATTGTCTAATACAATACATAACCCAGAAGGCAGAATTAAATGAAATTCTCCTATAGCTTCCACAGCTGCTGGCAAACCATTTCCAACGAACAGCTGCAAAGCTCCAGGCTTCAGTTTCCTCCTCTTTCTAAGACCCTGTAACGAATTACAGATGTGAGTTCCACAGCCGGTGTCATACACCCATGAATCACTCTTAGAAAAGGAAAATAATTCAATTGTGAAGATACCTGAAGTACTAGTCCCACTAGTATTCTTTCTCTTCTTCATCAACTCAGCTAGGTAGGTAGGACAGTTCCTCTTCCAGTGTCCGACTTCACCACAATGGTGACAGATCTGGTCCTTAGCCTGATGCTCTTTAGGGGCCGGAGGGTTTTGCTTGGCTTTAGGAATATGGGCAACAGCCTTGCCTTTACCCTTGCCATCAATCTTGCCCTTCCCCTTGTTCGGTCGTTTAGCCTTTTGGATCTTACCCCCCTTGATCATAAGAACTTGGGGTGTTTCAGTGGCCTTTTTAGGAATCGTTTTTTCATACTCGACAAGCATAGCATGAAGCTCAGGTATAGTCTTAGTCATACTATGCATGTTATAGTTGCGCACAAAACCCTCAAAATCCTTCGTAAGCGATTTGAGGATCATGCCAACTGCAACAGCACGATTATACCCATAATTTAGCGATTCCAATTTGTCAAAGTAGCTCTTCATCTTGAGCACATGACTACTGACCGATTTACCAGTTTCAAGCTTCAAGTCGTGGAGTTCCACAACTAGGTCGAACAATTCGACACCAGCTTGTTTTTCATACATCTTTTTCAGCTCTTTGATCATATCACAAGGTGTATGAAATTCGTATTGCTTCTGAAGATCGGGAGTCATACTCGAGATCATCATACAAGCAACCTCATCGTATCTGCTGTACTCTGCGTTGTAGAACGCTTTCTCTTGCTCAGAGGCATCAGCAGCTGGCTCGGTCGGCCAATGATGTTCAAGGACATCGGTCCTCCGTTCAACTCTAAGGACAATCCTCAGTTAACGGTACCAGTCATTGAAGTTAGATCCGTTCAGCTTTTCTCTTTCAAACATTTGACGAAAAGCATGACCAACATTGTTTTGAGGAGGGTTTGTTGCCATCTACAAAACAGATTAAGTTCAAAAATCAGTATTTTCGATAATCTTTTCCTTAATAAATTTAATTACCCAATGTTTAAACATTTTAAACAATTAAGCTTTATTAAGGCTAGGATCCAATTGACATGCCATCATTTCATCAGTTGATCTGCTAGAAATGATGCATTCAAATGGTAAGTGACGATCACTAATTGTATTCCAAATACAATCCCTAGATTTTATGGGACCTACAACTTGCACCAAGTGATTTGTAGTCATGTTTCATCCCATCTTTTGCCACGGGCTAAGGGTCTCACCGCCTAGCTCGTTTTAAGTCGTCCAGCCAAGAACGCACAAATTTTCCACCATTGTGTACCAATGAGTGGGAATTCGCCATGCAAATGCCATTTTACCATTGTGTACCAATGAGTAAGATGACATCCACAAGTGTCCTTTACAAGGTGGATGGCAAAGACTTAAGTTTGGTTTGGGTCAAAACAATTTTGATGCGTGATCAAAAAGGTTATGTGTGAAGATTCATGCACATCTTCATCACATAATGTGTTTATAAAATTCTTAGTTTGTCATCCAAGTCAAAAGAGCTCGGTAGCTCCATTTGCAACACACAAAGAAGCGTAGGGGTGAGGTTTGCAACTTTTGAAATTAAAAACCTACCACTTTAGGGAAGCAGAGCGACCCGACTTATACCTCTCTTAGAGTGTGTTCAAATGGGTGAGCCGGTGTTTCTTTTGACTTTTAGGACACAAATTTTATTTTATAAACAAAATCATATTTCAATAGATTATATAGGCAAATTTCGATTTTCATAAAACAAATTTGCAATAAACCTTTTATTATGTCACAATTATCAGATAATCACATAATCATAGGGTTTCTAATTATCACATATAATTTTAATTAATCATCTTTCATTTAAGTAATAACCACGAACGATTTGCATGAAACATCATGGTTTTTACTTCTTTTTAACACTTTAAAATCTTAAAGGTACAACATGTTGTTCATAACAATTATCTAATAATAACAAAAACTTGGATTTAAAATTTTAGATCACAAAAATCAAATTTTAGAGCTAAAATTAGGGTTTCCGATTCGGCAAGAGGTTTTCGATTCATTATTTGAGTTTACGATCGTAAAGCAGGGGTTTCCGATCGAAAATAGGGTTTTCGATCGGGTACTTTTCGATCGTGGACTATTCGATCGGGTCGAAAAGCCTTTCCGATCGGAACCTTTCCGATCGGATACTTTTCGATCGGCCCGAAAAGCCTTTTCGATCGGTTACTTTTCGACCAGTTCGTAAACACTTTACGATTTGGATCGAAAAGTAGGTGTCACACCCCCAAATTAACCACTAACGGAGTTTATACCGTTAAGGGGTGCGACTAGACCAGGACCACAACCATTAGTTACAAATACTAAATGAATCAGAGTAAAGTCCAAACATTTATAATAAAACAGTTAACAATGCGCAGCGGAAAACATTATCTTTAGCACTAACCACGTGCTTTACATAAACATTGTATTAAATCCCCAATTTAGTTTAATTAAAATAAAAGTCTTCATGTGCCATGCCAACCCGCTCCAGATACTCCTTAGCGATCTGCAAAAGTTTAAACCACGCAAGTGTCAACCTAACGGTTGGTGAGTTCACAGTGGGCTTGTCACGCAGTGGCCCGGTATCAACATATAATTATTCGTGAAAACGATGTTTCGTAACAACCAAAATCATAGTATCTGTCCGTAACCTACGTTATCGGGTATGTACTAGTTTTGTATAGTTAAAGTGCTCAACCGATATCGCGGGTAGCTAATCCGTTGTTCCATGCACTAAGGAAGTTTGTACCAAAGTTGACCATAATTTATTGTAGTGGCCGAGCCATCTAGTACTGCGGACCTACGTCATCGCGGATTTGCCTCCCCCGTGTCCTCTCGGGATCACGGTCAGATAGGCTGATATTGTACCTCCGTGCACTCCCCGTGCCACGGGGCGGAGTTTGTCAAACTCCGGTAGATCTACCCAACATACCCTCGCTTTACAATTAATGGTACAATTTCGTTGAGGACTTTTAAGTTTTCAAGGCATCCTTAGAAATCATGTGATATCATGTGGTTTAGACTTTAACCTACACTAGCCATATTAAAACAGTTTACCGGATTCTCATGAATCTCAAAAGTGTTTTCAGTTTCGTTTCAGAAATAGTTGTTTAAGTAATTCACAAGTGCTTCCCATAAAGCACTTCAAGTTCATCCAGTGGGTGCCGAGCACTCCAAGTTTTCAAGTTTATCAGGGAGGTGCCTAGCACTCTCGAGTTTGTCAGCATTGTTTTACTTGTGTGACCCAAACGGGTTCACGGTAATCGGGTTAGTGACACTCACCTTTGGTTGCACTGCTACACTTGCTAATAATTCCAAGTATGCTTAACGAAGACCTATGAACACGTTTAGGTCTTAAGTATTAGTTTCGTGTCTATCCTTTACTTAACGTCACTATGGCCCATAACATAGCACGTTGGAACTATGACTCGACATACAAACACACGACACCGATGGTTGATCATAAACAAGGGTTCATATATATCAGAAATTGAAGCATGAATCATCATGGCATAATCATGTAAGTCATGGCATAACATTCAAGTAAATTGCACAAGTTTAGATTCTGGTCACAGTTTCGCTAGCCTAGTTTCGCTAGGCAGTTTCGCTGTGTACACGGGCAGCACTTTCGCTAGGCAATGCCCGATGACACAGTTTCGCTAGGCTAGTTTCGCTCGAAACTGTTGGCACAGTTTCGCTAGCCTAGTTTCGCCCGAAACTGGTTTGAACTTTCGTTCAGGGAATTTCGCTCGGTAGATTCGCTCGAGCTGGTCTGGTTGGTTTACCTGGCGACACTATAGTTTCGCTACATAGTGTCGCTGGATGAAGATATACATAATTTCGCTGGACAGTTTCGCCCAGAGAACACGACAGTTTCGCTGGTCGCGAAAAACATACGGATCAGCCTAAAAATCAACCTAACAGCTTCAATACTTCATGCAATTCATTGTTTAGCATACATAGGCATTTACCAACATCAAACAACAAGTTTTAACACCTTATTCATGCATATTCATCATCAAATCACCAAAATACATTTAAAACCCTAAAAGGTCTAAAATGGCATAAATCTCATTCATGGTTGGATTTCATACGTAAAGTTATCAACTTTACGGTAGATCTAGCATTCCTAAGCATTCCTACAGAAGATCTAATGATAACACAGAGATTTAGGCATGCTTTATGAAGAAACATATAGAAAACATAAAAATGGTGGTTTTGGGACTCACGATTCGATCTCCAAGCTTGATGGATGATGGTTCGGGGCTGAGATCTCGATGGCTCGGTGTGAATCTCGACTGACCAGATTTCTAGAGGTGTGTGTGTGTTTTGGAGAGAATGGTGCAACAAAATGAGGCAACTAGGGTTTTATGTTATTATATATCAGGGCCTAGTTTCGCTGGCAGTTTCGCTGGCCAAGCGAAACTGGCTCTGATCACAAGTGAGCCAACAAGCTGCCGGGCGACATTATAGTTTCGCCCGGTAGTTTCGCTGGTTACCCAAAAGTGGTCAGTTTTCACATAATCAAGGATTTACAATTTGTCATGCTATTCATAGTACTAAGTCATGCATTTAAATCACATTGCACATAATGACAATAAACAAATGAACACATAACACATATGGGCGGGTTCGGTGATCAACCAAAGGACGTGGACGTATTCGGCCTAGTTAAGCATTAGTTACTAAGTTAACACTTATAACGTAACTAACGGAGTTTGTCTAACGGAAGTTAACTTTGGAATTCTTGGATGTCACATCATCCCCTTGTAATTGGAATTTTCGTCCCGAAAATTATTCTAGTGCCGTAGCGTTCGCAGCATCAGCTGTCGTCGTTGCTGGGGAAAGAAAGCAAAAGTTTTAGGGTTGTCACATCCTCCTCCCGTTAAGGAATTTTGGTCCCCAAAATTAAATCATACCTTGAGTTTCCGTGGACGTTTGCTCGAACAAGTGAGGATACTTTTTCTTCATTTGATCCTCTCGTTCCCAAGTATATTCAGGTCCATGCCTTGAGTTCCATCGCACCTTGACGATCGGAATCTTGCTACGTTTGAGGGCTTTCTCCTCGCGTCCCATGATTTCTACCGGTTGCTCGATAAATCTCAAATGCTCGTCGATTTCCAATTCCTCCAAGGGAATTATCTCGGTGTCTTCAGCCAGACATTTCTTTAGATTGGAAACGTGAAACACGTTGTGAACTCCATCGAGTTCAGCAGGGAGTTGCAATCGATAGGCCACCGGGCCTATTTCCCCAATAATTTCAAACGGACCGATGTAGCGAGGATTTAACTTTCCACGCTTCCCGAAGCGTATCACTCCCTTCCAGGGAGATACCTTCAACAATACTTTGTCACCCACCTCGAACTTTAGAGGTTTTCGGCGTTTGTCGGCATAACTCTTTTGTCGATCACGCGCTGCAGCTAGCCGTTGCCTGATTTGAATAATTCGCTCGGTCATATCATGGATAACTTCCGGTCCAGTGAGCCCTTTCTCACCCGTTTCGGCCCAACACACGGGCGATCTACATTTTCTGCCATAAAGTGCTTCAAAAGGTGCTGCACCGATGCTTGAATGATAGCTATTGTTGTAAGAGAACTCCACCAGTGGAAGGTGAGTCTCCCAATCTTTCCCAAAGTCAAGAACGCAAGCTCGGAGCATATCTTCTAAGGTTTGAATGGTTCGTTCTGATTGACCATCTGTTTGTGGGTGATAGGCTGTACTCATATCTAGTCGGGTTCCCAATGCTTCCTGCATTGATTGCCATAACCGGGAAGTAAATCGAGGATCTCGATCAGAAATGATAGTCTTAGGCACACCGTGAAGCTTCACAATTTTGTCGATGTACAGCTTTGTCAATTTATCCATATTATCACTTTCCTTCATCGGAATGAAATGTGCCGATTTGGTTAATCGATCGATGACAACCCAAATCGCATCCGGTTGATTTGATCGATGAGGTAGTCCCGTTACAAAATCCATGGAGATGTCCTCCCATTTCCATTCTGGGATCTTTGGTTGTTGCAGTAAACCAGAAGGCTTTTGGTATTCAATCTTGACTCTTGAGCAGGTTAAGCATTTAGCCACATATCGAGCAATGTCGGCTTTCATGTTCGGCCACCAATAAAGATTTTTCAAGTCCTGATACATTTTATCTGATCCGGGGTGCACCGAGTATCTTGACTTGTGAGCCTCGTCCATCACGAGCTCACAGAGATTTCCAAACAAAGGAACCCAGATTCTGTCATTATAGTACGTGAGTCCATCGGACTTAACTTCAGAATGGCCGTCTACACCACGCAGTGCTTCAGCTGCGAAGTTTTCTGCTTTTAAAGCTTCTCGTTGGCAGTCGCGGATCCGATCCGGTAGTCCTGAATGTATTGTAAGTTGAAGCGCTCGTACCCGTCGAGGCTTTTCGTACTCTTTTCTGCTTAGGGCATCTGCCACCACATTTGCTTTTCCCGGATGATATTTAATGGCCAAATCATAATCGTTCAGTAATTCAACCCACCTCCTTTGCCGCATGTTGAGGTCTTTCTGATCAAAGATGTGCTGTAAGCTTTTATGATCGGTGAATATTGTGCACTTTGTTCCGTATAGGTAATGTCTCCAAATCTTGAGTGCATGAACAACGGCTCCCAATTCCAAATCATGCGTTGTATAATTCTTTTCAGTATCTTTTAGTTGCCTGGACCCATAGGCAATCACTTTGTCTCGTTGCATCAACACGCAACCGAGTCCTTGGATTGATGCATCACAGTAAACCACAAAGTCGTCAACTCCATCGGGTAACGCAAGAATTGGAGCTGAACATAACATATCTTTAAGCGTTTGGAACACGCGCTCTTCTTTCTCACCCCATCTGTATTGCACTCCTTTGTGCGTTAAGGCTGTTAAGGGTTGAGCCAATTGAGAGAAACCCTTAATAAACCTTCGGTAATACCCGGCAAGTCCTAAAAATTGTCGGATTTCTGTTGGCGCTCTTGGGGTAGACCAATTCTTTATAGCTTCCACTTTGGCTGGGTCGACATGAATTCCTTCCTCATTAACAATGTGTCCAAGAAACTGGACTTCGCGGATCCAAAAGTCGCACTTTGAAAACTTGGCGTAGAGCTGTTCCTTGCGAAGCAATTCCAAAATAAGACGCAGATGCTCCTCGTGTTCTTCCTTTGTCTTGGAGTAGATCAAAATATCGTCAATGAAAACTATCACAAACTTATCGAGGTACGGCTTGCACACTCGATTCATCAGATCCATAAATACGGCCGGTGCATTGGTTAGCCCAAACGGCATAACCAGGAATTGGTAGTGACCATACCGAGTTCTGAAAGCAGTCTTCGGTACATCCTCATCCCGAACACGGAGTTGGTGATATCCAGACCGTAGATCAATCTTTGAGAAGTAGCTTGAACCCTGTAGTTGATCGAAGAGATCGTCGATTCGAGGAAGAGGATACCGATTCTTGATCGTAACTTTGTTAAGCTCTCGGTAGTCAATACACATCCGGAACGTTCCATCTTTCTTCTTAACGAATAGTACCGGTGCTCCCCATGGAGACGAACTTGGACGAATAAACCCTTTGTCGAGCAGCTCTTGAAGTTGTGATGAAAGTTCGTTGAGTTCACTTACCGCCAAACGGTAAGGTGCGCGTGCTATCGGAGCAGCGCCAGGAGCTAAGTCGATTCCAAACTCTACTTGTCGAAATGGAGGCAAACCAGGCAAATCCTCGGGGAATACATCTTGGAAGTCGCGGACTATCGGGTAGTCGTCGATTCTGCGCTCGGGAAGTGACGAATCGGTGACGTTTGCAAGAATCGCGAAGTGACCTTTACGAAGGCACTTTTGAGCTTTGAGAAATGAAATAATACCAGTTACTGTTCCACCTTTTTCACCTTGGACCGTTAACACTTTACCCCCTTCGAGTGGGATACGAACCACTTTTTCCTTACATAAGATTTCAGCTCGATTTTCAGATAACCAATCCATCCCTACTATGACATCAAAGCTACCAATCGGGAAAGGCATAAGGTTGATTCCTAATGTATGGCCAGCTAGTTCTAACTTACAGTCCTTAACTATCTGAGTCGTATCATGAAGTTTACCATTTGCTAGTTCTACCACATACTTAGCGTCTAGGGTAGTAGGTTTAGCATTAATTAACTTAGCAAATTTAGTGGAAATAAAACTTTTCTCAGCACCAGAATCAAACAATACAGTAGCAAAGAAACCATTAAGGATGAATTTACCGTTAATCACGTTGGCATCATTGCGAGCTTCACCCTGACCCATGACGAAAGCTCGACCTCTACCATTTCCACCATTCCCGTTGCCATTCCCATTACCATTTCCTCCACCATTACCATTCCCACCGTTGTTTCCCTGATTACCATTACCCTGTCTTCTCAGCTGCGGGCAGTCTCTCTTAATGTGGCCTTGAGCACCACATTCAAAACAGCCACGGGCTCCACCATTATTGTTCTGATTATTTCCTTGCCCGTTTCGGTTGTTCCCATAGTTGTTGCCATGATTGTTGTTGTTCTGACCTTGGCGGTTTTGTTGCCCAGGTAGAGTTGCCCAACAGTCTTTTGCTTCGTGGCCTTTCTTTCCGCACCTCTCACAGTTCAAATTCTTTCTACAGACACCAGCATGATGTTTCCCACACTTGTTACACAAAGGTAGGTTACCCCTGTAGTTACTTTGGCCATTTCCGCCCTGGCGGTAGTTACCACTGTTGTTCCCAGACCTCTTGCTTTGACCTTGGGAGTTATAGGACCTCCCAGTGCTGTTTCCAACACTCTGATTGTTCATGGAGTTCTCAGGAGCTTCATCTTCAGCTTTTCTTTTGCCACTAAGGGCAGTCTTCTCAGTGGCCTTTGCAGGAAGTGTACCCTTCTCAACCTCTTGATCAGTGAGTTTGTGAGCCAAACGGATGGCTTGCTGCACGGTCGCGGGGTTGCTGGCAGTCACCAGTCCTTTGATTTGGGGCGCGAGGCCTTCCAGATAACGCTCAATGCGTTTGAACTCAGCATCAACCATCGAGGGGCACAAGACTTCGTACTCATGATATCGTGCAGTATACTGTTCGACTTCAGACCCAGTCATTTTCAGATTCAAGAATTCGCCCTCCAACTTCTTCACTTGGTCACGGGGACAGTACTCCTCCATAATCAGCTCCTTAAACGCTCCCCATTGCATGTTATTAGCCGCATCTAACCCAATCATCTGGATTTCAGCGTTCCACCAGGAGAGAGCAGCTCCCTCAAAGGTACCAGTCGCATACTTCACTTTGTCCCCAGCAGGGCAGTTGCACATAGAGAAGACCTTTTCAGACTTCTCGATCCATCTAAGGAGTCCCACCGCTCCTTCCTCGCCGGAGAACGTCATCGGCTTACAGTCCATGAAAGACTTAAACGTACAGTGATGCTGGTTTCCTGATGCAATAAATAGTTCGGGTTTTAAACAATTCAAGATATAATCGCTTGGTGCCTTAACCGGCATAATAATTACCATGCGCGGCAATTGTAGCTTGGACAGCTGCCACGGCAGCTTGCACATGTTCGTTAATCATCGCTTGCAGTTGCGCAGGTGTCAAGTTAATATTGTTTCTTCCCGCTCTTCCAGCCATTTTGCTGAACAGTTAAAGTAGCCAGTGTTCAGTAACAATTATACTTTATACATATCCCATAATATGTATATTAGCCAGTTCCCGTTATCCCACTATTAGTCCAGAAAATTTTTGTGCAAAATCGAGGCGTTGTCGGAGAACGTCGGAAGTCGTAAGCGCTATCGTCGAAAGTCGGCTTTCCCATAAAAGTCACCGTCGGCGTAGTCATCGTAGTAGAAACCAGGACGTAGCGTGTAGCATCGTTTCGTGGTCGCTTTCCCCCGGCATAGTGCGCGCATTAGCGTTCGCGTTTCGTATTCGAGTGTGAAAATTTTCCTTAAGGTTTTCCGTTAGACTTCCTAGACACGGTCTATATATATATTTATATATATATATATACATACGTACTAAGCTTTTACTTACACAGCAGAGCGAGTATCCCAGGTTGGCACGTAGTTATTTTGGTTTTGGGAATTTGTTTATCCGTTTGTAACTAAGGTTTCAAGTTGCAGTTTCCAAATTGTTTTCAAAATTGATTCCAGTTCTCTGCAACTTATGGCTCTGATACCAATCTGTCACACCCCCAAATTAACCACTAACGGAGTTTATACCGTTAAGGGGTGCGACTAGACCAGGACCACAACCATTAGTTACAAATACTAAATGAATCAGAGTAAAGTCCAAACATTTATAATAAAACAGTTAACAATGCGCAGCGGAAAACATTATCTTTAGCACTAACCACGTGCTTTACATAAACATTGTATTAAATCCCCAATTTAGTTTAATTAAAATAAAAGTCTTCATGTGCCATGCCAACCCGCTCCAGATACTCCTTAGCGATCTGCAAAAGTTTAAACCACGCAAGTGTCAACCTAACGGTTGGTTAGTTCACAGTGGGCTTGTCACGCAGTGGCCCGGTATCAACATATAATTATTCGTGAAAACGATGTTTCGTAACAACCAAAATCATAGTATCGTGGTTTAGTAAAATATTGTCCGTAACCTACGTTATCGGGTATGTACTAGTTTTGTATAGTTAAAGTGCTCAACCGATATCGCGGGTAGCTAATCCGTTGTTCCATGCACTAAGGAAGTTTGTACCAAAGCTGACCATAATTTATTGTAGTGGCCGAGCCATCTAGTACTGCGGACCTACGTCATCGCGGATTTGCCTCCCCCGTGTCCTCTCGGGATCACGGTCAGATAGGCTGATATTGTACCTCCGTGCACTCCCCGTGCCACGGGGCGGAGTTTGTCAAACTCCAGTAGATCTACCCAACATCCCCTCGCTTTACAATTAATGGTACAATTTAGTTGAGGACTTTTAAGTTTTCAAGGCATCCTTAGAAATCATGTGATATCATGTGGTTTAGACTTTAACCTACACTAGCCATATTAAAACAGTTTACCGGATTCTCATGAATCTCAAAAGTGTTTTCAGTTTCGTTTCAGAAATAGTTGTTTAAGTAATTCACAAGTGCTTCCCATAAAGCACTTCAAGTTCATCCAGTGGGTGCCGAGCACTCCAAGTTTTCAAGTTTATCAGGGAGGTGCCTAGCACTCTCGAGTTTGTCAGCATTGTTTTACTTTTAGTTATTTGGTGTGACCCAAACGGGTTCACGGTAATCGGGTTAGTGACACTCACCTTTGGTTGCACTGCTACACTTGCTAATAATTCCAAGTATGCTTAACGAAGACCTATGAACACGTTTAGGTCTTAAGTATTAGTTTCGTGTCTATCCTTTACTTAACGTCACTATGGCCCATAACATAGCACGTTGGAACTATGACTCGACATACAAACACACGACACCGATGGTTGATCATAAACAAGGGTTCATATATATCAGAAATTGAAGCATGAATCATCATGGCATAATCATGTAAGTCATGGCATAACATTCAAGTAAATTGCACAAGTTTAGATTCTGGTCACAGTTTCGCTAGCCTAGTTTCGCTAGGCAGTTTCGCTGTGTACACGGGCAGCACTTTCGCTAGGCAATGCCCGATGACACAGTTTCGCTAGGCTAGTTTCGCTCGAAACTGTTGGCACAGTTTCGCTAGCCTAGTTTCGCCCGAAACTGGTTTGAACTTTCGTTCAGGGAATTTCGCTCGGTAGATTCGCTCGAGCTGGTCTGGTTGGTTTACCCGGCGACACTATAGTTTCGCTACATAGTGTCGCTGGATGAAGATATACATAATTTCGCTGGACAGTTTCGCCCAGAGAACACGACAGTTTCGCTGGTCGCGAAAAACATACGGATCAGCCTAAAAATCAACCTAACAGCTTCAATACTTCATGCAATTCATTGTTTAGCATACATAGGCATTTACCAACATCAAACAACAAGTTTTAACACCTTATTCATGCATATTCATCATCAAATCACCAAAATACATTTAAAACCCTAAAAGGTCTAAAATGGCATAAATCTCATTCATGGTTGGATTTCATACGTAAAGTTATCAACTTTACGGTAGATCTAGCATTCCTAAGCATTCCTACAGAAGATCTAATGATAACACAGAGATTTAGGCATGCTTTATGAAGAAACATTTAGAAAACATAAAAATGGTGGTTTTGGGACTCACGATTCGATCTCCAAGCTTGATGGATGATGGTTCGGGGCTGAGATCTCGATGGCTCGGTGTGAATCTCGACTGACCAGATTTCCAGAGGTGTGTGTGTGTGTTTTGGAGAGAATGGTGCAACAAAATGAGGCAACTAGGGTTTTATGTTATTATATATCAGGGCCTAGTTTCGCTGGCAGTTTCGCTGGCCAAGCGAAACTGGCTCTGATCACAAGTGAGCCAACAAGCTGCCGGGCGACATTATAGTTTCGCCCGGTAGTTTCGCTGGTTACCCAAAAGTGGTCAGTTTTCACATAATCAAGGATTTACAATTTGTCATGCTATTCATAGTACTAAGTCATGCATTTAAATCACATTGCACATAATGACAATAAACAAATGAACACATAACACATATGGGCGGGTTCGGTGATCAACCAAAGGACGTGGACGTATTCGGCCTAGTTAAGCATTAGTTACTAAGTTAACACTTATAACGTAACTAACGGAGTTTGTCTAACGGAAGTTAACCTTGGAATTCTCGGATGTCACAGTAGGGTTTCCGGTCGGAAAACAAGGGTCTCCGCACCGGAATAGGTTTTCCGATCGGAAATCAAGGGTTTCCGATTGGATCGAGAAGCGTTTTTCGATCAAGGACTTTTCGATCGGGTCGAAAAGTCCTATTCCATCGAATTTTTTCCGTTTTTACCAATTGCGAAACCTTTTCCAATTGTAAAACACGATTTTTAAATGAATCGAAAAGCTAGAATCTTGTTTTGGTTACCCCCCTTTCAAGTTTTATTCCCGGTAATTAATTAAAATCATAGGTGGCTCGTGATACCACTGTTGGGTTATATAACTATTTATCAAAACACGAGTACGCAGCGGAAAGAATCCTATGAATTAATCTAACTAACCGGTTTTAGAATGTGTACCTTTTTAGCTCGGCAAGGCTTGATCTCTTGGAGGATTTGATACAAATCCCTCTACGATCGCACACACGACACACCAATGCTATGTGCTAGCAACCGATCACGAACCTCTTCTTGATGTAGGCTTGGTCGAACCACACAAGAAATCGCAAACCCCTAGGGTTTTCTTGTTGCCGAAAATTAGAGAGATTAGAGAGAGAATTAGAGTTTTGTCTTTATCTCATAAAGCAGCAACTAATCCTTAAACCCAGAGGGTCTATATATAGGATTAGAATACTTGATAAACAAGCAAAAGGGATAGGCATAAGAGCCCTAGCGAAATCGGCCTAGAGGCCTTATCCACAACCTTTTCTCAATTGTAATCCAATTACAATTCTCTCTAATTACAACTAACACCCCTCTGTTAACAATTAACTGTCAGTTTTTTAACGAAACTTCGTTAAATGTTCGTGATAAATATTAATTAACCATTAATTAATATCAATACATTTGGTGTCAAGACGTGTGACCCCGTAGGCTTAAATAACTTCCGGACATACGCTTACTATTACATGATCATATCCCTACAAACCGGTTGAAACACTGAGGGTCAACGTACGAGTGCTAGACGCGAACAAAACAAGGAACCAAGAAGCGGGTTCCGGTGTTAGTCGAAAAAGTGCTGCTGATTGGCGACTGAGATCGGTGGTGGAGCAGCGGTAGGTGGCGGTCTTACGGCAACAAGCGAGTGGCGCACAACGATTGCGAGGCTGTGGGCAGTGGCTGGAAATCCAAAACGGAGGGAGGCAGACGGATGGAGGTGAGAGAGAGAGAGTTATGATGATTTTTTATTCACACCTTTTCGAAGCCATCGAGATTGTTAGGGCCCGTTTGGTTAGTAGGAATTCATGGGATTTCATTGGAATTGAAATTTAAATTCCATTTCATAATGTGTTTGGTTCGTGGAATTCAATAGAATTGGAATTTGAATTTCATTTTTAATGTGTTTGGTTCGTGGAATTCAATAAAATTGGAATTTGAATTTCATTTTTAATGTGTTTGGTTGATAAAGGAATTGTAGTTTGATTAAATTTCATCAAATTTCTTTATTTAATGGATATCGCATTCCTCCCTATAATAATAAAAGATTTCACATTCCTTCCACACAGACAAATGCTACGGCACCAACCCCGACCGGACCCGCCACTTGAACCGGAACCGCCACCCGGATTGCACCGACCGGACCCGACCCCTAGACCACACCGACCGAACCCGACCCCGGACCGCACTGACCGGACCTACTCCCCGCACCGACCGGACTCGATCCCCGGACCTAACCCCGTTCCGCACCAACCGGACCTGCCGCCCAAACTCAACCCTCGGACCAGCCGCCCGGACCTGACCACCCGACCCGCCACTCGGACTGGCCGGACCCGACCCCCAAATCGCACTGATCGGACCCGATCGAGCATGTTGCACGAACTGGACCAATCGAACTCATCGCCGGTAACGACCGGACCCGATCCCAGGAACGCATTGACCGGACCCGACTGGACCCACTCTCCAAACCGAATTGACTCGACCCCTAGACAGTACCGACCAGACCCGTTGTCCGGATGTGATAGCCCAGATCGCCTGACCCGACTTGACCTGACCTGTCGTTAGCCCGAAGTGAGTCTTCGCCCGACCAGAAAATTTCTTTAAAATTTCAAAAATCAATTTTATAGATTAATATTTATGAACTTCATTTTTTTTTATAAGTTTTAATTCTAAATCCAATTCATTCAAATTTTAATTCTTTTAAATTCTAATTTCTCTTAACTAAATTCCATTTCCAATTCCGATTCAAATTCAAATTCAACCGAATTACAGGAAAGAACACGCTCTTAGATTACTTATAATCCTTATTTTAGAATCGCAATTTCAAAATTCAAACTTACCAAATCTCAATCCCAATCTCGGTCTATTCCAATTTCAAAGCACACAATGATTTAATTTAATTAAATTATTTATTTAGTTATTATTTATAAACCATATAAATAATAAGAGTTCTGTTAATTACCAATTAATCCCTTTAAGTGGATTTAATGTTCGATACTCAAGATGTAATTCTTATGGGTCAAATCTTCATTAGTCACGTTAATTTATCGGACTGGATATAAGAAATCCATTGTGTTTGGCGCGCCATAAGCTAGCTTATAAGCTAGATTATCAGCTAGCTTATAAGCTAGCTTTTTGACGTACCAAACGAAGCTTTTTTTTTAAAAGCTAGGTTATAAGGCTGTCCGTAGTGGGGCGTTAAAACCCAATTCTTTTCTAACATGGCGCCCCATGGCGCCCCTCCCCCACCCCTGTAGGTCCAGAAAATCTCCCGAAACACGATATTGATATCACAAACGAGTGCGGAATCCTCGTTTATGATTGATTCAAGATAGAGAAGACGTGAATACGATGATATAAACAATAAAAACTTGAACTTGCACACAAGATGAACTTGTCGGGTACACAACAGAAATCGTAAACTCTCTCCTCTCGGGTTTATGATCGTAAATAGCTTGGATCATAAACACCTCTGGCTGCTCTCTCAGAATCGTAAACAAGCAACCCTAAACTAGGAGAACCCTTGGGGTTTATATAGGCACCCCAATGGGTTTACTATTGGGCTCCTTGTGATCATAAACCCAATAGTAAACCCAAGCCCAATCATAAACTAGCCTAACTACAATAGCAAACTAGCCTATGATTCTAATGAAACCCTCTAAGCCCAGCCCAACTTATTTAATATTACAAGCCTCATAATCTAGCTTCTACAATCTTCCCCTAGGCTTGTGATATTAAATTTCTTCGATCTTTGAAATTCTTCTTCTTGAGTGGCTGGCATAGATGCTGATGAAGATTCTTTCCGCAGAAATCTTCAATGGGTTTCTTGACGGGCACTTGGGACTTTCTCTTGATCAGCATCAACTTGAACTTCTTGAAATGAACAAGTTAATGAGATGGAGGATTCTCAATGACTTGCTTCTTTTGAAAGAACTGGTTCTTACTGAATCTTCGGTAACTATCTTAAATCTCCAAAAATTAGAGGGTTGAAATTTTGAAAACCCCTAACTTTGAAGAATTTGATTGTTGAACTTGGATCTTCATGATCTCTGACTGCTCTCTGCATCACTTTCTTCAACGAGACTTGAAGTCTTCTGCTTCCCCTAAGCTTGTGAACATCTTCTTTGATAATCTTTTGAAGCTTTTGAAAACTTGTAAAGACACCAACAACTTCCCCTGAACAGTTACTTATTCAGATGGAAGTCTTGTCCGGCTGGTTCTTTAACTTGAGCAGTAGCAACATCTTTCTATCATCAACCTGTCTGACACACATTTGAAAAAAAATATATACTCCACCAGACATTTGATGACTGGTCTTTGGGTTAGAAGGTAATTATCATCTGTTTAGTTGATTCAAATTAACATAATTTTAACCAAAAACCCTAATATAGATTACGGGTTTTCTATAAAACTTCCCCTGAACCCAAGACCTCTAAAGACTTCCCCTTAGCTGATAACTTCCCCTCAGCTAAGGACTTCCCCTGAGATAATACATATTATCTTCGAGTTCCCTTCAGATACTATGTATTATGGAAGTCTTTTCGGATAATACTTATTATCCTCCCTCCTTCCCCTAAAAATTTGTCAAGATCTGACGGAGGAAGTCTTTTCCATTAGATAATAAGTATCATCCTCGTGTTCCCTTCGGATAATACTTATTATCCCATACTCCTTCCCCTAAAAATTTGGCAAGATCTGTCGGGGGCATATTGTCATGCATTAAAACCTATGAAAAACACATTTTGACTTCTCAAATCAACCTGGCCAAGACGAAAACACACCAAAAATAACTTAACGACTCACACACGAAAGATAAAAACAAACAAATACTTACCAATATCAAACATGAGAAAGTTTACAAGGGATCAAACCGTATGAATCTGACTGAGGAACCCTTTTCAGCTTCAGTTACTCAACTAATCCAGGTGATTGCCGGTATGTTTGTCCGCTTTAAACTCAAACCCGTTTAATCCCAACCGAATGCTTCATGCTTAATATAGTACATTATTACCGTCATGTTTAATTGTCCCCACACCCAAGCGTACACAGCAAAACCTACCCAACCTCAGAGTTTATTGAGGATTCACAAACCCCCAACTTGAGGAACCATGCACCACGGCTATAACTACCACTTATTTTCATTAACCATCAGTTGATGATCAGGTCGGCCGCTAAGCACGCAAAGAAGACCAACTGAGTGATTATTTTTCATTTTCTTTTCTTTTTCATTTTTTTTTTCATTTCTTTTTCTTTTCTTTTTCTTTTCTTTTTATTATGTGGTGTAGTCATGACAGCAAAGACATGGCGTGTGAGAGAGTGAATACTAGGTATAATTACCACTCTCAACCCGTTTTTGCTGGGACTCAGTCTTTTAAACCATGCAACCTGGGATGGGAAACTAAACATATATATCTTTTAAGTTCACTGCACTTTCATTGGAGGTCATAAGTTTAGGTCGAGCCTACCGAGCATATCACCGTGGAGCTTGCCTTTCACTTCCGCCTTACGCGTGTCAGCCATCTCCAACCCGGACATTCATTTTACTTCCCCTAAACTTCTCAAAAACAAGACACAAACAATTAAAAATTGAAAAGCACACTATTTTTTAGGGGTCAACTTTTTCTTCATCTTTACATTTCTTTCCCTTGCTTTTTGATTTTTAATGTCACAATCTTGTGAACATCATTTTTCAGGTTTTTTTTTTTAAATAAAAAAAAACACACAAACACACTTAAAAGAACAAAACACAAAATTTTGAAGATATCTGGCCAAGCTAACTTTCAAAGTATTGATTTGAAAATTTTTGAAAATTGGGTTTCATGACATGCACACTTTGTTGCATTTGAAGTCAAACACGTAATCAATCAACAGCTTAATTGAAACTTTAATGAAATAGGTTTGACTCAAAAGACCCTTTGCTGCCTCATCATTCAAACAACCAAGTTAAGAACAGTACCTTTCATGCTGATTTTGACATTTTATCTCTCAAAGAGACATACCTTCCATTGTATAGATTACTTGACATGACATGAAGATACGTCTCCTAAACTGTGCCTGGAACAATCACTTATCAACAAACAAATTAGTAATAAAAACGTTAGTGATAATCCTCCTTGATCGTTCCTGCACAGAGTGAAAGATTAGTTAGCCATTGGTACCCAGGCCATTGTTTTTCTGGGTACACCTGAGGAATCAATGAAAGATACCTCTTGTAAGAACATCCCCTTTGAAAAATCAGGAAGTTGGGATGGAACTGCCTTGATTTTTGGTTTCCAAGTTCCCGGTGATTTAACATTTGTTTTAGTCACCTTTGGAGTTGTGACCTTAGGTATTTCAACCTTCTTCGTTTTAGATTCACTTTTCAAAACAGTTTTTGTTTTAGTCACCTTTTGAGTTGTGACTTTAGGTATTTCAACCTTCTGCATTTTAGAATCATTTTTGAAAACAGTTTTTGTTTTAGTCACCTTTTGAGTTGTGACTTTAGGTATTTCAACCTTCTGCATTTTAGAATCATTTATCAAAACATTTTTAGTTACCTTGGGAGGGGTAACCTTGGGTTTTTCAGACTTTGATTGTTTTGAAAACTGTTTCTTCACCTGTTTTTGGAAATTTTGGTAACTTGGAAAGTTGTTCTTTTGATTTAAAAATTTTCTTTCAGCTTTGGCAGCGCCCCAATGTTGATCAGAGGGTTTAACCTTAGGAGTAACAGTCTTCATTGCCTTAGGTTTCTGCACCATCATCGGCTTAGACTTCACAGACTCCTGAGATGAAACTCTTTGACTTTTTGGAAAATAGGGTTCATAGGGGCGATAAAGACAGTTTCTAGCAATATGACCAGCGAAGCCACAATTAAAGCAAGTCTGCTTCTTTAGATAGAAGTCAGACGTGTACCCATTCGTCTTTGGTGGCTGATACGGAGCTGGTTTGCCTTGTGTCTGCTTCGTTGCCTTGTCTGCAGCTCCAGATTTGACTTTCTGCTGGTTCCTGGAAGCCTGAGTAGAACCTGTCCTCATCGTCTTTGTGCTCTCTGGATTTTCTGATGTTGATGCATCATTCTTGCAATTACAGCGGCAATTGCATGATCCAACTGAAGAGATGGGAGACACAGCTACTCCCTTGAAATTTTCATTCTTCACTCCAGCTGTTGGTTTCACACTTGGATGCTTGATGGTGATCTTTGGCCTCTCAACTTTAGGTTCACTTATCATGCCATCAGTTATTCCCTTGAACTTGGAGGAGAAGGATGGTAGTTCATATCCTACATCTAGTTCTTGGTCAAACATTGATCCAGATGTCATAAAGATCTTCCCCTCAGGCCGTGTCGTCAATATCACCTTTTCCCTTTTGACTTCGTCAATTACTTTGAAGCATGGGGTTTCAATTTTAGGGTATGGTTTCAACTCTATCCCAGCTTCATCAGACTTAGAGTTGTGACACCTATCATATTTCTGGCACTCAGCATCATTGTCTGATACATCCTTTACTCTCCCTTCACCATAAGTCATGTTTGCTTCATTATCAATTTCTTCTTGAGTCAAAGGTGTAGTTCCAACCAAGACACTATCAATAGGAGGAGCAGCTTCTTTATAATCAGACTCGGTTCGTTCAACTTGATCCTCACTAAAAAGTATTCCTATAATGTCTCTGGGAACTGGTGGAGGAATAATGTTGTTTGCAGCCAAGGCCTTATCAGTCTTTTCTGACCCAAATCCAGGTGTGTGTTTCCCAACTTGACCAGTCACAACAGCATGTGACAATTCCTTTCCAGCATCAAGCATTCTTTTGCTTCTCATTTGATTCATATCAAGTTTAACCTGCAACTCATTGTTTTTATGCTTAAGGTCACCTATCTGCTTACTAAGCTCAGCTATTTCTAACTTAGCGTTGTCATACAGATAAGCGTTCTCAGTTGAAAGTTTCCGATATTTCACTATGTCTAATTTCTGAGCTTTTACTTTCTCTTCATTCTTTTGCCATCTACCCTTGAATGAACTCCTTTCGCATTTTACCTCAAACAGTTCTGACTGAAAATTTTTACAGATTTGCCTAAGTTCAGGAATTAATCGAGCACAAGTAGGATTCGGGCATAACTTAGTTTCGTCAACTTCATCTAAGAAAGCATCCTTGTCCTCAACCATATTCTTTTCTTCAAACACTGAACTCATTTTCTTTCTTTAGGTATGCAACTCTGAAAATCTTGGAAAATCTGCAAAAACGGCGAAAGTACTATTCAAAGAATAGTGTCAAAAACTTAAAACTGAAAAACGGAGGCCTTTGGAGTGGAATTTGGGGGTCCAAACGAGCTCCCCTGGACGTTAGTCGGGGGTAATTCTGGGGCTTGATGTCACGAACGTCGTGTTCAAATTTGAGCCTCTAACTCCAAACGAGTCAAAAGTTACGCCCGTTTCCGTGAAAGTGTGAAATAGTGACTTTTTGCCGTAAACCAACCCTGTTTACGATCGTAATCCATGTTTACGATCGTAATCCCTGTTTACGATCGTAATCACCTGTTTATGATCGTAATCACCTGTTTACGATCGTAATCACCTTCAGTCATAAACACCAGTCATAAACTCAGAATCGGAATCTCAATCATAAACTCCGATAGTAAACTCCGATAGTAAACTCAGTTTATGATTGTGTTGGATCTTAAACCTTCAAATCTTGATCATAAACATTCATATCTTCAAGCCTTGATCATAAACCTTCAAATCTTCAAGCCTTGATCATAAACCTTCAAACCTTCAAGCCTTGATCATAAACCTTCAAATCTTCAAATCTTCAAATCTTCAAATCTTCAAATCTTTAAATCTTCAAATCTTCAAATCTTCAAATCTTCAAATCTTCAAATCTTCAAATCTTCAAATCTTCAAATCTTCAAATCTTCAAATCTTCAAATCTTCAAATCTTCAAATCTTCAAATCTTCAAATCTTCAAATCTTCAAATCTTCAAATCTTCAAATCTTCAAATCTTCAAATCTTCAAATCTTCAAATCTTCAAATCTTTAAATCTTCAAATCTTCAAATCTTCAAATCTTCAAATCTTCAAATCTTCAAAAAAAAAATTTTTTTTTGGAAAAAGCTTGAATACAATATCGTGAGAACCTCGAATCTGTGATTCTTGGCTCTGATACCAATTGTAGGTCCGAAATCTGATCACGAACACGATATCTAATCACAAACTAGTGCGGAATCCTCGTGTGTGATTGATTCAAGAAACAAGTAGAAGAAATAGACTAGATCTAAGGTAAAGATCTAATCTTGAATGAGAAACACTGCAAGTTTGAAGCTGATCGTAAACTAGAATGAGCACCGAAATCGTAAATGGTATTAGAAAAGCTTAGAGAAACCGATTACAATGAGGTGGTATTTATACCACCTCATACATGAGCATGGGCCAATCATAAACACTAACCTAGCCCAATCATAATCATTTAAATGGCCCACATGGCCTATTAACTAAGCTAGATTAAGCCCAAATACAAAAGCCCAACTAATGTTCATGCCTTACAAAATATAGCCCAACAACCCCCCAGGGCGTTATAACCCCCCCTTCCCCCCTTTGGCGTTATGTTTATGACGCCTCCCCCATCCCTCTCTCTCCTTCTCTGGTTGGTCCATTCTCCCCCACTTCTATCTCATTGGTCACCTTTTATTTCTTATTTTCTTTTAAAATAAATTGATTTTAACATAACCCCACTCTCCCACTACACCACTTAGGCTACTCGTAATGAGGCGTTTTTGGGCTCCATAACGCCCCATAACGCCCCATATAACGCCCCGGCCCACTACGCCCAGGCGTTATGGGGCGTTATGGAGCCCAAATTCGCCCGGGGCGTCAGCGTGATAACGCCGGAGAAGGGGATTTTTTTTCAAAGATATAGCCGTTGAACGGCTATATCAACGGTTATTTTTTTTTTTAATTTTCAATTTTTTTTAAATCAACTCTCAAACTATATATATATCTTCCCACATTTTATAAACTACATACTTTCAATCTCTCTCAATCTCTCTCAATTCACTCCCCTACATTTTTTTAAAAAAAATGGGCTCTCCCTCTTCCGCCACTCGACTCGGTTTATTCGACGATGAAGAAGACGAGGTTGTCTCCGCCGCACTTCAACTTTTTGACATGCCGGTACCACGCCCGGTTATCAAGCGGAGACATCTTGAACGTGATCGTAATGCATTGGACTTGGGATAATTGTCCAACCGAATGGCGAGGACATCACACGAGGGGTGATCAGAAAGGTCCAACGGTTATTTTGCAAGCCGTTTGCTCAAACGATCGTTGGATTTGGTACGCCAAATGTGGTGTCGCGGGGTCCCTTAATGACATCAACGTCTTGGAAGGTTCTTCTGTGATCGAGGATTATATATCCGATAAGATGGTGAAGGTCGGGTTTTACGCGAATGGAACCTACTACCGACATGGATATCTTTTGGGTGACGGGATATATCCGGAGTATTCGATGATTGTGAAGACCTTCAAAGACCCAATTGATGAAAAGCGACGATATTTCAAGACGGTTCAAAAAGCGGCTCGGAAGGACGTTTGAGTGTTGTTTTGGAAATCTAAAAAAAATGGCACTTTCTTAAAAATCCTTGTCGATTGTGGACGAAGGATAAGATGGAGGATTACATGCGCGCAATTATCCTATTGCACAACATGAACAAAGAGGATAAGGGTCTTGCGATATGTGCCGACTTTCGACCCGAACACATCCAAGAGATGCCACCTGCGACACAAGAAAAGAGACTTCAAAACTACGCGATGTTGCGTTCAAGAGAGATACATAACTCTCTAAAAGCCGATTTGGTTGAACACACTTGGACGTTTAGGCCAATTAATTACGTGCCCCCACCCCCACCGGTTGTGCAACAAGAAGATGAGGGTGACGATGAAGAAAATGAAGAAGCAGACTACGACGACGTGCCATTCGATGATTAGTTGTAATTTTTTTTTTAAATAGTTGTATGTTTTATTTTAATTAAGTTGTAATATTTTTTTTTAGTTTTAATATTTATAAGAGTTGTTTTTTTAAAAAATAAATAAATAAATAAATAAATATTAAGTAATGATGGTGGGGCTTTATGGGCTTTATCCACTACACCATAAAGCCCCATAAAGCCCCTTGCCCAGTCAGCGTCCACATGGCGCATAATGCCCCTTGTGGGGCTTTATGGGGCTTTAACCATTACACTTAGCCTTATGTTATAACCCCCTATTGCCACGTCATTCGCCATATGGCGCATAACCCCCAAGGGAGGGGGGTTACCACTACGGATAGCCTAAGCTAGCTTTTGAAAAGCTAGTTGGAGTAGTGTTTCAACTAGCTTTTATAATATTTCCAGTATTACCCTTCCCTAACTTATAAATAAATACCTTTATTTACATTTATGACATGTACGTTTATGTCATTTTATATTTTTCAGCTAATTTATCAGCTAGTTTTCACCAAACGTTATTTTTTATCAGCTAGCTTTTAGTTTATCAGCTAGCAGCTAGCTGACTAGCTAGCTTATCAGCTAGCAGCTAGCTTTTCAGCTAGTACGCCAAAAACATATATCCTCCTAATATGTAAGTGTGGTTATATGATCGTCTGGACCCGTCAAGACAATTACCACACTTACATACATGTTCTGTTATAACAAAAGATCAAATTAAAACGGCTATTACTTTTTCATATGTTTAGTCATTCCTTTATTGAATCATTTAGACAGTGATATCCAAGGTACAAATAATGAAAAAAAAGTTGATAAAAATAACATTTTTTATATAAGTAGAGTGTCTCTCGAAGATTTGGAACCCTTATTAAAACATTGCTGTGAATTGATAAATAAGAAAAGGAAAATTGGAATTAAATAATCCAAGTTATTGGGTATTGGCGGATAATAATCCGAGTTCCAATATTGGCCTACAATAATCCCAATTATTTGGGTCTTGGAATTCATTGGGCCGTCGTTAATTTTTCACTAACTCCGATAGTACTTGCTGACGTGGCAGGTGATGTGGCATCATTTTTGCTGACGTGGTAGGTGATGTGGCATCATACTTGCTGACGTGGCGTGTGCCACGTCAGCACACAACTATCGGAGTTAGTGAAAATTTAACGGCGGCCCAATAAATTCCAAGACCCAAATAATTGGGATTATTGTAGGCCAATATTGGAACTCGGATTATTATCCGCCAATACCCAATAACTTGGATTATTTAATTCCAATTTTCCATAAGAAAAAGAGTAAATTGCAAATAACTTCTACTACTATTAGTAATTTATATATGTTTTTGTTTTATCTTATATAATTAAAAAAATGTTTAGAGGACACATATCGCTCTTTAGTAGGTTTTTATTTTTATATTTCCACCTCCCGGCCTTTTCTATGAATAATATAAATAAAATTCCACTCCTATTAGATAAAAATTTATATCTTTTCTTTTTATTTTATTATATATATATATATATATATATATATGTATAAATAAATAATATTGTTAATAGAGTATATTCTTTTAGATAAAAAATCATTTTTGAACTTTAAAGAAGCCAATTTCCTTCGCGGTATTTTTTTTTTCTTTTTACATTTACATTCAAAACTTATTTTTATTATAATATTATAATATGTTTAATTGCTACGAAAAATTATATTGTCATAAAATTTATATGTTAAAAGTTATATAGATTACATACGAAAATTTATTAATTTTTTCCAATCCCGTGTAATACATTAGTAGATAACCCGAGTTAACAATATAACAAAATTAAGATCAAGTGAATAGTAACTGTCATATGACAAGCGTTGGTGCTGCCATGTGACACCCCGTTATTTATTATATTATTATTATTATTATTATTATTATTATTATTATTATTATTATTATTATTATTATTATTATTATTATTATTATTATTCGTTTTTTTGTTTTAATTTAATTCTATATTGTTCCTTTCAAATGTCTAATTTTATGTAATTCACGTGACAACTTTATTACCATTATTTTTTAGAGACATTTTTATTTTTTTAATTCATTTTAAATCGTTTTTCAAAGTGTTTTATTAGTTTTAGTTTTACATTGTTATCTATAAGTGTCTACTTTTTTTATTGTTATATTTAACTAGATTGAATTGTTTATTTTTTTTTATTTTTAAATAGTGTTTTAGCAATGCCATTGTTGTAACCGATCATTTGCGCGACAAAACTTTATCCAACAGAAATAACTAAATTGGCGAGTGCGCGTCTACGCGCACTCACACATATTGTTATTTAAATATTACTTATTACAAGTAAAAATTACAACTCAAATAAGTAAAAGAATAGAGTAAATTATTACGAAAATCGTACTTGTGATTTACATGAGCTCACCTTTCGTCCCTGGTTTTTTTACCCATCTCGTCGTGATCCTTTAAATATACATTCTCAAGGTGGGTTCAATAATCAAATATTAGAATTTTTAGGGATGAGATCGTTAAAATACGAGTTTGGGTTAAGATTATTATTATTATTATTAAATCACAAACAAATTGTTGGGGTTATCTTGTAACAATAAAAGCGTGAAAGGGTGGGTTTTATTTCTTCGACCAGAAGAACAGGAGAGGGGGGCGACGCCGTCAATCGCATCTGAGTTTAAGGCGATTGTGAGGAGGTTATTGGTAAGTTATCCCCATACATAGTTGAAACCGAAAATTAAGGTTTCGATCTTGTTGTTTGCAATTCGGGGTTCCTCATCATACCCGATTAGAAACCCTACTTAAAACTATGTATTATTATTATAGTGAAAACTGGGGATTTATGGGAGGTTAGAAGATAAAACTTGCTAAATTGAATACTACATTACTACGTATGATTAAAGAAGAAGGGGTCTTAGGGTTTTGTTTATTTCTTACGTAGATATTAACAGAACTTGTACCCTTGTCCCAGAATATAGGACACCATTTTAGGGTTTCTTTTTTTTTTTTTTTTCTCTCAGGAAAATGGAATCATCATGATCATGTCGAAGAAGCAAGAAGTCTAAGAAGTACGAGGGAGATGGTATAATCTCATCGTCATCACCATCTCGCAAGAAGTCTAAGAAGTGCGGGGGAAACACTAATTCATCAACATCATCATATGGCGATAAATGCGAGGGAGACGGTACAATGAAGCCTCGTATCATCGAGAAGGAGGAGGAGGTAGAGGAAGAGGAATGGGAGCTCGTTACCGGTGGGCAATGGAAACTTGTGTGGAGTAAAGCAGTACGGGAGTACGTTGGGGACCATATAAAGAGACATGTCTTAAAGGTCCCCGCGAACAATTTGACATATGAGGTGCTGAAGAATCGGGTGCGAGCACTAGGTTTTCCAATCGAGCACGACAAATTTGGACTTGGTTACATGTGTCGCATGAAACTATCAAGTCCACCAAGAACCATAATAGCGTTGGATCTGGCTCACGAAGTCGCTTTTAATACCTTTATGAAAATGTTGGACGATGGAAGAGTGCCGAAGCCTGTTACGTTGTATCATCGCTCTCTCTGCTAACGTTATTCGGTGAAAACATTATTTATCGTTAGTAGGTTATGTTTTCTTTTGGATGGATGATCATGTTTGATTTTAAATTTATTATGTTATGTGATGTTATTTTTAAGTAATCAAGTTTTTTTTCATTATCTAACGAACTAACGTTTTTATATTAGTTTATATAAGTTGATGACTCGTCTGCGCTTCGCGACTGGCCACCGTAGTCTAACATTAGTTTTTATTTGTAAAATTAATGTAACGACTTATTTATAAGTTGTTATGAAATATGAATATATAACTTGCATTTTAAATTAACTCAATTTATTATCAATACCTATAAGATTTTTGTTTTATGTTAATATAGTACATATTTGTAACTATAAATATTTATAAATGAACTTTAAAACCTTCTAATTTGTATCTAAGAACTAACCAATTTTTATTGATGATTCTTCACTCGAGAACAAAAACAATATGTTGATTTTCCTTTTATTTTACCAACTTGTTAATAGTAATGAACCAACATTATGAAAAAAATATAAAGTAAAATAAGACTCATATTATATGTCAATTATGAAACGAATAAGAGTAAAACCATTTTGGGATTCTATAATTCCAACCACATATAAATGGTTTATCCCGAACTTCTCATCAAGAGGAATGGTTAATTTGAACAGGTTTTTAAAACAATGGTTTTTATAAAAGTCACCTGAACACTTAATTGGGTTCTTAAACCTCGCACCAAAACACAAACTGAAAGCTCACAAACATGTAGTGAGTGAGATGATCACACTTTATCACCACTTTTTTACTGTCACCTTAGCGTCACATCACTTAACCACACTTTTTCTTTTGTTTTTCTGTGTAATAGTCACGCTTCAGTTTTTCAACATCACACTTTAATTTTGTATAATTATTTTTTTAACATATATATTTAAAAAAAAACTAAATATTATATAAAAAAACAAATAACATTAAATTACTTAAAAAATACATTAGAGTGAAAAAATATATCTTTTTTTACTAAGTTGGTATGAAGACGTTATGTAAAATTAAAAGAAAGGCTATTTAACTTCGGTTAAAAAAAACCTAAATTTATAGTCTAAACATTCTGTAATTTAAATCTTAGATTATAAATTAACATTAACATTACCTATATATTATTGGGCTGGTCAACATCGGAACAAGGCTGTGTGCATGCTTCTGTTTGACCTAGGTAATGCATTAATACAGTTGAGCCCAGAATTGAAAACATATGCTCCTTTGGTCCAACGGTTTAGACTCCGTAGTTGGGATGGATATAACCCGGGTTCGATCCTTATCAGGTTTTTTAACTCCTTTTTTCTTTTTCTTTTTTTGCATTGCTTACACGTATAGCCTCCTACCTTGTATAGCTTTACCTACTCATCAAGAACGTTCTTCTATCTCCCCCACACGTTTTCTTCTTCCTCTGTATCCTTTACTTACAGATCTATCTCTCTCTTTTAATTTGCGGCCGTATCTTCTCATCACGACGGACCGCCTCGCCGTCTCCGATCAACCCTTGAAAGGTGTTGCGTTATTCTTTCGGTTCATATGAAAAGTTGCTCCAGGTTCGCTGAACGCAGTGGTTTTAGGGTTTTCTTAATCTACAATGCGCCGCTTGCACATCAGTCTAGAGAGAGACCGAGAAAGAGCCTTGAGGATTGGAGCCTTTTTAGGTGCGAGCAATTCCGGCCGACAAGCGGTGGTCACAGGAGGCGAGGCGGCGGCGCCTGAACGACATTAGGGTTTCCGACCCATCTAAAAATGTAAGGTATGTTATGTCTATGATTTTTTTTTATCTTACCTAATGGGTCAATTCACGCATTTGGGCTCTGTGGCATCTACAAATATATTTTTTTTCCTTCATTTTTAACAGCTTGCAGTTACCTGCAGATTTGTTCTGTTAATATTTCGTCAATTTCTGAGGGCGTGATTGAGCCCTAGACTGCAAGTGCCACTTCAGATCTCTGTAAGTTTCTCAATCTTTACCTTCTAATCTTTTTCATTCACTAATTGGTTTGATGTCTATGAATTTTTAATTTATTCCTCGGTCGCGTTTTGATTTGTTCTTATGTTTAAAGCCAATAAACTATATACTTCAAATTATTTGAAGTTGATTCATTATTTTTTGTCGATAAGGAAGTTGAACATCGCAAGTCTCCTTGAAGTGAAGCAAAAGCAAAAAACACATTTAAAAAGTTATTAGGCACAGTACTTTGATATGACTTATTAAACCTCATAGGTTAGTCCAACAAGTTTTTCTTTGTATTCCACAACTTAATTGATGACTTTTAAGAATACTTTATTTGTTAATTAAGATATGGATTCTTTAGTTCTATATATGGTACCTCGATGTTATGCTAAAAAAATATAAGAAACGTAAATGTTACTTGATATTAGTTCCTGATTAAGGTACTTGCAGGTTTTGTTGTATTCAACGTTCCTTATTTGATTGGTGTATAATTTTAGTTATCTTGGACTTATTAAAGTCACAGTCAGGCACCAGTTTCTGATTGTTATTAAAGCCTAATGCGTTTCCTCCCTTCTTGCGAGAAATTACCACTCCTCAGTTATTTTATAGATACCAACTAATATATTTCGTTTAATTAGAATCTAGCTAACTGCATAGGTTTGTTTTTCCATCGGTTATGCCTTATCTATATTGGGTAGCCTGTTTGTTATGAGACTATTACTAGATGAATGCTGCACTTGCCTGCAGATAGCACGCACATTTGGTTCATCTGAGATTATTGTTGTAGATATACAAGACGAGAAACTCGAGAAAACTAAAATGGTTGGAGCCACACATGTTGTAAATGCTCGATCTGAAGAGGCGGTTGCAAAGATCAAAGTACGTATATCCGTTCTTCATTGTTTTGTTTTCTATTGTCATTTACGCTTTTGAACTATAGAAGTGTCTAAATGAGGTCACCTACTTGGTTTTAAAAAACTCCAAGGTGCTCTGGGACGTTTAGGTTCTTTGTTTTCAAAGTTTGTATGTAACACTTATACTACTTATTTATGTCTTCAGATCTTTAAAACCATTACAAAAAAATGCAGCATTTTTTTTACCATTCTTTTTGTTTTGATTCATGGACCACTAATGGGTAAGAAACTGAACCGTGATGAACAAGCCCCAAAACCAAACCATTTGTGAAATTGAAGAAAACTAATCGATATTGACATAGGAAATGAGAGGAGGGATGGGTCTTGATACTGGTGTTGATTTATAATCATAAATACAATCACTATTCATAATGAAATAAAAAGAGGACTTTTAAATTGTACCTAATTGTTTAAATATATTGGTAAGTTGAATGCATACACCATAGTGTCGTGGCCTCATGGGACTGTTATCAATTCAAATGAGGATCCACTCCAATAGTTATTAGTCCATGATTGTATATAACATGTTATATTCTTTATCTCAAGTTTTTGTGTCTTGATTGAACAATTTTCATCGTCAGTTCTTTAGGTTGTAAATTTGCCAGTATTTAGAATGGTACTTTGTTACAATCGTGAATCCACTGTCTCTGGCTGTAGGGTTATCACCCTTCTTATTTTCTAGCAAACAACGTTCATATGTAAAATTCCTTGTTGTTTTTCTTTTTTATGTTTAGTTTTTTGTATAGGTGATCCCATCGTATCTTCGAATTTATATTCTATTTAGTATTGAATAGACAGTCAGATTTGTTGTTCGGGCTGGGTTAATTTGACCCTCGAACAGTTTTTTTTTTCATTTTTAATATTTTTTTTCTTTCTAAAAGCTAACAGAATTGAGCTGAAATTGTGTTTTGCAGGCTGTGTTGCTTCTATCGTGTGGCTGGGCTTATTATTTTAACTTGATGTTATGCCATTTTATTTGGTAAGCTTCCACTTTTTTTCTATTTGTTTATATGTTAGATTATCATATTGCTGTTGAAAAAGATAGTTTTGATTAGTTTTACTGTTCGCAGGTTTTTAACCTTTCTTTCTACCTCTGTCTCTAATAAACCACGAAATTCATTCATTTAAGTTGCCTAATAATAGGAGTTTTAACAATAGTTGCTTCCGTGAATGATTGGAAAGCCAATTTCATTAGTTGAATTGCTTAATAATATTAGTTTCAACATATCATTTTATGAGTTGTCTATGTCAAATCAGCCATTCTTTTATAAATTTGCTTATTGGTTTGAGTATCTTTTATAGTTTCATGTCATGCGAAGACAGTGCATGGTTTGTGGGATGGTCAGGTTCTTTATATTTTAGTAGAGAATACACAACAAGATCATTATAAGGTTCATCTTTTCCTTACACAAATGTATGTGAACATGTTTGTTCACTTGCAAGGTATCTTAAACATAATGTTGATATTTAAAAAAAAAACAACGACAAGCGAAACCACATTCCAATGGGTTGAGGTCTTCATAGATATGAATTTATAAACCAACTCACATTTTGATGAACCCATGTTACTGTTGACTTTAGGAACCAAAATTTTAGTGACTTATTTGTATTTAGATATCATGGAAGTTTGCTTGCCTGAGGAATAATGGGTTTGTAATTGAGGAATGTAATTGAAGTAAAAGAATCATTCACCATTTCATGTTATCTTTAAATCATTGGACTGGTATAAGTTCGTGTCATTTGTTGTGTAATTCTCTTAATCTCAATTATTACAGGTACTTTGCCCGTGTCCATTGTGATTTCTATGTGTAGGTATCTCCGATTCAAACTTTAAAACTAGGTATTGTTGTTACCTTCTTTAATTTAAGATATTCATGTTCATTGCATAATTAATCACATCACTTTTCTTCTTCTATCGAATATCTATTACTTATTTAAAACCCTCTTAGGAAATGTTTTACTATTCGTGTATTTAATGACGGATTTTAAACATTAAAATAGGCGTGCTGGGATCTTAAAAATGTAAAAGGGGGTCCAACACACTATACAAAATCTTTTCGAAATGAACGTAATAAAAATTAACATTACCTAGGGCCTAGGGGGGCTCCAGACCCTATAGAAATTGTTCTATTTCTATTTTTTTATGGTGTTGCTTGTAAATAAAAGTAATGATGTGTGTTTTCCGTTCTAACATAATATGAAAAAGATAACTACAAGATACCGTTGTCGATTTGAAATAACATGTAGTCACTCTTTTACTACCAAAAAGTGGAAATAAAAGTTTGGAACAATACTTTTTATTTCATCATCATTAACTTATCCCT
>JBCNJP010000025.1:71978318-72029115 GCA_039602395.1 Deinandra increscens subsp. villosa
ATGGAAGGCATTAAGCCATTCGATATTTTACAATAATGTGCCAATCATTGCCTATCAGTGTTGTCCGTGTAGGCCGTGCGGCTAATTCATGCTTGTTGTATGTCGCTAGAGTGGGTCTTTGGTTCGGCCTGATGAGGAGCAGCATCCGATATTTGGCCGGACCGGACCCACGTCATCACTTTGTAGCAACTAAACCAAAACCAAAGTAATAAGGACGACATTGAGCTAGTTGTGACCGATGGTTTGATGCTGATCGAAGAGCCAAGGTGACGCAAAGACCAAGCAAATACCGAGCCCAAAGTTGTGCCTAGCCCAAACACTAGCTAATTTGTGATGATCATAAGAATAATAAGTCAAATGATGGGTATTAACTTATTATTGTGGGATCTAAAAATTAAATGGAGTTATTGCATTCTGGTGAGTTATTCGATCAGCAAGTGGTGATCCGATCATGACATTTTCCGAAACTGTTTTTTTAAGAGGAAATTTTATTGTTTTCATCATACTTATTATTATTATCAAGTTTTTAATCTTGATCTCCATCAAAATATCTTTTCCAAAACTATTATGTATTTCGGTAACATTATTTGAATTATCGTACTTTTTTTTTTCTTCAGAAACGTTGTACGGTTGTACCTATGGTTGCTAACTTCAATATTCATTCTTTTATTAAGATTGTAATCATATTCTTTTTTTTCCTGATTTATGTGCGAGTTTGAATGGAAACTATTAGGGTACAACTGATCTACGAGCATATAAGCAGAAAAACAAGAAGAAATCTTAAACACAGATATTCTAAGTGCTTCAGTTTAATCTGACATACGTTTAATACAAAGCAACTAGCTAGGAAATTAAAATATGAGTACTTAAAAAGGGATTACTAGTACAAAGTAGTATTTATAGGTGGAGACTAAAACTAGAGGAGAGGTGGGCCTAGCCGTCTAGGGTTGTCACTCGTGTTGGATTGACGGGTTGATTTCTTCAACCCTAACCCAACCCATACAATTATTCGTGTCATTTCGACCACTTAAATTTGTGTCATGTTCGAGTTGTGCTTCAGACCAACACGCTTTATATTTATTTTAAAATATGAGTAATACATGATATAACATATAAGATTCTTCCCAATTTTCAAAGACTTGTTCAATCGCCTTTTGTTTTCCTGCCCAAACCTTCTTGTATGAAGGAGTATAGTCTAACTCACCAATTACCTCAGCTCTCAAAGGAGTAATGTTAATAGAAGGCTGCTCTTTTATAAGGTGTTGGATTTCTTCAACAATAAACTTTCATCTAGGTTTGGATGGTCTTGGGTAATCTTTGTGTGTGTGTGTGGGGGGGGGGGGGGGGGGAGTGGAAAATTTTGAAGTTTTGGAAATTTTGGGTTTAATCAATATGAGTGTGTCATGTAGGAGAGAGAAATAGAAAGAATTTTTGAAGAATTATGAAGAATTTTGAGGGGTAGTGGTAGGTTTTGATGTTTTGGAAGTTTTGGTGGGGAATAATTTTTTTTTTTGTATTAGCTACTTTTAATTAATTAATAATGACAATTCAATAAAAATTACATTAATTTAAATTTAAATAAAAAGTACCATTATATTAGAAATAAATAAAAATTACATTTATTGAAACTTAAATAGAAAAGACAACTACGCTTGTAATTCTTCCTCCGTCAAAATCACATCCATGTTCGTGACGATGTGTGTCTTTATGTCACGACGCAGTCGGTATGTGTTTCCGAGTCTCGCAACTCTAGCAGAACATCGTCATTGAGAACCCGATCAACCGGAGGGTCTCAGATTTGTACCGGTGATATTTCTCTTCCTTTATCTTTTATGATCATGTTATTTAATATTAATACCGCATACATCACTCTACCACTTTTTCTCAAGTCATCGCTCGTGCACTTCGGCTGACTATTCTCCATTTTTGCTTTAAAGTACCAAATAAACGTTCAACGTCTTGCCTTGCCCCCTTTTGAATCTTGTTGAATTTCTTATCATCTACCTCGACCGAATGTTGATATGCTTTTAGAAATGTAGACCAAGTTGGGTAGATACCGTCGGCAAGGTAGTAGCCCCGCTTGTACGTTCGCCCATTAACTTGAAATGGATAATTCGGGCAGTTCCATGCATCTCGTTGCTAAAAATGGGGGATTGATTGAGAATGTTTATGTCATTGTTGGAACCTGCAACACCAAAAGACGTGTGCCAAACCCATAAATCCCGTGATGCAACCGCTTCGAGCATGGTCGTTGGGTATATGTGATCACCTCGATGAAACTGGCCTCGATATCTTTTGGGGCAGTGTCTCCAGTCCCAATGAGTACAGTCGATGCTGCCTAGCATCCCAGGTAAACCATGATATCCCTGATGTGTCGCGTACAAAAGTGCAATGTCGTGACTAGTGGGTGCATGCAAAAACTCTTCCTTATACAATACATTAATAGCAGTGACAAAATGACCTAGTGCTTCACGTGAGGTTCTCTCTGACATAGCTAAATATTCATCGTATTCATCCGGAACGTTACCGTTTGCGAGTTGACGAATGACGTATGTGCATTTCTGTAGAGTCGAGAATCCTTCCCTCGTTCTCCCTCGTTCGCGCATCCATCTCCTTCTGAAGTATTCGTCGTACTGGGTTACATCGGCAACGATCTTTAGAAACAATCTTTTAGACATTCGGAATCTGTCTTCGAAAATGTTTTCATGATATAGGCAATCCTCGTTAAAGTAATGCCTTATCAAAGGATATTTGGCCTCCAAACGATCTCGTGGAATATATCTCCTTAGTTTTGGAGCGGCCGCTTCTGCTTCTAGTTGCGCCGAGGCCTCAGCAGCTAGAGAAAGAAATTCGATGTCACCAGCGCGTCGTCCGATGACTCCGAGGATGTCGGAGAGTCCGGTGGAAGAATTGACATCCGTCTCATTTTAGATGATTGTGAGAGATGAGAGAGAAAAAGATTTGATAGAATGTTGTTGAGAGAGGTGTGAGAGAGGAGTGAAAAAAAATTGATGGAATGAGAGGTTATATATAGATTAAAAAAATAAATTATTAATTTTTTTTGAACGGTCATAAAAACGGTAAAAAAAAAAGATTTTCCTTAATTTCTAAGGGCTAGTACAAGCCGAGAAACCCACTATTTCGGCGGCGGTAGTGTAGCCGTTGACGATTTCAATCAGTCTTTTAGTTTTGAGATCATTCTTTTTGTATTTTATATATAAAATAAAAACCTAAATTAGTTTTAACCCATTATGGTAAATCAATTTTCAACTACACCCTTTTGGTAAATAAATTTTAAAATTACACCCATTTGAAAAAGAAAAGAAAAAAACGCATCGTATATATCATCATAGATTGATTACACTTCCACTCTCTTTCTCTGTTGGAGCATATCTCAATTTTCTCGATAAAAATGATTACATTCGATCAAAAATAATACACGATGTGTATCAAAATTGTAAAGTAACGTATGTTTTGCATCGCTAGCGCAAGTTATAACAAGTTCCACGTGACCACGTCCATTATGATATAGGACTATGTGTTAGCGTAAAAGTGGTGGACTTTTATGTCCAACGTCTAATCATTCAGCACCAAAATTTCTAAGTTTTGTAAAGAGCCTGCACATATGTCCCCAATATGATTTAGTCTTTCTTTAAAAGATTCCGCAGGATCTAAATTTAAGAAGAAAATGTTAGTGACTATTTTAATAACACATTTAATAAAAAAATAAAAAAAAAACTATATAATTGATTAAGTTTCTCTTTTTTAATTAGCTTTCGATTTTTTCAAGATCTATTTAGCCATAGTGACCTAATTACACAAAAGTCAATGAACATTAACATGATGGTAACCGTTTACTTTTGGGTCCAAGTTCATAACTCACCCAACCCAATGTGTCGGTGGTATGTGTGAACCCACACCCACATGGTCGGGTCAAAAGAGTCTTAAACGGGTCCATACGTAAACTCAATAAAAAAGCATTGGTTTTTATTTAAGTTGCACCATGTGCGGAACATGGGGTTTTATCAAATCCCTCATTATTTGATTTGAAGGTGGTCACTTAAACTCTTCATTTTATCTTGTCTATAAGCTTCAAATAGTCCACCAATGCCACATGCTATTCAATAATTTCAATCATGCAACCATATGTTCTTGATCATACTTAAATTCCCTTTCTTTTTAACCATAGTGTGTACTCATATTGTAAACTAGCTAATCTTAGTTTACTCATGGAGTTTAACAAATTTCCGTGGGCCCATCCCTCGAACAAATACGTCTATAGGCTTGTCACTGAGGTTCCACTGCGTTTGTAAAATCGCTCGAAAGATATCACGCATCTTGAAGTTGAAAAACGCTGATAACAAGATCTTTCAGGAAAAAAGACTAACCCCTTTCAAAAGTGCGGATGTTTAAACACGCTCACTAATTGCCGAATCTGGCTCATAACTGATATATCAATATTTAACTAGTGAGATCTCCGCGTGATACCAAAATATATTAAAATTATATTGTTATAAGTGAAAAGAATCATGATACCATTTTGTATAAATTAGGGAGATGTGTAATGAATGTTTTGCAACATATGTTGGGAGTCCTATGGACAGCAGATTCACTATTAAAGGCGATTTTTTGGTCATTTGCTCCGGATCCTAAATTCTAGCCAAAATTAACTCCTCTTTAGATTTAATTGCATCCAAAAAATGCACCACATTTATTTATTATAATTAATCCTCCAACACATTATATGTTAGACAACACACATTTTCATAGAATTTAATAACAATTTAATTAAAATATTCAACCCTATTGTGATTAAAAAAGGTTAAATATATATTCTCTACTATTTACTATAGTTTCAACGTCATATATATCCTTCTTCCATGATAGGTGGATGAAGAGAGAGAGCTTATGATTTCATCAAACAAATGCCTTCTTTAGATCTCTCTCTCATATTAACATTTCTACTACTTATCACCACCGGTGGCACAATAACCGTCGCCGCCATCTCCGCCGCCTCTATTACCGCCGCCCGCTCTCTACACTTCAAAGAAGCACCCAAATTCTACAACTCGCCAAACTGTCCGGCAGCACACGACTACTGTTCACATGACATAGTCCACGTGGCTATGACTCTCGATGCCGCCTATATCCGCGGATCCATGGCCGCGATCCTTTCGGTCCTCCAACACTCCTCTTGTCCGGAAAACATCCGCTTCCATTTCGTAGCGTCCGCATCCGCACACACCGACAACATCCACCTCATCATCTCCACCTCGTTCCCGTACCTCCGATTCGACGTCTACCGATTCGACGACTCCGCGGTCTTGGGTCTCATCTCCACCTCCATTCGATCGGCTCTCGACTGCCCGCTAAACTACGCCCGAAACTACCTCGCGGACCTCCTCCCGACATGTGTCCGAAAAGTGGTCTACCTCGACTCGGACCTCGTACTCGTTGACGACATTGCCAAGCTCGCCTCCACGCCTTTCGGAGACGATGAAAAAGTACTCGCGGCACCCGAATACTGCAACGCGAACTTCACTTCATACTTCACACCGACTTTCTGGTCGAACCCTTCACTCTCCGTCACGTTTTCGGACCGGGACGCGTGTTACTTCAACACCGGAGTTATGGTGATCGATCTGGTGAGATGGCGGGAAGGCGAGTACACGAGAAAGATTGTTGAATGGATGGAGCTTCAGAAGAGAATGCGGATATACGAATTGGGATCGTTGCCGCCTTTCCTGCTGGAGTTCGCCGGAAAAATAGCTCCGGTGGATCATAGATGGAACCAGCATGGGTTAGGTGGGGATAATTTTGAGGGGCTTTGTCGGAATTTGCATCCGGGACCGGTGAGTTTGCTGCATTGGAGCGGGAAAGGGAAGCCGTGGGTTCGACTAGATGGGAATAGAGGTTGTCCGTTGGATGCACTATGGGCGCCCTATGATCTTTTGCAAACTTCAAATGTTATTGAATCTTGAGGTTCAAAAACTTTTAACAACCATATATATGTATACAAGATATATATATACACATATAAAATAGATTTGATGCTTTTGGCTTAGTATTGTAGCATAGATCAAGAAACTATGTATCTATGTTGTAAAGAATGTAATCAAATGTAAGATCTTTTTGAATCATTGTTCTTGTCATAGGCTAGCAGGGGTCTCCAATATTCTAATCGAATTAGAAAAATCAAAATTCGACTCGTTTCGATTAAAAAATCAGCAGCTTGAAATTCGGTTTGAAATTTCAAATCTGAATTCAATTCGAATTTTTGATTTCAAATCAAATGGTTCTCAAATGAACACCCCCTACATATATATGGTAAAGTTCAATGAATAACTATATTTTAGTTGGAAAACTAGAAAATCATTTGAAAACCATATTAAATGAAAGTTATTTGGCTAGTTTGGTGGTCCTCTTTTTTTTTAATTTTTCGCATGTATCCTTGATAGCCACATGATTATCTAAAAGAAGAGCAGTGTTTTTTTATTCGTCCGACCATGTTGCATATATGCAACATGTCCCAATCCTTTGAAAATGTGTCTCCGACTTTGTCCGTTTTGGAATGTATACCCTTAACAATTCTGGCTTGATGACTTACTTAGTTTCTCACAATTTGAAAAGAAATAAGCATGTTAGTTATCATTCAGTTAGGCTCAAATTCTTACCGAAAATGTTGGAAAAAAGGGGTATTAAGTACTAGTTGTATAAAAATAAACTTTGGGTTCTTCTTGCTGTACCCAAAAATAACTCAACGTATACTCGAATAATTCAAATAGACTTTTGTGTCTTTTCTGTTTAGAGAACATCGTTTTTTTTTATAAAATTACAAAACTTAATAGATTTTTATTTATTTATTTATTTATTAGGGTAAAAACAGGACCATGATTTGATTAGAGTTTTGTGGAAGGCCTAACGGACAAGCAAAAAGTTCAAAATTTTCAGCAATCTGATCAGTACCGTCTTCACACTTAAATCGCACATTGCACTCAATGTACAGATCTTGCAAAAGCATTATGAAATCTAATAGTTAAAGGGATAAGAGAGAGATCACATAGAGTTTCCTTTGCCGAATTGTCTTCCTGGTTAAGTTACCACTTGTCTTGCCTCTTGCCAGATTCATATTTTCCTCCATTTATTAATTACTTTTGCATACTCAAGATAAAATATAAACTACTTGCGGAGGCCATGTAAATAAGTCCATGTCTCTCTGCAAGGGTATTCTTGCTAGTTTGAAGTTTTTTTAAATTACACAAGGTGAACCGCGACCTACAGCACTACTAGTACTGGAGAATAAAACTACTACTACTATTAATACTAATATAATAATTCTTAAACTAAAAGTTTAATGAAAAACGGGGGGGGGGGGGGGGGCATATTTTAACCGTCCGTTTTTATGTCATTTTCATTGTTCAACCAATTCAGTAAACCTTTTATTTTGGACGTCCATGGTAAGCCGCCATGGAATGCGTCACATTTATTTACGGTCTTGTTGGCTAGACCCGCAGTCTTGGGCCTAGAGGTTGTTGGGATGGGGGAGGCTTCCTCCATGTGTTGATAGGCGAAATCTAGTCCCGACTCGATGCAATTTGCCACTTGTATGTTTTCACATGATTTCTTCGTGACGTCAAATGATGCTTCCTTCTCGCCAAATTTGACAGTTAGAGTGCCGCTGCTCATGTCTACCACTACCTGGGAGGTGGCTAGGAATGGTCTTCCTAGGATAAGGGGTACATCCTTATCTTTTTCCATATCGAGCGCTACAAAATATGTAGGGTAAACGAACTCTCCTACCTTGACTAGGAGGTTTTCAGCGATCCCTGAAGGATATTTAACCGATTGATTAGCCAACTGGATGCTCATTCTAGTAGGTGTTGGTGTGCCAAGGTTTAGTTTCTGATACATGGAGGCCGGCATAAGGTTAATGTTGGCTCCAAGGTCTGCGAATGCTTTTGTAATTGATATTCCACCAACGGAGCAGAGAATGGTAAAGCTAGCGAGATCCAATTGTTTCTGGGGGATAGTATTAGAGAGAATGGCGGAACATTCTTTCCCTGAACTGACGAGGTTAAGCTTAGCGATTTTCCTTTTATTAGTAAGGAAGTCCTTCATGAATTTTGTATGTTTTAGTATTTGGGAAAGAAGTTCGACGAAAGGTAGGTTAATATGTAGTTGTTTTAGAAGGTGCATGAATTTATATAAACTGTTCATCATTTTTTACTTTGGTCAATCTGCTTGGATATGGAACCTTCAGCTTTTCATAGTTTCTTCAACTGCTACAGGGGTAGGTGATTCTTTTTCTTAGGGAGGTGGGGTGGGTTCTTCAGATCTTGGGATAACTTCCTCCAGGCCAACTCCAGTTTTTGTGTGCCTCTCCACATCCTTCACATGTTGTGACAGTTACCACGGACTTACCGCTCTCGAGCTTCTTGACTTTTGAGGTTAAGACCTCAATTTGGGCTTTAAGTGCAGTTGCGTCGTCAGCCGCGGTAGGCTCCGGCGGCTATCACATTGGCACTTCATGAGGTGTGTCACTAGAAACTGGTCTGAGCGATTTCCTCGATCTTTTTGAAGACTTGCTTCGGGCTTACGTTTCCCAACATGCCACCAGAGTTGGAATCGAGAATTTGGCGGGTTTGCGGGAGCAAACCGTTATAGAATCTAGAAATTTGCTGCCAAAGTTCAAGACCAAGGTGTGGACATTTTCTTAGTAACTCATTGAAACGTTCCCAAGTGACGTACAGTGATTCTCCTTCTTCTTGAGCGTAAGAGTTATATTAGTGAGGAGTTTGGCTGTTTTTGGCAAGTGGAAAATATTTGTAGAGGAACTTTTGGACTAACCCATCCCAAGTGGTGATGTAACCATTTAGTAGGGATTTTAGCTTGGTTTTAGTGCGATCTTTTAGGGAAAAGGGAAATATACGGAGTCTGACGACGTTGTTAGAGGCTCCATTTTATTTAAAGGTTTGACAAATTTCAAAAAAAAATGTTATGTGATGGTGAGGGTCTTCATCAGGTAAACCATGAAAGGTAGCAGGACTCTAGAGCATTTGTACCAACTAGGTCGAACTTCAAAGTTGTTAGCTTTAACACCAGAAGGAGCAATAGCAGCACCAAAGTTGATTGCATTGGGTCTAAGGTAATCGGCGATGGTTCGTTGTTCAACCATTGGTGGAGAAAACGTTTTGGTTCAGGATGTGGATGAAGTACTTCTTCAACAGGAGTTGAACTCATGCACAACCTGAAATCAGGAGTGATGGAGATTAGCAGCTACCAGATCTTTTTATTAAGTATAGGAAAAGAAAAATCAACTTTATTTCGTGTATGATCAGGACACTACCTAGGTTGATGTACATTCTATAAAGGAAATAAAAGAAAATATAAAACTTAGACTCGTGATGCTAAAAGTTTGTTATGATGTGGTGTCAAAATCTTGTTGTGACACGAATCCTTATTTTAAGAAAATACTAAGAAAGAGAAATATTTTACAAAAATAATAGTTAGGCAGCAAACTTGGATTTTTTCTCAAAATCACCGTTTTGTATCCCCAGCAGCGACGCCAAAAAGCTTGGTGTGCCTATAAAAATATGACAATTGTCGGTCAGTTTCAACACCACTATTACATTTAAGCTTTAAATTTACAAGACACGATAAAGAACAATCACTATACACCACAAGCGCAGGAAACTCCGATCCTGACGTAGTATAGCGAATGTAAGATACCGAGGTCGTCCAAGGACACAACATATGGAAATGAGGGATCTTGATACTTTATCTCAGTTTACATCTAACGAAGCTAATTTGTAAGTTAGTATTTTATAATAAGAAAAGAAATAAGAAAAGATAAAAAGAAAAATAAAGATAAAGCGGGTTTAAGTATATTCAGTCGAAGATAATATCTATTGGGAGGACTACTTATCAGTGGCAATGTTGATAACTTGTTCATTTCTAAATTTTCCCTAAGATTTTGCTAACAGATGAGGGGACCGCCTTTCAGCCTTAAATCCCATCTCACTTTCCTCCCATTAATCACCCATTTGTTATGAATCCCAGAAGTACTTGTGCTATTAGATACAAATATAGTGCGTACGAATGCCATTTAGTTGTAGGGGCTTATGGTCAAAGTAGCGTCACACTCGAATACGTTGTCATGAACCAATAGGGGAACAACCACGCATCAGATTATTTTATTATGAAAAACATATTTTTAAGGGACTAAAGTCAGTTTCCTCCTTGTACCGCTCTCGCACATACATGGGCGGTTGTAACTAGAGCCAACTCCAAGTCCACCAACGCATTCACCACTGGATCTACATGGTGGTAAAAATATTTCCAATCCTTCATCCTAACTAATACATTCAGACCGCACATGCATGAAAACCGAGTTTGTTTACTTAGACATAAACGGTCAAATGTATTGCTTTGCATGGGGTGCGAGTCACCATAAGGATCATGCATCGCCTCCTAATCGGGTGTCACAGGTCCGACTGATGAGCTTTCGACTCCTCAAATGGTCCACAATACACAAGGCACGTTTGTTCAAAAGAGTGAGAATGCACTTTCAATGAAAAGAGTTTTCAGAAGGTCATTTTTACACACCTTAAGGTGAGTTTATAAACTTATTTTACCAACCCGTCAAAGACTAATGTTGCCCGAAGTGAGTGTAAGAATTTAGCCAAACATGGCTTTAAAGATACGCTTAAAAGAAAATGAAAGATTCATAGACAAAATACAAATCATAATTTACTCAAGTTAGAGTTCTTACAATCTTGACGAATAAACTAAAACACCAATAATAAATGGTTAAAAAATGTAAAACGTGGTAATAATACTAGAAGAGGAGAAGAAACTGCGCGGTTTGCAAATGAGGGGGCTGCCCCTTTATAGGCAGGAAACGGAATCTAGTACGGGTCGTGCCTGTCGCTCGATCAGTTGGAATCTGTGTCTTTAAAAGCACGGGTCGTGTCTATCAGGAATCATCCAGGGTCAAATGCACGGACCGTGTTGGATCAGGAGCACGGGGCGTGTGAGGTCAAGGGCACAGGCTGTGCTTGCCAGGAGCGAGCCAGAGGCTAAGTTAACTTTCTGGAAGCTTACCGAGGAGGGACACGCGACATGCCCTAGATGGGACACGACCGTGTCTATGGCAAAAAAATCATAATCTTTTCATTTTTCTTCATATTTGCTTCATATTCAGCTTTTTTGTAATTTTGACCTAGATTAGACTGAAAAACTAAAAAGAAAAAAATATGGTAATGTTTTGGTGATAGTTAGTTAGAAATAACCCATAAATGTAGGGAATATTTGGCATAAAATTATGTATATTTTAGTGTACATCACTGAGTTTGTCCCCATTTCATAAGCTCACGGCTCAGTGGCTTACTTTAATGTAGATTGGGGCAAGTATGCCGATTCAAGACGATTCACCTCTTGTTTTGTATGTATCTTGGCGACAATTTGATTTATTGTGTAAGACTAAAATATTTAATATGTGTCCTTAAGATTTTTTATCTTATATATATTGACTGTTTACCTTATTACCTTCTAAGTGTTTAATAGGAAATTACTTGATGGACGTAATTGCCCTTATTTATTAAATTGGGCTTCCTCTTAGGTGTGTTATAAATATATAATATTAGATATCCTAAACACATCTTAGTCTCATTCCTAATTCACAATCTCTCTCTCTCTCTTTCCCTCTCTCTCTCCCTCTCTCTCTCTCCTTCTCTCTCCCTCTCTCTCTCTCCCCCTCTCTCTCTCTCCCTCTCCCTCTCTCTCTCCCCCTCTCTCTCTCCCCCCCTCTCTCTCTCTCTCTCTCTCTCTCTCTCTCTCTCTCTCTCTCTTCTCACTCATATGTGAACTAAGGTTTTCATGCAACCCATCCTAAGAACAAACCATAAATAGGAACAAAGTCGATTATGTCTTACTTCTGTGGATCTACGGGTATATTGGGTACATGATCTCTATTCAGTTTTTATCACGTTTATCAAGAATTGATCACCATGTGGTATCAGATCATATGTTGCTAAACATGTGGTATTGAATATTTTCGTGGTCATGCAAACTTACTATTACTTATAATTCTCAAGTGTTTGGTTATGGTTTCTGGATGGTGGTGTCTATAAATTAGAACTAGATGGTGATTTTTCCAAGTCTTTGTTATCAAATAATCTTAATGAGAAATTTAACAAAGAGAGAGTAAAAACGAGAATTAGAAACTTCATCTATGTTGTGGCATCATATTTAGGCGACATTTCACAAGATGGCTTATCTCGACCATGAAGGATGAGGTCTTACCTTCTCCCGATATCAATGATTTTGTAACATGTGTCAAATGCCTTAAAGGTAAATGGCATCGACAAATAAGAAAGGTACCACTATGAGCTCTAACTTATTAGAACTCATACATACTTACATTAGTGGCCCTTACCCCATCGCTGGAATAACTTGACATAGTTCATTTATCAATTTCATTGATAAGTATTTCAGCTGCATGTACTTGTATCCAATTAAAGAAAAATCTAAATCACTTACAACTGTTAATGATTATAAGGCTGAAATTGAAAAACTACTAGATCATCAGATAAAAGTTGTGAGATTAGATAGAGGGGGTGAATAATATGGTAGGCATGCTGATGTGGGTTAGACTCCAGGTCCATTTTATTAGTTTTGTAAGGGCAAGGGGATCGTGAACCAGTACACCATGCCCAGTACTCCTCAATAGAACGATGTTGCTGAAAGAAGAAACAGGACCCTAATACGCAATATGTTAGCCAACTCAGGTTTACCCTCACTCATCTGGACCGAGGCCTTAAAAGCAGGTGTTCATATACTCAATAAAGTTCCTTCGAAATTTGTCACTAAAACTCCTTTCGCCTTGCCGAAGCTAAACTTTATAGCTCTTTCTTGAAGAAACTTGACATGAAGACTAAAATATTTAACGTGTCCTTAAGATCATTTTTCTTATTTATATTGATTATTGCCCTTATTATCCTAAGTGTTCAATAAGAAATTACTTGATGGACATAATTATAGTTACTTATTAAATTTGGTCTCCCCTTAAGTATGTCACAAAATAGAGAACATTAGAGATCATAAACACCTCTTAGTCTCATTGCTAATTCATGATCTCTCTCTCTCTCTCCCTCTCTCTCCCTCTCTCTCTCCCCCTCTCTCTCCCTCTCCCTCCCTCCCTCCCGCTCCCTCCCTCTCCCTCCCTCCCTCCCTCTCCCTCTCTCTCTCTCCCTCTCCATCTCTCTCTCTCTCTCTCTCTCTCTCTCCCTCTCTCTCTCTCTCTCTCCTCATCTCATACGTTAACTAAGGTTTCACGTAATCCATCCCGATTTCTCTCCAAATCGGTTGCATTATAAATTGTATATTTATATTGTTTTTGAAGGGAATAGAATACTCAACTACTCAAGGGAGTTTATTCAAAATTTAAAGGTTCTCAACATAAAGTTACTTCCGGTTATTACAAATAATTTCGGTGTTAGATCATGCGTATATTTTACTAGCTAGTGAGTAAGACGTAATGTGTTAGTGAGTTTTCTAGACTATAAAAGTCAAATAAGGTTATCTAAAGACACTTGTATGGTGATAACACCAATTTGTTTTATAATATGTTAGTGATCGAGTGTCTTAATTTGTAGAAAGTCTTATAATAATCATTTTGGTGTTAAATATGTACAATAATTAGTACACTGATGAGTCTTAGCAGATATTGTTATGCGATATGCGTTAATGAATTACTTTAACAAGTTTTACATCCATCAATTAATTACCTGACTTCTTTGTTATTTATTCTAGTTCGACAAATATTACAATCAAATCACTTATACAATTTTAACATGGACGTCTTTCGAGAATTTCATTCCTGATAACGTTATCAGAAAGAAAGTTGGAAGAGGCGACGACATCAAATTCTGGTTCGATTCTTGGCTTGATGATTCCCTTTTATTTTCTCCGTTTCCCTTGTGTTTTTTCTCTTTCTTGTAACAGGGATGGCTTAGTTTGTGATTTTTGGAATAATGACAAATGGGAGTGGAAGTCGCGTAGAGATTCAGTGGAGGTGCTGAAAAGGAACAGTTAGAGATGCTTTTGGACTGGCTCGCTAATGTTTATTTGGATGGTGTCAATGACAAATGGCTTTGGAACTTAAATGGCAATTCCGAGTTCTTGGTGAAAGCTATCAGAAAACACGTACATTGATAACATTCGTCTTCCATTTGGTGAATTCGAGACAAGATGGATGAAATACATTCCCAAGAAAGTCAACATTGCTGTTTAGCGTATCATGTTGGACCGCATGCCTACTCGTCTGAATCTCTCCAAACGTGGCCTTGAAATTGACGTGATCACTTGTCCTTTTTACAACTTTCGTCTGGAATCCATTAACCACATCTTCGGTGATTGTTCCTTTTTCGTTAAAATTATGGAACGGATCAAGACCTGGTTGGATATTGCGTGGCTTAGACAAGTGATCACCGAAGACCGAAGATTCCCGGAGCGATAGCATTGTCGATTCCATTACGTTATGTTCGTTTTTGTGGTTTTCTTCGCGTAATTGTATGAGTAAGATTCATTGGACTGATTGGATGATTAATCCTCTGTTAACTTTGTAACTTTGTTTTGGCTCTTTTGAGCCCGTTTTAATATAATTTTACAGCTGTTATAAAAAAAGAAGGTAAGTGAAATGAAATTAGGACCCCACTTTAACAGGGTCCCAAATTTAAAAAAATAAAGTAATATATACATATTTTATTTAATTTAGAATTTGTATAATACGAAAACCATAAGAACGATATAAGTTCGAATAGGGCCTTAAATTTTTAGTTCGCTTTAACGGTTAAACCGCCCCTGAATTTTAAAATGTATGTGGTATTTTTGATATAGGGTGCTTGCTGTCTCAAATAATAAATTTAAGAAGGTTAGAACTTGCTCATTACATAACAGTTCAATTTAACTACTACGACTTGTCCTAGTGGTTTTCCACCCGGCCGCTTGCGGAGGTGGTTTTTCCTGGAACTGGTTGACGGATGGGCTTGGGCGCCGATAACGGCCTTTTACCATTGAGCTTCCCGGTTCAAGTTCAGGTCTCGTTTAGTTGACCGTTAAAAAAACAGTTCAATTTAATTGTCTTTTTCTCTAAATTTTTATTGAATTTTTTTCTTCTATTAGCATATACGATTTAATATTTAAAAATTTTAGATCCACAAATAGTTATGTTAAATAAATGTTGAATTATCTCTCTTTTTTTAGTTGAAAAGCAACATCTTACTGGAAACCAGATGGGTGACGTAGTGCCGACAATGAATGCGTCGTCTTTAATTCGTGTCATCATATAACACGGATGACTTTGGAACTTTTATTATAATCACGTTGGCGAAGTTGACAATAGCTTAATATTTTTTTGTTTGTTTTTCATGATATAGTTTTTGTATAAATAGATGAAAAAACGTGGTTTTTTCATAATGATTTTTTTTTAGAATTGAGATGAGTTGTATTTAAATCTTTGTTGTGTTCATTACTTTTTCTTTTTTTGTGTTTGTATAAATGTATAATGAGTGTGGACCAATAATTGGTATTAGAGCTTAGAAAAATGCTTATATCCGGCAAGAAATTAAGACTGTTGTTTGCTCATTTAGAAGATCAGAATCGTAGCCAATAGACTTGTGGTGGGAGTTCTGACGATCGACGAACTGATTGGAGATGAGATCGTGAGATTGTTTGGGCTAGCTAGGCGGAACGAAACCATCCGTCGATCTATTAGAGTTTGATTAGGAGAAAGACGGGCCTAGGGAAGAACCTATCGCGAGTCAACGTGATACTATACTAATTTTGCGATTAGGAAACGTGTAAGATGTAGGAAAACCGTTCGTAAAATTTAAATAGAAAACAATATTTTTCTTACATTTGTACGATTACAACGAAAAGAAATAATCTACTCATATTACACTACAATGAAAATTAAATTCTCTAGCTAACAATACAGTTACAACATGGAGAATAACACAGAGAAATGATTAGGTTACAAAGGAAATATGTGTAAGAAAATGGGTATAGAATGCCAAACAATTTACTGAGATTAAAATAAGAATACAATGCAACTAATCAAAATTACAATATACGGAGACAGAAAGAAATAAGACAGAAAACAGAAGGAAGAAATGACTGAGGGTCGTGTTCAACATGTTTTCGTTAAAACAAATTTCTGGGTCTGTTTCATATTGTACAGCAGCCAAAGCAGCACGCTGTCGGATTTGAATCTTGCCTGAAAAGTGAATGGAGAGAAAGAGAGAATGAAGCCTATGCTGGTTACGAATTCCGTAGCTACGCGTGTGTTATTCTTTCATGTTTTATTTTATGTTTCTGAGGCCAATTTGAAAGTCATAATTGTCTGAATTGGGTATGAGTGTTTCATTGGACTATTTCCAAGATATGGTTGCTTCTCCAAGTGTGATTACATACCCACTTGTTGTCCTGGAATCCTTTATATTAGAGATCCAATTTGCATCACAATGTCCCTTGATGACGGATGAAAATTGGTTATAATGTAATATGTATTCTTGAGTGTACTTTAAGTACCGAAGCAGTCTAGTCATGCTTTTCCAATGACTTGAACTTGGATTACTCGTATATCTACTTAGCCTCCTCACAACATATAGTAAGTCTAGTCTAGTACAACTCATTAGATACATCAATTTGCTAATAATTCTAGAATGTTCCAATTGGGCCACCGCCTCTCCTTTATTCTTTGCTAGGTGTTGACTCATATCAATAGGAGTCTTAGTTACGTTGATTTCAACGTAATCGATCCTTTTCCTTTAATTTCCGTAGACTAGTTATCGGCGAATTTGACCGTCTGGTGATATTCTCGTCAAGGTTTGTGAAATAATCTTGGTGGCCGGTCATGTGATTACTTGCTCCGTTATCCTATTAATGGATAGGATTTCGATATATTTGTTTGTTATTATTTTCCTATTTTGTGGGGATTGTTTTCCTATTTATGTTGGTTTGTATCTTTTGAATTAATCAATGAAAATCCTCCTACGTATTCCTTCATGGTAATCAGAGCTTTAGGTTAATTTTTTCCTCTTTTTTCTTCTTGCCGCCATCACCATGGTCGACACCGATGGTGAGAAAGATCCGGCCTCCTCTTCTGTCAAAGAGAAAACTACCCTTCATACTGCCTTCACCGTCTCCAATGTCAACCTTAAAGTTCGAACTCTCGATGGTAAAAAGACACCCTATTCAACATGGGTGAAGTTATTCAAGAACCATCTCAAGATCTATAAAGTTCTGCACCATATCGACGGCACCGAACCACCAAAATCCGATGATCCTCAATATCAACAGTGGGTCGAACTCGACTCCCTTGTACTACAATGGATCTATGGTACGGTGTCCGACGACATCCTCAGTCGCATTCTTGCTGATGATACTACTGCACGAGCGGCATGGCTGCAGATTCAACAAGTTTTCCTCAACAATAAAAACGCCCGTGCGGCGACTTTGGAGCAGAAGTTTACCAACACCACACTCACCGGCTCCTCATCGTTTGACGACTATTGTCAAACGTTGAAGGATTTGGCGAGTCAACTTGGTGACGTTGATCAACCCGTCTCGGAAAGCCGTCTCGTTATTCAAATGGTCAGAGGTTTACCCGTTGAATACGACACGATCGGCGCTATTATTAATCATCGATGTCCGACTTGGGATGAAGCCCGCGGCATGGTAGAGGCCGAACAACAGAGACAAGCCGCTAGAACCTCCAACAGCCGCGATACGGTTCTCGTTCACACCTCCTCTTCCTATACTCAGCAGCCAAATCGCAACACCTCTCAACCAAATCCGGACACTTCTCGTTCTAGTTATCCAAACGGGTATCGTGGCAACAATTACGACCCCGCGAAAGCCGCTCGGGGAAGAGGACGGTTCGCCAGATCAGCAGGTCGTGGAACACAGCGATCGAACATCACTTCGGGTATGGGAAACTGGACGCAACCAGCTTTTGCCCCAGGGGGAATTGGCGGAACTCGTTTGGGCCATGTTCAGCAGCCTCAAGCCCAATATGCGACATGGACACCACCGCCCAGCCCCTTCCCATCCCAGCCGGCCCAGTTCTACCCCTCACAGGCCCACCTGATCGGATCTCAGCAGCCCAACATGGCCCCTCCACCTGGTTTCGGTTACCAACAGCAGCCCGCACTCAACGCTCTTTCTCCTATGGATATCGGGGCCGCCATGACCACTGTGCACCGCAACTATAATGATCAACAACAGTGGCTTATGGATACGGGCGCGTCATCCCACATCACCTCTGATCCAGGTAAAATTAAATTTCCTAGTTTAGTTCCTGTCAATCCTATTTTTGTCGATAATGGTCAATTATTACCTGTTAGCGGCTCAGGCAATGGTTTTTATCACACCCCTAATAAAACCTATCACCTAAACCAAATTGTCCACTCACCCAATGTTATTCAAGATCTCATTTCTGTCCGCAAATTCACCATTGATAATCAAGTGTCGATTGAATTTGACCCTTTTGGTTTTTCTTTGAAGGACCTCAAGGATGGGCACCTGCTTTCTCGCCACAATAGCACTGGAGATCTGTACCCGTTCACCCCGTCCACAACTGCTTTGCTTACCACTTCATCAGCACCATGGCATGATCGTCTCGGGCACCCCGGCGCGAACGTGCTACACTATCTTAGTCGCTTTACTTCTTTAAAGTTTAATAAAGTTGTCGATTCTTTGATATGTAATTCTTGTCAAGTGTCGAACAGCAAGCGTTTGCCTTTTACTGATTCAGTGTCTAGTACTTATAAAGCCTTTGATTTAATACATTGTGATTTATGGACCTCCCCGGTCCTTAGCAATTCTGGCTACAAGTATTACATGGTGCTTATTGATAACTTTACCAATTTTGTATGGGTTTATCCGTTAAAATTTAAATCCGAAACCTTCACCCAATTTACCAAATTCCATAAATTTATCCAAACACAATTCGATGCCAATATAAAAACCTTCCAATGTGACCTCGGGGGCGAATTTGACAACACAAACTTTAAAAATTTTGCCAACCAAACTGGCCTTGTGTTTCGCTTTTCTTGTCCCCAAACCTCCCAACAAAATGGGAAAGCTGAACGTATGATCCGTCGCTTAAACGACATTATTCGAGCTCTTCTCGTCCATTCCCGCCTCCCATCCACGTTTTGGGTGGAAGCCCTTCACACGGCCGTTTACCTTCACAATATCTTACCCACAAAGAAACTCAACTTTTACACACCCGCATTTGCCCTATACCAACGACACCCAACATACGACCATTTACATGTGTTCGGGTGCGCGTGCTATCCCAACATGTCGGCAACCCAACCCAACAAACTTTCCCCCCGCTCCACCCAATGTGTGTTCCTCGGTTATCCCGCCGACTTCCGCGGTTATCGGTGCTACGACCCGCAAACCGGCAAAGTTCATTTGTCACGACATGTGGTATTTGATGAACACACATTTCCCTTTAATACTCCTCTTTCCCCCACCACCTATGCCTTCCTCGATGATGACCCTTTCCCTTTTTCTACCCACCTACCCACTGCCCAAACTGTCGACCCCATCCATCCTCCCTCTCCCCACATGGCCCAGCCCAATCCCAACCCACCCTCACCCAACAACAGCCCAACCCAGCCCAGTCCCTCTTCGCCATCTCCTACCGCCCACCCCAGCCCACCCGTTCCCCAAACAACCCCAGCCGGTTCTCCCTCCACACCGCCACCAGCTTCTGCCTCGACACCCCACCCTCCTACCACGTCCAATGCTCACCCCATGCAAACGCGCGCTAAGGCGGGCGTTGTCAAGCCCAATCCACGGTATTTATTCGCCGCATCTACCCATATCTCGCCCGTCCCCACCTCCCCCGCAAAAGCCATGTCAGACCCTAATTGGCTTCAGGCCATGAACGACGAATTTAGCGCTTTGCAGGTGAACAAAACTTGGGAACTTGTTCCCCGTCCGCTTGATAGACCGGTTATCCGGTCTCTTTGGTTGTTCCGTCACAAGTTCAAGGCGGACGGATCTCTCGACAGGTACAAGGCACGGCTTGTTTGCAATGGTAAATCTCAGACTGTCGGTATCGATTGCCTGGAAACCTTCAGCCCAGTGGTCAAACCAGCAACCATTCGGACTGTTTTGTCCCTTGCTGTCTCCCGGTCTTGGCCAATTCACCAACTGGACGTCAAAAATGCATTTCTCCATGGCAATCTCGAAGAAACTGTCTACATGCAACAACCTACAGGCTTCATTGACCCATCATTTCCTAATCATGTTTGTCGCCTTAGGAAGTCTCTCTATGGCCTCAAACAGGCACCTCGGGCTTGGTTTGCTAGATTCTCGGGGTTCATTACTTCCATTGGTTTTCGCAACAGTGTGTCTGACACATCATTATTCATTTATCGTCACGGGGATCAGCTGGCTTATCTTCTATTATATGTCGACGACATTGTGATCACTGCTAGCCATCCTCACGTGTTGCATCAGGTTATTACACGCCTCTCCCAGGAGTTTGCTATGACAGACATGGGTCCGCTGCACCACTTTCTTGGCATCACGGTTACTAGAGATTCAAACTCCCTTTTTCTTGGCCAGGCTCAGTATGCTCGTGACATCCTTCACCGGGCCAACATGACCACGTGTAAGCCATGTAACACACCCGTTGACACTAACTCTAAACTTAGTGCAACAGAGGGGGCACTTCTTCCGGATGGCTCTTTATACAGGAGCTTGGCTGGGGCTTTGCAGTATCTGACCATCACTAGACCAGATCTCTCGTATGGGGTTCAGCAAATTTGTCTATTTATGCATGCTCCTCGGGAATCTCATATGGTATTCTTGAAACGGGTTCTCCGGTATTTGCATGGCACCTTGGATCTTGGTCTCCGGCTCACTGCGTCATCTGATTCATCACTTGTAGCATACTCTGATGCGGATTGGGGCGGGTGCCCTGACACACGTCGTTCTACTTCGGGCTACTGCATTTTTTTGGGTCATAATCTCATCTCATGGTCGTCTAAACGACAACCTATTGTCTCTCGCTCCAGTGCCGAGGCTGAATATCGGGGAGTGGCTAATGCTGTGGCTGAGGCCACCTGGCTTCGTAACCTTCTGTTTGAGTTGCAGGTTCCTGTTCGCAAAGCTACGGTCGTATATTGTGACAATGTCTCCGCAGTATATTTGTCCGGTAATCCCGTTCAACATCAGCGCACTAAGCACGTGGAAATGGATATTCATTTTGTTCGGGAGAAGGTGCAGATAGGACACATCCGGGTTCTTCACATCCCTTCTCCTCACCAGTATGCTGACATATTTACAAAAGGGCTGCCTAGATATCTCTTTGATTCGTTTCGTTCCAGCTTGAACGTGTCCTCTTCGCCACGTTCTCACTGAGGGGGAATATTAATGGATAGGATTTCGATATATTTGTTTGTTATTATTTTCCTATTTTGTGGGGATTGTTTTCCTATTTATGTTGGTTTGTATCTTTTGAATTAATCAATGAAAATCCTCCTACGTATTCCTTCATATCCAAGTACCACATATTCTCGGGATACACATATGCAAAATTCCCGAACTTGTAGCAACAATAACATTGGATTTGGGATTTGTCTTTTTTACCTTTTGCCCGATCTCCCCTTTGACTCGTTTCAACCCCTCGTGATGCTCAGGGTTGACCCGTTTCTTGAATCTGTGATTTACCGTTGTTTCCATGGTTGAAACTTGATCCCTTGTTCTTCTTTTCATAGCTTTGAGTTTTAGAGCTTTCTCCTCTTGTAAACATTAGTTTACTATTGCTTGAGGAACCTTGTCCATCTTCATCTTTCTGTTGGGATTCGACAGTGGTATACGGGTGCCCGGTGACGTTAAAAAAAACTTGACCGTTTAAATAAAACATTACCGACCGGGTTTAGTGAATTAAGAGTTAAAACGGATTAAACCGGTAATCCGTTTACACAGCGGAATAAATAAATTTACTAATTTTATACGCATAAACCGAAGGTGTCGAAATCGTGTCAACAGGATCACGATCACCAAAAATATTTAATCACGCAAACACCATTTCGCGGTAAACATTTTAGCACGAAAATAATAACGATTACATTAATTGAAATTAAATATCTAAACTAAAACCGGAGTTTAGATATACCTTCGCGGTGTTCTAACAAACGTTAGAGACACCGAGGGTCAACAAGATGACGCTAGGGTTTCACGAAAAAATAATCCGAACCGGCGGATTAAATCGTTTGCAAATCGCATACACCGTCTCAAACGGATTCGTTGAGAATAGCAACGATTCCATTTATGGTGGCGACAAGCGAGCACCAGTCGAAATCGAGACGGTGACGGCGGCTAAGGTTTAGCCGGGCGATTACCACGATTATTACGACGAGGGCTCGCACTCGTAAAATCGTGACGACGACGATTGTACCGATGAGTGGTGATGGGAACGCGTCGTAGTGAAACGGAGCTACGCTAGGTCGCGACGGCGAGCTAGGGTTTGACGGCGGCGACGGCCCTATAAAAGGGGTTGGCGTCGCCTATGGTGAATCATGGGACGATGGTGATTGTCTTACCTTGATCAATCACGCGAAAGGGATCGTCCGGTTGCTTCTCGTCTAACACCGTCTTCTAGGGTTCCACCAAGGAAGCAAGACGACCAAGCTCTAGATGAGGTTGGTTTGCGTGAAGGGAGGGGACGAGGGAGAAGGGAGGTGGCGGCACTAAAAGTGGCGCAGAGAGAGGGGGAGAGAGTGTGGAGGAATGACCAACCAAAACTCCTCCCCTAGCTCTCTATATATAATGGATGGATCATGGGCTTTATGAAAAACCTAAGCCCATGAGGATCCAGTCCATTAACCCTTCTCCAAGTAATTTAAAATTACAATTAATCCCTTTTTAGTTTGCGATTAATTAATAAAACAACTTTATTAATTTTACAAGTCGCAAACTACGAGAAACATAAATAACTATTTATTTATTTCACCATAAAACATTAATCAAATGTTTTTCTCTGTTTATTTAATTATTTCAAGAATAATTATTTGTAATTAATTAAATGTTTATTAATCATGAATAAACATTAAATTAATTATATATATTTCCGTAAATTACCGGTTAGCCTAGTAAGCAAATTTTTATCTCGTTGCCCCCAGTGTAACTCTTTACGGGTCTAACCGGGTCGGGTTCTTGGTGTTGTCAGGTCTGGACATCCAATATCCAACACTTTCACCCTTTCTTCATAAGCTCTCAAACGACCTACACCATTATCAAAAGAAATTGTTTTCATAATAAGCAATTATTCGATAGATATGATGCTACCATGTGTATAAAACATTTAGGCATGTCGTGAAGAAACTTTTTGACAAGTTTCTCTTTGTCTATCTTGGACCCGAGTGCCACCGACTTTGAAGCTAACCCCCGAATTTTTTATGCGAACTCTCTTAAGGTGCTACTTTCTTTTATCTTGAGAGCCTCAAATTCGGCCATGAGGGTTTAAAGTCGAACCTTGATCACACGGTCTGCCCCTTAATGATGGGCTTTTATTGCTTCCCACATTGTTTTCGTTGTGATCAAGTTTCCAATTTGGTGGAGGATTTGATCCTTCGGTAACACCTCGAATAGTAGTGCAATTGCGAGGTAGTTCTTCTTAGCATCCGTACTTGTACCTGGATCAATAATCTCCCATACGCCGTGTACGTTGAAGATGGCCTACATGCACATCGACGACATGGTGTAGTTTGTGTCGATAAGAACAACGCACTTGAGCAGTGGCGGACCTACTAAGGTCCCAGGGGTAGCGCCCGCTACCCCTGAACTTTTACCCCGACGTGCAAATTTTTTTTTTTATAGGTTTTCGGTTTTTCGCGACCCCTGAAACGAATTTTTCGCGACCCCTGGAAGAAATTTTATGGCTTTTACTTAAAAATATGATCAAAAGCCCCTTAAAAATATGATTAAAAGCCCGTTAACTAGCTAAATTTTTTTCGGGGGCGCTGCCCCCGAACCCCCGTTAGTCCCCGCTACCCCTGATATTATATCCTGGATCCGCCACTGCACTTGAGAGAAGTGGTACCCGGTTCTTTCCCCGATATGTTTGGTGTCGCTCATGTATCTCCCATACCAAACTGCTTCTTGAACTTGCAATAGTATGGGATGGAGGCAGTGGCGGACCCACATAGAGCCCAGGGGTAGCGCCCGCTACCCCTGAACTTTTACCCCGACGTGCAAATTTTTTTTTTTATAGGTTTTCGGTTTTTCGCGACCCCTGAAACGAATTTTTCGCGACCCCTGGAAGAAATTTTATGGCTTTTACTTAAAATTATGATCAAAAGTCTCTTAAAAATATGATTAAAAGCCCGTTAACTACCTAAAAAAAATTTTCAGGGGCGCTGCCCCCGAACCCCCGTTAGTCCCCGCTACCCCTGATATTCTTTCCTGGATCCGCCACTGGATGGAGGTATCCTTTGGAGATTAAGGTTCTTCCAGCCCCTCTTTTTCCTTGATTGCTTCTCTGTTGCACTCAAAGAACTTGACCAAAACTTGTCAGCCAACCTCTTGAGTACTTGGCTGACTTTAGGCTTTTTCATAGGTGATTTGTTTTTCAGTTTCTTTAACTCCAATCAATCTCCTCTCATAGCTCTGAACCAAATCAAGATTAGAATTGATATCTAAGACACAAAACCAGTGGCGGAATCAGAGGTTCTCGTCTGGAGGGTCAAAAAGTTTCATGTGTTGAAAACTTGAAATGGTGTCATAAATTCTTTAATACAATTAGTTGATTTTCATATTAAAAAAAATTCATAAAAATACAGCAGTAAATTATGTCATGATTACATGAGAAAAATGTTAAAATACAAATAAAGTAATGAATTTTAAATTTAATGAAATAATATAAAATAAAAAACAAACTATATTTCTAAAGTTGTTCGTCTAATGTTAAACTAAACATAAATAAATAAAAATTTAAAATTAATTTAAACTAAAAATTAATCATCCAACTAGTTAACCAATCTGATTTTAATTGATCAAAAAATTAAAAAAAGAAAAAAAAAACTTCGTCAACTTAAATAATATGGATTTCACAAAATACTACTAGTAAACTCTCTGCTTTTTCTTTATCAGATTATTAGATAGATTAATTTCCTTTTTGTTTTTTTGTTAATCAAAAGTTAGTATATTCAATCGTTCAAAAAATTTAAAGGTGAAAAAAGTAGTTCATATTTATTTCCATCTTTTATCTTTCTTTCTCCTTACTCTTTCTTCCTCCTGATCCTTTCTTCTTCTTTTCACCGAAGAACAAAAAACCTACAACTCTTAACATAAACATATAGAAATATACTACTGGAAGGGTGGTCTGGAGAGTCAATGGACCCTTTTGACCCCCTTTAAATCCGCCGATGCACAAAACTAAAACCCGAAATAACTCTTCAAATTTTATTGGGTTAGAAGATCACTCAAACCTCAACTTACAATTGTGTTATTAATTTAACCCTACTTGATCACATTTTATAAACAAGGAGTCCTACTTGAATCCAACAACAAAAAGGTAATTAAAAATTAGTAAAAGAACACAGAAGCTTGATCCTTGAATTAAGAATCGCCGACTTGCGAAACCAATTTCGTGACCGACTTTTGCTACTGACTTTAATTAGGCGCATCCCACCTTTACGTTAATTTACCATCTTGCAAATTAATTAATTCCCGTACATCATAATGTCAAATGGATTGTGCCGGCCCACCATCTTGTGGGTTGGGCTCGAATTGAAATTACCCAACATATTATACTTTCAGCAAATGAAAAAAAAAAGCTCTTTTCAAATCACGGGTAGAAAAAAGAAGTGCTGCATAGCATGATGGATAAAAAGTCCCACAATCAGGTAAATCATAAATCAAAACCCCAATTCACATGGTATAAAAAAATGTATTCTTCGGGTGAAGATATTTTACTCCCTCTCCCTTTAAATTTTTTTTTTTGAACAAGAGAGATTTAATAGCAACAAGAAACCCAGCAGGAAATTACTGGCAGTACAACGACGGACTACGAAAAAAAGAAAGAGGGATACAAGACACAAACAAAGAATATATAGTAAAACAACACTAGTACGTGTCTAAACAAAATAAAAACCTAAAACACAAGCAATGGCGTCACATCCTTCTTAGTTTCACGGCATGGAACAATCCCTATGAGGCGTGATATGTGGTGTGGCGCATGGGTGATTTTTAGGCATGGAAATATCCATAGAAAGAAGAGTGGTGTGAAGAGGAGAGAGAGTCGGCATGCTCCAATCAAATGATGACACACAAGGTTTGTTTAGTTATTTTTTTAAAACTAAATAACTCAACACCACATCACACCATGCATACCATATCTCGTGTTATCAAATGGTGTTATCCAGACAGCTGCCACGTGCCATCATAACACCACCCATAACATCAACGTATACCACATCTGCTTACAAGCTTTTTTTCTTGCATTCGATACCTTTGGCTTTCTCGCACCTGAGACAGTGGAGTTATTTGGCAGGGTTTAACGTGTCATGCATAGTAATCTTATGACACCAAGATCCATACTTAGTTTTACTATACAAAAAGATTTAGCTTGTTGTCCATTTACCTTCACTTTTGTTTTAAACAGTTGATCAAGATTTGAATTAAAAAAAAAGAACAAGAACAACGTTAGAAATAGTCGAATGGTCGCTTTTGAAAGTTTTTAAGCACGTAGCTGAAGTTGTTGCTATGTTTTCACTCACAAACATGGCGGCTGCAAAAACCCTTCTCACCGGCGGGCGGCGGCCCCTCCATTCACCAAACCCAAACACCCTTCAACCCCACGATTCTCCTCCCTCCGTCTCAACTCATCTTCCCAATCCATCCTAACCGAAACCCGCGTCAAAATCCTCTCCGAAGCCCTCCCTTCATCAAAAAATTCCGCGCCCTCGTGGGCAAGTACGGCGGCGCGGCCATGAAACCGGAAGCCCTCCAGTCACTGGCGCAAGGGGTTAAAACCGCGAGTATAATCGATGGGCGGTTGGATCATTCTTTGCTGTTGGAGGTTCTCACTGATGAAGGCGAGTATAATCTATGGGCGGTTGGATCATTTTAGTTTCTGTTTATGTTTGTGGTTGTGGTTTATTGAGTTGGGTTAGAGGCGGAATCTCGATTAATATGGTTTTGAAATCTGTTGACATATGGTTTACAATGCTTATTTGTTGCTGTTTTGTGCCCTTTTAGCGACTCAATGGACATGACAGTTTATTAGGTGTAAGCTCAATTGACCATAGATGGATGATATATAGTATTTAACAATATGGAAACTCATAATGTATTGCATAGTTGAAGAGTCCAAGATATGTTAATTACATACATTGACTACATTTTTGGGTATAGGTAATGCAAATCATATATGATACATGCCACTATTTTGACAAAAACTGGAATTAGTTGGCATCATTGTTTTGGTTTACCTCTTAATGAGGTCTGAATGGTAAAGTGTCTGAATCGCACAGATACAGACTGTTTGTTTGGAACCTTTTAATAAAAAAATGTCTGAATTGCTAAGTGATTTACCTTAAAAAATGTCTTATTCATCCAGCCCTCTACACAAGTCTTTACCATCTAGACACTTATTCATCCAGCACTTAATGAAACAGATTAAACCAAACAATCAAGTGAGCTTCCGGGGTCTTCGTTTGGGTGATCAAGAACAAAGTTTTGAGCTTTTGTAAGCAAAACAAACAATATTGGTTGGTATGAAGGGCTAAAGAGCCAAAGCCTCTCATGTTCCGTCTCACGGATTTGTTTCTGGTTATCCACACGGATAACCAGAAACAAATCCGTGAGCTTTTTATAAGTAAAGAAAAAGTATTTGCTGGTATGAGAGATTGCATTTACAATGTGTGCACTTTTTAGCTCGTTTCATAGAGGTACGCATGTGCACTCCATAAAGCTTCAGGTATCAAGTTCATAACTGCTTCATAACGGTTCATTTATCGGCCAGAGGTTGAGATTAGAGAGTTTTTTTTTTTTACAGAATCTGGGTGCAAAGGTTGTGATGGGTCAGTAGAATCTGTGGATCATGCATTGGTCAAATGCAATAGGGTAGTCCCTGTTGTTAGAGCACAGTTTGTCGCCGAGATTCTTAGTGTTTATAAGGGGTGCTTTTTTTCGTCAAGACTAAATAAAACCATATATGGAATTATTTTAACGACCATCTGGACATTATGGAAGGTTGAAACAGAAAAATATTTGAAACCAGAACCCCTTAAGTGGCTAGTTTGGAAAAGGTTCTCCATAAAAGGTGGTTGACTATGTAGTGTCATTATGAGGTTTTTGATGGTGAGTTGGGTGTGTGCGTTGCGCTTGGTGTTATGCAAGCCGTCTAGGGGGTCGAGTAATAAGGTGCAGTGATGTGTGTTATTAATGAATCTAAGCGGCCTGGTAGGAGATTTATCTCTAATTACGGGGTGGCATGTCTTGCACTTTCCATTCGTGTCAGTGTCCTGTGATGGGGTGAGTTGGTTTAGTCCTGGGGTCTTTCCTTTCGTGTGGGGGGCGTCTCTTGGTCTTTTCCATGTTGGCTCTTTGGTTTATTAGGTTATTTCCTTTTTGGTTGATATTGGATGCCTGTGGCCTACATGTGGTGACTTTTGGTTTTTGAGATTCGATTATGAATGGGTTTGGTTTGGATGTCGGTTTCAGTTGGAAGATCCAAAGAAAGGTGTCTCTGGGTGCTATTTTGAGCTGATCAGTTGCTCAGATGCTAAATTCGAATGTCCTGCTGCGCTACCTATTGAGTGGTATAAATTCATTAGAGTTATTTTGACTTAATCCTTCTCCCCCATGGTGTTTTAGGGAGATGCAAGTTGGTTATTTTGTTGCTGGGCTTTGGAGTCTTCTCTTTGGTGGATATATTTTTCTAGGGGTCTTCTTGGTGGTGAGTCTCTAGTTGCTTATTCAAGTTTGGGAAGTTTCCATTGATCTCTGGTGTGCTGCTGATTTTCTCTTGGATTTGGTTAAATTCTCTATGGTTTAAGTCTTCTCCTTTGGAATATGGCCTGTTGGTGCTATCGGATGTAGCTAGCTAGGAGGCTTGTTTTTCATTTCTTGGTTGTTTTGTTGGCCCCTTGTCCATTTTACTCGGGGCTGTTTTTTTTTTTTCTCTTGTTGTTTCTTTTCTAGCGCCTTGCTAGTTCTTTGGTATAAATTTTTCGCTGTTCAAAAAAAAAATAAAAAAAGAAATTAGACGGTTTTTCATATTGATTTTGAAGATCCATGGAGGAAGCGATGGTTTCATATTTTAGGGACTGATAAATTCTTCAGTTGAGATCTTGTTTTAGATGATAATGATTCAAGATGACTAGAAACTTAAAAATCATAGAAGACCATACTCCAAATTAAATAAAACTACACGTGTTTAGTTTTCTATTAGGCCGGTTTTGGTTTGGTTATCGGTTGTTACGGTTAATTTCTCACTCTTTAATATGTACCATCATTGTAGGTAGGTTACCCGTTGTATTAAGGTGTATATATATGTGATGTATGTAATTGAGATAGTATCAAAAAAATCACTTTTCCTTCTCTATTTCTTCCTAGATTGTTATAAAGTTAACTTTAAAAAAAATTATTAAAGCATTTAACAGTTAACTCGATTAGTGTGAAAAAAAGGTCATTATATAATCAGTAATAGTTATATGAAAATGGAAAAATATGAACCTTAGCAAAAAAAAAAAAAAGGATAAACACCAAAATGACCATTTTTGACTTTGAAAATTGAGTTTTGATCCGCTGACTTTATTTGCACCAAAATAACATTTTCAACTCCGAGCCTAACTCCTAACCACAATGACACATCATCATCTTTTTCAGTTTCACTTTGTATTTTTTCACTCTCTCTCTCTCTCTCTTCACTTAAACCCAAAACCAACAAAGAAATCCGGTGACCATTTAACTCAACATTCCGGCCACTATACTCAACGATAAATCACGTGCGACCCGTCTACGAACTCCTCTCGATCATACGAACACAATAGGACTAGCCTTAACCACCGACGTGCACTGACTCGAAAACCCGAAAATGCTCCTATGTTTCCGGCGAAACCTGTTTTTCCGGCGACCGGAATTCATTTGTTTTCTACCGGAGAACACTTTCGGCTCAACTGTTGATGATCAGAAAAATTATCTTCAGACATGATTTATCACATATTCATGATTCATGAACATATCAATGTTTAATTTCATTTTCTCCCACACGTTGCTACGTACACCGACCACATCAATAGTCATACCACACCTTTCCGATTCACCAATCATGGATTTAAACTTCTCCGGCGAAGAACATACGGCTGAAACCTAGTCCGGGAGAAGACTTCATCACTTCCGTTTCAACTGTAGATCCGGGTGATCGTTGAGTTCCGGGTGAAACCTTGTCCGGGAGAATCTTGCGTATCCGGAGTTCATAGATGAACACACTTCATCACTAGTCCGGGAGAAACTTCCGTTTTAACTGCAGATCTGGTTCTTGTGAAGCTTGCATACTGGAAAATCGTGTTCCGGGTGATCGTTGAGTTCCGCCTGAAACCTAGTCCGGGAGAACACTTCATCACTTCCGTTTCAACTGCAAGCTCCGTTTCAACTGCAGATCCGTGAGAACTATTTTGTTCCGAGAGAACTTGAGCCATTCTGAGGGAATCTTCCGAGACCAGAGAATTGTGAGCGGCTCACTAATTTTGTGAATAGGAGAAGAAAAACGAAGGACTAATTTTGTGGGCGGCTCACTTTAACCAGAGAATTGCAAGACAAATTCAACGCAATGATAGAACAACATGAAAAATGGAGATGCCTCAGATCGCCGGAGTTCACTTCTGATCAGATTTGACTCGCCGGAATTCGCCTCAGGGCGCCGGAAAAACGTATCCAGGTTAGATGAAGTTGTATCCGATAACTTTTGTAACAATATATTCGGATATTCCACATTTTTGCGAAGAAAAAGAACAAATGACCCGACCCATTTCTTTGTCGGTTTTAGGTGAAGAGAGAGAGACAGTGAAAAAATGTAGATGAAATTGAAGAAGATAATGAGGTGTCAAGGTCATTTTGGTGCAAATAAATGGTTAGGAGTTAGGCTCGGAGTTGAAAAGGTCATTTTGGTGCAAATAAAGTTAGCGGATCAAAACTCAATTTTCAAAGTCAACAATGGTCATTTTGGTGTTTATCCCAAAAAAAAAATGGAAGTCTGTGAAACTATCGGCTGCAAGGGTGGTAAACTTCCTTTGAAGTTGCTAATTGGAAGACTGTACGTATTCGATGTCTTTAATCTGTGATTATTTTGGTGTCAGTTGAAGATCGCCACAAATTAAATCGTTTCTCTTTAGCCTCCCATTGTATTACCTCTCGCTTTATGCTTCATAAAGCCCCTAAAAAGGTGATTGAACGGTTGGAAAGGATTAGAAAATGTTTCTTTTTGGGGTACGGATGATGAAAACAAAATTCATCAAGTGGTCAGTGGTCACGGCTAAAAAGAAGGATGGTGGTCTCGGTATTGGATATTTACGAGCAGCAAACTTAGCCTTGCTCTCTAACTGGTTTTGGAAACTCAAGGCATAGCTTTTTTCCCTTTCTTTTCCTATCTCAAACACAAATTTTAAATAGGTAAATAGGGGGTGTTTGTAGTAATGATTGCGTTGAAGTAAAAATATGTTTGTGGGAAGGACTATTTAAAAAGCTGATGTGGCTGGTGACTAGGCCTGTTTGTGAGAAGGACAGTGTCCAGCGTTGCGGACAACCTTATCAGATCGAAGGTGGATGGAGTGAGATCCTCAGGCATTGAAGACAATTTTACTTGGAATAGTTCGGGGTAAGCGCGGTACCGCACCGGTACCGATTAGTACTGGTCCCGAATTTAATGAAATATGAGTACCGAACCTGATACGGTACCAATCTGGTACTAGGTTTTTGGTATTGTACCGATTTGATAGTCGCTTGGTAAATCCCAACAAGTTTCTTCATTTTGGAATGATTGTAAAAGACATTTACTTCAATTTTCTGTTTATCTACACAACTAGTCAGTGACCCGGGTAAATACTCAAGGCTGTGATATAAAAAGAATTATACGAAGTAAAATAGGAACCTAAATTGAAAAGAAAAATTGAACTGAATAATACATAAATCTAAAGAGCCGATAAATATTCAATGATATTAAATTTACAAATTTAATGATTGTTTTTCACGGAGGTCCTTTGATGGTGAATTTCTCAAATCATAATGGTTTTGGTTAATTTTGTTGCTACAGATTCATATTTGATCATATGGATCGATTGGTACAATAAATTTTGAGTATTATTCAACGAATGATCGAATTGTGGAGTTCAAGTTCATCAATAGTGAGTTAAGAAAGTCGTGATTTTATTTTTTGATTTTTTCATTATCATTCGTTGATCAAAACCTAAACAATATGGATTTTAGTTTTGTTAGATTGAATCCAAAGTAATTTATGGATCGAATTTTCGTTGAGAAATGAAGGTGATATGATAAAACAAAGTTGTGGTATTTAAAAAATATATATATGGATAGTTTTTGTGTGAAAAGAATTTTATTTTCTATTGAATAATTTAATTTAAAAATCTCACAAATTGACACATAGGATTTATCATATGTGGCACATTTTAAATATGACACTTGTGCTTTAAAAACTCATATTTAATAGTAGTATAGAAGATTTGTTTTGTAGCCGGAAGATTTTTGCTTGTAATCACAATTTATTCTCTAGTCAAGCCTGTTATTTCAATTTTCAATCGTTAGTTTATTACAGAAAACTGAGTTGTAATTATTATAGCTTATAAAATTATAATTGTTGTGTGTCTCGCAAAAAAGAGTATTTCAAATTTCAAAACATAAAGTTCGACAGAAAAGAATTATCCATGCTTTTAAAATTTCAAAACAGAAAAGAATTATCACCAATTCACAATTAACATGGAAATAACATGGATAGATAAAAGTGTAAAACTCTTCAATATGTGCTTTGTGCTTTAAGAACATACAGGATTAACAAGTAGAATTATCACAATTAAGATATTTTATCACAATTAACTTGGAAATAAGTCAAATAACATGGATAGATAAAAGTGTAGAACTCTTCAATATGTACTCTTCATATTCTCAGGTACTGATACTCATTCGAGTATTTTTTTTATTTTACCGGTCTCAGTCTAGGTTAGTATCTGTCACAAAATTAGATAAAATCAAGTATTAGTATCAGAACTGTTTATGTTCGGTACGGTACCCGGTACTAATTACCAAAGGCTCATCCCTGCCGAGGATCATGACGTCTTTTCACTTCTTTCCAAATGATACTTCCGGTGAGGTAGCGAAAGCTAATAGGCGGTGTTTCACGACGTTAAAGGGGAAAACGCGGACCATCACTCATCACTCACCATACCGGCATGCCCTTATAAAATAATAAAAATGAGAAATTAGATTTACTCTAAAGTGAAGGTTGTCGTTTCCAACATTTCCCGTATACATGGGAACCAGCTGTATGGGTTGTACGCATCGAATATCTCAACAAACCAATCAGTACAACAGTTTACAGCATGCATGATGCATGCATACGTGTTTCTGATTCATATTCAGGCAGAATGATATATGTACATGAATACACCAGATTGATTACAACTTTGGCTACATGCAATTCAATTCGCACAACTGTAAATGAAAATGAGGTTTAATGAAGCATTTCTTGTAAGCAGTAGCTTTAACTGAATTGCCAGATACCATACAAGTAATTATTGTCAATGACCCTCGGTCTAAGTGTTTGAGGTGAGGTACCGAGTATTCAGTGGCGGAACCAGAAACTTTTAGTCGGAGGGTCCATCTTTATGCACTCACTAGCTATTATTTAACGATTACTTTTTACCAAACGATATATAAGAATAAAAAGATCCTTAACGTAAATTTTCTTATATAAATCGATGTTAATGATCGAACTTATTTTTAATTTGATTCGTATTTGAACACAATCTTTTTACCGGTATGTAATCTACTCCTATTAACTAACATAATCGAATCTATATGTTATTAGAATCAAATTTTTACATGTTAGTGAGGGGACCAAAATGTCTATAAGAACACTTGAAGATAATTATATAGAATAAAAATATGGATATAGATTATTTTAACAGGGGAGGGATATAATGAAAACCTCTCCGAGTTTGGAAAACCGTGAAAACCAAGCTAAAAAATTCGATTTTTGTTCCGATTTTTTTATGGTGATTCTCTAAGTTAAAAAGATCCCCTTTATGCAAAAAAATAATAAAAAAAACGCCTAGTAAAAAATTTTTAAAAAAATATTTTATAACCGAGCTTACATATGTAACAGGGTACTGTTACATATGTAACCTCGGTTATAAAATATTTTTTTAAAAAAAATTGACTAGGCGTATTTTTTTATTTTTTTGCATTAAGGGGTTTTTTTAACTTAGAGAATCACCATAAAAAAAATCGGAACAAAAATCGAAATTTTTAGCTTGGTTTTCACGGTTTTCCAAACTCGGAGAGGTTTTATTTTATCCTTCCTCTATTTTAACAATCTACATATGATGAAAATTTTATCCCAATAACCCCCCCCCCCCCCCCCCTCAATTATATTTTTGAAGTGAACAGAAAAACTATTGACAAAAGATTGACTAAAATAATAAATCCTAAATAAACAAGTGATAAATAACGAATTAGTTAAATTAATTAAAATGAGTATTTGAGAAAGAAAAAACAAACAAATTGTAAAATTCATTCTTAATAAACTAATAAAATAAGAATAAAAATAAAAATAATATATAAATGAATTTGCAGATGATCATAATTATTTTTTGAGATTTTTGTCATTATCCGGAAGTCAAAAGCGGTGACCTATCACCTATGAAATTGATTAAAGTTTTAAAAGACGAAATTGCCCCTAAAACTAAAATGTATTTTTGTGTTTTCTTCGGTCTTCTTCTCCAGCTGAAAAAAATACAAAATACAGTAGCAGCGCCTAGAAGCCACCACTGTCCGATGACCGGAAAAATTTGCAGACCACGTTTTCTTCTCTCTGCTTCATTCGTTTCTAGTATTCTAACAACATCAGTTTGAAGGGTCAAACTACAAGAATATAATCACATCAAATAGAACTATTAGTCGGAAATTTGGTCGGCCGGAGGGTCAATGGACCCTCTTGACCCCCCTGTGGTTCCGCCAATGCGAGTATTAATGTCACTAATATGATAATGTGGAATGCCTCCCTTCAGGGTTATCGATTCCCATGACAATATTGGCAACCATACACGATAGAACAAATGCATACCATCACAATGTCGGAATGAAGACCAAGTGACTAGATTTATGTCAATGCAATAATGTGAACTGGCCCCTGTCAAGGCTATCAAGTCCCTCGGTAATATTGGAAAACGGACGGAATAAATACATGCGAACCACTGCAATACTGGAGTAAAGGATCAAACCAAAACCCAAAGGAGATTTCCAACTTATGCTAAGTGACCATAGAATAAGTGTCAGCAAATTCCTTGGAAAATCTAGACAATAAGTTAGAAATCTCAAAGCTAAACACCATGGTTTGTCAAAACTCTCAATGTAAAGAACAAACTTCTATAACATAACCCGAAGTAAAGACCCTTATCCACCATTCCTAGTGAAGCACCCATTTTATACATAGACATATAAAAATATGAATGCAAGATTTAAAAGACGGAATCAACGAGCTAATTTGAAAGCACGCACAAGGTCAGATACTTTAGTCCAAGAGATAGAAAGCTAACATTCAATGAATTGAAGAATGGTCATAGCTTAAAAAGTAAAAGCGCTAACATAAACAAGATCAACTAAACATTCATATACTAAAATCAAATGATTACAAATATCATTTCACCTAACTGATACAAGAAGACTAGCCAAGAATGGCCATAGAAATGTCAACAACCACACTTGAAAAAGTAAACATGGATGAACAACAATTGATCTAAGTATAAGTGTTGCAAAGTGTTTTTTGATCCTTGGTGATGAACTAAAAATACGAAAGAAGTGCTAAGCTACTCTAAATATATGGATAAAAGTTGAAGAGATGTTCTAAAACTTAAGTAAAAAGATAAAACGGTGTCTTGCAAATGGTGGGGGTTGTTATTTATAAGCAAATACTACCATGGTCGTGTTCAGTGGACACCACGATCATGGTTAGCAATTCGATCTCATAACGATTTAATTAAAATGAGCTAAATATTTTTTTTATGCTAATTAAATATAAAACCAACTTGAGCCACTGATAGCATCATCAAAACGCTTCATGTTAAAAGAAAGGGACCTAGTGTCATATTGTTATGCAACAAAACTCCAATGTTGTGCAACAAATCACTATGTTATGCAATAGAACTCTAACTGTTAACCATTCATTGAATAAGGAGAGGTTTAAATGAGAAGTTTGGTTTGGGTAAAAATGATAAGAAGAAATTTCAGCCATTGATTTTGATCTAATAAAAAAGGAATGAGAGGTATTTTAGTATTAGCTATCTTTGTTGACTTTTTACCTACTTTCCCATTTTTTTAAAAAACTTTCATAACTTTCGCATACGATATTATTATTTTAAAAAAAATTACACCACAAAAACGAGCATTTTTTTATCTTTAAAACACATATTGTTGCTATATAAAAAATTGAAAAAAAATAGTTTTCGATCATTGTCACAATGTTCAGATCATTGTGTCATTGTGTCAAAAGTATATATAGTGTTGCTATATATAAAATTAAATACTCTTTTGGTTTTTGACACCATATGACGCAATGATCTGAACATTTTGATACAATATGACACAATGATTTAAATATTTTTGACACAATGCCACAATGATCTGAATATTTTGATACAATAAAGAGTAAAAAAATTTAATTTTATATATAACAACTCCATACACATTTTAAAGATAAAAAAAATGCTCATTTTTATGGTGTAATTTTTTTAAAAAAAATAATGTTGTATCTAAGAATTATGAAGGTTTAAAATATGGGGGAAATTTGATAAAAAGTCAAAAATGTCCTTTCATCTATTGTTTTCTTTAGTTTTTCTCTCTAATTTAATACATAAAAACTTCGTGCCATAGATATTCATTTATTTAAAGATCTAATGATTATGATTCTTTCTTATCTAAACTAAACTTCTGTTAATAACCTGACAGTGAAGTGACTATATATGAAGAAATAATTGAATCAGGGGCGGATCTAGTTTGTTGTCACCGGGTTCACGGGAACCCAGTGACTTTCGAATTTTTATTGTAAATATATATAATACTAGGAGTGAATCCATATATATAAAGCGAGTGAATCCTATTAACAAAAAGCCTTTTAGCTCAATTGGTTCGCAACGGGTTTATATATGTTTGACAATCCCAGGTTCGAATCCCTTTTATTCACGTTTTTTCGGTTTAATTTTGCTTAAATTTGCACATGTAGGTTGGTTGGTGAAGATTACCCAGGTCTTGGTTTGGTTAAAGAACTTTAATTCCCATTTGTTAACCAATGTATAAGTTGTCCTATTGGTATGCGTTAGATTTGGATTTACACATCTCCAAGTTCAATCCTTTTGGCCAGCGTTTTTTTTCTTTTCTTTTTTCTTCTGGAAATCTTTGTTCCAGCTTGTTTCCAAGCCTCTACCCAAAAATATTTGTTCCAGCTTGTTTCCAAGTCTGTTTTATGTGTTTCATAGATTGTTAAAATCATCTCCCTATATATATATGTGGTATATATTTAGAAAGTTTATAAAATCATTGATAATATATCACTTTTGAAAAATTAAAAGATAAATCATATTATTTATCGTCCAGTTTATATATATTTATATATTTGTTAAATATATATACATATATATTGAACACATCTTGGCATTGTGTTCTCTAATTAATGTAATGTATATTCGTATTGTTATTGTATTGTGAATCTTAACCAACCCGACCCGAACCAACCAAATAATTTTTTTTGATATTTAGTTGTTTGAATCCCGACCACCATAAATTAGTGAACCCAGTAAAAAAAAATCCTGAATCCGCCACTGATTTGAATGGATGTTTGTAATGGAAAAGATAAAGTCTTCTACTATTCAAGTGACAAGATAACTTGGAGGTTCATGATAAATTTACTTATATACCCCTTCGCCCTTTAACTTCCTTCTCTCCTATATACTTTATTAAGAATAAGAATTATTTAGAACCATTAGATAAGCTCACTTGTATCTAACACTCCACTTAGGATGTAGTTAAATAGCCAACGTGAACATGAGAGTAACACACTTGGTAAGAGGCAAATGTCTCTTTGGAGTACACCCCAGTTTAAATTCAAAAAGAAGTAGTTTATGATGTAATTTAGAGGTAGTGTAAATTTAGGGTTAAAAAAAAGGATGTAGTTACATAGTTAGCTCAATTATAAAAGGATAACTTTTATTCCAATTTCTATATAGATATATATCTCACACCCATATAACACTACTTCGGTACAACCCGCCTTCTGACCCGATATGATACTATGTAGCCGACGATTAATGATGTGCGAAATACCACAATAGAAACACATTTACAGTTTTTTCCTTGTTTTTCTTTTTCTCAAGTGGACATGATTATAAACAACCCACTTTAGGGGTAAAAATCAAAAATTGGAAGGAAACGAGAGAATATAAACTTCAAACTCCTGAACGTTAACTGCCCGCATGATTAAAATAGCTCTCACTACAACAATTACCCTTACTTAACACAATATTTACAAAAAATGCCATTCATTTCCACCCCTACAAAATCTACTCCGGTATCGCACTCCACGTCGCCACAAAGTTTCTCCTCCTCCTCCACCACCGCCTCTCCCCGTCTGAAAACCACCCGCATCCACCACCCGACCCGAACTCCTCGTACGACACTTCTCCCCAGTAACCATAGAACCCGTAACCGGCACGTATTTCCGGCGACCACGAGCCAATGCGGAACTCGCCTTCACCGCCAATGCCGCCATATCCTCCGGCGGAATCGGGACCCTCAGCCTGCTCACCGGAAGCGCGAAGTAAATCTGCCCAAGCTGAAGCTCCTCGTCGTCTCTGACGGCGGACACCACGTCGTCAAATTTCATCTCGTCGGAGTTGCAAATGAAGGTGGACGGATTGTTTTGCAAAACGTACGACACCTTGACGGGGTACGAGAATTCCTGTAACCTGCCGTCATGTGATATCAGCTTCGCCGTCGCCGCCACTGCTGCTGACGTGGACGCGCACGAGCTGCAAATGCCCATATTTGATATTTCGGATATTTGGAGTGGAGTGGAGTGGGGTTTTAGGGCGTGTGTATTTATATATGACGAGTGAGGGTAAAAGTGTAATTTTGGAGTGAGGTTTTTCAGAGTTGATTGTAAAGGGTGGGCCCGGGCAAGCTGTAAGATGTCGATGGCAGCTCAGGGGATTTGTCCTTAAACAAGGACCCATGACTTTTGGAAAAATTACGAAGAGGGAATTGATTTGTCGTTTATTGTTTTTACTGCGAAGGTAAAGACTGAATTCACCTCGGTGTTTTCTAAATTTTACGGTGATGATGTGAAACTAAGGTCATAAAAAGTGCATTAGAGGGATCGCCATCGTATCGTGTTGTTTTTCATGTTTGGATTTTTTCGACAAATATTTTAGATAGTGGTGATGGTGGATCACGTCTCTCCTCTTACGGTTTCATTAAACATATTAGAAGAGTTTTAAATGAGAAGTTTGTTTTAAATAAAAATGATAAAAGAAATTTCAGCTATTAGATTTTAATATAATAAAAAGAAAGAAAGTGTATTTTAGTCTTAGCAACTTTTGTTAATCTTTTATCTACTTCCCCATTTTTTTAAACATTTATAACTTTCACATACGTCATTATTTTTTTTAAAAATTACACCATAAAAACGAGCATTTTTTTATTTTTAAAACGCGTATAGTGTTGCTATATAAACAAAATTTTAAAAAACCACTCGTCCGATTTTTAACAAAATGTTCAGATCATTGTGTCATTATGTCAAAATGTTTAGATCATTGTGTCATGTGTCAAAAAATATATATATAGTGTTGCTATATATAAAATTAAAAAAAAATTACTCTTTTCGGTTTTTGACACTATATAACACAATGATCTGAACATTTTGACAAAATATGACACAATGATCTGAACATTTTGACACAATGACAATGACACAATGATCTGAAATTTTTAATACAGTCGAAAGAGTAAATTTTTTTATTTTTTTTTATATAGCAACACTAGGGTTAGGTTCAAATGAGAACTTTTGATAACTAAATCTCCACCACTAATTTCGGGTGGGGACCACTATAACTCATGGGGGGGTCCACATATATAAATTAGTGACTCAGATTAGTTCTTTTTAGTTCTCAAACCCAATTGGTTCTTAAATGATCCTCTCCCAGCAACACTATAAGCGTTTTAAAGATTAAAAAACGCCCGTTTTTATTGTTAATTTTTTTAAAAAAAATAATGTCTTATCTAAAAGTTATGAAGGTTTAAAAAGGGGGAAATTTTATAAAAAGTCAAAAATATTCTTCCATATTTTATTTTCTTTAGTTTTTCTCTCTAATTTACCCAGGAAAATTTTAAGTCATAGATCTTCATTTAATTGAAGATCTAATGACTATAATTTTTTCTTATCATTCTTATCCAAACTAAACTTCTCACAATAAACTCACTTTAAACATGCTATGCGGTGTAAAAAAAACGTTTCTTTTCTAGTTTTAATGGGAAGGTTTTCTTTATTATTTAAAAAAAAAAACACTTTATGTATTCTTTTTATAATTTTTACACAAATGGTTTTTCCAATGTTAATTTTAATAAAAAACATTTATAAACGTTTTTATTAAATTTTATTTATTATGTAATATTTTTAAATGTGAAAAATATTATTTTCATTAAAAAAATCATGAGTGATATAACAATAGTTGAGTGGAGTGGAGTGACTCTTAATGTTTGCTAATATGACACTCAATTAGGGATGGCAATGGGGCGGGTTTGGGACGGGTTTTAGTAATCCCAACCCCATACCCGGTTATAAAATTGTATCCCATACCCGGCCCAAAACCCATCGGGTTTCAATCGGGTATTTACCCATCGGGTATCGGGCATACCCGCGGGTTTCGGGTATACCCGTCGGGTGTATATATCGTCTAACTATTAACTTATATTTATCATAATTAGAAAAAAATATATCAAATAACTAAACATATATAAGTTTAATAATATGTAAGTTAATGTTTTTAACCAATAACTTAGTATTATAAATAAAAATAAACAATAGATAAATAAAATCATACAATATATACTTTAAATAGATAAATAAAACAAAGAAAAATATAGCGGGTATATATTATCGGGTAATCGGGGCGGGTAAATGGGTATTCATCAAATCCCATACCCTTCCCATACCCATGAAAAAATTTAAAAGTAATCACATACCCGGACCCATACCCGATTACCCGACCCCATACCCGTCTCATTTGTGTCGGGTTTCGAGTTTTCCCGTTGGGTTCAGGTTTCATTGCCATCCCTACACTCAATGAATGAGCGGAGAAGTACCATAGCCTTGCACATATTTATTAAATGTACTCCCTTACAGTCAGATCGAGTTATATCGTTTTCACTCTAAAAGTTATTTTATTATTATTAAATATCTAAATTTCTCCTTGTAATTTAGCCGTCTGCAGTTCAAAAAATCAGGTGCACCTTTTCATTTTTTGGGATCTATATTATTTTATTATTATTAAATATCTAAATTTCTCCTTTGATACAAGGACGAGGACCACAACCGTTATTGTTTTCCATCATATAATCTTGGATATTACAAGCTTTTGTTTTTATGTCTAGAGATTTGTGACTAGTCCATTGTCGCGAGAATAACATGGATAGATAAAACAATTATATTGTTTTAACTAGTGACGAATCTAAATAATTTTATTAGTAGAGGCAAAAAGTAATACCTTAAAAATGGTCAAGCAAGAACATGGCAGGTCAAAACGGGCCGTAATATGTAATTGGATTTAAGTATTTAACCTTAATATACGCAACCAAACCCTAATAGTATAACATTAACCGCATATAAGTTTAGGAATATTAAAGGGTATAACCTTATACGCATCGACCCGAGTATTTTAACCGGGTCATTAACAAAGTAAAGTGTGTTGTGAATAGTACTTCTTACTCCAATAGTACCATGCCATGTGAGGATCTAGATGGATTTTACGTTACATAATTTTTTATCCATTTTTTCCCCTCTAACCGTAACAAATCAAACACATGTTTGGTGGTTTAATAGGTATAATCATGTCTGTGTACCAATTAATTGGTGGTGTAATAGCCATAGTCATGTAGCATACATTTTCTTTAATTTTTAATTCCGATCTCAATAAATTTGGTAAAGGAGTTTGTTAATAGATACAGTCTTGTAACATTGTTTTTAGGTTTATGCGTTTTTTTTTTTTTTTTGTTTTCTTTAAGTGACAGTTAGTATAACTAGTAATGTATATTAATATATATGAGAAAATTAAAATTAATCTTGTAAAATACACGAGTTGATATAACTAATAATATATATTAGCGTTGAAGGAGAAAAAACAAAGTCATAACAATACACATCTTTTGCTCTAATAATCCAACTATTCTTTCACATTGTCCGGATTCTTCACAAAACAAAAATAAATCCAATTCAATTTAACCATTAAAACCCAAATTTAATCAAATCCCTCGTCTCTTTCAAGGGTACCTTCAACTTTCGGTTCACTCATCACTTTCAACTTTCAAGGGTACTTTTGAAAAAAGAACATCAAATACTATTTCAATTAATTAAAAAAAAACTGAAAATAAAAATAGTGATACGATTATAGATAAATTATGGACTTCAGTGGGGCTTGGTGAAATCGACTCGAACAAGCAAACAAATCAAACATGATTAAATAATCCATTAGCACGAATGAAGAATCAAGAAAATTGGTTCGCTTTGTTCCAATATTTGAAACTCCCCTAGTGAGGGGTGAACCTAAGGGTAACTCAAGAAGGTCACCTAATTTTCATATTTATCTATATCTATACTATATAATAAATAAAAAGTTTAGTTATACTTTAATTTAATTAGTATAAAAGGACATTTGTCATCATCATAAAATTTTGAATTAAGTTAAAATTTTAATTAATAATTATTCAAATACTAAATTTCCATATTAAGGATTATTTACTTAAACTTTTAATAAATAGTTATCCAATAAATAATTATTCAAATACAAATTTTTATATTAAAGTTAGTAATTATCCAAATACTAAATTTTAATATTAAGGTTAATATTTTATTCAAGATAATATTTTTATTACATACATATTATATTTTATTAAAATAATATTTTTTTTGCATATACTTTAATATTTTAATATAATGCATATAATATTTTATTCATAATAATATTTTAATTAAATATTATGCATGTAATATAAAATTTTTTATTCTATTTAATTTTATAATTTTCTTTTTACTTTATTTGAGTTTAAATTCAAATTTACCAAGTCTTTTTTTTCAATATAATAAACAAAATCCTTATTTTCTTTAACTAGATTTTTTAACTGCAAACATCCGGTTACCCTGAGGTCTTATCATGGCAAAATGTCCACGACACGTTACGAGCGTCCGTACGAGTAAGCAAGACCCTCTGTGTTGTCATCAATCCCAGATGAAACATACCGCCTAAATGTCCGCTGTCGTAAAACCTCTATCCCACATATAATTACTGAGAAATTTTTATATATAGATAAAATACATAATTGTCGTATATGATGATTGTATTTATAGTTTTTTCAAAAGTCAACCGTGTAACACACGGGGATAAAAAACTAGTTAGTATATATATGGTTTAATCTAACCGACCCTTAAAAATGGTCATAGACCTCATGAAAATTTTTATACCGACCAAGAACTTTAAAAAAATTAATTTCTAATTTTGAAAATTTAGAATTTTACAAATTTAAACATATTATAAACAAATTTCTAGTTGTATATTAGGTTTTGTTTGTTTGGTTGTTTATTTTGTTGTAATTGTAAGGAAAATGGATTTAAACAATCCCAACTATTACCTATTAAACGACAATAACCCCACTAATTTTTTTTGTAATACAACGGTTTATTTTTATACCATATTTTATTATCTAATGGCCGACAATAATCCCATCAATTTGTTTTGTAATACAACAGTTTATCTTTATACCATATTTTATTTAATAATCTTTCCATCCATCCCACTAACCGCCATTACTATATGTTGACGTGGATTCCTTGTCACTAGATGATGTGGCCAATTCTAGAACTTGATCCTATTTAAACAAAACTGGAGGGACCAATCCTGCCTTTATCTAAACTTGATCGCTCATTGTGCAAATTTGTGAGGGACTGCCCTTGCCAATTCGACAAAGTCGATTTGGATATTTTGAAAATGCCGACGGCGACGATGCACCTCCTGTAACCACTACCCCATTCACCATACCTTCAACTCTCCGACGAACCACAATCGTAAGGAGTCCACCACCACCTTCGAATACCGTTTTGGGTTGCCGCCGTTACATCACCACCAGACTCGTATCACCGTCCAACCACGAGTACAACATCGTTGGAAGCACCACAGTTCCAATCCGGCACCAACCGTGGTTGACTTCACTTGGTCCATTCCGGCACCAACGGTTCCATTTATTACTGTAGTTACACATCGGAGGCCGAAATAGTCGAGAGCGGGACTGAGATAACCGAAATCGTAGCTGAGAACGGACAAGCCGCCGACCCCCTTCACCGATTTAGGGCTTTTACCTGCTGGATTCACTCTGTCATCTCTTTTAGGCTAGCGCGAAGGTAAAACCGTCACCGCCATCTTCACGCCCAAACCCTAGACGGGTTTTGAAGCCGTCGTAGATGAGGAGAAAAGAGGAAAACATGGCTGGGGTTTCGATTGAGCATGAGAGAGGGGAGGCTGGAACATAAAATCGCGAAGAACCTCATCGTCGACAATGGCCGGAGTTCGTCGGAGGTGCCAGTTGCTCTCTTCCCATCGGCTCTCTCTCTCCCTCTCCCCTTCGCTCTCCCTCTCTCTCACTCTCTCTCTCTCTCTCTCTCTCTCTCTCTCTCTTTGTTGTATTACAAAAAAAATTGGTGGAATTATTGTCGGTCAGTAGTGAATAAGTGGGATTATATAAATCTATTTTTTCTATTTGTAATGGTTGTATACGATGTTTCGGTTGTTTGTTTGTTTACGTATAATACAATCGTTTGTTTGGTTGTTTCCGAGGCGACTGAATTTATAAGCTGTGATGACCGAATTTTAAAAAAAAATTACATGAGAAAGCGTAACATTTTGAAATTTATTAAAATGAAAAAAAAACAATAATAAAACATATCCTCCACATATAGCCCTATTTCTGAGGAGGCTGAATATAAAAAAACTAAAGTAATAAGAAACAAGTTACTAAAATAAAGAGGAAAATTGGATTTAAATAATCTTAATTTTTGAGAGTTGGCCGGTAATAATCTCACTTTTAATCATCACTCCCAATGGTCCTAACTTTCACCCTATTTACTAATATTGGTCCCGCCGTTAGAAAAAACTTAACACCGTTAAGTTTTTCAACCATTTTTTCAACCTCAATCTTTGATCCACCATAATTTCTTCAAATCTTGATGAAAATTTAATCCGTAAGTTGCTATAAACTCATGACGAAAAATCGAACAAAACCAGATCCATATTGCTTTGATTTTAAACAGGTTATGAAGCTTCATGAAGAATGAAGTTGTGAAATTTGAAACCCGATCAAAACTCCATGAAAGCCAATTTCGTAAGTTGCTATAGATTTGTGAGAACATACCATATCTAACGGCATCGATCAATAGCACAAACACAATGGAATTGATGCTCGATTTTTTTATCCAAAGTCATGAAAAAGTCATAAATTTGATGTTCTTGTTCATCATCATAACTTGTTTAAAACCTAAGCAATATAGATATAGTCTTGTTCGGTTTTTCGTCATGAGTTCATAGCAACTTACGGAATGAATTTTCAACAAGATTTGAAGAAGTTATGGTTGATCAAATATTGGGATTGAAAACAATGGATGGAAAACTTAACGGTGTTAAGTTTTTCTAACGGCGCACAGCGGGACCAATATTAGTAAATAGAGTGAAAATTGGGACCATTGAGAATGATTATTGAAAGTGGGATTTCTGCCAGCTAACCCTCAAAAGTTTGGATTATTTAAATCAAAATTTTCCAAATAAAAAACTATATATAAAAAATGTATCCTCCACGTACATCCACCCACCACTTGCAAATTCAATTGGTTTTTTCCTAAAAATATTTGCGAGTTCAAAACGTGACGTATAGGCCTATCCAGATCGTACCGACCTGCTGCCAGACATTTACTGACTCGAGACTGGTTCTATAATTTTGACCAATATACGGTCGTAAAGACATATACGTGAAGATAAGATCTTCTTTTAGTTTTTGCAGCGCTCTAATACGTCACGTAGAGGCCTATATGTAGAGTATATGGTTTTTTTTATGAATTAATTACTGATTTATACCTATACGCCACGTATAGACCTATACGTGATATACAGGAAGAGTGTTTTACTAATTCAACGGTGTCCCAACCAAATCCGTTTATATTTGTTTAGTTGCCAAAAAAAACGTCTTTAATCCTATAATCCTAAACTTGCTTCAATCTACCATCTATTAAACAAAACATATAAGGTTGATTTGGCACCTTATAAGGTTGTCCACATCATCAATTGATGAGGTGGCATCCTCTCATTCTAAAAAAATCCTATGTGTAATTTTCTTAATTTTTTAGGTTTTTTAAATAATCAATTGTACCATTAATTTTAGGAAACTTTAAGTCAAATAAACTGATTTTGAAATTCCTAAATTATGGTAACTAATAAACCCCGAATTAGCCTAGAATTAAGGATTTCAAAATTTAGATTTTTGGCAAGTTGTATATCTATATCTATTTAAAATGATTGCATTCTTATTTTATGTAGATTTATGTGTATGGTATTCGATTTTTTTAAGCTTACATGACAGTTAAGCCATTTAATATGGTATTTTATATTTTGTGTCTTCCTTTTTATTAATAAAACTTGCTAGATTTTGGCTAATATTCTTTTCCTTTCTATGCTAGATTGTGATGTTGCTTGTCCTAACAAATAATCTGGGTCAGGCATTTAGATGCGAGATTTATGATAATGAGGAAAATGTAGAGGTATGTCAAAGGTCTTTTTTTATATGTTCATTTATAATTCATATATAAAATTTCATAATGGATACTTGTGTTATAGAACTTTTTTTTATTGCAGGGATGTAAAACATTTGGTCAAGGTGATGAGATAATATTTTAACCAATGAAGTGAGTCTTGCATTTATTTTGGGTGTTCTTACATAGAGGTTGTAAGATGGTCGGTTGGGTGAGGATGTGTAATACATCCAAAGGGTTCAGTTGTGTTGACCTTGAAACACTTTTTTGTCCATTCTATAAATTTTGTATAGATAATTAAGAACACCCAATAAGATCCATTCTATAAATTTTGTATAGATAATTAACACCCCTAAAATTTTGTATAAATTTTGAATATAAAATCTCTAAATCAGTAATTGTAACTATGTAAGGACATATTCATGAATGAACTACTTTTTCTTATCTATGTTTAGATACGCCTTTCTTTAACCTGTAAAATATGCATGTATCTTAATGCTATACACTATATTCGTTTTAGCAATCTCACTCATGTGTTCACTTATAGACGAATTCCAAAGGAGGTGGCACTCCTTGCTGTTGTGGAATAGCATATCAATTTGATGGTTAAGTTTGAAAATGAAGAAGTTCTTACAATTCAGCTTAGAAGTGATATATTTGTTTACTTCTTAGCGAATTTTAAAGGAGGTGGCACTCCTTGCTGCTGTGGAATAGCATATCAATTTGAGGGTTAAGTTTGAAAATGAAGAAGTTCTTACAATTCAGCTTGGAAGTGAGATGTTAAAGGGTTATAAAATGTGAGTTTTACATTTAAATCTATTTGTTATCTACTAAACATCATATTAATATGATTTTGTATTTTAGTTTCTATCTAAATAATCATAGGTGATGACACTGTTTTCGAGTACCAGCTTGATAATGGTTTTCTTCATATGAAAAAGGTGATTCATATGGTTTATTTGATGTCAATGGTATGGTTTTTTTATCCCATTTTCAGGATTTTTTTATCACTAGGTACGACTGACTTCACTTTAATAAATATTGACTTTAGTTGGCTGTTTTTATTAACTGCTGGTTAAAACATTAGAAACATATTATTGTTAGGTATCATTTTGAAACTCTGTTGATATAATGTTACGTTTTCAAAGCTGTTTACATATCAGTACTCTATATATGAAACATGAACCCTCGAGGAACAATATATTGATTATACAAAATTGGTTCGGAGTGTGCATGTCATTTATCATGTATATGTCCCTCCCCTGGACTTTTATGGACCACATGCCTTTCTTCCTAAGCACCTTTGCTTTTCTTTCTTGCTTGCATTCTTATAGAACGATTTCAATAAATGTAGGTGGGCCTCTACTATGAGGAGCTACTACTAATAGAAGATGCACACTTTAGAAGTCAATTCAACAGAGGATGGATGCATAGTTTAGAATTCAATTTAGCTATTGTTTTATCAATTTGAAGGTCTTTATGATGAAAGTGTGATTGTTTGTATAAGATTTGATTATTTGTTATTTTTTTTGGTGATAAATATCACTAGCTATAATTATCTTAAGTGGATAAATATTATTTGAAGAGTTGTTAGATAGTATTGAAATTTTCATAGAACATTAGACCTTTTTACAAAAAAATAAAAGGGGAGGGGTTGTTCTATGCTTTGACTTTTAGAAAAAAGTCAATTGTAACAAAAAAATTAATCTCACAATACACTATGATGCTTTAAGTCTGTTATTTCTTCCATCATGGTAAAACAAAGCCATATTGATCATTTTTGTCCTACTATTTTTATCAACACCACCTCTTTTTTTTTTTTGTGTGTGTTAAGGGTTCCAAAAAGTATATCCATATATGATGGTCCGAATGGATTTACAGGATTATTATGAAAGTTTATATCTTGGTGCCATTTGGATGAAATTGTTATAATGGTTGATAGTTCAGTTCATCATAGGGTGGATTTTGAACATGACGATTATATTTATTTATAAAATATTACACTTGTGAATGATGAATGTATTGTGTACATACGGATTAAGGAGAATTGTTCATGGCTAAAATGTTTTGTTTATGTATTATTCTTTTCAATTTTTATTCCGAATTAATTTTTATGTTATATTCAATTTCCCGTTCTGCAAGGCGCTCCAAATCAAGATGTCACTTCCTGCCTTACTTCATCTTACATTTGGAGAGAGTGCAAGGTTCTAAAGTTAACAAAAAAACATGCGTCTTCTTCAAGGTAACAATCCATCATAGATACAAGAAACAGGTGATTTTGCTCAATGACTTTTGGATATTTGTGAGGGAAAAGCCGGTGGAGATAATGACGGAGAGTCAGAAATAGTTACTTCTCCTGATATTCTTATTCATGATTCATCGGATCCGGTTAGCGATCTTATCGATTTTGTTTATCCATCCTTTCTGGACAACTTTGGTGAACAAGATTTTTGGTCTGAAAGAGCTATTTCTTGCACCAACTAATGAGGTTGTCGATGATATCAACAGTCGTCTGCTTTCTTTGGTTCCCGGTGAAGAACATGAGTATTTAAGCTCAGATTCCGTATGTCAAGATGAGATTATAGGTGACGGCGTTGATCATAACTTATACTTACCAGACGTCCTGAATTGTTTACATATATCTGGCATTCCAAATCATCGTCTTGTGCTGAAAGTTGGTGTTCCTGTTATGTTGCTTAGAAACATTGATCAGAGGAATGGCTTATGTAATGGAACACGTCTTCAGATCGTATCTCTAGGGAAGCATATTATTGAAGCGGTGGTTATCTCCGGAAGCAATATCGGATTCAGGACTTTTACTATTAGACTTTCATTGGTTCCAACAGATAAAAAAGTAGTTTTTCAGTTTAAGAGAAGACAGTTTCCGATCTCTGTTTGTTTTGCTATGACTATAAACAAAAGCCAATGTCAATCTCTTACGAGAGTTGGATTGTACTTGAAAGAACCCGTCTTCTCTCATGGTCAATTATATGCTGCTTTTTCAAGGGTGAAGAGCAAGAAGAGTTTGAAGATCTTGATTTTGGATGAAGACGGTCGTCCAACCAATGTAACAAGAAATATAGTGTATAAATCTATCTTCTCAAATTTGTAATTGTTATTGAATTTTTTTTATTATTATCGAATATTGTTTTACCGATAAGAATTTGTTGAATAGTATATATATCTATATGTTTTTTACGTTTTAGACCCGGGTATTTACCCGGGTAAGTGGCTAGTTGTATTCATTAAAAAAGCTACAAATCACATAGATGCAATTGACAAGTCCTCAAACACATCATGTTTCCTATCTTGTCATTTCCTTAAAAATAATAATTAATTTTGCAGACTGAATTACAACTCCTCAAACAACCAGACATACTTGTGGAAATTGTTACATCCACGAATCTGTCCTACACACAACCT
>JBCNJP010000025.1:72029615-72066615 GCA_039602395.1 Deinandra increscens subsp. villosa
GAAGAAGTTATGGCATACTGTGTGATGAAACTATGACAATATAAAATCTCTGGCATTGGGTCTAAATGTACGTAGGAATCCGAGGAAGACGTGATGAAATTCTAGCATGAACTTTGTGAACAACATACTGATTTCGGGAACCAACCCTACCCTAAATTAAGGGTGGATTTGTATGATGGAATGAAATTGTAGAGAGAGAGTCTAGAGAGAGACGAAAGCTTTCTGTTATTTCTTGCATACCGATTACAACAAATCTCAACAATATTAACAGCTAATTTCTCACTAAACTCACATATTTACAATTTGAACCCTCAAGTAACAGAAACTTACAACTAGCATCTCTAAACCTTGTAACATGTATCAATACCCCTCCCTTAAGAATGTTCTTGACCCCAAGAAAGGAAATCTAGAAAACGCAGATGCATATCAGATAAAAATTCCTAAGTGGATCAACTGGAGCAGAATTTGACCAATGAACAAGAACTTGAGGTGCAGCTTTATTGCGATATTTAACCACTCTTTTATCCAAAACATCAACAGGGTAATGCAAGAATCTAGACTCCTTGGGTAGAGGAAAAATTTTAGTAGGACGACCCTTAGCAGCTTTAAGCAAAGAGACATGGAAAGTAGAATGAATAAGAACATCATGTGGTAAGTCCAACCTATAAGCAACGCTCCAAAACAAGAAAAGGACCAAAGTATATATTTAGGAGTGAGCTTTGAATGCTTATGAGCTCGCATAGAATTCTGCATATATCGCTGTAGTTTAAGATAAACCTACGAACCCACTTCAAAAACTCGTTCAGACCGATGTTTATTAGCTTGTTGGCGCATTCTGTTCTGAGCTTTCAAAAGATTATGCAGAAGTACTTTTATGGTGTCCTCTCGAGTCTGAAACAACAAATCTACAGCAGCATCATCAGTGTCATGTCGAACATAAGGCACGTGCATGGGTGGTTCATAACCATACAAAGCTTTAAACGGAGACATTTGAAGTGAAGATTGATACGAAGTGTTGTACCACCATTCAGCCAAAGGTAACCACTTAACCCAAGTATTGGGCCGTTCCATCACCATACAACGTAAATAACCTTCAATACAACGATTAACAACCACCGTTTGACCGTATGTTTATGGGTGAAAAGCTGTAGATAACAGCTGACTCACTCCCAATAAGGCTAGAAACTCTTGCCAAAACTTACTAAAAAACATTGCATCGCGATCTGAAACAATGGAAGAGGGACACCCATGTAATGTGAACACAAAATCAAGAAAAACTTGAGCTACATCAGCAGCGGTGAAGGGATGCTGTAATGGGATGAGGTGACAAAATTTGGTAAGTTTGTCCAATTGTATCTTCACCACCAGATTTGGGTAACCCACCAACAAAATCCATTGAAATATCAGCAAACACTACAGTAGGAATGGGTAAGGGTTGAATAAGGCCATGAGAAGCTACATTCTCCCCTTTTGCTCTTTTACAAGTATCACAAGATCTCACAAAGTTTCGAACATCTTTACTTAAGCCCCTCCAATAAAAAATGGCTTTAATTCGTTGATGAGTCACGTGGACCCTAGAATGACCCTCCATAACCGAGTCGTGGAATTGGACAAGAATATCGTTCCTTAATTGGGCATCAACACCAATAACTACCTTGTTCTTCCTTCTCAAATAAGTGTCATCCCAAGAATAAGCATGGTACGCATTACCATCTTTTACACTCTTCAAAATATGCTGCAAGTTAACATCTTTATCCCAACTACTCACAATTCTAGATAATAACATGGGTTCAAAAGAAGAGATATGCATAGTGAAAACAGAAACACCTTTTACCCTTGAGAGAGCATCAGGTACAGTATTCTCCTTCCCTTGCTTGTAAATGATTTCATAGTCATAGCTCATAAGTTTTGCTAACCAAGTATGCTGCAGAGGAGTGGTAACCTTTTGTATCAGCAAATATTTTAAACTTTGTTGGTCAGTTCTGATGATAAAGTGGGCTGCGATCAAATAATAGTGCCAATGTTTGACTGCTAAAAGAATAACTAATAACTCCTTTTCATACACAGAGAAAGCATGTTGCCTAGGGGAAAGAGCCTTACTGATAAATGATAAAGGATGGTTGTCCTGCATTAAGACTGCTCGCAATCCTTTACTTGAAGCATCAGTTTCAATCACGAACTGCTTAGAGAAATTAGGTAAAGCTAACACAGGAGCAGAAAAGAGGGCACCATTCAACTGTTCAAAAGCTTCTTGAGCTTGTTCATTCCAAGAAAAACTATCTTTCTTAAGTAAATCTGTTAAGGGTCTAGCAATAACACCAAAACTCCGAATAAATCTTCTATAATAGCCTGCAAGCCCTAGAAACCCTCTTAACTGCTTAACATTCATAGGAAGTGGCTAATTCTGAATTGTTGCCACCTTCTTAGGATCAATATGCACCCCTTTACTCGAGATTATATACCCCAAATACTCAACAGCTAATCCTCCAAAACTACATTAAGACATTTTAGCAAATAGTTGATTAGCTCTAAGTAACTCCAAAACTTGTTGTAGATGTTGAATGTGAGTAGATATGCTTTGGCTATAAACCAAAATGTCATAAAAATACTAGGACACATTTCTGAGCAGAGGCTTGAACACATGGTTCATGAGAGCCTGAAAAGTTGCTGGAGCATTTGTGAGACCAAATGGCATCACCAAAAATTCAAAATGGCCCTCATGGGGTCCTAAATGATGTTTTATGTATGTCCTTTTCAAACATTATGACTTGGTTTAGCTTTACCTAATTTAACCAAAAAAAACGCCAAAACGACAAAACAAATAAACATATTCCAAGTCTTCAAATACAAATAAACATAAGTTCGACCTAAAAAACGACAAAACAAATAAACATAGTCCAAGTATTCAATAATTCCTTATTTTTTTTAATATAAAATTTATTTTAATTTATTTAAATTTTCGGATACCGGGTATCCGAAACTTCCGAAAATTTTGTAAATTCTTGTCCAAGTCCAAATCCGAATTTTTGGATATCCGAGTTTCGGATATCCGAAATTCCGGATATCCGAAATTTTCGAATAATTCGGATACGGAATTTCGGATAATTCGGATACGGATTCGGACTCGGATATTTTTGAACACCCCTATCCTTAATATCACACTGCAAATGTTTAACCAATCTGCTGTCAATAAAATTGTGTGTAGAGCCTGAATCTATCAATATGTGCAACTGCCTAGTGCCCATTGAACCTTGTACTCTCATTGTGGCAAAAGAATGCACCCCCATCAAGGCATTGACTAATAATTGTGGGTCAAGTTCTTCATTGTAAAAATACTGGTCAGTACCATGCTCTTCATCCTCACCATATACTTCAATTAAAAAAGATTGCTTCATGGGGCATTTGTGAGTAGATGAAAACTTCTCTGGGCACCAAAAACATTCCCCTTTTGCCCTTTTCTGATTCATTTCTTGAGTAGACAATTTCTTAATTCCTACTCCATTCTTAGTAACATTCTTGGTAGGAGGTGTAGGAAGTAAAGGCAGTTTGTAGTCATTAACAGGAGGATTAACCCTAGAACCAGATGACCAAGTTTTATTTGCAGAACTACTACCGGAAGGATACGATCGCAGAGGTATATGCTTATGAATCGGTACGTTACAAGTATGTTCTTGAATCTTAGCTAAACCAAATGCCTCATGTAATGTCTTAGGCTTATGCATTTTAGTTGGGTCCTTAATTTCTTCTTTTAAGCCTTTAAGAAACAAACTGATAGCATAATTTTCAGGAATACTCACCTTATTAAGAAGTAAATCAAACTTACTACAGTAATGCTCCAATTCACCCGTCTGAGTAAGGAGAGCTAATTCTTCCCATTGGATATTCATATAATTGGTTTAAAAATCTATCAAGAACTGCACGCACATAGTCAACCCATGCCAATTCAGCCACAGTAGCTTTACGAGATTTCATAAAGGATTGATGCCATTGTAGAGCATCATCTTCCAAATGAATAAATGCGTAGCGTAGCTTCATATTATCAGGAGTTTCATCCACAGCAAAAAATTGCTCGCACTTATACAACCAACCATCGACATCAGTACCATTGAATTTTGGAAATTCAAATTTCGCCAATCTTGTAAGCGATAGTGATTACGCTGTTCATCGCCACCGCTAGCTGGCTGCCTCGAATGTACCACTTGGCCATTATCTCCCGTTTTCCGATCCTTCATCAACAGCTCAATCATTGCGCATAATTCCGCAATTGATTTATTGGTCTCTGTTGTCATCGCCTTTAATTCCACAAACGCACGATCGTGATACTTCAGAGTCTTGTCGATTTCTTGACTTTAAGTACTTGTCGTCATGATTGGATATCAGATTCGCCGGAAAACGTGTTGCCGGAGGAGCGATAACTCTGATACCAATTGATGCAATGAAATTGTAGAGAGAGAGTCTAGAGAGAGAGAGGAAAGCTTTCTGTTATTTCTTGCATACCGATTACAACAAATCTCAACAGTATTAACAACTAATTTCTCACTAAACTCACACATTTATAATTTGAACCCTCAAGTAACAGAAACTTACAACTAGCCATGGAATGAAATTGTAGAGAGAGAGTCTAGAGAGAGAGGAAAGCTTTCTTTTATTTCTTGCATACCGATTACAACAAATCTCAACAGTATTAACAACTAATTTCTCACTAAACTCACACATTTACAATTTGAACCCTCAAGTAACATAAACTTACAACTAGCCCCCCCTAAATCTTTTAACATGTATCATTGTAACATCCATTATTTGATTAAATAATCAAATAATCATAGTTGTCATAACATAGGGGATTGTGCGTTAAGAAGTGGAAATTAGGGGCACTTTTTATAGAATAATGGATTGTTTGTTTTGGGTTGAGTTGTATTACCTATGTAGGGATGGGCAAATTAAAACAAAACAAAAATAAATCTAAATTATAGAAACCGCAATGAATAAAAGGTCCATAATGTTTGGGTTTGGACTAAAGTATGTGTCGAGTATTAGGGGGAGAGAGGAGAAAAATTGAAATTTTAGGGTTGAAGGAAACATTAAGACGCTAGGTGAGTTTAGCCGACCGTTATTGCTTATAGGGAACAGAATAATAGAAAATCAGTTGATAAAGGTACTTTTTTTCAACCATTTTCAATAAATTCTTACATGTGATTTTATTATTGCTATTTGCTTTATGTGTAATATACATATTGTTTGATTATAAGATTATTTACATAACTGAATTGGTGTTCAAAATTTTGTGTCGCAACTCTCAACCAACTATCTAATTTGATCTGGTAGTAAAAAACATATAAAAGAGAAAAAATAAGTTATTTGCTATAATAGAATTGTTTTATTTATTGTTGGATTTTCTTTGATAGATAATGAACCAGCTAAAATGGTAACTTTTTCCAATATGGATGAATACAAATACGTAACAATTTAAAAATAATCTAGGATAGACACAATGTCCATAGTACCTGGATTTAATCAGATATAATTTGAAGGTTTTTGTAGGTTCATTGATTAGGATTTGGCAAAAGAGCTTTCTAAGTTTCTAAAAATTAAAGATAAAAATTAAGAAATTAACTTTGAATTATTTTTAGAAATATATAAATTGGTAGAACCCCAGAAAAAGAAGGAGATTATATTTATGAATCAATCACCCAACCATCATCAACTCCTTAAAAAAATAAAGAAAGATAATATTTTTTTCCATATCCATTTTAAGATTTAAAATATATAACTTAAACAAATTTATTCTAAAATGTCCAGAAACAAAACAACGTAACCCTTTTCATCCAAGAAGCCCACAATGGTAGGCCTCTTTTTCTAAAAGAAAAAAAAAATCAAGGCCCATAATAAAATGTAGTTCGGTGAATGATGCCCTAAAAAAGACACTTTCGCCGCTATATATGAACGCAAACACATCGTCTTCTGAAATCATTCTGATGAAGTCTCTCTCATTTTATTTCATTTCCATCTTTTTCGTTAATCTAGTAGGTAACTGATTTTCTTTGCTTTTGCTTTTCAACTTTGATGTTTTTCAAAACAGAAAATATCGTGTTCTCAATGACGATTTATTCATGATGACGAGTCTGATTATCCATTCATATAAAAATCATGACGACGAAACGAGGCATTTGTCCGAGAGAATATCTATTTTCTTTTTTTATTCGATTTGATTTGATTTGGTTTCATTTATTTGTAATATGTGGAACGTGGATGATGATGATGAATTGATTTTTGACAATGTCTTCTGATGCATGAAAAATGCTACGTGACTGAACAAAATCCTCCTACTCATTCTGAATCCTATATCTGTTTCTCTTTATTATTAATTACTTTCTAAGATTCAAATGTTTTAGTTATGGACTTATGGTTTAGGTTTTGGAAATTTAGAATTTTACTGCAACGGAAACTGGGTCGGGTATTGACGTATTGTTATTTGGTCGAGCTGAGTTCATGGGTGTTACAACTGAAATCGGGTCGGGTGTTGTCGGTTTAGTTATCGATTTAGGTTAAATGTTGAATTTGAATAGATTTATAACGGTTTATGTCTTTGGAAATGACGAACATATCAATATAATGGTATTAGAACTCTAGTCTGTAATGGTTCATTGGTTTAAACAATCTTGAACAGATGTATAAAATACAAAAAAAGTTACAAGTCTCTCAATATAATAGTTTGCTGAAACCCCCCAACTGTATACCCCTATCCACTTAACAATTTTTGGACCCCTCGGCCCACTAACCCACTTCCATCTGACCCTGCTTGGTGCTAACCTTGCGACCTAACCTAGTTACCCCAACACAAAGTGATGAGCCCGATCGATCTTGCTAATGCGTTTCAGCAGGCAGATCCATGAATTTTTTTTTATTTGGGTTCACCTTTTTTTAATAGTCAAAATTCTAACTACTACGTGTCAAAATTTTCTGTTTAGTTGGTTCGGGTCGGGTGTATTTTCTAATCTTATTGACATCCTCTTATCTTCAATAAGGTGTTTGTTTAATAATTGTTTATTACTTCTAAAATGTGTAAGTTATAACCAAACTATTTTTATTTTTATTTTTTTGTTACTGTGTTTACTCTTTAGTCTTTATTATAGCTTGACTTATATAAATTTAAACCAAAACAACATATTAACTACAATTAGTTGTGGTTTTTTTATTTATTCGCCAATAAACAAAGTAAAAGAAAAAAAGTAGAAAAAATGAGAGAATCCAGACTTGAACTCAGTACCTCAACATATTTTGTTAATAGGATTTACTCCTAATCTATATAAGAAACTTAACCAGCTAACCTAGATCTATTTTACAATAGGATTTACTCCTAATCTATATAAGAATTCACTCCTACTTTTTTATATATATTTCCATTAAAAATTCAAAATCCATTGGGTTCCCGTGAACCCGATTGATACATATTGGATCTGCCCCTGTCAGCATGTGACACTCACACCACTGGACTCTACTTGGTATATAGACACTGGAGCATCCACACATATTACTGCTAACCCAAGTATTTTTCAGAACCTATTATCAAAATCCTCAATCAGTAATGATTTTGTTGATAATAGTAACATGTTACCAACTCAAGGTTCGGGGAATGCTTTACACCACCTTCCTAATCAAACCTATAAACATAACAATGCCCTTTTTGCAACATCATTATTAAGAATCTCATTTTCTTTCGATAATTTTTTAGTGATAAATCAATAACCATTGAATTTGACCCTCTTGGTTTTACTTTGAAGGACCTCAAGACTCGAGCAACTTTCCCACCACAATAGCTACGGGGATCTCTACCGGTTCACACTACTGGCACCTACCCAGCTTGCTTGCATTACAACTCGTCCTTCTCAAATATGGCACATCCGTCTTGGTCACCCCGGAGCACATGTTTAGGATTTTTATACTCTCGTAATTTTATTTCTTATAATAAAGACAAAATTGTTTTTGTTTGTCACTCGTGCTAATTATCTAATAGTAAACACTTGTCATTAATTTAATGATTATTTATCTGTTACTTTTTCACCTTTAGATATTATACACTGTGACTTATGGACGTCACCTGTTTTAAGTAAATTCGGTTACAAATATTACATGGTCCTCATTGATAACTTTACAAACTATGTTTGGGTTTATCATGTCATGTAAATCTAAAACGTTTCCAACGTTTGTAAATTGCATAAATTAACTCACACTCTTAAGACCCTACCCTAGCTTTACTACTGGTAAAATTAACCGAGTATGATGATGATGATGTATTATTCTTATAATATTCGATCAGTTTGGTTTACTTGGCCGGTTTCAAATCATAAACTGAACCATAAAATTTTGTTTTGTAAAGTATAAACCATAAATTAAACCATATTACTCTTAAACCGACCGAACTAACCAACCTAGATTGGTTTGAACAATTTTACTACATCAATATTGTTTAAAAAGGTTAATTTCATATAAATATAGTTAGGTTCAAATGAGAGCTCTTTATTTTTGAGAATTTTAAGAACCAAATTTTAACCACTAATTTTAAGTGTGGACCATTATAATTCATGGGGTTTTTCCATATATATAAAATAATGGATTCAGTGGTTCTTAAAAGTTCTCAAAACCAATTAGTTCTCAAATGATCATCTCCATATATATATATACTAGGTTAGTAACATGTGTACTACACGGGCTGAATATAGATTTATAATATTAGATAAATACAAAGTAAAAGATAATGATCAAGAAATTTAAAAATTATGATTGATATAAAATTCTTATAATATATTAAAATAAAAATTTAATACATTTAAAAAGTTTATTATGTTTGACAAGTTATTGATTACTTTCCATAAAAAGACTAAAATTACTGACTAAATTAATCAAATCTACATTAATTTTATCAAAATTTTAAAATAATATTTTAGTTTTGACAAAATTGATAATTAATCTTATTTGATGATTTACTAAATTAGTAATTCAATGTGAGCTTAACATGTGGCAGTGATGATGTGGACCCTTTATAAATAAGACATGTGACATAAATTTTATTGCTTTATTAGGATTAAGATATATATATATATATATATATATATATATATATATATATATAGGGTGAGGTTCATTGTAGACACACTCATAAGTATAGACAGGTAGACACCCTATTTCACATGTGAAATTACTTTATTTCACATGTGTTTTCACATGTGAAATTTTCTGAACAATGAGAAAAAAGAAAAAAATAAAAAAGAAATTAATTATAACCATTAGATCAAGAGATCTAATGGTGAAAAAAAGGTGTCTACCTGTCTACACTTATGGAGGTGTCTACAATGAACTTTATATATATATATATATATATATATATATATATATATAGAGTTGGGTTATAATACAAAGTACTTTTTATGTGAGAAGTGTGAGAAGTGATTGATGTGTTAATTTTTAATGCATGATATTGTCTTTTTATTATATTTTTAGTAAATATATGACAATCCTAAAATAAATACACCATCCATTGGATTCCAAACACTACCAAACATCATTTATTAAGAATTATTAAAAGGGCATTGTGTTAGGATACTATTACACTGTGTTTACATTGTGTTATCCTTTAACTATAATTTTGATAAACATATGACATTCTAATATGGAAAAAACAATGTATAGTGTTATATGTTTACCAAAAACATAACTAAAAGATGACACAATGCATTAAAATCTAACACATCATCCACTTCTCACACTTCTCACGCAAAAAGTACTTTGTATTATAACTCTACCCTATATATATATATATATATATATATATATATATATATATATATATATATATAGGTTTGGGGTAAAATACATCCAGCAAAAACGCTACATCCATTGCGGATTCATCTGGGGCGTCCATCAAGATCATCCAACAGCCAGGATCTATGGTGTTTCCGCCTATGGTGTTTTTTTCCGCCACCGAAAACACCATAGGCGGAAACACCATAGATCCTGGCTGTTGGATGATCTTGATGGACGTCCCAGATGAATCCGCAATGGATGTAGCGTTTTTGCTGGATGTAGGCTAACTCGACTCTATATATATATATATATATATATATATAATATAGGACAGGGATCCATGGAAAACCATTAATTTTGAAAAACCTAGAAAACCATTTTCTAACCATTGATTTAAAATTGATGGTTGAGATTAAAGAAGGGCAAAATTGTAAAATGTATTGGTTTAATGAATGTTATAATAGACAAATCATAATTCAATTAATTAAAGTTCTAATTAGTTTTATCACTCCAATCTCATATTTCGTAAAATCTATCATTTTCTTTCTCTCCATCTCTATCTCTTTCTCTCTCCTTTAATTTCAAACTTCCACACCAAGTTATAGAAAAATTTCAAACATACTTTACAAATTAAACAGTGTACAATTTAACAAAAGTCAATTACATTTGTGTAATCAATTCATAACTTCATAATTAGAACTTGAAAACTTTTGATTACACAAGTGTAAGTAACATAATATAATATAATAGATGAAGACTTGGATTATCTTGGTTACAGAAATGTAACATGTCTTCTTCTTGTGCATCATCATTATCTTCATTGACGTCTTCGTGTACATCATCATCTTCTTTCATCCTCTTTGTTCTTCAAAATCGTTGTTACACCGCTGTAACAACTACGAACAATATATAAAAAAACACCAAATTAGACGAAATTATAACCCAAATAAACATCTCCCATCTTCAAATTTGTAGATAATGATCAAAACCAAGACATGCATGAGTGTACCGGGGTTCAAATGAAAGGAAAACAAGTTAAGTAATTATGGAACATGAGAGTTCTCACCTCCCGTCGCCTCTCTCGCGATTACAGTTTCCGGAAATCACAACAGGGTCGTCGGACCTGTGGCTGAAACCCTGAACCACCACTCAAACACTGCTAATGTTGATGTAGGTGAAACAGAGGAACTTTGATGATGGGGGTTTCGATTTTAAGAGTGAGAGAAAGAGTTCATCGGCGACGCACCAAGGCATCGCCGCCGCCGTCCCTGAATCGGTACCCTAGCCGTGTTGCGGCTGTTGTTGCTTCTGTCGACCACCGCGATGAGGAGGAAAGCTCAACGAGTTCAGTTTCATTCTCAGAAGTGTACAGGAAACAGATAAAGGAACGATGGTTTATCAGTCAATTGATAGAGACGATATGATTCCTATAAATATGGAGTGTAGTTATGATGATTTAAAGAAAAAAATGGTTTCTTAGAATAGTTTATGTGAAATTTACCTTACTACCCTTTTAATAAAAGAAATAATAGAACATAGGAGGAATTATTTGATTGGATGAAAAATGTTTTTCAGGTTTTTCAAAAATTAAAGGGTTTTCCAATGATTATCTAAATTCATTAAATATCATATATTTCCAAATCAAATTCAAAATATCATATATATCACTCTAAAACAACTATAATATCATATATATTAATTTTAATATATTTTTAAAAGGGCAAAGTTGATATTTAGTGAAATCTCATTAAGGCTGTCTGTAGTGGAGGTTATAGTGGGGTTATAACGCACCAAACACTATTACATAGGTGGTTTATGGGGCGCTATATTTATAAAAAAAAAGGTTGGGCGTTTTGTACATTTCCAAACCCCAAAGGAGAAAGGTTATCACTACACATAGCCTAATAAAGGATATAAATGAAATTTCAACTTTACTTTGGATATATAAGATATTTGATGAGTTTTATAGGAATATATATGAAAGTTGTTAGGTCTCAGGTTGAGTAACATGGAGAATAAGAGTTAGAGCTTAATGTCGTTTGAGGTCACAAGTTTTATCCGGACTTTGAGTTTTTCCATAATGATATGTTTCCTTTTCTTTTTTTTTTAACGACAAATTTTGATTATTGGCGGAGGCATTATCCAATCACCCGATCATCTCCATTCCCATCAAAAGAAAACTCATCATTGGTGAGAAAACCCTTTGCCAACCTGTACCCTAATTTATTTTTTTGTCAGAGACAGGATTTGAACCTATAACCTTACACTTTTAATGTTTTTGAATATCTTATCTTAGCTAATTGAACTAGGGATTATTGGTGATATGTTTCCTCCTAGACTAGTTAAATAAAGATGGTATAATTTATATTGGAGCTTTTTCTTCTATCAATTTCATTCTTTTATTCAGTCTATTTACTCATCTGTTATGTTACTGTGCCAATGCCAAGGAGACCTACAGTAAAAATTTGTTGGTTGAATGTTCGATTCATATAATAGAAAATCTTAGGTGTCTTCTCAAAAAAAAAACACAACTACATCACTGATTTCCCATGTGTAAAATTGCCACGTGGCACACACAAAGACCATACAGACTTTCAATCAACCAATGAAAGAACACCTATCCTATCTGCATATCTCATGATCCCAACAAAATCTCCATCAACCCCCTTCCACCATACAAATCTCCCTCCTACTTACAACCCCAATTTCTGCAACTAATCACGCCAATCGGGTCTCGAAGACGCAACAATGGCAGCTTCGTTACAAGCAGCGGCGACATTCATGACGCCAACCAAAGTTGGTGTCGTTTCCAGCCGATCATTGCCGCTCAATTCTTCTCCGAGCATCTGTAAGGCCTTTGGCCTCGAGTCCACCGGAGCCAGGGTATCTTGCTCTCTTCAGTCCGATATCAAGGAGTTTGCTCAGAAGTTCACCCAAGCCACCAAGATCGCCGGATTCGCTCTTGCCACATCGGCTCTTGTTGTCTCGGTATGTTTCTCGTTTTCTTGATCTTAGCACGCCAAGTGTTTGTTGATTTGCCTGAGTGAGCTTCACTGCATATTAGAGCTACTATAGTGTCACATATTGGTCTTAGACTATTGTTACTGTTACAAAGCCTTTAGTTTAAGAGCGTAATTAATCTAATTAATGATGATTAAGGACCAAACTTAGAGCTAGCAAAACAGGTCTAAACGTATTACACATACCAGACACGACATGATTAACACGAGAACTACACACGAACACGAAAAGATTAACTAATCGTGTCCTTTTTCCAAACATAAACACAGAACTGTTACACAACGCGATTAATATCCATATGGATTGAAACTAGAAAGAAAGACGGTAGGGTGGTGGAATTTAAAAACTTTCAATCCTATGGATTGAAACTAAATAGGACCTTTCTAGACATGATTATTAATCTATGGATTGAAACTAGAAGAAATAAAAGAGTATAAAATAAAGAGTTTTGGAGAATTAGTGGCAACAAAGTCGGTAGGGCGGTAAAATCTTAAAAGTTAAGGTGAAAATCTGAAATTAAATTAGGATTTTTTTACTTTTATTATATATTTAATTATTTTAAAAAATTACTAAAACTATAAAAGTGTTTATTTGTGTCATAAACATATTAGACAATGTGAAACCTATTTAAACACGATTATAATCGTCTTATAAATGTGTCGATCTGTTTAGGATACGGAACCTGTTTAACTTAATCCCAAACCTGCTTAACTTCATGTGGTATTCTAAATTGCCGGCCATAGTCTAAACCTGCAATTTGTTATATATACATAAAGTATATTTTTGTAATTTACTCTATGAAGTTTTATTGATGATTTGATGATAATGGGTGTACATATCAGGGAGCAAGTGCAGAGGGAAGTCCAAAAAGACTAACTTACGATGAAATTCAAAGCAAGACATACATGGAAGTAAAAGGAACCGGGACGGCTAACCAGTGCCCAACCATCGAAGGTGGAGTCGATGGGTTCGCGGTCAAGCCAGGCCAATACAACGCCAAGAAGTTCTGCTTGGAGCCCACATCTTTCACCGTCAAAGCCGAGGGTGTAAGCAAGAACTCCGCCCCCGAGTTCCAAAAAACTAAGCTCATGACCCGTTTGACCTACACCCTTGATGAGATCGAGGGTCCGTTGGAAGTATCCCCGGATGGAACCATCAAGTTTGAGGAAAAAGACGGAATCGATTATGCTGCCGTGACCGTCCAGCTTCCAGGAGGCGAGCGTGTGCCGTTCCTATTTACGATCAAACAACTTGTGGCATCCGGTAAACCGGATAGCTTCGGTGGAGACTTTCTTGTCCCGTCTTACCGAGGCTCTTCTTTTCTTGACCCAAAGGGCAGAGGTGGGTCCACGGGTTATGACAATGCCGTGGCTCTGCCAGCTGGCGGGAGAGGAGACGAGGAGGAGCTCCTAAAAGAAAACGTAAAGAACACAGCTTCAGGAACTGGAAAGATCACTTTGAGTGTCACTTCTACCAAGCCTGATACCGGAGAGGTGATCGGGGTGTTTGAGAGCATTCAACCCTCAGACACCGATCTTGGGGCCAAGGCTCCCAAGGATGTGAAAATTCAAGGCGTTTGGTATGCCCAGTTGGAGTGATACATGTTCGCGTTTTAACATCCACGTATTTGTTGTTTGATAGCCTAGAGCTTTCGACATTTTCTTGCGTGTATATTATCATGAATACTTATAATGAATGTTATGATATGTTTTCGTGTTGTTTAAGGATGATTGCCCAGCACCCCACACCACCAAAAAGGAACCAAAAAAAACAAACAGACCACCCAACAACAACAAAAAATTACATCGTACAAACACTAATACCCGCTCTATTCTTGACCCAAAAAGTTGACCACTCCTTTATCTCCTTCAAAATCCCGACAGGAGTGGCGATACGGCCTTTAAAAACACAGTCATTCCGAGCCCTCCAAATACACCACAACGTAGTCAAAACCACTGCATGAAACGATTTTTTCCTTACCCGGTCCCCACCCAATTCTTCATGCATTTGCAGGTAGTCTAAAACCGAAAGCCCGAGTAAAACAGGAGTCTTAAGCCACAGCCCCACACTCGTCCAAACTTGATCGGTCACCTCACAGAAACAAAACAGATGATCCACCGATTCCTGCCATCCGTCACAAAGAGGGCAGACCGTACACGAGCACGTAATCCCCCGAGCTTTCGACTTTTTTTTTTTTTACATATTTAAACACATTATTGTTTATAGAACAATTGTTTCTAAAGTGAACAATTTTAAAATTTAGAATTGATTAAGCAAACTGGGCTTGTGATATGGGTCAAGTTATATTAGTGGGTCTATGTTTCAAATATTAAGGTTTTCGGTTACAAATAGTCAAATATTACAAAGTTTGACATGGAAGACTAACATCTATAAATGATACTTTTATCCTTTTAACTAACTTTATCACATTAACCAATTTGTGTAATTAACTATATATAGGGACTATTTTCGTAAACTACTAAAAGTCATCTTGAACATCACTACCATTTTGATCAAGGATATATTACGAAAATATAAGTTTATCGACCCTCGAGTGAGCCATGAAAACCAATATAAAGATGTAGAAATATAGGCTAAGGATCTTAAAGAGGAGAATTAGCTTCACTTTTTGGAGGCTTAACCTACATATATTTCAACAAAAGCACATGCTTGGTCGTCTCTTTTTGAATACTCAACAAATTCTTTAAGACGTGTTGCTTTCCTAGTGGTCGACACTTGTCCAACATAGAAATTAGGGGTTGGAGGCTCCGGAACCACACAAGAACCAGCAAACTTTATTAGTATTTTCAACGAGTTGCTCGATAGAAGCTAGTTGGTCACAAATTGCCTTGAATTTGCGATTGAATTCGGAGACACTCAAGGAACCCAACCCTTGGTAGGGGGAAATAAGCACTCTTTTAAAAGGATGTGTACGTCTCTCCTTCCAAGACGCGTTTTAACCTTGAGTTTCTAAACCCAACAACAAGTAGGGGGATCTAAGTCCTAAGCCCTGCAACTGGTAAGGAGCAAAGCGAACAATATGTTGGTGCTGTTTGCCTGGGCTGTTACAGTTACAGGTAGTGTAACCGAGTTGATTTTAGAGCCGTTTAGATTTGACGAGCCGTTGAGAGGCCAAGTACAAGTAGTGTAACCGAGTTGATTTTAGAGCCATTTAGATTTAACGAGCCGTTGAGAGGCCAAGTATCCCAGCCACGACTTCCTTAGTAAGTGAAGAATTGGGGAGGAGAATGGCTCTTGAGTTTGTCAGGAATCGTAATGAGGATTTGGGATAACTTAACCGAGTTGATTTTGTTGGAATTTATGCGTAAAACGATTATGACAATCGTTGCACAAATAGAAGTATTATATAAGAATATAAAATAAATTGACGATCTAACCGAACCAACGACCCAGTGAACCGGATGAAAGTAGAAGACAAGAAAACGAAGGAACCGGGCTTGTGTTTGACACTATTCCCTTAAACAGATTCGCCGTCTGTTCCCAGGGTACACCGGTTCGAAGCAGCGTGTACTGCCGGACTAGATGATCTGCCTGAAACGAAACCGGAATGCAGCAGCAGCAACAATGAGATCGATGATAAGTAAACAGCAGCAACAATGCGTGTTTCTTACTGATTTGTGTGTGTTCGTTCTATTCGAATCTGATCAAGAACGTGTATATATAATACATGTATATAATGTGAATTATGATCATTAAACGGTTTAATGATCTTCATCAATGATCAGTTTTGGAATGCAAAAAGGTTTTGCAGTTTGGAAGCCAATAAGTCCCTTCTAGAATTTGCTCAAAACAATCCGGTAACGAGCAAAACCCGACTCGTACGAACCCTGTGTTTCGGAGCTGCATTCGTGTCCGCAGGTCGTGCGGGCACGAGTTCAGAATTTCGACTCAAATAGCCAAGATTCGCACCCCCCCTGCGCGAGGGTATAAGCCTGAGTAAAACATGACATAAGATATATCAAAGGCTTTGGAGGTTATCCTTATAAACTAGAAGAACTTTTGTTCCCCCACCAATGTGGGATAGGATACACCACATTCCTAAACTTAAACCAAAATTTCTTTGAGATTAACATCTCATTCACACACACTTTTTCCAACAATCCCCCACATGAATGGAGGTTGATCTCAAAGCAACTTAATCCCGATCGAATTTCAACAGTTGAATCTTGCATACGATAGGTAGGTGTTACCCTTTGAACCTTCGCTCATGAAACACACTTAGTCTACTAGCTCTGAGTAGGCGGTGATGCCTTTGAACTCGTTTGCCGTTTGTGTAGGCGACAATGTGCTTCACACAAGACTCTCCTTGACAACATCAAGTCCTCATAGTTATGTTCGTTATGGTCATGAACATTAGCCTGGTTCTGCGAGAGCTCTTAGGTATTGTGCCCCTCTCAATACCCTTCGAAGCGACCCCACTTCTCTCTCACATAGGTGATTCACCACGTGTGGCTGCCTCAGCTGAATCATTAAAAGCCATAGGCTTAACCTCGTACTTGTCACTTTTAGGAATGGACTAGGAGATGTATCGATTCCAATTATACACCCCCTTCTTAAAGTGCGTGGAGTTATCAATTCTTCCCCCCACAGTGACCTCACTAGTTCATACAATTAGGTTGTCCTATTGAACTCAGATCTTGGGATCTCCAGTCAACTGAGTTAGGTTTTCCTTCATATGAACTTAATCTTTCAAGGGCGTCAGTCCCATTCCCATGGACGACGTTCGGACTAACTCTCTACTTAGGCTTTTTTGTCAGCGGATCCGCAATATTATCCTTTGACTTCACATAGTCAACAGTGATAATTTCAGTAGAGATTAGTTGTCGTACCGTATTATGTCTACGTCTTATATGTCTATTCTCACCATTATACATTGTGCTATGAGCTCTGCCAATTGCCGATTGGCTATCACAATGTCTTCATATGGTCGTTGCCGGCTTAGGCCATCTTGGTATATCCTCAATAGACGTAGCCATTCTGTCTCTTCACCAGCTTTATCTAAAGCGATGAATTCTGCTTCCATCGTGGATCTACAATAACCTTTTGTTTTGAAAATTTCCACGATATGGTTGCACTTCCAAGTGTGAATACATATTCACTCGTTGCTCTGGAATCAAGTATCGTATCAGATATCGTATCAGATATCGTATCAGATATCCAACTTGGATCACAATGTCCTTGAATTACTGTTGGATATCTGTTATAGTGCAACCCGTGTTCCTTTGTGTACCTTAGGTACTTAAGTAACCTAATCACACAACTCCAATGAGTTGAACTTGGATTACTCGTGTATCTACTTAGCTTGCTTACAGCGTATACTAAGTCTGGTCTAGTACAACTCATCAGATATATCAGACTGCCGATAATTCTTGAGTACTCCAAACAGGCTCTCCTCTATTCTTAGCTAGATACTGACGCGTGTCAGTTTGTAGTTCTAGCCACATTAGAGCCATTGCAAAAACCATTTGCAAAAGCTATTTGCCATTCCCATAACTTCTCAAGAATTTTAGTCCACATAGTGGGTTTGACTTTAAACAAGTCCACTTTCGGTTCATGTGGTTTTTGAATTTCCAAAACCACATTTGTCATTCCCATGTCTTTCATGTCAAATCTTGCATCCAAGACGTCCTGACATTACTTACATCAAGGAGCATATCATCTACATGGGAGCTAGCGGATCTTTCCCTGGGATGCCAACCACCTGGTTATCATAATCTAGATGGCTCCCACACTTTGTCAAACCAGCCAAGATAATTTGTAGCCAAGATCTATAATCTTAACTCACAATAAGTACCCTTTGTGACCACATTATAGTCTTTCCAAGGTGAACACATCCTTATGACTATTGTGTACTCCACTTAGTCATATGATTTCAATCCTTATTGCCAAACATATATATCAAATGCAAGCCACCCCCACATTTAAGTGTCATTGGATGGTATCCAAATAGGGTGATGAAAGGTTCTCCCTTTCTCTATGGTTATGCCATTTCAACCATCACACTGGTTGTTTCTCAAATGGTCTCTCTCCCCCCACATTGCCTGCACTTTGATAAGCTTTATGTGACATCACTTATTATCACACTTTGAACAATAAATATATCATTACGGTCCATAACTTCAACTCATTATATATATTAGCTCACGAGTGCTTTAGAGTTGATGTAAGCAACACATGCTTTTCCCATAAGTATGTTCACACAAGCATCTCATACTTAGAATAATTCTAAGTTAAATCATACTTAGAATAATTCTAAGTAAACCTCTAGCATAATTCTAGAAATTGTGGAAGACCCACATGAGTCCGGAACCACCTTTCCGGAAGAACCTCACGATTCCGGAACAACTTATCCGAAGGACCACACAATTCCGGAACAACCTGTTCGAAAGAACCAGTGGTTCGGAAGAAATCAAAATTGCTATAGGCGTCGAAAACTATGTAATATCAACTTTAATGATCTAGTCATTCAAGTTTTCCATAGTTTATATCATGTTCCTTACACCGAATGTAGACTTTCTTGAACTTTGTCTATACACAAATCCAGTCTTGTGTTCATGTGTATCTTGAATGTTATAGTTGATTACTCTTAACAGAGCTTCACAATCAACCTAGTGCTAGTCTAGCATGCCTTAGACTGCAATACGTTTGCATGTGAACAGAAGATGCATCATTCTGATTCATCACAGCCTCAATGGATATCACAATATCCGTTTCCCACATTCACACATTCATTTAGACAAATTCGTGAGACTAGACCAATGTACGTCTCATATGTATGTTAAAAAACCATACATAACCTATTATTCGGTTTTAGGATCATAACCTATTTGCCTTAGTATCCAAAACACCAATGATACTCGAAGGCCTCATCATGAGCCTTAATTCGATTAAATTCGGTGAGTGCATTCATAACCAATATGAATGAATCCAGAATATAATCTATATCGTTTTGAGATGTAGTCAACCAAATTGACACTCAACACTCCATTACACAAGCGATGTATCATCCCTTCTTTTCTAGAACTATGTGTTTTAGGATACTCTCCCAAATGAAGACCAAGTCTTCTAATAGTTCAACAACATTGAGGTGGTAGACGCATCTACTTGACCTTCATAAATTTCTACAAATTTATAAATTACAATATCATATATTGTAATCCATAATAACATATCTCGCATTCATACGCCACAATTCACACTTGTGCATCCGTAATATGTTGAGCACATCAACACTACGAGATATACCATGTCCGTGCATTTTAATACACTTTATCATCTACCATTGTGTGGGATGTTTCATATATGATTTACATGTTTAATTTAAACTCACAAGTTATACATGTGCATCTGACTTCTTGTGTTATCCTGTTGAAAATAACTTGAATAAACATTTGCATTGTAAAGACCAAATATCAAAGCAAACATAACCATTTTATTAAAATAATTTCAAACCACAAACACACTTATTCCAAAACATGACAAAGTCTTATATAAACCAAATATTTCATAACGAAATAAAGTCTTATTTAATTAAAACATAAAATCATATAGTGTTGCTATCCCCAACACTCTCGTCATCAGATATCTCGATTACCTCTTTAACATCACTCCAAAGAGTTAAGCGATGTAGTCCTCCTACAACAGTTCCTACCGCATGGAACTTAACCGAATTCTGATGACGAAACATTCTCCACGAATTCGTTGATGCAAATAATATCGAGTAACCATCGATATTCATCTTGCTCACAGAGATAACATTCTTCTTGATACTAGGCACATGAAAAACATCTTCCAAGGTAAGGGTACATCCTGTAGACACTTTTAATTCTACAGTCCCGATCCCAATCGCCTTGTGTTTAGTGCCATCTAGCATCATTATGCGATTTTTGACAGCACGATATTCCTTAAAGGAATAACGATTAGAGCATGCATGAATTGTTGCTCCAGACATTATGAACCACCCTTGACAGGCAATCACTCGAGTCATTCCTGACATTGAAGGAGTGAATCCTAAGATATTTCCATGAGTCCTATCTTGAGGTACTCCCTCAGTGGAACTCCACGTAGTTATCTCTTCATGTCCTTGTTTCATTTTGAACAAAGCTGCTCAAAGCAACACCACCAAGTCATTATACATCTATATTTCATATAGATATACTTTAACTCAATAAATTTGAAAACAACACCAAGTTGTTTTTCACAATTGCTATTTCTCACAAGATTAGCAATGAGATTCAACGAATTTTAACACCTTGTTAAATTCTTTTGATGACCCATTACAAGGGTTGTAAACATAGTAGACCAAAAACCCTTTATTAATAAATAATAATAACATATTAAATTATTAATGGTCATCACTATCACATCAAAACACATTCTTAATTACATCATCAAGACACGTTCTTAATTACATCATCAAGACACGTTTAAAATACAACTTTACATAAAGTTCGGTTTTTAAAACTTCGTCATTTGTAGCACTCATGTTGGACAATAACATTATAAATCATTTATACATTTGGTAGAAAACATCTAGTTGTAACACGCATGTTAGAACCAACAACTAGATACAACACACGGAGATTAACACCGTTTTACTACAATTATTTTGTATCACCATAATATGTGAATTTAAAACATTCTCCAATTTAGAGGACCAACAACGAGTGCTTACCAAAAATTAAGTATATATCAAGAAATCAGAGATTGTTTCACAATCTAAGAATCTGTTTAAGTTTGTTGGAATTTATGCGTAAAACGATTATGACAATCGTTGCACAAACAGAAGTATTATATAAGAATATAAAATAAATTGATGATCTAACCGAACCAACGACCCAGTGAACCGGATGACGAACTGAAGGCTGGAACGATCCCTGAAAGTAGAAGACAAGAAAACGAAGGAACCGGGCTTGTGTTTGACACAATTCCCTTAAACAGATTCGCCGTCTGTTCCCAGGGTACACCGGTTCGAAGCAGCGTGTACTGCCGGACTAGATGATCTGCCTGAAACGAAACCGGAATGCAGCAGCAGCAACAATGAGATCGATGATAAGTAAACAGCAGCAACAATGCGTGTTTCTTACTGATTTGTGTGTGTTCGTTCTATTCGAATCTGATCAAGAACGTGTATATATAATACATGTATATAATGTGAATTATGATCATTAAACGGTTTAATGATCTTCATCAATGATCAGTTTTGGAATGCAAAAAGGTTTTGCAGTTTGGAAGCCAAAAAGTCCCTTCTAGAATTTGCTCAAAACAATCCGGTAACGAGCAAAACCCGACTCGTACGAACCCTGTGTTTCGGAGCTGCATTCGTGTCCGCAGGTCGCGCGTTCAGAATTTCGACTCAAATAGCCAAGATTCGCACCCCCCCCCCTGCGCGAGGGTATAAGCCTGAGTAAAACATGAGATAAGATATATCAAAGGCTTTGGAGGTTATCCTTATAAACTAGAAGAACTTTTGTTCCCCCACCAATGTGGGATAGGATACACCACATTCCTAAACTTAAACCAAAATTTCTTTGAGATTAACATCTCATTCACACACACTTTTTCCAACAGATTTTAGAGTCGTTTAGATTTGACGAGCCGTTTAGAGGCCAAGTACAAGTAGTGCAACCGAGTTGATTTTAGAGCCATTTAGATTTGATGAGTCGTTGAGAGGCCAAGTATCCCAGCCACGGCTTTCCCGGTAAGTGAAGAATTGGGGAGGAGAATGGCTCTTGATCAGCAGTTTGTCAGAAATCGTAATGAGGATTCGGGATAACTTTTTCTTCTTGAAGAACCGGTGCAGAAGGCGAAAAGAAAGAGCCATCGACATGGCTAAAAAGATGTTGACAAAACAACAAAGGGATCATTTGATTCTTTCATAGAGTCATCTGATGATGAATAGCAGGAAAAAAAAGATAAAGATGAAAAAGATCATCACGTTGTAACGCTCGTACCATGGAACAATTTGAAAGGGAATACAATGAATGCAAAATAAATGATATTACAACAATAGATATATTCGACTACTAATACCAACCCGTGTATTATACGAGATGTGTAAAAAATAATATAATTAATAATTTCAAATATAATTATTAACATATATTCTTAAACATAAGTTTAACAACCCGCATCATAATCCAACCCTACCAAATTAAACCGGTTGTTAATTAGAGGTCCGTCCGGTTATAAAACACGTGCTTTTATTTATTGATGAAAAATTTTAAGGTCAAATTTAAGTTTACCTTAATGGAGGAACACACTCTTTCCTGTACTTTTACCACATCCCCTCTTCATACATTTTAAAATCACAACTATATATGATTGATCATCACACATCATCTTATCATTATACTATCTTATTAGGGACAAGGTGTCCCCTAGTAGAGGTAATTATAAGTGATATTAGACACGTGAGAAATTGGAGTGCATGTCTTGTGGATGTAACAATTTCCACAACTATGTCTGAACTTTTGAGGAGTTGTAATTTAGTCTGCAAAACTAATTAATATATTTGGATGGAAATGACAGATTGACACGATATGAAGTCGATAAATGACCTCTCTTTTGGACCTATGTGATTTGTAACTTTTTTCTAATCTCCTAAAATTTTAAGGCTATGTATGTATTGGATGGAGTTTCTTTGGGGGTTATGTTAAAACAAGAATAAAAAAATTAAACTAACCAATAAAGATAAAGCTGTAAAACATGGACCAATCATAATCAAGAAGGAGAGCGCCCGCTATATATATAACGCCAGGTATTTCTTGTACTTAAATAAAGAGGAGTGTGTTGTGTAAAATTATTTTTTTCTTTCTCTTTTTATCACCCCCACCCATCACTGTCTGTAACTGCTGCTGCCCCACCCCCATCTCCGTTTAATCGTCATCTCCGACAATGATGATGTTTTTTAGTCCCAACAATTAATGGTAGCGATGGGTAGATTTGAACCTCCGTCAATCGTTCACCTTCCTCACTTCCAGACTGTTGCTACCGTTCGATTGCTGTTAGACGGTGGTGTCTCCGTCGAGTTCGATGCAAGAAATTGGGCAGCAACTCCGGCATACCGATCGACCAGCAACTCCGGCATACCGGCCGACCAGCAACTCCAGCAGCCACCAGCGGCCTTTCTTCCTCCCTCTCACACCGTTTCCGCCTAATGACGACCCAACCGAGCAGCGGCGGTGACTCCATCCCATTAACCCTTGCAACCCCAGCTTCGATTTCCGTCATCTCCCTCTGTTCAATCGATTCTGGCGAACCTCCACAGCACCGGTGACTTCGTTTTGCTCTTCCGCGTTCAACTCTACACGTCGGAGATCGTGAGATTTGGAATCGTTCCGCATGCCGAAGATCGTGCTCCTCCGCTGCAACTTATTGATATGTTAACAAGATTTTGTTTAACTTCATATTACTCAAATTTTATTCCAAAAAGATATACCTGCTATCTTAATTTTGCCTTTTATGAATTGATGTTCTTGTATGCAATTTCAAGATTTTATTTAACCAAGCTTCAATTTCATCCGCAACTTCAAGATTCACACTTGTAATAATAAGAGGAAGACCAGAACAGAAATTGACACTCGTCGGAAGCTGTCGGTGACCATTAGACTCGAAACAACCACTAGATCTATTTGTCGCTCCCATGGGTTAAAACGAACCGTTGGGAAACCACTGTGATACCATCGTCACTGTTGCTAAAAGAGCGGTGGCCATGGTTTTATTGCCCGAATGCATCCTTTTATGGTCGTCGGAAGGAGCAATAGCCTTGGTTTCATGGCCGGAAGGGAGTCGCCAGTGGGGAGCCCGCGTGCGGATGAGATAAAGTGTGGTGGTGGTCGGTGGGAGATAAAAATTAAATCTGAAAAAGAACAGGTCCAAATATATGATGGTAATGGGACCCACCATTTTCTTATATTTTTGCCCAGGGTTAGAACTGTCATTTCTAAAAATTTAGCATAATTTTTTAACGGTCTTCCACCCCAGGGACGATAGCCGATACGAATTGACAAAACCTTAAGACCGTAACCGTAATTAATGGATACTAAGGACGAAAGGTGAAATTCGTAAAAACCACATAAACAATAACCATAATTTACTCCACCTAGTATATTATACAAAAATAGCAACCTTTTTTCCTTTCATAAACCACTTATACCTCTTTTGATTAGGGGGTAAGTGAGAAAAACATATGAGGATGAACGGTTTATAGTTTGTGGATAGTGGTGGATTGTATTAACTAGTTAGTGCCCCGGGTAAATATCCGAGGCTGCGATATAAAAAAATTAAACGAAGTAAAAGATGAAAGTTTTTTTTCAAATTTTCACTAAGAAATGAAGGAGATTGATGAATCAAAGTTATGGTATTGTAAAACAAATATGGATAATTTTGTATGGAAAGAATTTTATTTTTTTTATTTTTAATTATAAGATCTTTCCTTTTTGTAAATACCATTTAATTTTTTAATTCAAAAATTTATAAAAATGACACATAAGCTAATCCTATGTGGCATACCTTAAATTGTGCCACCTAAACATTAAAAACTTGTGTTTATTATATAGTATAGTATAGTATAGATGGGTAGGTGTGCGTGAGGTTGTGTGTAAGACAGATTCGTGGATGTAACAATTTCCACAACTATGTCTGGTTGTTTGAGGAGTTGTAATTCAGTCTGCAAAATTAATTATTATTTTTTAAGGAAATGACAAGATAGGAAACATAATGTGTTTGAGGACTTGTCAATTGCATCTATGTGATTTGTAGCTTTTTTAATGAATACAATTGAAGCAAGTTTAGGATTATAGGATTAAAGAAGATTTTTTTGGCAACTAAACAAATATAAACGGATTTTGTTGGGACACCGTTATGAATTAGTAAAACACTCTCCCTGTATGTCATGTCACGTATAGGTCTATACGTGGTGTATATGTATAAATCAGTAATTAATTCATAAAAAAACGAATACTTTATATATCAGTCTCTACATGGCGTAATAGAGCGCTGCAAAAACTAAAAGAAGATCTTATCTCCACGTATCTGTCTATATGACCGTATATTGGTCAAAATTTTGGAACCAGTCTCGAGTCAGTAAATGTCTGGCAGCTGGTCGGTACGATCTGGATAGGCCTATACGCCACGTTTTGAACTCGCAAATATTTTTAGGAAAAACCAGTTGAATTTGCAAGTGTTGGGTGGATGTACGTGGAGGATACGTTTTTTATATATTGTTTTTTATTTGGAAATTTTGATTTAAATAATCCAAAACTTTTGAGGGTTAGCTGGCAAAAATCTCATTTTCAATAATCAATCTCAATGATCCCAACTTTCACTCTATTTACTAATATTGGTCCCGCCGTTAGAAAAACTTAACAATGTTAAGTTTTTCATCCATTATATTTTCAATCCCAATCTTTGATTCAACATAACTTCTTCAAATCTTGTTGAAAATTCAATCCGTAAGTTGCTATGAACTCGTGATGAAAAACCAAACAAGACTAGATCCATATTGCTTAGGTTTTAAACAAGTTATGATGATGAACAATAACATCAAATTTATGACTTTTTCATGACTTTGGATAAAAAATCGAGCATCAATTCCATTGTGTTTATGCTATTAATCGATTCCGGCAGATTTGATATGTTCTCACGAATCTATAGCAACTTACGAAATTGGCTTTCATGGAGTTTTGATCTGGTCTCAAATTTCACAACTTCATTCTTCATGAAGCTTCATAACCTGTTTAAAATCTAAGCAATATGGATCTGGTTTTGTTCGATTTTTCGTCACGAGTTTATAGCAACTTACGGATTAAATTTTCATCAAAATTTGAAGAAATTATGGTGGATCAAAGATTGAGTTTGAAAAAAATGGATGAAAAACTTAACGGTGTTAAGTTTTTTTTTAACGGCGGGGCCAATATTAGTAAATATGATGAAATTTAGGACCATTGGGAGTGATTATTAAAAGTGAGATTATTACCAGCCAACCCTCAAAATATTAAAATTATTTAAATTCAATTTTCCTATTTATTTTAGTAACTTGTTTCTTATCACTTTAGTTTTTTTAATTTCAGTCCTCAGAAATAGAGATATATGTAGAAGATATGTTTTATTATTATTTTCTTCCATTTTAATAAATTTCAAAATGCTACGCTTTCTCATATAATTTTTTTTTAATATTCGGTCATCACAACTTATAAATTCAGTCACCTCGGGAACAACCAAACAAACGATCGTATTGTACGTAAACAAACAAACAACCGAAACATCGTATACAACCACTACAAATAGGAAAAAAAGATTTAAATAATCCCACTTATTCACTACTGACCGATAATAATTTCACCAAATTTTTTTGTAATACAACAAAGAGAGGGAGAGAGAGAGAGCCGATGGGAAGAGAGCGGCTGGCACCTCCGGCGAACTCCAGCCATCGTCGACGATGAGGTTCTTCGCGATTTTATGTTCCAGCCTCCCCTCTCGCATGCTCAATCGAAACGCCAGCCATGTTTTCCTCTTTTCTCCTCATCTACGACGGCTTCAAAACCCGTCTAGGGTTCGGGCGTGAAGATGGCGGTGACGGTTTTACCTTCGTGCTAGCCTAAAAGAGATGACAGAGTGAATCCAACAGGTAAAAGCCCTAAATCGGCGAAGGGGGTCGGCGGCTTGTCCGTTCTCAGCTACGATTCTGGTTATCTCAGTCCCGCTCTCGACTATTTCGGCCTCTGATGTGTAACTATGGTAATGAATGGAACCGTTAGTGCCGGAATGGACCAAGTGAAGTCAACCACGGTTGGTGTCGAAATGGAACTGTGGTGCTTCCAACAATTTTTTACTCGGGGTTGGACGGTGATACGAGTCTCGTGGTGATGTAATGGCGGCAACCCAAAACGGTATTCGAAGGTGGTGGTGGACTCCTTACGATTGTGGTTCGTCGGGGAGTTAAAGGTATGGTGAATGGTGTAGTGGTTACGGGAGGTGCACCGTCGTCGTCGGCATTTTCAAAATATCTAAATCGACTTTGTCGAATTGGCAAGGGTAGTTCCTCACAAATTTGTACAATGAGCGATCAACTTTAGATAAAGGCAGGATTGGTCCCTCGCGTTTTGTTTAAATAGGATCAAGTTCTAGAATTGGCCATATCATCTAGTGACAAGGAATCCACGTCAGCATATAGTAATGGCGGTTAGTGGGATGGATGGAAAGATTATTAAATAAAATATGGTATAAAGATAAACTGTTGTACTAAAAAACAAATTGGTGGGATTATTGTCGGCCATTAGGTAATAAAATATGGTATAAAAATAAACCGTTGTATTACAAAAAAATTAGTGGGATTGTTGTCGTTTAATAGGTAATAGTTGTGTAACACCCCAAAAGTTAAGGTAATAAATGTATATGTGTTTATATATTTATAGGTGTGTGTTTATGTTATAAACATGTTAAAATGTTAAGTAATGTGTAATTGAAGTTATAACGATAAACTATGAGTTTATCGGGTTAAAATAGTAATAAAATACGTGTTTCCATGTAATATAAATGTTATATATGAGTTATATTAGTGATACATGTATACACATGATGATATAGGTGAATACGTAGTTGCGAAGATATTTGATAGAAAGAAATATAGGCGAAATCGGAATAACAGTTAGATAAATAATTAAGTTTATCTTATTGTTTTGCGCGTCCCGAGGCTTAGATGATTATAAGAAAAGTATTAGGATATTTAGGAACCTTAGATGCATGTTTTATATAAATTCGAGGGTTAAAGATGGCATTTGGGAAAGTTCTAGGCTTGTTTGAAAAGCAAAAGTGGAGCTCATGACAAGTGTCATTTTTTTGTTGATTTGGTGTCATATTCACTTGCCATGTGTCATGTTCACCAGCCTTAGGTGTTAAAATTGATGCTTAGTCATCATGCCATGTGTAAGCATCAGGTTAGGAGTGTTTGGCTATAAATAGGCCATAAATCCATCCATTTTTCCTTGCTAATTCACCTAAAATCAACCGAAACCTTTAAGAAACCTCAAGAACACCAAGAACGCTCTAGCTTTCATTTTTGAAGATTCAAAGGGAGTTAGGAGCCCATCTTCTGGAATAGATCAACTTAAGGTATGTTTAACATAAGCCTTCAATTAGTTTCATGATTCATAACACTTAGATATGCCTTTTAAGAATAATGCAAGATTAAGGTTCTTGAACATGTTTTGTTGAGATTGGGAGTTTTAGTGGGAATCATGGGTTGAAATTTGGTATGAAGCCTTAGAATAACATGTTTTAAGAAAGCCTTAAGCTAGATCATGTTTAAAGAAGGCTTGGTATGGTTCACCATGTTGGTTTATCAAGAATAAGTAAACCAAGAACAAGAACATAAACATTGGTGTTTTGATCATAGTAATTCCGCCTACTAGTCGTGATAACACCTATACGGTCGGTAATGATCATGACCAAACTAAAACACAAATATGGGTGATATCTCATAATAATCCTGTAAGTCCCAAAACGATCCTTACACGATATCGACGATCAATCGAAGGTGCGGAATCCCGACGATTGATTGATTCAAGATGAGAAATAAATCTTAAACCTAATTTTCGGATTAGGCAAAACAGGCCCACTAAACACCCCTTAAACTCTTTCTAATTGGGCCCAAACATGTCTAAATTGGCCCAATGACCCAATACAATGAAAACCCAACTATTTTACACCTATTCTATCACATAGGCCTTCAAAATAGTCAGCCAAGTGATGATTTAATACACAAGCCACAAATTATTCCCTTACAATCTTCCCCTTGGCTTGTGCTATTAAATGTCTTCTACTTTCAATCTTCAGACTTGCAGTCTTCTCCTTGGCTTGAGCATGGGTTAATGAAGATTCTTTTCTTTAACAATCTTCAATGGGCAGCATATGGGATGTTAGATGGCTCTCTCTCTTTATCAGCATCAGCTTGAACTTCAGATGATAAACACGTAATGAGAGGAGGATTCTCAAATACTTGCTCCTTCTTGAAAACTGTTGAGTCCTTGCTGAATCATCAGTAACTGTCTTGACCTCCTGATGACTTCACAGGATAAATTTTGAAACTTCTGTTTTGGCATTCTTGAATGTAGATCTTGTTGTGACTGCTCTGCATCTTTTCTTCAATAAGCTTCCCCTAAACTTGAGAACGGTGTCTTTGGAAGCTTTACTTGAACAACCAACAAACTTCCCCTAAGCATAGGGTAAGTCCTTTTCCGGCTGGTTCTTCAACTTGATCAGCAACAACAATGCATTGATCATCTGAGTCCTTGAATTTTCTTTTCCATGACATTTCATTTGCATTTAACCTGCCATACATGGAACAAACACAAACCAGCATATGATACCTGGTTACTGGGTTAGCAGGAGAACAACATTCTTAATCACAAACCCAAACATTGATTACTAGTTTCCTTTAAACACTTCCTCTGAACCCAATGACTCACTTCAAATTTTCTTCCCCTGAGATTCTGGAGGGGTGATACTTTCTTGCATGAATCCCATAAAAACTTATTAAAACCTTTAAATTAACCTGGCCATGGTTGAACAATAAAAAAAACTTAAGATAACACAGAAGAAAAATAAAAAAAACATACCAAATTTCCAAATGAGAAGGTTTTTATGGGATCAAACCGTATGAATCTGACTGAGGAACTCTTTTCAGCTTCTGTTACTCGACCACGTCCAGGTGATTGCCAATATACCGATCCACTTTAAACTCAAACCCTTTTCTTTATCAGGTTGTTTGTCACTTTATTATCTTTTATTGGTGCATTAATTATGAACAGTAAGTGGGTTTCAACAAATCCTAGGTACATGTTATTGCACACTATCAAGCATATAAATTCCCTACCACATATTTTCACAACCTGAACCAGAAGTTTGAATTTGAGCTCGAGACTTGGTTGAGAAGAGAAAGAATAGATCACATAGACTTTTGGGTATAATATACAGAGTCAGCTGAAATTTTGAAACATTTTTAAGAATGTTCTCATCAGTGACAAAGGCTGAGGGTTTTGGACACTTGAGGGTCTCTTTTGATGTGCTCTTTGGCATCTTTTGGGGTGTATACATGCATTTTTTTTATGTATATATTATTTAAGGTGATCTGGAAGCACGTATGTATGGACAACTCCAGGTCATTGCTCACGCAAAGCAGAGGAGAGCCTTACATACATTCGAAGCATCCCTAGGTCATTGCTCACGCAAAGCAGAGGGGACACCGACTTTTTGAGCTCAATTTCACACTCTTGGAGACAACCGTGTGTATCGGGAACTTGAACATGCAGTCAAATAGAAATGCAATTAACCTAAGTGCTGTTACCCATCAAACTGCCATACGTTATCTTTAAGTGTGTAACTCATACTTTTTCAGATTTAAGAGTCGAGCCTACCAGCATATCACCATGGATCATGTCTTTCACATCTGCCTTACGCGTGTCAGCCATCTCCAAAACGGAAGTTTATTTCACTTCCCACCTTCTCAAACACACAAACAAAAGATTAAAAATTTAAAAGCACAATTTTTGAGGGGTCTACTATTTCATCTTTTCTATTCTTCCCCTTGCTTTTTGATTTTTAATAACAACACACACCCTTTTTTTTTTTTTTTTTTTTTTTTGTAAACACACTAACACACTATAAGACAAAATTGGCCAAGCTAACCTTCAAAGATTTTCTTTTGAATTTTTTTTTTTTTTTTGAACTGGGTTTTGATTCACACTATATTTGCCAATAAACAAACAATTAAGACAGTGTTACCTTTACTGCTGATTTTCTCAGATTTACCTCTCACAAGGAGACATACCCTCCATTGAAATCTTCATGTCATGTAGTAGAGAGATGCATCCTATCCTGTGCCTGGAACAATCACTATCACAAACAAATAAGGTTAATGAAAGTCCTCCTTGACTGTTCCTGCACAAGGTGAGAGATCAGTTAGCCATAAGTACCCAGGCCATTGTGGTTCTGGGTATTCCTGAAGCATCAATAAATGAAACTTTTTTTAAAAACATTCCCTTTGTGATATCAGGAATTGGGGGTGTGGCTGCCTTTGATTTTGGTTTCCAAATTCCAGGTGATTTGAAAGTTGTTTTAGTCACCCTTGAAGTAGTGACTTTAGGTATTTCAACCTTTTTCTTTTTAAAATCATTTTTCAAAACTGTTTTAGTTGCCTTTGGATTGACAACTTTAGGTTTTTCAACCTTTTGAGGTTTTGATCTGTTCACCTTTTTATGAAAACTGTCATAATTTGGAAAAACCTATTTTTGATTTAAGAGCTTTTTGTGCTCTTTGGCAGCTCCCCAATTTCCATCAGAAGGTTTAACCTTAGGATTAACAGTCTTCATTGCCTTTGGTGGTTGCACTTTCATCGGCTTAGACTTTATTGAAACCTGAGATGAAACCTTATGACTCAGCGGGTAATAAGGTTCAAAGGGACGATGCAAGCAGTTTCTAGCAATATGACCAGGAACTCCACAGTTATAGCAGGTTTGCTTCTTCTGGTAGAAATCAGATGTGTAGCTATTTGAGCTGTATGGCTTTGATGGAGAAACATGATGGTTTGTCTGCATCTTTGGGTAGAATCTGGATCTCCAATTGGTAGAAGATTGAGCAGAACTGGACATTTCAGCTTTTGGGCCCACTGGTTTCCTTAAGAAAGTTGTGTCTCCGCTGCATGAGCCCACTGATGAGTTTGGAGACTTGATTGTAGTTTTGGGCCTTTCAATCTTGATAGGAACAGAAGTTGGAGGCTTGATGGTGATCTTGGGCCTTATAATCTTAATGTCTGATGATAAACCACCATCATGACCCAAGCCTTTGAACTTAGTGGTGAATGAGGGTCGCTCTTCTCCTTCAATCGAAATGAACATAGACCCTGTTGTCATGAATATCTTACCATTGGGCCTTGTAGTCATCACCACTCGTTCCCGCTTTACCTCATCCACAACTTTGGAGTAAGGAGTCTCGATCTTTGGATAAGGAACCAATTTTTCTTCATCAGCTCTCTTCACTTCACTAGAGCTTGAACCTGCACACTCAGTAGTGTTATTTGTCTGAGTTGCTTCAGTGGCTGTCTTTTCATCTTTATGCACAGGTTGAGGCCCATATACCATGGTTGCTTCATTCTGGGACTCTTTCAACAATTCCTCTGCAGTTTGGGGCATTTTTATGTATTCATGTTGTAATGGGGGAGGAAAATTTCCATCACCGAGGCCAGATGTTTCTTTTACATGCTCGAGTCGCTCTTCAGATTTGAACAACACATGATGAGAGTCCATCATTTTCTTTTGTATAACTTGATGTTTCTCAAGGGCAGATTGGGAAGAGTCAAATTTGGTTCTTAGTTCCTCAACCTCCTTGGTTAGCTCTTCTACCTTAGCGTTAGCAAGCCTAAGATATGTGCTTTTATCACTCACCTGAGATTGAAGCTTCTTAACATCTACCTGAATGGCCTCAAGTTTCTCTCTAAATATTTTGGTCTTACCTTTGGACTCCCTAAGGTCTCTAGCAGTGATTGCATGATTTTGACATTCATTTGTAAACTTGCTCTCCCATTCTTTAATCAAAGCACAGCACGTGGGGTTTGAGCATTCCTCGCAGTTACAGATCCAAGTTCCATCAGCACGATTGATCTTCCGTTTTTCCTCCTCTTTTTCACGGAATGTCCGGAAAAGATACTTCTCCTGACTGAGTTCGTTACCTAAAGACTCTATCCTCTTTTTGTAGGGTTCGACTTGTTTTAGATGATTCTTTAGTTTGTACTCTGCATTGAGACGGTCTCTTTCTTCAGTTCGAAACAGTTGCTTATAATGTTCGATTGATTCGGAGCAAGCCGAGTTCGAACATATCTGAGTTTGATCACTCACAGGAGGAGAAGCAACTTGAGTACTTGTCATTGTCGTCTTTGGATGAACTTCGGGATAAAATACGAACTGAAAGACTTGAATGGATTGAAAAGGGATGGATCGAAAAGACTCAACTGGATCGAAAAGTCAGCTTTTCGATCGGGCAGAGTTTCGGCTCGAACAAAAAGTGTAAGCAGATCGAAAAGTCACGAAGAGAATTTCCGATCGAAATGCGAGCTGATCGAAAAGTCACGAAGGGACTTTCCGATCGAAACGGAGCTGATCGAAAAGTCACGAAGGGACTTTCCGATCGAAACGGACCTGATCGAAAAGTCACGAGGGGACTTTCCGATCGAAAAGTGGGGAACCGGGAAGTACTCTCCGATCGAAAGTCACGAAGGGACTTTCCGATCGAAAAGTATCCAAAAGGGTCGAAAAGCCAATAATTTCGATCGAAATAAGGGTCCAAGCCACAGAATTTCGATCGAATAGCTTATGAACACGGGCTTCTTGCTTCTGCAACACCTGTAACTTGCAAAAACAATCACAAGAAACTCACAAACAAAACCGTTAGTAACACCTTGAAACACTTGGAGCAAAAATATGAAAATTAAAAAAAAACGAATTACTCCACAATGTGCAGAAAAATTCAACGATCAAAACCCCGTAAAAATTAATTTGCACCAACTTGAATTGAGTGGCCGTTTAGTGCTTCAACAACCGGATGACGAGGGCCACAAGTTTTAAATAAATAGGATGACAATTTTGTAATTCTTTGGAAGTTCAAATTGAATTTAAGGGACTTGCTCCGGCCGAGAATTCACTTTCGATCGAGATGTCAATTCCGATCTAGAAGTCAATTCCGATTTAGTTAAAATTGATTTCGAACGAGATTGTTTCCTATCATTTAAGATTCGTCAAATCTTTTATTTTTTTAAACAAAATAAATTCTTTGACTCACACCATTTAATCTCGGATCACACAATTTTAAAAATCAACTTAAAACAAACAATTTCAAGCACCCTGTTTTGCGACGTTAGATCAAACACAACAAATTTTTTTTTTTTTAACCTGCGGTCGAATAGAGAGCCCCAAACGAAAACCTCAACTCGATTGGAAATTACCAGTTCGATCAAAAAGCTCAACTTGATCAAAATATGATGATCGACGATGATGTTCAGAATCGAAATTTTCCAGATCAAGATCGAAAACCTGCAAAAACTTTTAAAACTCCACAGAAATCGTTAGAACCACTTGAATCGATATCGTGTGAGCCACGAAACACACGTTCCTTGTCTCTGATACCAATTGTAAGTCCCAAAACGATCCTTACACGATATCGACGATCAATCGAAGGTGCGGAATCCCGACGATTGATTGATTCAAGATGAGAAATAAATAAAACAATAAACACAATAATATGACTTAGAAAACCTGGTTGATGCACACGATTACAATTGATGAGAATCGTCTAGTACACCTCAGAGAATCTCGAATTCTCTATTTCTCTGGTCTCTCTCTAGAATGGCCAACCCCTAATCTGAGTATTAAGATTTGTTTATATAGATAAACAAATCTTAAACCTAATTTTCGGATTAGGCAAAACAGGCCCACTAAACACCCCTTAAACTCTTTCTAATTGGGCCCAAACATGTCTAAATTGGCCCAATGACCCAATACAATGAAAACCCAACTATTTTACACCTATTCTATCACATAGGCCTTCAAAATAGTCAGCCAAGTGATGATTTAATACACAAGCCACAAATTATTCCCTTACAAATCCCGCCTCCTGGTCGTGATAACGCCTATACGGTCGGTCATGAGAATCACTCATCAAGGACATAAAGGCTTGGGCAAGGGTACTGATATTCAACAAAAGAACATATTTATATATATGTACTAAGTATATATAAGTTAAAACATGGGTTTTGATAAAGTATTGAATGTACCGAGTTACTCGGATATCTAGAAGTTGGTGCGGACTGGAAGGGTGGCGCCTATACACTGGGGTTTCTGGCATAGTGACGTTGTCGCATAAATCCCAACTGGGACATGGCATACGCTTCACTGGGCGATTCCGGAGTGAGCGTTTACTAATAGGAATGCACCTCTTCATAAGTATCACTAAAATAATACTTTTTCCCATAAGGGGCAAAACGGTTATTTAGACAAATGAATGTTAAACCAACAAGGGATTGGGTTTAGGATAAAGGTGTTAGCCTTAATGACCGCTTGTAACCTCTAGGATGTCTTGCTAGGGACATCACGTTAAAGCAAGTTAGTTTCATGAAGGAATAAGGCAAGAAACTACTTCGCAACCTAAGGTGAGTTCTATGAGCCCTCTTTTAAACTCTTTAAATGCTTTAAACCGTTTTGGGTTAATATACATAACGTTTTGTGAAAATACTCCCAATTGTTATAATTGCTTGTTATATGTATTGATTGTATGGTGATGATTAGAGGAAAGATAGATTGCCATTTCGATGTTTCTAGTAGAATAGATTAAGGATGGTAATCGAGAAAAGATTGGTGAGTATGGGGCTTATAAAACAAGAAGTTAAATAGTGTTGTCCCAATGGTGTCAAAACCAAGCGTCAAAGCTAAGCGGCGTCAAAGCCAGAAAGCGTCAAAGCTATATAGTGTCAAAACTAAAAGGACCGTTGCTACACGATGTGTTCGTAAGGCAAATAGAAACACTATTTCCCTAAGATAGCACTTAACATTAGGATACGTTATTAATGTGAGACAAGGATGACAAAGCAATAGAAGGTTAGTCTATTCACGAGATTAGGGTATGTGAATATATGTGCTATATGCTTTGTGTTTGATTGTCTAATTGCAGAAATGTGTTTGACAGACCTAAGTGCCTTCGAAAGGTAAAGTTTTCCAAAAACGTAGAACTCACCAGCGTAAGCTGACTTGTTAAGTTATGTATGTCAGATGAGGCTGGACCATCGGATCGAAAAGGGAAGGCTGAGATGTGAGCAAGAACAAGGGGGCGTACACTATCAAGACAATGTCAAGCTATCAAGAGAAGACATTTTCGAAGAATGGCATGGAGCTATTTTTCTCTTTTGTATTTGTCTCTCTTACTATATAATGCTTGGTATATGAATAAAAGTTTTTATTTCCGCTGCTTTAGTTATCTCTGTTGTACCTTGTGTTCATGAGTAAATCCGATGCGTGACCGCTCCTAGGCCCAAGTCTGGAAGTGGGCGTCACAAGTTGGGATTGTTTAAATCCATTTTTCCTTACAAATACAACAAAATAAACAACCAAACATA